>OY728122.1:1642220537-1642854137 GCA_963277665.1 Viscum album | reverse complement strand
TAGGTTATAATCACTATTATTTGACTATAATCATTAAATATTAATATATTGTACTCTATGATTATGTTATATTTTATATACACCTTGTTTTATAAGGAAATAATTTTTCATAGAAATTTATTCTTCCTTGATTTTTCAATAATTTTATTTAAATGGATTTTTGTGAAGAAAAAATACAATTTATTTTAATGGATTTATGTTCCATGTCTATGTTTTTACTTATCATCATTGTTATACATTCCTTCGAGGAAAAGTAATTTTTTTATAAAAAATCATCATTTTATTCCGTATAAATTATTTTAAATTATTTGTTTCGCCATATTTATAATGATTTTGGTTTTTATCATGTAACATCCCTGGTTGTAACGAACCAGCCCGTGTAGATAGTGAATGTATCCCAAACTTAACTATAACATATTGTGTTGAAAAAAATATAACAGAAACAATTCTTGAATATATTGAAATAATAAATGGATCTAGAGTACAAATAAGAAGGAAATAGATATAACTAAATCCATACAAACCTTTTGAATCATAATAAACTATAAATTTATAAATCTAACAACACCAAAAGGTCTCAGTGTGACCAAGTGTCACCTCAAAACTATACAACATCAAAGCTAATGAAAAAAGAGAATTTGAAATGATATAATTTTCCTTTTCCATTACCTGAATCTTACAATACAATATCTATAACCCCAAAGAAAAATAATAAGGGTTTGATAAAAAAAACCCACTATGATTCCATTAATAGTGTCTATACAAGGATTAATAACAAGAATACATTAGTTTTAGTTTTTAAAAAATAGTTTTACAAAGAATCTTCTGAAATCCAATCCGATTTGAAAATATTTCACATTTTGTTTCAAAAGATACCTTCATATTTTCAAATACATAAATATAAAATTATAAATGATAAAAAATTACTTCTCTCATTTACATTTAATTTATATCCATAAAGTATTTTTCTCACTAAGATCATGTTTTATATATTATGTTAAAAATTATATCATCCTAATGTTATAAAATTTATTCCACTAAAATAACATCACTCACATTTCATCTCCTAGTTCTAATTAAGTTTCCCAAATAAGTAGATTTTAATTCACTAGGCAATTAGTTACCATATCATAATTTCATAACCAATTAATTACTAAACCCTATTATGGTAATTCCAAACTAGATAGATAATTAATTAAGTTATTGAAATTGGTGAAAAATTGAAATAAAATACAATACAAAAGTATGTATAATACTATATTTAGAGAAAAAAATATTTTAAATACAAAAAATCATCTAAAATTACATAAATAAAGTCCCTGTATTTTGTTAGATTTTTTTTCTTATTATTTTTAGTGATTTTTAATTAATAAAATAATATATTAAAAATATAAAATATTTATTTACAATATAAACATGATTTTTTTTGGTATTTTCTTTTTACCATTTTTTTAAATTTTAAATTATTAAAATTTGTCAAATGTAGAATTTCTTTTTAAATCCATACATTTTAAAACCTGATATAATAAGAATTTAATAACTTTTCAAAATAGTTTGAGTTCCACCCCAAACAAACTTATCACTATCCATATATGTTTCATCAAAATGAAAAAATATATTGAATGATTTGTAAAAAATGTGTGATACAAGATTGTGTTTTTTTAGTATGTTCAAGGTAAGGTCTCCCATGGGTGACTGTTATGGGTAGAGGAGATAAAATCTTCAATCCTATCCATTTAAGGAAAACTATAAAATAGTATATCAAATATTATAATTTTTTATTTGAAATAAAAAGTAATGAAATAAAAAAGAAAAGGGTTATGGAGATTCATTGGGTTTTCCCCCAAGAGGTTAAGCATATTATACACTATACAGTTGGATAGAGTGTAGATTGTCCACATTCTGTAAGGGGGTGATATTTCTATGATGGTAACAACCACTTTTGGTCCCTTCCATGTATATATAGCTTTCCTTATTTGAGGGCTCATTGTATAGAGGTCTACAACCACACACCACATCTGTGTGAGGTATATTATAAAATCGGGGTGGTAAAATAACAATTGGGGCCTCCTAAATCACTTCCAAAGCCAAAAAAATATTTTTATTTAGCAATTCAATAGATGCTCCAATTATTCTACCTCACAATATTCATAAAATGGAGAGTTATTAAAAAGTATAAATTTAATGAAATTATGATAGGTTGAGTTTAAATCTAAATTCCCACATTCAAATGTATCATCCAGTGTCTCTTTCTCTTCATGAGTAATATCCACATGAAATAATTTTAGTTCTAAAATTCCTCACTCCAATTTGAGTTTATAATGATGTTGAGGGGTTAATTTCTCCATAGATTCCTTCACTTATTTCTCATTATCCACTTCTTAGGTGGAATCACCTCCAAATTTTTCATGTACAAATTTACATAAATTATGAAAGTATTCAACAATAATCTTTTCTTCCTCTTAATGGGTGTCCAAGTATTTAGTTAACATATTGATATTTTATTTATGTTTTTGGAGGGTGGTGGCTATTGTTTAAATTTTATCCTTTAGTTTCACTAGTTTATTATATATTTTTATGTTGTTGTCCCAACACTGATTATTGGGAATTTCCCTCCTCAAACACCTGTAATAATGTAAATAAATAAAACAATTGTAGTGAATCAATTTAAAATTTAGCCTCATTATAATTATTTTCCCAGTTAGAAGATAATATAAAGAAGACAAAAAATTATAATAAGATGAAAATAAAATAATTTTTATAGTTAAGGTAAATATAGTAGGAACATATTATTTCTCTTTGACAAATTTTCCATGTTTATCATGTGATTTTCATGGGTCATAGGAAAAACATAATTTTTAAAATACGCATAGTGGAATATAGTGGATGACTAGTGTCTTCTCTCATAGAGAAATTCTAGGTGTATCACTATCATAGGACTAATAATAGTTTTATTGATTTTGAAAGAAAATATAGTTGATTTTTTATGATTATATAGAAATAAAAAAATTCAACTAAATACAAATCTATATAGAATGTATAATAAATTTTAAATTGAACATAATAATGATTTCTAGGGAGATAAATCTTAATTTTCATTTCTTCTAAATCATCTAAATCAATGAGTAGGTTCAATATCATTCACTTTTTCACCTTCGAAAAATTTTTATTTTAAAACTACTAATATACAAAATATATCCTTAAATAGACTATCCATTACACGTGTTCTCTTAGGTCCATGGGCAAGATCATTTCTTAATAAAGTGAATGAACCCACTCAAATGTGTGGTAGCAATTGAATTATTGTATTCCAATCAGACCACAAAACTCCAACCATTTTATTGATGACCCAAAACGGATGGATACCTTTTTTGTGAGACTATATGAAGTGTGTGTTGGTGAAAAGAGATTAAATAGTAAAAATTTATTCCTCTACACTCCACTCCCACAAGTACAGAATAATTTGATAAGAGATAGATTATGTATTAAAAAATAAAATACATGATCATCATAGTGATTCTCCTTTGGACCCCTCATAATGCGGTATCTTTCAATGAATACAATGATATGAGTCATTGGTTAATAAGATAAGCATGAACCACAGTGAAATTGAGGGGTAAAAAAATAGAAAATCACATTAAACAATGAAAAAAATGAATTTTTTATAAAAAAATGAAGAGAGAGAAGTAATTACAATGGTGTAAAATAAAACCAACTGATAATGGACTAGTTTTTACAGTGTATGAGAGTGATATCTATTTATCGAGTAATTGAGGCGTCATCTTCACTCTTATTGTCAGTGTCGAGATAATTGTTTTAGTTTGGTAGGATGAATGTTTTGTGCCATAAAAAATTATTGAGATTATTTCGAATAAAACTTCTTATTTCCAAGACCCCACACATTTTAAGGCTTTTTTTGTTATTTTGTGGAGGTATTTTCATATATTGGCATTTTTTATTGACTAGATGAATACTGGGCTTCGATGCTGGGCACAAGTCTGTTGATGTTAATATTTACATAAATACATGATTAATAAGTACATATACATGTTAAATATATATATATACTTATTATTATATATAAATTATATATACATATTTTAATATAGTCATATATATATATCAATTTTTTATTTTTTATTTTTATTATTTTTTCCTTTTATTAATTTTTTTATATTTTTCTTTTTGGATTCTTTTTTTCATATTGAAAACATGGGGTGATCTCGGTGTATCTCCTTCTCTATAAGTGTTCTATAATCATCATCCATGGAATATGATCTTGAAGGATGTTGGAAATTGGTCGAATTCAATAGGTATGATGATGGAATAGATTTTTTGGTTGGGTTAGAGGATGGCAACCTATGAGGCTAGATATTGGATAAATTTTCTTCAGGTGTAATGGAATTAAATTGGAATATTTGTGTATTCTGATATTCGACTTTTTCATCTATTTAAGGGAGGTCAAACATAATCCCTATTTAAAGAGAAACATTATTAATTATATCAAAGGGATCCAATTGTCATGCTTAATTTTAGCGATTCAACTTTCTCATGGCTGTCTCTGGTGGGTTTATTTTTAAACAAGTTATTGTATCATGAATATTTATTTCTTGTTGTGTTCGATCAACTATTAACATTGATTTTTATGGAATAAAATATGAGTTCAGAGATATTCAGTGGTCCCCATTTATACAGTTAGGTTATAGACAAGGGAGAAGACCATACGGGTGGAAGGAACGAGGTGTGTGGTTGTACACTAGTATCTTGCATTTTTCTTCTTTGTAAGTGTCTTTGAAATGGGGGGGTGTTAAGGTATGATGGGTTTCAATTCACTGTAAGGGGGGGTGGAAGTTGTGGTTGGATGTAGCTTGATTCACAGTAGGCATACCTATCATGAGTGGAGTAAGGGAAAGACAATAAAGCTCAAAGTCAGTATAGAATTCATGACAGGGGTTGAAAAAGACTACACATAGTTAGTAGACTATATTTGAGAATAGTTTCGGAAATATTGATATATAGGGCATGGTCAGCTGCACATAGATGGTATATTGATCATTCCATCCAGAAATACATTTTTCTCAAAATGCATTCCAAAATAATTTCAGTTAATGAAAAAAATTATTCTTCAATTAAAATGGAAAAACAATAAAAACACTCACATCCTATCTGAATTATAAATTCCATTAAAATTAATTTGAATAATTTAATTTCATTTAATACTAATTTCTCAATTCAATGGTTAAAAGTGGATTTCATTTAATAAAATATCTTAATATCTTAACAAAATCCAATGAATATTTAAATTATAAAATAATTGGAAAAACAAAATCACATATTAAATGATTACAATTTAAAATTAATTTTTTTCTAAAAAAACCTTTTCAAATTAACATTATGGATTTCTAAATATAATTCCAGAAATGAAATATCAATAATAAAATATATAAATCCATTTAATTTTTTATGTTTTAAATTTTCAAAATTCCTAAAAAAGATTTTTTACCAAGAATTTGGATTAAAAGAAATGTTATTTTAATTGAATAACAGATAAAAATGTGGAAGCTTTCAACACAAATAGATTATATATATCACACCTTCACGGTACACATAATAACATCATATCATTAATGTACAACATATTATAGGTAACTCTCTATAAATAGCAGGGAAATGATTCTCCTAAGATATAGTTTTCATATGGCATAAACTATCACCATAACATTTTCCATGATAATTCATCCCACTCTATTCATTTATACATCACTAATAGCCAAACACCCTTTTACACTAATGGGTAATGTATGAATAGTTTTACTAAATAAAATTTTCCTACTTTTAAAAAAATATTACACATTCATCTATCTAATATAAAATCTCTCCCTTAAGAATTAACAAGGATAGTGGATTGTATATCCTTTGAAAATTATCCCAAATGCACATATAATATGCATAAAATACAAGAATTCTTTTGATCATTATCACATTGGTTGTTCTATTCAAATATTTAATATTTTATGTTCATTATGGATCCACCGATATACCCTCACTAGAGACTATATCACATAAAAATGAAATTATTTTTATCCAAAATTCATTGTTTTAAAATGTTTCTATATATTATTTTACATTATGGGTTCTGTATAATCCTCAAGTGATATAAATTCTCTTTATTCTCTTTCTAAAGATATAAACCTATTATGAAAATACTATTGCTTACTAATCAAGGAATAATCTAAAGTCTATTAATTAAATCCATGATGTTATAGGGGAAATATAATTACCAGATGGTATCACCTTAAATTTTAGTGTACATACCATGAACAAAATTTTTATAAGAATATCATCTTTATGGATTCACAATTGATGATATCTATAATAATGATAAATCGTGGAAATTTATTTAGATATGAATATTTGATAATAAAAGATATAAAAATGGGCTTGGATATTATTCTTCTTGATAGAAATGTTGTTGAGTTATCAAAAATAATCATAAAGCCTGACTCGGAAATATTTCTTCATAAAAAAAATTTGGTCCTCTAGGAAACAAACCTAGCCCAATAAATCCCTTATCGGGGTTCCCCGTGAGTTTCTTATCTAATCCCTCTATCTCAATCACAATCATTCATATAGATTATTTTATATCACAATAGTATAATATATGAGTTCTATTCAGAATTCAACATCACGATTCAGTGGAAGACTATGATACTCTTATAGAAAGCTATAAAAAAATCTCAAACAATGGTTATATCATAAATTTTATGTTATTCTTATCTAAATAATATAAACCATCCTTTTGAATATGAAACAATACCCATAATATAGATTTGATTACAATACAAATATCATATTTTTTTCTCCACTTATATATGATCATAGTCTATTTTGGAATATCAAGCATGAATTCCCTTTCAAATAAATTAAAGTGAGATTTATTTAAAAGAAGACGATGTATTCCTATTATTACATTAAATTGAAACAAATAGAGAAATAAATATTTTTTTAAGTACATTCCAAAAAAAAATAAACTAGAGAAGAACAATATAGAGAGATGTAACCATTGTTCCATTTCGAGATTTTAATAAAAATTCAACATCTAATTATTTGGGTGGCATTTTGAAACCCTTAAAAAATTATTCAAATATTGAAGATTGGGTAGGTAATGATAAAAATAAATCATTATATGTTATATATTTTATGGTGTTTCTATATTTCATCATGTAATTATCATACCCCTAATCAAAAATATGGATCATATAATATTTTCCTTCACCTCTTGGTTAATGTGGTTGTGAACATCAATCCTAATAAAAATTATTCTTATTACATATTTCTTAACATAAAACTGATTCTTGTTTAAATTGAAACACTAGATTATTGGTGGTTTAGTTTGTGGAGAATTCATTCTATTCACATCATTGGATAACCTCATCCAAGGACTTCAGCATTTTATTTCCTATTGAAATTTATTTCCAAATATAATCAATTTACAAGTCCTCTTATGTTATATTACATAATATTTACATCCACATGTCATGTATAATAGAAGGATTATCTTCATAAACCTACAGGTTTTATAGTTCCCATTGAATTACTTATTTAATTTATTATGAGTAAATGAAAATGATTGGTATCTGGAATCAATGTTTGTTCTTTTACAGAACATCAAAAAATTTATTCATAGATGCTAAAGTATGGTATGGATAATTAACTTCTGGGATTTTTTATTAATACACTAAAGAGTCAATAAACCTTAATTTTTTGTTTTATTATAATACTATGAGTATACCTCATAAATCAGGTAAACTTTTCCAGATATGTAACAATATATTAATCATCATTCCAAATAAGATATAGAAAAAATTACCCCATTTTATTAGTATTATTACCAGGAAAATACTTATTGATAACACATCTCATCCCATGGTTTATAATTCATCATATTTAGTCATATTCTGGATTATATTATACTAGTGAACTACTTATCCAATGAAATGATAGACAACCAATATAACATTTTCATGTTTTAAAAATTAGAGAATTGAAAATATATTTTCAGTGTAACGCATCATTAATTAGTGACTATTTAATATGTTGAACCATTAAACGAATGTTGAAATTTCAACATGAAGGACTCAATATAATATTGTTCCACCATTTTATAATTTTTTATATAAGTGTGTTTTATATCCTAAGATTTTTTTTTAATCATAAGAACATGGGTTATCATACTAAATCCTATAAAAATTAGTTTCTTATAAGGAAAATCATTTCTTTATTTATCACATTCATATATAACATAACTACTTTGGGATCCAACCATTATATAATACCAACAATCATAGTGTGAGAAACAATAATCACTTTTGGAAACCACATAATCATAAAAAATATTCTATATGATGGTTAAATCCTAAAATATTTATTCTAATCCATGAATCATTAGGTCAAACCATGGACATTAATTCTCAACATCAATTAAAATCCTTCAGGATACCTCATAATAAAAATGTGAATTAACCTAAGGATATCCCCAATGAGTGTAAAACTAGGTGTATATTATTGGAATGATCACTATAAAGTATAATAAATTATGAGATATACTTGACCAACTATTTTTAGGGTTATTAACTCTAAAAAGATATATTCCAATTAAACATCCACATATAGTGTCATAAATTATATTTTATGGTTGGAAATCCACAAACCATTTATTAGGATAGCATAATATCTTCTCTGAAATGTTGGATTTTCCTATGGGTTTTTATTTAGGAATTTTCATCATAGTTTCTAAATGAAACTGAAAATTTCTCTAATACCATCTATAGTGACCCACACAATTCAACATATATATTATATCTTATTGGATAAATATTAATTACATAACATAGCAATTCATACCAAAATAATTTATATCGATATCAATAGAAACATGAATAATAAAAGTGGTTCATTATTGAACCACAAAATCTCTCACATTTTTATTGATAAAAAAACTGTTGTTAAATATATCACACATAATAAATTTCGTTATAACATAGGGATAGGAAACATATGAATGGGTGAGATTTGATTCTCATTAATGGTAAACAAGTGTGATTCCAAAGATAACGTAAACATAAAATGATCAGAAGTGTTTAAACGAAATACCATAACAATTGAAAATTATAAAAATCATACCATAGATAATAAACATGAGTCATGGGACAAATCGTGATAGTTTATAAAAAATAAATTATAAAGGATTATAATAACATGATCTAAGAGAGAATTAAAAATGAATAACATTTAACAATATGATATTTGAAAATAGGTACATCGTGTTCGATAGATTATATGATACACAAAATCTCGATTATAAGAGAATATAAAACCTCTATACTTTATTATATTTTTCATTAAAAAAATTAATTTATTCAATTGCTTGTTGAATATGAAACCCTAAATATAAATGAACTGTAATATAGTATATTTTTATAACCTAGATATTTAATTGGTAGGTACTAATATTAATAATTAAATTATTAAAATTTTACATGATTCATATTTGTAAAATAAATTCAAATATTATCTATTTATTGGAAAAAAATATTCATTGTAATGAAAAAATGTTTTCGGAAGATGCCTATTATTCATAAAAGTAGTTTCATTGTGTCTTTTGAAAATATTTGAAAATTAATTTTCAACAATTTGAGAAAATTTATTTATGAAAATGAATTTTTTGACTCATCATATTAAAATTATATTGCGCGAATTCTTTTCCGTTTTTTTTTTAATATCATTTTTTGATGAATAATGAAAATAATGATTTTTAACTAAAAACTAACATTTTATTTAATGCAATTAAAAGGAACATTAATTTTCATGTTGTTTTAAAAGATAAATTTGTTCAATTATATATTTATAAAATCATATAATGTCAATTGGATGAATTTAAATATAAATTTTGATTAAAAACTTTTTAAAATTTGGAATATTTTTCACTCGGAAAACAGTATTTCTACACATTTTTTGTTTTAATTTATAATTAAATCCTGAAATTTTATTTAGTTTAATTTTAGAAAATATATTTCATATTTTCAATTTGAATAATTATTATGAAATAATATGGTCAATATAATGTTTTATGATAGTGAATATTGAAAACTATAAAAAGTATTTACAATGTTTAAGGTAAAAAAGGTATTATGGGGGTGTTGAAATAAAAATATAAGAATTAAAAATGACCTATAAACTTGTAAAATTAATATTTTATGAATATATTTAGACCTAAAATCTTATATTGTTTGAATATGTTCCATTATTGATTATTTTCATGAGATAATCAAGGGTGTAAATCAGAAATATTAAAAAATCAATGTGTGTACACTTACCCACTTATGAAAGGCCACATCCTATCCTCTATATTGTACACATAAAACCCCATTGTATCATATAATATCTACCAAAATAATATCCTTAATTACCTCCCGATATTATATAATACTTTTTATATCATAATTCAATCCTTGTAATTACATTGGGGAAAACCTTATTAAGCTATCTAAAGAAGTGGTAACATCTTTAATTGAGAAATTTATATAATTTGTCCTTCCACCTACTTATTACATAATAAAATAATTATTATATAATATATTTATTATTATACATATATTTATACGTATTTATGTTATGTTGATGACCTAAAACCATTTCCTCCTCCCTCAAATACGAAACAAACTCGTTGATCATGTGTACCGTGGACTACCGCCTCACGAACTCACATTATTCATTTTCCATCACCACTTCACCTGGATTTAAATAATTTTTTATTTAATTTTAAAATATTATATATATATGTATATAATATATATCTACTTATAAAATTTTAATATGACATGAATATTTTTAAAATAAATTCCATAGGGAATACGATAACGTCATACATGTAAACAGAGGACAACGACTATGTGAAGTGATGTGATTCATTTTTCACCTATATATTACATGGATAGTTAATTAGTATCTTTTTAAGGTATAAATGTGATAATAATAATATTTAATCCATTCTAGAATATTATTACTTCATATACTTTTATACTTCACCATCCATTAAAAATGATGACGTTGTTCGTGTATACGACTGACTACCGTATCGCGAGGCGATGTGAATCAGTTTTTAGTACCTCATCACATTGATTGAATATATATGTATATTTAATCAAATAATATAATATTAAATTTACTATTATAATTATAAAAATATACAATAATATTTACTTTCATTCCATTATGATCATAAAAAATCAAAAAGTTACTCAACCGTACATAAGACATACCATCTCCATGATTGTAGCGTAGTTCATTTTTCATAAACTTACATAATGAGTGGTTTTTAAAGTAAACATTATTTTAAAAAAAGAATTTAATTTCAGGATTATAACTATACAAATGGTTAATTAATCATATTTTTTTTATAGTAGTTAACTTGCCAAAGTTATTTGGAACAAATGAACCAAAGAATGTGAAAACATTTATCCTGAACTTAAATTATTAATTAATTTAACATAGAATGAAAATATATAAAATAAAAGGAATAATAAATTTGAAGTTAACTTAACAATTTAAATATTTAACCAAATCATATTAATCAGGATGATACATAATGCATTTGAATATTCAGGCTCAAGATTGTTGTTTCATCTCCAAAAACATTTCTTCGAGACACATGTTGTTTTATGAACTTAGTTTATTTTATGTTGTGTGTATTCTGAATAATTTCATAATATTTCATTTATTTACCATAATTGATATTATTTTATATCATTATTTCTTTCCTTTATTAATAATTTTGATGAATAAAATTTACCAAAGAAGTAAGGGTTTGTGTTTCAATATAATTTTATTACTTATTATTTATGCATGAACCTCTATTGTGGTAAATTGATTCAAAATTACCTAATAAAAACATTAAATTTTATTATACACAGGTAACTCATGTAAATATAATGTATTATTACCATTTTACACTACATGGAACTTAAAAATAGTGTGAAATCGTTTAATGAATATCACCATTATTTCGCTCTTTATTTGAAAAATATATATCATTCATGTCAATGTTTTGTTTAAAGTGTTCATTTAATTCAGTTTTCATATATAGTTTGTTAGTTCATTTGTATAATTATTTAATTTTTAAAGAAAGTATAAAAACTAATTTTATTTTTTTTAAATTATCCAATTCATTAAATTGTAGAGAAAATATGAAAGATTGTTTTTTTAAATATACAACATGAATGGTATTTTATGCCATCATGACCATTATTATTTTTTGATTATTACATTAAAATATTATAGGTTTATTTTTTATGGAAATTATTTCAACAATATTATATGAATTTCAGTTTATGAATATCAAGTTTTAACATGAAAACGTTATTTTTGTAATGAAGATTTTTAATATTTTTTAGATTATTTATATTTATTAATGGGAATAAATTAATGTTACAAAATTATTATAAATAATTTACATGTTACTCTTAAATATAAGACATTATCACTCTTCCTTAAAAGGACTGTGTAATACATTCCTTAAGATCACATGTCAAAATAAATTTTAAATAAATGTCTTATTATAATGATATGAATAATGATTATGAAACCCATGTTCATTCCATTACTAATTATTATATTTTTTACTTATGACTAATTTAATTTCTGGAATACATATTAATGTACATGATATGAATGTGATCGGTGAGAATAAAATTATACAGATATTTAATGAATTAGGTAATTTTTTTGTCTCATGAGACTAATTGTATGGGATTAGGTATTGAACCTAATCCATTATGTGACTCCATAAACCATGAGATGTTTTCAAAGCAGTTATCATGGAATTATTATTATGTTATGTTTATAATGTCGCAACATATCCTATGATTTCATGATTTTCTAATAACGTGTTCTTTACATTATGTTTCCTTTTTATTACTCTTGTTCCTTATCAATTTTTATATAATTTTATACATTTGACTCACATATGAAGATTCTTTATGATGTTAATTTTATTACAGGTCTTTTAAGATCATCCCTTTCATTCATGTATTACCCAACATATTCTATGATGTTTTAGGAGAAAAATTGGAATTTAGGAGCTCACTTAAAGGAAAAATATAAGGGCGATATGTTTTATTTTCCTTCAATGTATTATAAACCAATTATTTCAGTGGAACTATTCATATATGATCCTTGTGATCAATTGTTGGATATTATTGTCTATGAGTCATGTAATAATATCTATAAATTTAATGGGATAAATAGATTTTACGATAGGAAAGGATTACATATCCATTTGAAACTAGGATTAATAATTGTAGTGAGAACCTTATGGATAAGTACAAGGGTAAGAATGTGTATATAAAAATATCTTTGAATGTTAGTGAGGTTTTTAATAGGTGGTTTATGTGATGTTACATCACATTCTAGATACTATAAGTGGGAATCGTTCTGGAATAGATGTGTTTAATGGTAATAACTCAAAAAAACATGTTTCAGTCTTGACTCATGAATTACCTAGAATATTATAATGGGATTTACTATACACATATTTTTTCACTCCTATGGTATATTTATTAGTAAGTCATAACCTCTTTATAAATAATTTCTATGTATATGAATCAATTATTAGTTTAAGAAACCTAATAACAATCATTAGGATGATAACATTGATGAAAATATAGATAACCACATGTCATGTAATACATATCATTTATAAGTTAACTGTTATAAGATTAAATGGTTCCCATTTATATTTTAATTAATTAAAAACTTGTATTTTATAATAATTGTAGTTAATGAAATGGAATAGGATAATGAATCATGAAAACCAATATGATCAGTCATCTAATGATTTTCCAAAATAAAAGCCTAAAAATACTAATGGAAGTTGGACATCATTGGTTCATTCCAAATGACCTATTTTGATTTATTATCAACCAAAATATTGTAACTAAATTTTCAAACACATCATCAATGATAATGATTTCATCTCTTGACAGTTAATGTGTTAAAGATGAAAAATAAAAGATTATTCCACTTACTTTATTTTAAATATGTGGGAAAATGAACTATGTAAAATGGATCTGTAGAACATGAAATTTTTTTTTTGGGAAAAGGAGGGCACAAACAATTTAACTGAAGATGAAAAATGAAGTGTGTAGTTATCAGGGAACATAAAAATAATGTTATACCTAAGACATGACTAATGGTTCAATTTCATAAATGTTGGTAACATGTTCTTTATAGGAGTAAATTTCTTAATACTAATATTAATTCCTATGGGACAATCGTATGAAAATCATTAAAGATGAATGACTAATGTGTTTAGGATTTGTAACTCAAGAATCATGTTGTCGGAGTTTTTTAAAAAATTTATTATGGTTACATGAATCATGAAAATTCTAAGTATTATTCCTATGCATTATTTCCTTACTTATTTTAATGAATATTTCAAATGGTATTATTTTTAACGCACTAACACTAGTTACCCAGGGTCGGTGCATTATTACATAACACTGACATGATCATTAGAGATCATGTCTCGAAATACAAATTAGTTTAGTAGCATTGCGAGTACTAGATACATACATAAGTTTTACATTACATCATGAAATAATGAAAAACTGCATTATTTTCCCTTTGAACACACTCATATCCCATATCCTATTCATGTAGTTTAATCATGATACATTTCTTCACATCCTGGGGAAAATGAAGCATAGAAAGGGGTCAGCTCATATGCTCAGTAAGGATAACAATAAAGCATAAACTTTTATAAATAATCATAAACATTTAAGACAATGTATAAGACTAAAACACAGGCCTTTTAAAATTAAACTTCTGCATAAAATTGAATAGTTAAATTGAATAATTCCATTTAATTATTCACATGGATATTCTACTAGTCAAATAATAACATGTAATATCAGTATCCAAATTCATAATGTTGGAATGCATAATGTCAGATATCATGACCACATAGTCAAGGCCTCGTGCCAAAACTACAAATAAGATTTTGTCAAGGCCTTATGCCAAGGCACTAGACTATCTCATGAGACCAACCGATACATCAAGGAGCTATAGCAGGCTCCACCCGTCACATACTAAGTCCAATGCATTCATCATATGAAAAGGATGAATCATAACATAAACATTCATATTAAAACTAGCATACAAAATGTCAATAATTTAACCACAACCCATGAATAGTATAAAAATAGCACATCCACAATCAAACATAACTCATTCAATAGAATATATAATATTGTATTGTAATAAATAAACCTTAGTCAAGAATAATAAAGGATATTTACAAAGATGAAAATAATGAAAAAAACTATTTGAGAGAAATATACCCTTTTTCTTGGAAACATTTATAAGTCGCACTATTTATCAAGAAGCCATTTAAAAGTGCTTTCTTTATCAAAGTTTCCCATGTCACTTTGAAAATTTTAAAAGTAATTTTAATTTTAAAACATTCATGTTCATATAAATAAATCCTTAAAACCATTTTTTAAAACATGGACATTAATGAGAATGATTTAGAAGAATAAATCATTAAAACATTAAAAATAGTATTTTAGTTAGAGTTCCAAAACAAATGAGATAAGCTAGAATACAAAACATTGAGGTAATAAAAACATTATAATATCATTATAATAAAGTGATCATTATGTACTTTTTCAAAGGACAGTATATACACCATGTAAAAGTGAATTGGTGAATAACAACGAAGAAGTCTCAATAGAATGTAAGTTGAGATGAAATCATTTATGAAGACTGTATACATAGGTTAAGGATAAAAAATGAAATAATTATGTGTGAAAAATATAAATAGATTAAATATTATTGGATATTCAGTGTAAATCAATCAGAGGAAATTCACATATATTCTTGTAAAAATAACACCAATGACTAGGATATTTAACACAATGAATTGAAATTGAGTTAAAATTACTCTTATCAAGTTCATATCAATGACTTGAGAATTTATAAATGGATTTATTATGTGTACCAAATGTATATACACACAAAGGGGTGTATAAATTACTACATAGGTAAATGAATAGTGATTTCACACATAATCTTGGTGTAAAAAATCAATGAAGTTTGCGTAAAACCGAATGAGTGGATATTGAAATTTGAAATTCCCTTATTGATTTGGAAACTTAAGATACATACACCACATGAAAAAAGGATCATACAATGATGATGTAAATACCCATAAATTAAAGTGTATTACACAAAGAATATAATCATAGGTAGTACATACACAACCGAAATGGGAACAATGGAAAATTTATATTATAAATGGAAAATTAATTTGTAATCTAGAATCTGTTATACATAATAAATAATCTATTTTACATAATGTGAAAACTAGGATTCTTTTTCCTGATTTTGTTCCCGTCAACATTGATAAAAAATTAATATATTTGAATTAGATTAATTATATGTATGATAAATTTGATAAATTTGAGTATAATAATTTTTGGTGTTTAGTTTAACATCTAAAAGATAAATAATTAATAGGTAATATATTCATTTTTCATAATATTCTTGAGGAATCTGGAAACAAAGTTAAAAATATAAAAACACTAGTTACTAAAAATTATTTATATTAAGAATGAATTGAAATTGAATATTTTTTTGTTCATGTTTATATAATTAATGTAATAAGAATAAAATTATAATTTTATAGTTTTTATAATATAAAATTATTTCTAATGGAATTAAAAAAGTTAATTTTTAAATGGAATAATTTCTGGGGATGATTTTTTTAAAAAAATCCCCTTTATTTGAAAATGATGAATTTACATATCTTCTATTAAGACTAATAATGATTTATATACATTTAAAAATGATCCTGGAGTTTTTATGATATAATAAATCAATTTTTAATTTGAAAACAATTTTATAATGGAATATTTTATCAAACCATGTTTATACAAAAATCTCTAAATGATATACCGGACATAAAAAATTTTATTGTTGATATAAATATTTTGTTTAAATTTGTTTTATAGTGTAATTATTTTTCTAAACTATTAACATGATTATTTTACATGATTTTAATTATAAAATTGAAAAATTTCCTTTGTTTACAATTTATTCCATGGAATGACAGTATTTCCATAAATTAATCTGTGTGTGATAAGGATTATGTAAAAAGGTTTTTGATTGATTCAAGTAAAATTTTGAAAATATAAATGAGTAATAATTCCAAATTAGACATAGATTACTCTTAAATGAAAATTTATATTAAACAATATAAAGGAATGATCAGACTTTTATTATATCTCACTACATCTAGAATAGATATAATGTTCCCAAATATTATTTGTGCTTGACTTTTGTCGAATCATATGGAATGTGACCATAATGATTTTAAAATTGTGATTAGAAATATTAATGTAATTTAAAAACTATTTTGTATTTTTAGAATCATAATTTATGATTCACTATCATATTTTGATTCTAACTTTGGAGGTTGTAGGAATGATTGGACCTATATAAAACATATTTTTCATTTTTTAGGAAATTTTTTAATTTCATTGTGTTACAAGAAACATATATTAATAGAATTGTCTGTATATAAGGTTGAATATGCTATTGATGCTAGATATGTTTTGCAATTTCTTTGGATAAAACAAACATTATTTTATTATATTATTTATTTTGAAATAAATCCATTCATATGTGATAATACTAGAAAATATTTAATATTTGAAATCTATATGAATCACTCTAGAAAAAAATATTTTAGATTTCATTTTCGTATGGATCATGTAAATAATTTTGACATTTGTTTTGGATTTTTCCCACTAAAAAACATTATGTATTCATTTTCACTAAACCTTTAGGTACTACAATATTTTAGAAAAGTTTGGTTGAAATATGAATACTTGAATCATAATATTTTAATATTATATAGATACATAATAGCTAAAGTTTTACTCATTTATAAATTTTTAGAAAATACACTACTCTATTATTTTTATGTAGTTGATCCTAATTAAAATTGATATTTTTTTAATGATATAATTTTTATATCCTTTTTGATAAATTTCCAAAATAGCAGAATGTTGTTGAGAATTTAAAAAATTGTTTATTTTTTAATTTTCATAAGGTGGATATTGCTTGATTTTAAGTACGTGTATAAATTATTTAATATTTTTTTCATAAATTAACATTTCCTACCATTTTTAAATTTATTATTTATTGTTATAATTATATTTTTACATTAATTTTTTAATATATATTTGTATTTCTTGTTTTGAATGTTTCAGTCATGTTACTAATATTTATTGATGTTTTGAATGTTTCAGTCATGTTACATGATGAATTTGGACACACAGTTTGTATACATGAATCATATATGTGTATTTGATTATGTAGATCTTGTTATTTATATTTTCATATAGGAATCACATATGTAGATTATTTCTCCTATGTGAAATTAACTGAAGTGATTTTTTCTATAACATTTAATCGATTAACGATAAGAAATTATACATTATTTGTTACTAATGGTACCTCCTCAATAAATAGTTTCTTTTTTCATGGATGTACATCACTATGGTGTAGCATGTTTCTTTCCTACAATTGTAGTACCATGAACTATTATAGATAATAATAGAATATCCTCTTCTTCAAAGGTATATCTCCAATAAGTAATGGTATTATTTCTGATGCGTTCACCGGGGCGCGTGTGTTCATATGTTCGAGGAAGTTGAGGATGTGTGGGCTGTTTCCCTGATTTAACACCTTCCAAAGGTGGGGGTATATGTCGCTTATTCAGGGACGTTTTCTCCTTGGTCGAAACAGGATGATGGGATTTCAGTTCCTCCTTTTGTGGATTCCTCCTCAGAACTCATTACCTAGTCCGAGTCTCCATCATATATTTGAGTCATGGTTCGTTAATGTCGTTCCTGATACCATATCATTGTGGACACCGGTTAATTACACTACTTCCGTCTGGACATTCCATGGGGTCTTGTCATGGTAGCAACCGTTTTTTAGAGTAGACGATAACATTAGGTTTTCTAGGGAATATCTAGAAGCATGGACATTGGGGAACCTTTATTTTTCCTCATAATAGGGAATCTCAAGGGTGCATAACCAAAGTCGTCCCACGTCTATTTCAGGGTATCTTATGTCGAAGGCATGTCTTTGTGGTTCTCCTCAGCAACCCATGATTAACACGCGGTATTCCACGAGTTTAACAACTTGTGGAAATTGAATGAGGGTGATCAGAATGTCCCCGAGAGAGGGATAAGATTGGTACATCCATAATAGGGAACACCTGGAAGGTTTACTAGATGGATGGATCAGAACAATCAATAATAGGGGACCCACGATAATGTGTCCCATAAAGGGAAGATTTCACACCGTGAAGGCTGATCTGGACACCACTAAGGGCGGATCAGGGAGTGTACACCCCAAAATGGGGAAACACCAAGGTATACCATTGGCTAGGATTGAGCTTCTTGGAGGTTTTCTACGTAACCTATGTATAATATAGTGATAAAAAACTAAGTAGTTTAAAGGGGTGATGAATCGGGGTGTACAGAAAGCACAAAAACTGGGATACTTGCTGGGGCTTATGCATGGAATGCAGCCCAAGTACTGCTTGGAGTAGGGAAGAGGTGGATGACATGATCCCACAGGGATGTGGCAGCCTGGGTAAGAATCAAGATTGATTATGGAGAGATAAATGAAGTTGGGGGGATAATGAGATGGAATAGACGTGAGGATGATGGTGATGTTGTGATTGAGCCTTGAAGAGACTTCCTACGTATCCCTGTGGGAGGGAATCAAAGTCTGCATAGATAGGTTAGTCGATGGGACAGCTGAGGAAGAGGACCATGAGAATGGATGCATGGATGGGATCTAGAGGAAATAGAATCAGTGTGTTAGAGAATTACCTTCCTGAAACGCATAGGTTCGGGATGAGACATGGGTGATGGGCTTGAACCTTAGTGAGGCTTCCTACATCTCCTTGTGGCTGGGAATCAATGTCAACGGTGTTTATATGAATATGGCTTACCGTCAATTTTGGACATCTATGTCTTATCAATGAATGGGGTTGAAAACGGATTCCCACTAAATTGGGTTGACAATAGATTGCCATAGGATGTGGTTGAAAACGGCTTACCACTGGATGGTGTTAATAATGAATTTCCACTAGATGGGGTTGACAATGGATTACCACTGGATGGTGTTGACAACAACTTACCACTGAATGGGTCTAACAACAGCTTACTGCTGAATGGGGCTGAACCTCATGGAGGCTTCCTTCGTACCCTATCTAGGAGACAGGGATAAGAGCCCACAGAGATCTAGATGGTTTTTGGTGAACCGACGTGAAAGGGGTCGAGACAAATGGTTGTTGGCCTTGAACCCTTGGGAGTCTTCCTACATACCTTTCCTTGGAAAGGATCAAATTCCATATAGTTTAGAATGGTGGGAACCAATGTGAAGGTGGTCAGAACCAATGGATGTTGGGCTGGAACCTCCGGGAGGCTTCCTGTGTACCTTTCCTTGGAAAGGATCGAAGTCCACGTAGTTCGAAATTGTTGTTGAATCGATGTGAAGGTGGTCGGATCGACCGATTTTTGGGATTGAACCTATGGGAGGCTTCCTACGTACCTTGTATTGGTAAAGATAAAATTCCACATAGTTCAGAATGGGGTATGGTAAACCAACGTGAATGAGGGTCATAATGACAAGTTGTTGGGCTCAAACCTCAGGGAGGCTTCCTACGTACCTTTCCTTGGCAAGGATCAAAGTCCACAGAATTCAGGATTGTTGGTGAACTGATGTGTAGGGGGTGGGATCAACCAGGTGTGGGGCTTGAACCGCGGGAAGGCTTCCTACATAGCTTGCCTTGGCAAGGATCAAAGAACACATTATTTGGGATTGTTGGTGAACCGTTGTGAAGGGGGTTTTATCGACCGGTTCTTGGGATTGAACCTCTGTGAGGATTCCTACGTACCTTTCTATGGAAAGGATCAAAGTCCATGTAGTTCAGAATGGGGTGTGGGGCTTACACTCGAGGCTGCCCACATAGGATGTCATAGTCAATGCTAACTACTATAAGCCCACGTGAGTCGTGATCGGTGTGAGAAAAAAAAAGTTAGAAAGGACCTAACGATCATGACATAATGGTTCGTACATGAAGGGTGGTGAATGGGGATTACACAAGGAATCTCCTTGGATGCCACTATCGAGTGGAAATGGTGAACATGGCATATGCAAGAAATCTACCCGGGTGTCATTATGGAACGATAATGGGGAATGGGGCTTACGCAAGGAAGCTGCATGGATGCCGGTATGGAGCAGCAATAAAAATGGGGATTATGCAAGGAAGATACTCGGGTGCCTCTATGGATCAGCAATTGTGAATAGGTCTTACGCAAGGTAGCTTCCCGGGTGCTGCTATGGAGTGGCAATGGTGAATGAGGCTTATACAAGGAAGCTGTCGGGGAGCCTCTATGGAGAGACCATGGTGAATGGGGCTTATACAAGGAAGCATTCAGGGTGCCGCCAAGGATTGGAAATAGTGAATGGGGAATAGGCAAGGAAGATTCCTGGGTGATTCTATGTAGAATCAATGGTGAATGGGGCTTATGCAAGGAAGTTGCATGGGTGCCACTATGGAGAGACAATGGTGAATGGGGCTTACGCATGGAAGCTGCCTGGTTTCCCCTATAGAGTGACAATGGTGAATGGTACTTACACAATGAAGCTGCTTGGGTGCCTCTAAGGAGAGGAAATGGTGAATGGGGATTACGCAAGGATACTACCCGAGTGTCACTAATGAGTGGCAATAGTAAATGGGGATTACACAAGGAAGCTGCTTGGGTGTCGCTAAGGAGCAGCAATGGTGAATGGGGATTACACAAGAAAGCTGCTCGGGTGCCACTATGGAGTGGAAATGGTGAATGGGGCTTAGGAAAGGAAGATTCCTGGGTGCTGCTATGGAGTCCCAATGGTGAATGGGGCATACGTATGGAAGCTGTTTGGGTGCCTCTATGGAGAGGCAATGGTGAATGGTTCTTATGCAAGTAAGCTGCCCGGGTGCCTCTATGGAGCGGCAATGGTGAATGGGGCTTACGCATGGAAGCTGCCTGGGTGCTGCAAATGAGCGGCAACGGTGAATAGGTATTATGAAAGGAATCTTCCCCAGTTCCACTATGAAGCTGCAATGGTGAAAGGGGGTTATGCAAGGAATATGCCCGGGTGTCACGAACCAGCCCAGGTACCTTGGTAACCCGATAACCGAGCTAGCCCTGACATAGGCCAACGGGTGTTCCTGATCCCCATGGGTCGGTGACGAGCACCTGGCATCACATAACATGCAGGTGGGAATGATTTTTCCACCAATAATGCATAAGAAAAGAAACGAGTCTGTATGCATAACAAAAATAAACTCCACTGGGAGTAATGTACCAGAATACAAAGAGGCATAAAAATCCCAAAGTACTACAACCCAGGTACTAAAAATGGGAAAACAGCCCCAAGGTCCCTATGGACACAACTCACCAAGACCATAGTTCAACAACTAGATCCACCTCCAATAGATCCCTTCCCTTTTCTTGAACCTGGAAGAAGAAAGTCTACGAACACCCGAAGGAAAAAGTAGGGTTTGAGCCTAAGCCCAGTAGGATACCACCAAAGATTCTGTAAAAGATGCCAAAT
Source organism: Viscum album (assembly GCA_963277665.1). Taxonomy (NCBI): domain Eukaryota; kingdom Viridiplantae; phylum Streptophyta; class Magnoliopsida; order Santalales; family Viscaceae; genus Viscum; species Viscum album. The sequence goes on along the minus strand of OY728122.1, from coordinate 1,642,831,391 downwards.
ATAGATTATCCAAAGAGAAGCTTTCATTTTTCAAATAAACAGGTTTGGAAATTCAAAATCATATTTAAACAAAACATGATATACATTTCCAAATGATGGAAATAAATATTTTAAGTAACGATTTTACAAATGATGGAATATTTATAAAACAATGGATTATGTAAAACATTTATATAAAACAATTTATATAAATTCACCAGGCATGTAAAGTAGTTCAAAAGAATTGGAATACAATTATATCTCATATATAAATAAACTAGTGAGCAACATGGTCATCTGCCAAAAGGTACCATAGTATTAACCAATTATAGAATTCCACACTCTCTATGTGAACTCAGAAAAATGTGTACACACACGTCCCTATGACACTGGCCAAATGAGACTCATCACCAACCCATCGGGAATTTCACCCACCACAAGTATGTTTTAGAATGATGTCGTAGCATAGAGTGTGTCCAAATAACTCACTAACTACCTATGGCTTACATTCTCTCTTACATGATGGGCGAACTATTTTAAGAATGCTTAAAAATATGATCAATCCCATTATTCCATTTCAAATGTTCCAATTTCTTTCCATTGAAAACAAAAATATGTTTTATTCAAAAACATGTCTTTTTCACAAGATAAAATCAATGGGTTTCTATCAAATATTTTTAATCCATTTTCACAAATTTGAAATCCAATCAAAACTAATTACATCATCACACAATTTATTTCCCCAATTAAATTCAAAAATTTAATTGAAATAATTTCCATCAAATCCACAATTTAAATTAAACAATTTAAATCATAAAATTTCCATAAACACACCCAATTCAATGGAATTGATGTTTTTTTGGCCAAATTTTCATTCCAAAACCATTTCAAATACCTCGATTCACTAGAATCAACTTTTTATCAATTTAACTAAAAGAAATTTTGAGAAATTGAATTTAAGTAAACAATTGAAATAAATCAAGAAATACAAGGATGATCAATTTGGAATGTCAGGATAGAACCACATACCTCTATTTATTGATGGGAGTTAGCCCAACGAGAAACCCCAAAAACCGAACGGCATAACGTCGTCAGTCAAGTTCTAGATCTAAATCCATAAAACCAAAAAAATGATCAATGACATCACGATATTGTAAAACTAGATATATATCAACAATCTGAGATCAAGATCTCAAATTATAGGTTTAAATCCATGGGTAATGGTGGAAATATCCCATGAAAATATCTAGGAATGAAAGAGGAAAGAACTGGAGAAGTAACAGGTTGAAATCCACTTACAAGGAGGAGAGCGGATCCTCAATCTGAGCCTTTAATCTCGAACGAAGATGTTCAGATCACCTTGGAATCTCTCGAGGAGGCTTTAAAAACACCTAGAATGTTTCAAGCCCAAGATGAGGTCGTAAATATGGAAGTCATGGGGATTCGGGTGGTTTTAAAAAGGATTTTAAGAATTAAAAAAAATGTGTGCGCGGTTTCCAGGACAGAGGCGCACGGTCAGGAAAACTGTGAGCCAACCGTACGAAACCCACTGTCTAGGTTTGCAAGGATGGCATGGTTTGGTCACATGGTTTTTCAACCCTTGTGCAAACTGTGCACAACTCAATGTCCTTTAGTTTTCCTTTAATGTTCACCCAAATCCACCCCAAGTAACTACTCCTAAATAGTGGTACTTAGAAACATCAAAAGTACCTAAAACTGTAACGTGATGTTACAACCTCCCCACCATAAGATCTTTGTGTCCCTATAAAGCCTATGAAGAAACCTCCATGTCAAAAATATGAGGCCACTGCTCTCTCATTAGTGCCTCCCTTTCCCATGTCTCGTGTGAATCAGAACCATGCTGCCATAGAACATGGACCAAAGGTATCGTTCTCCCATGAAGTACCTTGGTCTCAGAATCAACAACCCTGACTGTTCGTTCAGTCAGAGATAAATCTGGTTCTATCTCAAGATCACTCCAGCTCAAAAAAATGAGATGGATCATAGAGATACATTCGCAGCTACAATACATGAAACACATTATGTATCGACGTCAGCTATGGTGGTAGAGCTAGAAAATAAGTAACTTTCCATATATGACCAATAACCTTGAAAGGTCCCACAAAACAAGGAGAAACCTTCCCTTTCCTCTCAAACTGTCGAGGACCTAATCAGGGTGATACATTCAAGAACACTTGGTCACCAACTGAGAACTCTAAAGGTCTATGAGGATGATCAGCGTAAGACTTGTACCAACTCTGTGCTATCAACATTCTCTGATGAATCAATTGGATCTTAGTTGTCGTCTCTTGGACCAAACTCGGTCATACCAAGGAACATTGACCAATATTCGACCAACACAAAGGAGACTTTCAAGGAATTCCATACAATGCCTCAAAAGGATCCATTTTGATCATAGAATTATAATTTTGGTTATAAGAAAACTCAACTAGCACCAGATGATCATCCCAAAACCCACCAAAGTCGAGAACACATGCACAGAGCATATCCTCGAGGATATGAATAGATCTCTCTATTTGTCCAATTTACTATGGATGGTAGGGCATGATCAAATAGACCTAAGAACCCAGTGCCTATTGAAAGCCTCTCTAAAATCAAGAAGTAAACCAAGGAACTCTATCAGAGACTATAGCAGACGGAACTCTGTGAAAACGAACAATTTATTTCACAAAGATATTTCCAAACTCCTCATCATTGGTTGTATCTCGAATAGGTATAAAGTGAGCCAACTTGGTCAGCCTATCAATCACAACCCATATCGCATTCTTCTTCCTCTGGGTTTGATGTAACCTAATGACAATGTCCACAGATATTTCATCCCACTTCTATGTAGGGACTGGAAGTGGTTGAAGCAAACCCAAAGGTTTCTAGTGCTCGGCTTTCACCTGCTGGCATGTATAGCAGCGAGATACAAACTCAACAATGTATCATCTCATACCTGGCCACCATAACTATCGTTGCATGTCATATAACAGCTTCGTGGTTCTGGGGTGCACAACCCACTGAGAGTTATGGAAATCGCCCATCACATCCTTATTTGCCGATAACAGAACAATGTAATAGTTTTGATAACACATAACACCCTCTTTGGAGAAAGACCATTTTGTGTCGTTCTCCCCATCATAAATATAGTCCATAATTCAATGTAATTCATCATCCAGTTTTTGTTCCTGAAGAATTAACTCAAGAAGGGAAGATGTCAACTAGACACTGGCTAAAGAAACTTCATTCCCCTTCCACTGACCTCTAATATGAAACTGAGCAAAAAGATCCATCAAACTCCACTCATCTGTAGATTCTTTCACAGCCTGTGAAGGAAGTTTCCTACTTAACACATCTACAACTGCATTACCTTTCCATAGGGTATAGGAAATGTCCATGTCGAAAAATTGTAGGTACTCCACCCAACACCTTTGGAGGAGATTCAAAAAAAAATAGAGAAGATATAACTCAAGATATTGTGGTTTGAATACACAGTAATCCTTTATCTATAATGGTAATGTCTCCAACACATAATTGCATGCATTACAGCTACATGTCCAAGGTCATGGGTAGGATATTTCTTCTCATGAGGCTTAAGCTAACGAGATCCATAGGCAACAATATGATTACCTTGTATAAGGACACATTCCAAACCTGAACTCGATGCATCACAAAAGACCACGTAACCTATCCCATCCTCAGGAAGAGTTAACACTGGCGCAGTAGTCAACAGACGCTTTAGCTCAAAAACGAACTCTGACATTTATCATTTTAGGAAAACATGACTACCTTTCGAGTCATAGAATTAATTGGAGAAGCTAACTTTGATAAGTCTTTAACAAATCAGCGATAATATCATGCAATGACCAAGAAGCTCCAAATCTCAAAAACATTTTGTGGTTGTTCCCAAGTCATAACAGCCTTCACCTTCTCAGGATCAACTGATATTCCGTGTTCTGACATGAAATTTCCCAATAATTTCACATCCTGAATCCATAAATCACACTTTGAAAGCTTGGTATAATGTTAGTGATTTTTTAGAAGACATAGAACAATTCTCATATAATGCACATGATCATACATAGACTTGTAGTAGAGAAGAAATACATCCACAAAGACTACCACAAAGGTATCTAGACACTCATGGAAAACCCTGTTCATCAAATCCATGAAAACTGCAGGAGAATTTGTTAGGCCAAAGGGTATAACAAGGTACTCATAATGGCCATACCTACTCCGAAAAGTGGTCTAATGAATGTCAGAATCTTTTATCCTCAACTAATCGTAACAAGAATGAATATCAGTTTTTTAAAACCACTTTTCCCCTTTATATTGATCAAAAAAATCATCAATTCTGGTTAAAATATATTTTTTCTTTATCATAACTTGATTGATATTTCGATAATCAACACATAAGCAATAGAACCATCAGCCTTATTAGTGAAGAGAACTGGTGCTACCTAAGGTGACACACATGGGCGTATAAATCCTTTCTCAAGAAGATCATCTTACTGAGTCTTTAATTATTTTAGTTTATCTAGAGCCATTTGGTACGAAGGCATAGAAACTGGTTGATTACCTGGAATTAAGTCAATACAAAATTCAACCTCCCTTACTGGGGGAAAACTAGAGAAGTCAGATGCAAACACATCGGGAAACTCAGCGACGACTGAAGGAAGATCACCACACATTGAATCTCTCTCTAGATCAGAAGAAAACTCTGATATAATTTTCCCCAAATCTGGATAAGAGGGTTCGACTCTTCTTGACCTTGGGTCCCATTCTACTTGAAAAAAAAGAGTCACACCACTTGGTGTAGTAAGGTAGACCCATCGAAAATAAAAATCGATCCAGGATTTATTGGCAATGAGCCAATCCATCCCAAATATTATGTCAAATGATTTCATGTCGATAATTAAAAAAATCCAAGCAAGATCAACATCTGATAGATAGAAGACACAAGCAGGACTACATAGACCCTTCTCTCTCATTGTACCAAGGGATGTAGTAATATCCATCGCACAAGATAAAAGAACTGTAGGTAGATTAAATAGATTAACAATATGGGTTGAAATAAATGAGTGAGATGCACTAGTATCAAAAAGAGTGCTAACTAAAGATGAATCTATAGTAATGGTACCTCTCACCGTTTCAGGACCTATATCAGCTACCTCTAGTGACTCTTCCTCTGCGTGAAGAAGTTTTGTTCCGGATTCTTGTGGTTGGAACCCTTTTGTACGTGAAGAATTTGATTTCACCATAGTGTTTGGAGGTGTTGATGATCTTGTTCCACTATGTGGTGTAGATATGTGATGGCAGAATCTCTATAAGTTCCCTAAACATCTGCAGGAGCTACAATTATTGGGTGTCTCACTGTAAACACTCTTAGAATGTCCTGACATTCCACACTAATAGAAATTCAATGAATCCCCTCCTGGTGCTACCGGAGGTCTGGAATGACTCTTCTGTTGAGAACTACCATGAGAAACAATGCACTTCAATTTTACTTTAAAGGAACCAACACTGCCACTCGGAGTGAAAGGAACTTCCTTAAAACCTGAATTTCCTACTAGGTCCATCTCAACCATCATCGCTATATCCATCACATCAGCGTAAGAGGGTAGCTTCAGTAAGAAAACCTGATAACAGATATCTTATCGAAGTCACAACTCGAATCATCTTTCCTTCAACTTCTCATTAGATACAATCTTAGGAGAAAACTGTACCAACTCAGAAAAGGGATTTGAGTACTCAGTCACGGTGTTGTTGGCTAGCTCAAGCTTGAAAAACTCTACAGCATTAGCCAACACCATTGATTTGGATAGAACTGGTTAGTGAAAATAACCCGAAAGTCATTCCACTCCAAACCCTCATGTTTCCCAGCTTTCACCATCATGTCCCATCATCTCCTTCTTGGTCCCTCTAGCACGAAGTTGGAACACTCCACCTTGATCACATTAGGTGTCTCCAAGAACCCAAACTGATGTTCAATCTTACTCAACCATTCCTCGGCATGTTGAGGGTCAGTGGAGCCTTTGAAAACCGGTGGCTTCTATCATAAGAACTCTTGAGAATGATTTCAGATAATATCACTATGAGTATCTATAGATAGAGCCTGAAAATGAACTGGATTTTGTGCTTGTCCTAGAGCTTGGATAGTGAAAACAATCACCTCAACCAGACTCAAATCCACAATTGGAATCTCTTGTTGAGATTCAACAGAAGCCTCTATTTGGATCGGATTCCCACGTCTTCTCGGAGGCATGATGCTACACAACATAAAAAGGCATTAGATTAACACTCAAACATAGTATCAAGTAAAACTATTCTTAATAGAAGGGATAATAAGATTTGGATTCCACTGTATCCAAATCGAAACAAGAAAATACTAAAACTAATCCACAAATTGTATTTCCCTAACCAACCCTGGTGACTTAAGTTTCATTGTGGTGAGAGCTGGCCAGGAACTCAATCACAACTACCTCCAAAGTCCTGAAACGAATACTCAAATGCATACTGTCATCAAGGAAAGATGCTTAATCAACATCTGATGCCATTTTGTCATGAACTAGCCCTGATACCCTGGTAACCTGATAACCGATCTGGCCCTAATATAACCCGAAGGGCATTCCCGATCCCCATGGATCAACGACTAGCACCAGGCATCACATAACATCCAAGTGGGAATGATTTTGTCACCAATAATGAAGAAGAAAAGAAACAAGACAGTATGCATAAAAAACTCCACTGGGAGTAATTTATCAAAATACAAAGAGGCATGAAAAACCCAAAGTACTACAACCCAAGTATTAAAAATGAGAAAATATCCCCATGGTCCCTAAGGAAACAACTCACCAAGAACAAAGTTCAACAACAGGATCCACCTCTACAATATCCCTTCCTTTTGCTCGAACCTAGAAAAATAAAGTCTACAAACATCCGAAGGAAAAAGTAGGGTGTGATCCTAAGCCCAGTAGGATGCCCCCAAATATTCGGTAACATATGTAAAATATAGATTATCCAAAGAAAAAAATTCAATTTTCAAATAAATAGGTTTGTAAATTCAAAAGAATATTTAATTAAAACATGTATACCTTTTAAAATGATAGAAATAAATATTTTAAGTAACGATTTTACAAATGATGGAATATTTCTAAAACAATGGCTTATGTAAAACATTTATATGAAAAAGTTTATATAAATTAAGTAGGCATGTAAAGAAGTTCAAAAGCATTGGAATACATTTATATCTCAAATATAAAGTAACAAGCGAGCAACATGGTCATCTTCCAAAAGGTACGATAGTATTAACCTGTTATAGGATACCACACTCTCTATGTGTAATATGAAAAATGTGTATACACACGTCGCTATGACACTGGCCAAAGGATACTCGTCACCAACCAATCGAGGATGTCACCCGCTGCAAGTATGTTTTAGAACATTGTCGTAGTGTAGAGTGTATCCAAATAACTCACGTACTACCTAAGGCTTGGATGTGCTCTTACATGATGGGAAAACTAATTTACGAATGCTTAAAAATACGATCAATCACATTTTTCCATTTCAAATGTTCCAATTTCATTCCAATTAAAACCAAAACAGGTTTTATTCAAAAACATTCCTTTTTCAGAAGATAAAACCAATGGGTTTCTATCAAATCATTTTAAGCCATTTTTACCAGTTTTCAATCCAATCAAAACTAATTCCATTATCACAAAATTTATTTCCACAAATAAATTCATAAATTTTATTGAAAGAATTTCCATCAAATACACAATTTAAATTAAATAATTTAAATCATCAAATTCCCATAAACACACCAAATTCAATGGAATTGGGGTTTTTTCCAAATTTTCATGCCAAAACCATTTAAAATACCTTGATTCACTGGAATCTTCTTTTTATCAATTTAATTGATAGAAAATTATAGAAATTGAATTTAAGTCAACAATTGAAATAACCCATGAAATGCAAGGATAATCAATTTGGAAAGTCGGGACGAAACCACCTACCTCTATTTATTGACGGGAGTTAGCCCAACGAGAAACCCAAAAAATCGAGCGGCACAATGCCATCGATCATGTTCTGGATCTAAATCCTTAAAACAAAAAAAAGATCATTGGCATTAAGATCTTTTAAAACTAGATATAGATCCACAATCATAGATCTAGATCTCAACTCATAGGTTTAAATCCATTGAAAATGGTGGAAATGTCCCAAGAAAATATCAAGGAAAGAGAGGGGAAATAATGGGAGAATTAACAGGTTGAAATCCACTTACCAGGAGGAGAGAGGATCCTCAATCCGAGCCTTCAATCTCGAAGGAAGAAGTTCAAATCACCTTGGAAACTCTTTGGGAGGCTTTTGAAACACCTAGAATGTTTCAAGCCCAATCCAAGGTCGGGAATATGGAATCCATGGGGTTCAGGTGGTTTTAAGAAGGATTTTCATAATTAAAAAAAACAACGTGCATGGTTTCTTGGACAGAGACGCATGATCAAGAAAACAGTGTGCCTGCCATGTAGAATGAACTGTCCAGGTTAGAAAGGATGGAACGGTTTGTTCATAGGGTTTGTCAAACTGTGTGAAAACCATGCACAGCTCACTTTCCTTTAGTTTTCCTTAAAAGTTCACCCAAACACACTCCAAGTCACTACTCCAAAACAAATGTACTTAGAGACATCCAATGTACCTGAAAATGTAACGTGATGTTGCACTGGGTGTCGCTATGGGGTGGCAGTGGAGAATGGGGCATCAGCAAGGATGTTTCTTGGGTGCTTCAATAGAGCAGTAATGGTGAATAGGTCTTAAGAAAGGAAGATCCCTGGGTTCCGCAGTAGAGCAGCAATGGTGAATGGGGATTACAAAAGGAAGTTGCACGGGTGTCTTCATCATTTCTGGTCTTGAGGGAAACTCAACTCGCTGGTGGGTTGAGTCATATAATTGAGGTAAATACTTTTGCGCTAGTGCACAAGCGGCATAACACCTAGGGTGTTTGAATTAGTCCGGGAAAAGGGAGATGAAAAGTGTGAATCACATCCTCGACATCTGGAATGCAATGAGCATGGCGTGGAGATGGAGGATAACTGTTGACCATGTTCTGAATACAACATCCATATCAAGATAGTTTGAAATGGGGATAATAAAATGATGGTTGACTGTTGAACATGTTCAAACCACAGGACCAAACTCGAAGTCTCATCCAAAGTCTTCGGGAGCATTGGCTCATAATAGTTGGTGAGCCGATGCGGCATGGGAGCAGGCTGTTAGGGGGTCACTTTAGACATGGAAAAGGATTAAGATCCAAATTAATGAAACACAATGCATGAGGTGGAGTGATGAATTGTTTGAATGGATTCCAACGCTCTTAAAATTGGGTAATTGTAATAATTAAAAGAGGTATGTTATGCTTTTCACATAAGACAACTTTTGTTTGGATCTAGAGGCATATTATTATTGAATGATACAGAATACTACAGTTTATAGTCATGTAGATAGAACTGTTGGAATCTTATTCTTGGGGAATAAAGAATATCTTGTTTGGATAAAGAGGTATCCTATGTTTACCCTATATGGTGTACTACAGTTTATAGTCATGTGAAGAGGACTATTGGCATCTCATGCTTGGAGCATAAGGAATCTCTTGTTTGGAGAAATAGGAATATTAAATTTTTCATATAGGGTTCACTGCAATTTAAAATCATATGGAAAGAAATATTAGGAATAAGGCACCTACTAATGGCTGGTGTTGGGACTTGTGAAAGGGAGGCCCTTTCTGATGGATCATGTCATAGGAGTTAGGTTATGGGGTTTCGACGAGTACATTAGGAATGGGTTGACTCAATGTACTTGGGAAATGTAGATGAGGATCTCAACTCACAACATGTGAAAGGGACCAAGAGGAATATTTCGACCCAAGGGGTTTCATGGTGTGCAGACCAGTATCTCAAATGATAGAATTCCAAAGGTGGGAGGTGGGTGCGCATAAGGGCATAATAGAAAATGATGACATCCCAGCCCGAGAAGTTTTTTGTGTGACTCTTAATTTCTCATGGGGACCAGTGATGGTAGCGAGGGGCCCGACCTGTAGGGTTGAGACCACAGCCCGACACTAAACCCGAGTAGGGGTGCGGGGGAGCAGCCTGCTACGGTATGGACCGGTGCGAGTGAATCTAAGATAATCGCAAAAAATAGGTCTTCACAAAGGAAAGGTGCTCGTGGAGTATGGGGTCTCGCAGTGAAGCTTCATGAAGGAAGGATTCTTGTGGAGTATGTGGTCTCACGGAGCAACTTCACGAAGGAAAGATTCCCGCAAAGCATGGGGTCTCGCGGTGCAGAGGAGCTCAAAGAGAAAACGGTCGCATGGATCCTCGAGCAACCTGAAGGTTCTACGTTCTTCGCAAAGGGAGCGAAGGTCGTCACTTAGTGGATCTCGGGAGCTCTACGAAATGGGAGTGATTGGCCATCTAAGGGGCGGTGTAACCGTCATTGAGAGGGGGATGAACCAGGTATTTATATGCATGTGACACCATGAAACAGAGCTTGCTTGGCGCGAAGACAGGGCTTGCTCCGTGGTGGTTTCGCGAATGTCAAATGGGTTTGTGGAGCATCCTGCCTCCTAGCTCTGTGGCCAGTTTGTGAACGTCAAATGGATCCGCGAAGCATCCCGCCTCCTTGCTCCACAGTGGTTTCATGAATTTCAAATGGGTTTGCGGAGAATCCCCCCTCCTTTCTCTATGGTGGATTCACAAAGGGGGAGATTTGCGCCAGTTGTGAGGCTACGGGGGCTCCGGTCATGTTCTTCTTCTCCGCAATCATGGAAGGAGCTTTGTGAATGGGCTCCATGAACCAGTTTTCTAGCACAACATCAAATGTCCATAACTCCTAATCTGTAACTATGTTTTGGTCACATGACCTGTCAAATTGATGTTTCTGAAACAGTCAACGAACTTGGATCATATTTGGAAGCATTTGTAAAATATTGTGGTTGTGTTTTCCTATTCCAATAGGTATATCATCCATGATAGTATCTCATGGAATGGTAGATACAATTTAATATTTTCAGCATTACCAACACCATTATACAACAAGGTATTTCAATATACCAATAATTTAGATATGTATTACAAATAATTTATTCCAATATTTTTACTAATAATATTTATTTAATCATTCCAATTACTATATTATTATTTCATTTCTAAAACACAATTACAAGAAATGAAAAAATATTTTGGAATAAATTCAGAAGACATCCACTTAAGAAGTATAATTCATATGATGATCTATTTTTTTGGGACACTAATTATTTTATAAAGTGAATTCTTCTTTTTAAATTTTTTTATACAAATATATTTTATATTACATTTCAACAAATATTTTTGGATGATTTATTATTTTAATTCATGCATTAATAAAGAGTATTAGTTTTCTTTTATATTTTTCATAGTTTTTATAAATTAATTGAATGGCAACATTATTTTTTTTATGTGTAAGAGTGTGGAATATAGTGATAGGATCTCTTTATGGTATAATATTTTCATTTAAATAATGATAAAATTGGATTACCATGTTTTAAATTTCATCAATAAATAATATAAAAATATATAAATTACTCATTAAAAATTGGAAAACCATCATGTGATACACTTCTTATTTCTTATTGGACCAAGAAGCTCTAAGAATTATTATTAAATTAGGTGATGATTATGAAACTTATATTGAATAATCATCTACTACTATAGTGATCATGATAATAAATCCTTAAAAGTATCTTCATCATATCATTTATCTTCATCTAATTGTAATTTGTTTCATTATATTGTACTTTTCTTTAACTATTTCTAACATTTTCATATCTGTTTTATGATTTTCCTATATGAATCAGTTTTTGATTGTTATGGTTATTCAACCACTTAAAAGGATGTCTCAGTTGTGTATGTTGATGAAAATTCATGTCATATACTATTTTCAAGGATCCCATAACAAGTCATATTTATGCCTTTGGTTATTTTCAATGGGTAGTGTCTATAAATGGTTCTGACACCTCAATAAATAAATTTCATAGTGGGTACCAATCTCCACCAGGAGATGATAATGTTGATGGGTGGACATGGATATTGGGGATCTAAACCACTATTAATCATTGTGTTAATTTTTAAATTTATATAATATCATGATCACAGAACTCATTATAGAATCTTTAATTAATAAATCACATATTTTTTATTCATTTATTTTATTTAAATCGTTGTCCTAACCCTATATTTTTAATTTCCATTTCTCATCATCCATGAATATATTCATATTCATTTGGTGTATCATCTGACCATTTTATAACTATATCATTTTTAATGGAGATATGAGGAATATCAAGTTAATATTTCATTAGTCTTATGATTTGTTAAAAGTTAATTTCAGTGATTTATGAATAAAAAATAGTAATTAGTTATTGATTTCAAAAGAGTATGAGTTGAATTCTAAATTGATCTAATGAAACAAATAGTTTGGAATTGTGTTTATGAAATAAAATGATTCAAATTCAGTATATTTTTTGGTGGTCTGTATATTGATAAAAAATGTATACCTTAACTCTATAAAAAGGAAAATGGAAATAATGTATTCCTATTACTATTATATATAATAAATCTATGATATTTAAATTTATCATAGATTTATTATATTGGGGCTTTGAATTTATCATTATTATTTAGATTCCTATAATCAATGATCTCAACCACTAACCATAATTATATATAATTGTTTTCTATATTCATATCCAAACATTCCACAAGATTTATTCATTTTCAAAACTATTTTTTTGATTACATGTATATTTAACTTATTATATTTTTAAGAGAATATTTTGTGAACGTTTTTTATGATGTGGGTTTTTCAAAAATAAAATTTTCAAATGTTAAATCCTTGATTTCTGAGATCAAGATTAAATTGTGAGGAAGAAATTTATTTAAGTTGGTAAAATATATCACCCAATGATTTTAAAATAGGAATATAATGTTTTATATTAAATATGAAACAAAAAAATCATACACGAAAAATTATAAACTCTAGAATTTTTTAAATTTGTCTTTTCATTTTGATAAAAACTTAAATCTCTTCGATAACTTGATTAATTTTTAATTTCAAATCTAAATGTTATTTAATGTAGTATAATTATGTAACCCATCTATTAAATTTGGGGTCATAAATAGGACTAACTAAATAATTAAAACTTCACTAGCAGAAAATATATATAATAAATTCAATTATTAAATATTTATTCTATCAAAAAATAAGTATCTTTTGATTGAAAAATATATAAATTCTAAAAATTAGTATTAATAAAATTTCATCATGCTTAGCTCACAAATTTTAAAATTATTTTTTAATAATTTTAGAATATTAATTTTAAAACATAAACATCATTTTGTTAAATAATAATATCATAAATAGAATCAGGTAATGTTTTGTGATTTTTATGTGTGATTTCATTTTTCAATGAATAGTGAAAAATAATAATTTTTATTTAAAACTACCTATTTGTTTAAAAAATTTCAGGACCCATTTTCTTCTAATATGTTTTTATAACGAAAATTAGATCAATAGTATATATATTAATCTAAATTAAGTCATTAGAATAAATCTCTTGATTAATTTTTATATATAGAATCTTTAATCTTTTGAATATTTTTTCTTTATGAAAACCATTTTTTAAAAAAATCTACAGTTTTCATATTATGTTAAATTATTCCAATTATATGAGTTTAATTAGAAAAAATGGATTAAAAACTTTTAAAAAAAATAATTTATTTTATATAATATTCACAATCATTTCATCATAGCATAACCTGTGAAAGTGAATAGGTTTCCCAAGAAACTTATTTTGGTTTAACCCTTGGTAAAGGAACGAAATTCATAAACATTATCTCATTGAAACATAAACAATTTAGTGTTATAATCTTAATGGTATCCTTGTATAATAACACAAATAAATATATTAATATATAATATTTTATATTATATTTAAAATTATTTATAATGATCACATTTGGAATTTATTGGAGGGAACAATACATTTCTTCAAAAAAAATTGAAATAGAAAATATTTTTTGAAATCTATTTGTTTGAAAATTTACATGAAATAATATTAAGGATGTTTTAAAAAAACACATAACATAATTCTTGAGTAATATATCCATTATAAGTTTATTTTTTTAAAAAAATTATTCATTTGGAAAACATTTTTATAAAAAAAATTCAACTAAAGAGAATATTTTTCATAATTTTTTTTAACTATTTAGTACATATAGAGATCAAAATTAAGGCAACTATTTATTCTCATAAAATAAACATAGGAGAATAAAATATCAGGTTTCTTGAGTTATGGATCACATTATTTTACCATCTAAATAATAATCATAAATAATCATGATAAATGATTAGATTGTAACATTATATTGCTACAACGTAGTTAACATTTAATTATATGACCCTTGAAGGAATAAAATTAAATCAATATAAACAAATAATGATGATAAAATTCATGATATTACTTGTCCAGTGAGATTTTTATTTACATCATAAAAAAGTATAGGTTCATAACATTCCATATTTTTCAAAGAATGAAAATTGAGACCAAAATCCAACACCAATTTGGTAAATTTTTAACTGTAATCCCAATGAAAGAGGGATCCTAAAATATATATGTAAATGATAATATTTTTAGTTCCAAATATTAAAAAAATCATGGGAAATATATTGTGTCAAAAACAAAGCTAGGACACCATCAATGCGACATCTGACCCCATCCAAGGCTTGGCCCGAAGGGCATTCCTAATCCCCAACAGCTGGAAACTAGTGTTAGAAATCAAAGTAATTATTGAAATATTGTTTTACCAATAAAATTTTATATAATAAATTAATTAAATAAGAGTATGAACCAATGATGTCTGAATATTATATAAATAAACAAAATTTATCCAGATATAATTGATGAAAAATGAAACATAACTGAATATAAACTGATACCTGAACACACTACATGATCGTCATTTGACGTCTTGGTCACCACGAACCATTCAACTAAGAATCTCTAAAAGAAATAACATGAACCAAAAACCTGATCTAGAAATAGAGCATTAGTATACCAACACTAAGTGTCACAAGTAGGGAGTGACCTGAAATATTTCATTAGATAATGACCATAGAATCCATGCATTTATTTTACCGAAATGATCAAAAAACAATAGTTAGAATATACATCCAAAAAAAGTTTTTTAACAATTAAATAAATCAAACTAAACTTTCAAAAATTAAAATTTTAAAACAACACGCACTCCACATTCCTTTTCAATAGTAGATCCTATTTTCAAAAAACATTATAAACACAAATTACAATTTATAATTCATTCTATGTAATCAAAAATGGAAAATAATAATGTCAATTATATACAAGGTAGCTGAAATAACATAGAATGAACAAAATCCAACCAAAAATAGAAATAAACAGATCATATTGATAATGATACATGAGAATTTTATAAACATTACTATAGAGATCTTAGGATGTACTAGGTTTGGAGTCACCTTCTAGCATATGGTGAGGCTCACTATTCAATAAATAATTAGCCACTATAAAATTTCAAATCCAATGGAACATTCCTCCCAGCCTTATAATATTATGGGGGACCAACCCATATAATCAAGTTCAAAAAGAAACCATCACTCAAACCTCTAAAAGAGTCTCTGGAATACCATGATATTAATAGTTATACATAGTGGAATGATATGACCTCTCACGCATGGCTCACCTGACCTTCCACCACCACACTTTCTTAATCTATCCACCGACAATAGCCACACAATAATCCACATTAGGTAAATCCTCCATGGTCATTCCCAAATCAATATTATCCACGCACATGTTATATCCAGGCCTTTACATCATTTGAGTTCAAAAAATATTTTCCCAAAAATTATAAAACATCACATGGGTCTTAATGTCGCATCACATCCTAATCAAACCTTCCAAAATATAAAAAAAATTCAAAAGGGGCTTTTATATTTCAAATCCAAACATATTTACAAAACCATTTCCAAACTAGAGTGAAACATCTAATAATATGAAAAGATACAAAGAAACTTTAATTCTAATTATCCACCAAAACATGTCTCAAAATTGAAAATGGTCTATGATTTAAGGAACACGTTATAAGCCACATTTTATATCACAAAGAGAAGTAAAACACCATTTATAAAAATAGGAATCATTTTTAGATAAAATGGGGATTTATCTTAAGGGTCATTTTCATTT
The DNA here is from genome assembly GCA_963277665.1 of Viscum album. Classification (NCBI taxonomy): domain Eukaryota; kingdom Viridiplantae; phylum Streptophyta; class Magnoliopsida; order Santalales; family Viscaceae; genus Viscum; species Viscum album. The sequence continues at coordinate 1,642,815,094 of OY728122.1, read as the reverse complement.
TTATTCTCATCCTTTTGAGCACCCTATGCACTCATGGATGCCCCAATATACAATGAATTACTTCAAGTGTCCATGAAATCGTCCAAAATATATTTTCACAAATCACCACCTTCCCTTATATCAAGACAAAAAACCACCAACAGGAATTTAAAATATGGGTGAGTCATTCCAAATCATTTTACCAAAAATCATTATACAATAAAAGGGATTAGAAACTACACATCATGCCCAATTTATAATTTCATAGAATCTATAAAAACATAATCATGGAAAAATAACACCACTAGTTCTCAATTTCAACTTAATAATCAATTTTCATTTTAACAAACACCTTGTGTTCAAGAAAATACATGCATATCCAAATAAACCCTTTATAAACCCATTTCTCACATATTTTACATCATAAAAACACTAAAAAAATTCATGAAAAAATCATAAAAAGAAATTTTATTAAATTTTTAAAGAACTAAAGGAACGATCATGAATCCAAAGACTATTATATGACAGAAATATGTAGAAATAACTACCACATGGACATGTAGATATGCATAATATAACAGAAAATAAAGAGAACAACCCAAATTACAACCCTTTCTACCTAAAACCAATGAAACACAAACCAATGCATCAACTCTATCCTCTAGGGTTCATCTAATTAAGAGACCACCAAGGAAACACCCAAAAACCATGATAGGAGAATATAAAGAGGAGAAAATGGGATAAAACCAAAATAAAATATCCTTATAATCTTGTAGAAGAATCCATGGATGGAGGATAACCAAAGGTAAGGGGGTTTGGGATGACATTATGCACAAAATGTTTCCAAGAGGGATGGGGCTTGGTTATGTGTAAAAATAGAAAAGGTTAGAATATGAATTTAAATATTTAATATTTTGGGACAACTGGAATGGTTTGGATTAATGGTTTGGAAAAATATTCACCAATCATGCACCCATTATAGTGTAGAATCACCATACAAGGGCTAGATTTTCCATTTTCAAAATCATGTATCAACCTTGCTAACTGCCTCTATCATGTTCCAGAACTGAACCACACACTTGGTGGAAAATTTACCTAACAATTAACAAGCTTCGAACCAAGCCCCATCCACCAAACTCAAGCCTAGTGGTTACTTAAGAAAATATGAATGATTCCCTGTTATATTTGGTTTCTCATGCACCACAAGAAACCAATCCGAAAACATCAATTTTTAAACCAAAACAAAAAATTTCATATCGGAACATAACCCAAATCTCAACTAAAGGATACATTTTCATTAATAGAATATAATAAATGATTTTACATGGTTGGAGTGTAAAAATTCTCCCAAAAACAAAATCATTATTCCCATATAATTTAACCTAGCCAAAAGGGAAAAAAAACTTTACCCCAAATCTGAACCAGCAGAACAAAACCTCGATCCTCAGGGTGACCGTTTTGTCTCACTAGAAACACCCAAACAATTAATGAGAAAAAATAGCATATGAAAAAAATGGTAGATCATTAGAGGGTTCTACCCACCAAAAGAACTCAACTAAAACCATCATATTGAAAATAAAAATATCACAAACTCATATTTTACAGTGTGGGAACTCCCATCATGGCCTACTCAAGATTATCCACCCCCACTAAACAATACATCCACCATGGTCGGGAACATGAAACCAAGAAAAAATACCTCCACTTAAAGGTAAAACCCCACTAATCAAATTCGTTCCAAATAAAAAACTCAAACACCAACTAAAAAATCACTTTCCTAAAGAAGTGATATCTCCAAAAAAGTGAAACTGAAAAATAGAACCAATTCGGAAAATGATAAACATTTAATGATTAACATCAATGGCATGAAAACCGAATTACAATTTAAAAAATTTATTCTATTATATTGATAAAATAATCTAAAATTGGGAATTAAATTAGTATAGAAAAACATAAATTTTATTTACTCCAACAATAGAGACATACATTGGGATAAGGTTCCCCACACCCTTAGTGATATTCTGAATCTGTCCGAGATTCACTCTGAGTCCAGTGGATGGAGCCCTGATGACTGAATCATCAACTGCATCATAGTTAGGCACCAATATCTTCCATTAAAGGACTCTTTCTAAATAAATGATTCTTACTGAACTTCTCTACACAACACAAATGGCCGTAATAATTGGATACCCTTAAAGGATTTAAACAAGATGCCTTCAAATTCCCAAACCAACAATACATAAAACAAAAAAATATAATGGTCCAAAAAACAATAGTTTTTATCCAACAAATAAAGATCCTCAAACATAGGTTCATCTAATATCCCCCCCTCTACATATGTTTAAAATCCATGAGAAAAAAGAGACAAATTTTTCCATAATTTATGTCTTTAGAAGAGAGCTATCACTCCTTGATATTTGGATGAAGGTCTATAATGAAATGAGAATCCCTCAGTTGATCCTAAATCACTATCATAAAATATAATGAAACAAGATATAATAAGTGGTAAATATCGGTCTTCATTTCCTAATGGCCTTATTGGAAAATCTAGCACTCTTCTACATTATTCATCATCAACTTCTCATATATAAACCATTTGACAAAAATGGTAAAAAAATATCCCTCATCATCCCATATTGCATAAATTATGGAGAAAACATATTCTACTTGTCCAAATCCTGACCCTCAAACAATTCCAAAATAGCACACACTCTAATAAAATTTGGGGTTCCTAATGAAATGAAGAGACGCTCAAATTCCTCAATCCATTGTACTACCTCTAACATACCTCGATCACCATGAAATATGGGAAACAACATATATGGTCTATAAATTGGGAATGACTCAATAGAAATTTTAGTTTACTTTTTTTGAAGCATATAATGAAAAATATAAGGAACATGATGCCAAAAACAACATCTTCCCAAAACTCAATCATAAAAACATCTTGATCTAAGGTAACAGGATCAAAAACCCAACAGTGTAAAAAAAATATATACCATTCAAAACCCAACATGTTCATTTTAATTTTAAAAATGAATTCTTATAATGATACTATCCAAATACCAAAAACTTATTTCTCACAAAATCAAATCCCACGTTTTCAATAAAATCCAACTCCTAAAAATAATTTCCCACCCAAAAAACTATGTGGAAAGATCGAGCCAACATTTAATGTCAAATACCTACCCATGGAATCATATGCACTATCCCAAATTTTTCCATAACATTTCCTCTTATATCATTCATACACACATGACAAAATTTACTTTACACATGGGGGACATTCTTGATTTTATATAACAGTACCACAAGAGGGCCAATGTAGCAGTGGTTCATCTTAGAAGGAAAGGAAGTAGAATTAGTTGTAGAAAAATAGAGTTGGTAGAACATTCTATCTTTCCCAAAAATCATTTTCAATGGTTTCATGTGATAGATCTGTCGTGTGCCATAAATTTAGGAAGTTAGGGAATTTTGGATCATCTTGTTTATCCCAACCCAGGAATTTCCATTAGTATGGAATTATGGGTCACTTGTAGTGGGTTTTAAAGGTTCAACATTTATATCAATGAGGTATCATATATACAGATTCCAAGGGGATTTCATCCATGTTAGAATCAATATAGACAAATGGTTTTTGGTTTAGAGGTCATGGAAGAAGGGATGGATAGACATATTACCAGATTCAATACACGGTAGAGTCACAAAAACGTTTTCATACTCATGTTCACAAAAAGATCAGTAATTTTCATGATCTAGATCAGGAATAAAAGGATTATATTACTAGACCTATACCGGTTTGAGGTACTGTTCTCATTAAATCATCGAAAACATCCATTCTCTTTGATATTAGTTCCTCTATATATATAATTTTTTCCAGTCATGAGTATGTGTTAAAATTTTAAACAAACATTATTCCTTACATGATTGATCTAGTTATTCCACTGGTAAATAACTTAGATCAGGGTTTTAAGAGTCCATATTTTGTGATAACAGTGTCAGGGGTCGAGCTAGAATGGTATTTTGATGTTTTAGATATAGACATATCTAATGTGATTCATAGTATGGATTGGATGGAAAAGTCACATGAACACGTCGATTATATAAAATAATGAGTCAGTTTTGTGGAACCAAATAGTTGTACCATGCTTTATAAAGATGAATTGGATCTTCAAATGGAATTTGATTGACCTCCACTTTTGGAATTGGGCAACCTCTACATCTGGATTTCACTTATCACATGTTAGGATGATGATGCTACTCTTGAGGGTGTATTACCTAATATGGTGGATGAGTTCCCAGAGGTATTTCTTATTGACCTCTTAGGGTTACCTCCAGTTCCAGATCTAATGACCCATTCTTTACCTACATGGAAATTAAATTTCTTTTGTGAAATACATATTTTGTTAAAAATATATACACCCAAATAACATATTAGTTTAGTGTATTCGGAAACATGGAACACATTATTATATATTGGTGAAATATCATCAAAATTTAACCTAGAGATCTTCCCCATTAGTTTTCCTAACTGAAACCTTTAATTATTTCTTGGGGAAAATAAACAATAAAAAGGGAGAGCTCAAATTCTCAGAATGAGTAAACTTGGATAACATTAAACACAACCTAAACATAAGAATTTAAAAACATGAACATATATTTTGAATATCAAAACAATGAGTCATAAAATATATCTTGGAACTATGTAAGGCATATATCATGAAGGAACATTAACCCTGAAAAAAGAGTATTGAAATGAAATATGTAATTTTGGAAACCAAATAATCCTAGAAAATCATTCCCATATTACCAAAGTCTCATTACAAAGACCATAATAGCAGACAATGTCCATTACTAATCCTACATCACTCTTCATTCTAGCCCTGTATTACTGATCCCAATTTATTTTTCATACAAGTCATTTTTATCTCATGAGACATAAATTTTTACCTAATGCATTGGATGGAGATATTGGTCCAACCCATCTCATAATGAAATCATTATTTCTTATGCCAGAAAAACATAAATCAACTATCATAAACATAACCCATGGAATAAAAGGGGTTTCTTAAACATCATTCCATCATAACATAATCTATTTAAATCAAATCAATTTAATATGTAGTTTCCCATCATAAACATTATAAACCATAAGATTAATAGGGGTAGTATACGTTAAAAATATTCTTAATCATAGATAGAAAATATTTTTGATAAAACAATAGAAATTAATTCTTGAGGAAAATATTCTATCATCGTCAAAAATGATTTAATTTTCTTAAAACACCACACAATTTCAAAAGAAAAAAATTTATTTCAAAATAAATGTGAAAAATTATTAGAGTAGCATCATGAAAATAAAGAATTATGATACCATAAAAACCCATTCAAACTATATATGTTAAAAAACAATTGTCTCATAATTTTTCCATAAAAGTCAAAAAGTACCTCGTATAGAAAATGAATGAAATATTCCTTCCCAACCGTGTAGTAAAAATTAAAAAATGGGAAAAAAATGAAATCAAACATCAATAGTAAAATAGTAAAAAAATTATGAAATAATTTTTATAAAACATGGAAATGTATTATAAATAAACCCCTGTAAATACTTAAGTATAAACAATATCGAATAATAATGAGATTGTAAAATTATCAATTACCTTAGGTCCTCTATCCATTGTATGAATCCGAACATATTGTATAATGATTTAAATAATTTAAATGAATTATTATAGAATCATATTCATTTTTTTAATATCATATATGACCATATTATCATCTGTTTGGTAATAATAGTTCATTATCACTCGTTATTTGGTTATGAACTGCATTATTTCCTCATGCATGTTTTTTTCGAATAAGTTCAGGTTATCCATATTATGTCATATTTATATCATTAAAAAATGATATTAACTTAATATATATCATATGAATTTATTCTCATTGTTTATATAGTTATAATTTAATGGATATCATGTAGAACAAAATGCATCACATCATGGAGACGGTGGGTCGTACCTACGCACGAGCGATGATATCATTCCTCTAATTATGAAATGGTATCGAATTGGATTATATATATATATATATATTTCCTAAATAAATTATTTTTTCTATAATAATAATATATGGTTATTATTTCCATCATTTTACCCATTTGAGTAAAGTGGTGGATAAAATAGATTACACCATGGCATGGAGAGGGTAAGTCTTACATATACGTGCATGGTGATTTTGTTTTTTAGTATGATGAATAGAATGTGTAATATTGTTTTTCAAAACTATAATAACATATCAATATATATGTGATATTGGAGTTATTACATTATAATGAAACTACTCAGGATGAGGAAGTATAATAAGAAAGAAGATTGAAAGAATCGGTATCATAGCATACCTTTTCTTCGACAGGCTTCCTCTAAATCTCCTCTTAGACAACAATTGTTGGTATTTGAAGAAACAAATAACCTATATAATGATACTGGGGAATTTAATAAGGTAAATGGAATGGGATTAACTATCTTTAAGGATCAAATTTATGGGAAGAAGTGAGGGAGTTGGTTCCATTTTATAATTGATGTGAAGGGAACTTTATGAAGCCTCAAAAATTCTAAATTATTATAAAATCCAAACCCTCCCAAAAACCTCCAAAATTTAGCAATTTCTAAGATGTGATGAAAAAAGATTGTATTATCGTTATCAAATAATTTTTAATATTGTTTTTGTGTCAATTTAAATATAATCATTTTAATTAACACTTAGTAATTATTTTTAATTGTAATTAAGATAACAAATATTTCAATATTAAAATGGTGATATATATATATTAATTTTAGATAAATTAAACTATAGTAAGTACCTTAGATAATTTTGGACCATATAATAATTATTATATATTTTTCAAAAATGATTTATGGGTTTTAAATAATTTAATAATACATTGTTTTGATAAAACATAAATAGAGTCTATTTTGAATCTATTAAATTCATGGATTTATAAAAATATCAATATAACATTTTAAAATATAAAAAATTATTTCATTATATCCCTATTGGATCTAGGTCATCTATAAATTTCATGGGACATATTAATTATCTCAAATTATTTTTATTTTTATTTTTTCTATATCATTAAATTCATATTTACAATAATAAAATAATTATAACATCAGTTTTGAATATTTTTTTAATATACTTATATATTGGGTAAAAATTAAAAACAATATTATTATGAATATAAATATACTTGGATTCATAATAATAATTTTATTATGTTTTACTTTTGATAAATTTAGCATTAAAAATGTCATACTTATTAAATAATGAATGTGAAAAATTTAACATCACTTTATATAAAATAATATAAGTGCAACAATCTCTTCCACATGGTTCCAAATGTTCACTAACTCGACCCATGGATGATTAATGTCTAGATATACAAGAACAATAATAATTAGGATTGTTTTCTTTATTTTATGGTTATTAAAAGTCTAATAATAATATTTTTTATTGATTTATCATCAATTAAATAATTTTTACACCATCAAAGTATAATTCCTTAATATAATTATACGTTTCCTAAAAATTACATATAAATTATCTTGAAAAATTGAAAAAAAAACAATTATCCTTAAAATATGTATTTATAATTTAATTTATCATATATATAACTTTATATAAAAAATGGTTTGGATATTAAAATTTGTATCAGGCATATTTAACTTTTCTTTAAGTAAAATAAAATAAATATCTTAATGTCACCCAATTGGCTACAAAAAGAGATCATTTCTACCCCAGAATGATTTAGGTCGAAACACATTCATCCAATGATATTAGTAAAAGTTTGGGTGTAATTTTAAAATAGTATTATTACCCTTAATTACCCATTTTACCCTTTTACAGTATTAAGTAAAAATTACCAAGGTTAGTATTCATATTGGCCAAAAAATCTATTTAAATAATTAGGGCCATATAATTCAAAATATGGAATCCATCTTTCCAAATTCAACACATAGAACATGAAGTAATTAATTTTAAATTATTCTCATATTCAAAAAGAGAGAACGAGTTTATAAAAGTTAAAAAAACATTGAATAAATATTGAAGTATTTTTACATTTGAATTCAATATAAAATTAATTATAATGAAATAAATTATAATTGTCACAAACCCACCCTAGAAAACCCAAAACCATTCACTCGATATGATCCGCAACAAGGCCCGAGAGGCATTCTCGATCCTCCTGGGCTTGCTAAAAGTGCATAGGAATTGACATAGTGATGATGGGAATGATTTCAACCAAGGTAAATACATAAAAGAGGTTGAAATAATAAAGAGTTGTGAAAAATAAATAAGCCAAATAAAATGGCTAAATAAGAACTAAAGAAAACAAAAACTAATGAAATGGGAAAACACTATCTATGTGTGACCTCGCAGGTCACTCCCCAACTCATGAACAAATTTCACCCAAGGAAAATGAACCCAAGATGGATCCTGCACAAGAACTAAAAATAGAAAAGAACTACAGGTGTGAGTATTAAAACTCAGTAGGATTTCCTGATATCTATTCCCCAATTCACTACCTTTAAAATAAATGAAACAACATTTCATGTTTTAACAACAACTTATAAAAGTATTTTTTTCAGAATATTTTACAAAAAAACAACATACAAACCATTGACATTAACCATTCTCAAATATAGAATCTTTTCATTAGCATCAATGACATTTTCAAAGGTAAAGTGATGTATACATTTTCATATTTATACAAAGAGGATAAAACTACTTCATTTCAAAACCATTTCTATAATCCTGTTCAAAACTAGCTCACCACCTACCAAGAAAAACAAGATTAAAGAAGATACAATAGGAATCACACAGTAAGGGAAATGTAGGTACACATACTAGAATCATAATCACTACTGCAAGAAAAACATCCAAATAGACATGGTTGAACCTCAGAGATCAAGAATAATCCAAAATACATTGTTACATGAGACCTCATCCTCGTTGACATATCACACATGATGAAATCAGGATGCTGAAGACGCCTAGCCATCCTTTCTCAGGAAGGCCGAGGTAAAATCCAATAGCAATGAACCCAAACATGCCTGCCTACTATGGGCCATTGGTCAGTAATATAACCTACAAGGGCAGCAATAATTCTCAGAATATTTTCTCAATATTCAATGTTCTCATGCCTTATTTATTTAAAAATGGTTTGTTCCATCCAATGTCATCTGAACATCCATTCACAGTATATATAATAATAAATCACCACAAGCATCACCCCGAGTCACTCAAAGGACCGATCTGATGCCATTAATAAAAATAACATAAAGAGTCCAATATGGCGAACCCTCATAATAGAGAACAAAGAATCATTAGTAAGGACATCCCATCAATTATATACATACAATCATGGCATGAGAAATATACACAAGGGGTTTTCATAATAAATAATTTTCACAAATTTCAAGAAATGACCAAATAGTCTCTTAAACATTCACAAACAAAACATTATCACAAAAAAATTAACACTTTTTCAATAGTGGTGTCAAGAACATTATTTCCATAGAAAACATTTATAAAAATTCTTCAGAACATTTTCTTCTCACATTCAAACGTAACCACTTTTTACGAACATGCCAATCGGGCCACATTTCATCATTTCACATCAAACTGTTGTTAAATCCACAACTATTCATTTTAATTTAAAACCGTTTTTTTACAAAAACCACATTTTCTCTCTGGGTCTGACTTCCCTGAGGGGTCTCACATTTCCCTTAAACGTATTTCCATTAAGGATACATTATCAATATTCATTAATGAGGAGAATTTTAAAGATGAATCTGATGATAGTCAATATTCCATTGAATGAAATTCCCAGACATAGGTTGACATTGATTTATAAAATGAGAAAAAAAGTGTTGTTTTCAAACAACTGATATTTTAAGGCAATTTTTGTTGCTACTACCTCCATGAAACCCAAAACTATAATGTCTATCACTTTTAACACAAAGGTGAAAGGTCATTTCATTCTTGGTTTGCGAAATAACTCTTCTTGTAAATCTACTACTTTGGATTCTATTGATAATAAGGTTCAATATGAACTTGTTCTTACTCTATCACAGGGTAGCAGTATTGTTGCATGTGCTGTCTATGGTAAGCAGGCTAGCACACCAGCATCATGTCCTGTGGGGCTTTTCAAAACCTCCCAACACCTCTATCTCTTTAAGTCTTTTGTTCTGGACATTCATAGCAAGGATATTCCATGTAATGAGACTGTGGTTGGCATGCCACTCACTGGTGGTTCTATCTTTAAATGTATTGGGCATGTGGATTCAAAATTGGATGTCTCTAGGATGGATATTTCACCTGGACTTAACGTATCTCAACATGTGGAGAGTAAATCCACCTCAAAGGTCAATACTTATAACTCTTTTTAGATTCTTTCTGGTAGTTGGGAAATAGAGGTACAAGGAAATGTTCAGGACTTAGATTCTAAAGAATTAATGCATCCAGTTGATTTTGTTCATCCAGATGAAGGAAGATGATCTTGGGTGAATTCAAACAATCAGATGAGGGGTCTAAATTTAAATGGACGGGGTGGGAGCATCACCCACCATAGTATGTTGACTTGTTCACAGGATACTTGAATGTATTTTTTTTGTTTTGAATGCATGTTCCCCATTGAAATTTTATTTTTATGTTAATAAAGGGTTTATTTACCTCAACTTTTCAAAAAAAACCATATACATCTAGTATCCATAACTTAAAAATACAAACCATTTAAAACCATTGACAAAAAATCCCCAAAATATTTTTCATTACACTCTAAAGCCTAACATTTCATAAAAACACCAGACATGCCACTAATCAGCAAAACATGAAATATTTTCTAAAATAAATTATAATTACCACTCAATAAAGTGAAAAACAGAAATTTCATATCTTAAATTGATTTTAAGTTCTAATCCTCATTTTAATTGTCCTAAACTATTTGATAATTCCAACACAAATGTTGTTTTCTAAAATCTTGGAGTGCACATTTACGGTGAAATAACACTGATCTTACAAAAAACAAATAAATCACCATTGAACACTAATAAAATTATACAAGGATCACAGGACATGTATTTTAAATAAAACTAAGGTGAAAAAATCATGAAATAGAAATTTCATAAATTATATATGTGAATGCAAGGGATACATACCTCAGAAACACGACGTGGTGAAAAAATGCACGTTGAAAAATGCTTCACACAGGTCTCGAAAACTGCTAATCTACTAAGACAATTCTTAGTCAATAAAAACCCCAAATATCATAAGTATAATAATAAGAACTAAATAAATCAAAACGAAAGGTATACCGATTCAAAGAAAATAAACTAGTAGAGGCGACGCCGGGATGGTGCAGGCGTGTTGTAGCACTACCGGAAGAGTGCCAAAATGCCGGGAGAGGGTGAGGCATGGAAACTGCACAACAAGGGTATTGCCCCAGTGGGAAGTGCACCAAAGGGAGGGCTTCAGAGGTCACAGGTCGGCCAGAGATGTGTCGGAGAGGGAGGAGGCACTGCTGGCCAGGGGAGGGCTCTGCCAATATTGTTGTCGGATGGAGCAGGGTCGACTGAGGGTGATAGCACTTTAAAAGAGTGAGGTCATGAAAAAGGGGATTACTAGCCGGAGGGAAGGGGAGTTGGGGGTACTGATGGAGGTCGAACAAGAGGATGTCAGACTGGAGAAGCATCCGGTTTTGGGCCATTGCGACGAGAGGGTGACAGAGAGAGCGGCAGTGTCCGGGTACACTAGGGCACGCTACAAGGGAGGCCGAAGGATGGTTGAGTCACATGACACACCTGAGAGGATGGGAAGACCAAGGGTGAGGCAGTGTCTGGGGGGGTGCGATGGGGGAGCGCGACATGGAGGTGGTGGTGTGAAGGAGGGTCGAGTCCAAGGGTGGCGACTAGTTTTCTCGAGCGGAGCAAGGGGAAGGACGTGGTGCGTGGAGAAGGTAGAAGGGGAGATATAGGGTTTCCTAAAACCTAAAAAAATTAAAAATCAACTAAAAAATTCTAATTAAAATTTTCAATATGTTAAAAATAATAATAATAATAATAATAATAACCATAACAAAAAAACAACAAAAACAACAACAACAACAAAAACAATAATAATAATAATAATAATAACAATAATAATAAAATAATAATAATTATAGTCATAATGATAAATGAAAAATAATTATGTTATCCGTATCATTTTGAAACTAAAAAAATTAGAAACCATAATAATTTTAAATGATGGAATTAATGATTGTTTTAATTTTCAAAAAATAATTATTTTCATATTTCGAGAACGGATGGTTTTGCAGTTGCTAGGGAGAAGACATGCGGCCTCCAAATCATGCTCTGCATGTGCGACTGATGACGTCGACACCAAATAGCACATTTTTTTAACAAAAATCAAAGAAATAATTCATTCGGGACTCACGTGAAACCCAAAAAAAATCATTTAAAGTAGAAAATAATTAAATAAATTAAATGCATGGGTCAGTATGTGACAATTCTCACCACCATAATTCTTTGCACACCTAGAAAGCCACAACACTATCCAGCCGATCGATCAACACCAATTAATTCCACATAAACACGATCCAACCACTTAATCCAAGGCCATTTCATTGACTACCAACAAGACTCAACCTCATAGCCCTAAATTAATCACCAGCAAAGGGTAGGTCTAAGCGAACTCCCCACCATATGAATTCAACAAGCATATAATAATGTTTTAAGAGAAATCTCAAGAGACTCACGGTGGGTCTCCCCACCATAATGAACCATCCTACAAGATACCAGAAAAAACACGGATATAGCCATAAACTGGCCTTAATCAAGACAAAAGAAACACATCAAGAAAATTTAAACCACTCATTCCCATTTGAAAGGAATAAAAAATGAACAGAAAACTCCGCGCGAACTAAAAACCATAACACCATGGGTGGGGAGGGAGGGCCCATGGATTGGATCAATGAAACTACGATGAAAAACTACTCACGACTCATAACTTCGGGATGGAAACAAACAAACACCACAACTAAATCACATGGGTGCTCCATGAAAGGCCACTAATTGGTAACTCAAATAAAAAAAGCACAATTACCGACATTTCATGATGGATAAGTCGATCAAACTATTTGCGACGAGAGAAAATATACAATGGTGGAGAAAACACAACAGAAAATCTAATACTGCCTCACTGCAATGGTAGAGGTGCAACCCTAACTAGACTTTTTAAAATTACCACTGGGTTCCCAACCATGCACTGGCTTCACTCTAAGTCCTTTTTGCTAGTGCTTTGAAAGATGAAGCATTGCTTTCCTCACAATCAAGTTTTGATAATCCCAATAATAAACATACAAATTTTGATTTTACAAAAGAAATGATATTATCTCGAAATGAATTCCACTATGGAATTGAAAACCAGAGTTCATCTAAAGGGCAACAACATTCCAAAACATTTCAAATCATAAAACACCATCAGTAAAATTGCAACGAAAAAAGATCCCTTACACTAAAATGAAACTTACCCATGGAACAATAATCAAAAACAATTTATAGCATCACTTCCAAGAACTTCCTCCACGAAACTTTTAGCAACGCCCCTAAAGAATCATTGTTAGTGAACTAAACGTCCACATCCATGAATGGTATTTGGGTTACATAGGAATGACGACCTCTTGTGACCCAGCTTTCCACAATGATAACACAAGAGGATCTATCGCTCCGAAGAGGTTGATGAATGATCTAGATCCCTTATTATTCCATGACTTTCTCCATCCACTATTAATATATTCCTCAATACCTTTCCAAAAACCTCACCACTACTTCTAGGAATTAAAGGAGAGAGGACTACTTCGAGCACTCCCTCCATCACGAATTCGACATAAAAATATTATCTCACCACATAGACAAATGATGTTTAGTTGGAATTTGACACCTTTTACTGTTGATTGAGGTATAGACCCTCCTTGAAACGTCTAGATTTCATAGAGACATCTATGGAATAACCTAAATCATAAGGGACTAGCTCCACAAAGCACTTGAAATACTCCAACATGGATCTATCACCCTACTACAGATAACACATATATTTCTGCATTCTCACCCTTTCCTTCTTAGAGAAATAATAATGGAAGAAAAAATTGTCAAAAAACTCCCTTGTAAGCTCTTAATGGGGATTGTTCCAAGACATTGACTTCCACCACATCTAAAATGAACCTTCATGTATGACAGTTACAAACTTAACTATCAATGACTCAGGAAACTAATGAGGTTAATGTTCCTTTTGATCTTTCACATCCACTCTTCCACTACAGAAGGGTTCACTTGACCATAAAAGGGAGGTGGTTCTAGCTTCTGAAACCCAAGAATAAAATCAATTGGTTGATAAATCACACTACCATAACCCATCAAATCTTCAAGGGGGAAACCTCTGGACAAGAGAAGTCATGAACCCATTCATAGCCAAATCAATAAATAAATCCCTCAAAATCAGACACCTCAAGGTGAAAATCTCTATACAGAAGAATTAAAGCTATTATAACATCAAATAATTCATTTTCAAAAATCATTAATTTAAAACATGTTTGGTGGGTTAAACCCTTTCCATCGTTATTCTTTAGAGTCTCACTCACATGAATTTTTTTGTGCCACTCCATTCATATATCCTCCATACAATAAATCTATTCATATTCCAACATACCAATATTAAAGTGAGTGCCCTTAGTAATACCAAGGCCTGAGAAAACTACTTTATTTTCCAAAAACAAATCATTCACCAAATTTCCTTTAAAATAATCCACAAATTTAACATGTCATTTTAAATAACCATTTTTTTCAAAACCAACATTTTTCAGATTGAAATCACTTTCAAAGGTCATAGGAAACCTAAAACAACTGAAATAGTGAACTAGTGTTGGTGGGTGACTTGACCATATGGTTGGCGGACAAATTCCAAACACGTCACCGACACAGAGTGCCTTTTAGGACCTCTCCCCTTGCTTCACATGGATTTTGAAGTCATGCGACCCATGAGAAATATTAGCCAAACTACCCCTGTCATATCACATACACATAACATTCTATAAAAACCCATAAACCTAAATTAACTGGAATTACCATGGAAAACTGAGGATCAGAATGAGCAAGATTTCACGACGCTCTACCACACCTACCACTCAAGTCACGACAATCCTAATCCATCTACATTGACATCCCAAATTAGAAATGGGTGATCTGAAAAGTGAGGTATGCTAAGAGTTGACATCCTCTGATACCATTTTTTTTACAAACTAATCTGTGTCAACCCTAAAGCAGTCACCCAAGCCGATCCATGCAAAGGCTGGAGAGGCGTTCCCGATCCTCCTGGGATGGCGACAAGCACCAGGGAGTAGATATAGTGTTGATGGGAACAATTTCACCCAAGGTAAATAAATAAAATAAGAAGAAATAATAAATAAAATACCATAATAAATATGTCAAATAAATCGACTAAACAAGAACCAAAGAAAATAAAAACTAACTAAACGAGAAAACACTGTCTCAGTGTGACCTCATGGGTAACTCCACAACTCACGACCGAATGTCTCCCAAGGAGAACACACCAAATATAAATCCTAAAAAATAACAAAAAATAAAAAAACTATAGGATTGAGTATTAAAACTCTGTAGGCTAGAAAGATATATTTTCCCCAATGGAATCTCATTAAAATATAAGAAACACCATTTCAAGATAGCAATAAAAAAAATTTAAATTAATGTTTTCTAAATATTCTATTGAAAAAAAGTACAAAACATTTCCCATGACCATTTTCAAATATAGATTCTTTTCATTAGTTTCAATGTAATTTTCATTGGGAATGTGATGTCTACATTTTCATATTTATACAAAGAGGATAAAACACATTCATTTGAAAACAATTTCTAGAAACCTAAACAAAACCGTCTCACCCCATTCCAAGAAAAACAAAAGAAAATAATGTAAAATTTGAATCACGCAGCATTGGAAATATAGGTATACATACTAGCATCATAATCACTACTACAAGAAACAAAATCCATATAGACATGGGTGAACCTAGGAGATCATGAATCATCCAAAAAACACCAATACATGAGACCTCATCCTCGTTGAAATGTAAAACATGATGAAATGAAAAAGATAAAAATGATTGACCATCCTTTCTCAATAAAGCCACGGGAAAATCCCTTAGCAATTAACCTAAACATATCTGCCTACTATGGGCTACTGGTTGGTACCATAACGTACCAGTCCATCAATCATTCATAGAATATTCTCTCAATATTCCAAGTTCAAATGTATCAAGTATTTTAAAATGGGGCGGGCCAACCGTTGTCAGCCGATAATCTATTCACTGTTTATTTAATAATAAATTACAAAATGCATCACCCTGAGTCACTCTGATGGCCGATCTCATGCCATTAATCTAAAGAATATAAATATTCTTATCTGAGGAGTAACATCCCAGTTGTAGGTGCCACCAACCCAGTTGGTATCATGGAATCAAGCGCATTTCCCTAAATGTCAGAGGCTGTCGACTAGTAGCTGGGGCCTTGCTTTTGATTGTGGGGGAAACTATGCACTAATTAATAGTGTAATGCAGCAGAAAGAAATAGATAACAGTAACGGAGGAAGTAACAACACAATTCAACTATAAACAGTGTAAGAATAAAAGTAATAAACAACTGGAGCACATATAAATGATGCATGATACATATATCTATGAATGTAGCCAAACAAGTCACAAGGTTGGAATACAGTACTAATCCAACGAAATAAGAAAAAAACTCCAACAACATCTCAAGCCACAGCTTGATCCATGGTCTCCAGCTTCACAGAAAACAAATACCAGATGTAGAAGGGAGTTTTCCCTTATCTATACATGCAGAGATATAATCCATTTGGTCCCAAAAGTATGACCTAAATGGGGTGTGAGAGGAATCCCAGTAGGCATCCACCCAAATATCTATGCCTAACCATCAGTGAATATATATGGAAGGCAATAAGAAAAAAGAAGTAGTACACAATTAAGAACTCAATTGTATACAATACCACAGTTCAATTGAATTCATTTTCATATATCAAGGAATAAGCTAATCAAAACATGTAACTCTATGGGAAGTACTCAAAACCTATCCCCTATAGTCAAACCAACATTCTCATGTAACCCTCTGGGTAGGTTCTCACATCTGAACCCCTCTGGTTCAATAAGTACATGAATATAATGACCTCCTAGGTACCTCACACGGTCTAACCCCTTTGGTCTTGTGCAAAAAAAAGACTCTCTGAGGTAGCACTCATCGTCAATTCCCCAAGCGGTCTTTAATCGGTAAAATAGAGACACTATGGGGAAAATTTTAATGACAAATTCCCCATGTGTTCTCAGAATGAGGATCTATAGACACATTAAGGGAGAACTCACGTCCATCCCCCCTATGGTCTCTTAACGTAATAGTAAACAGTCACTCTGGAGAAGCCCTCAGCATAAATTCTCTCTATTTTCTACTACACCAGGTTTCCACAGCCCTATGTAAGTCAATCATGCACAACAATATTCAACATCCAATTTCAACATTAAGAACTACTGGTCTAATAGAATTCATGAAATACTTGGAAAAATATATACAAGTATATAACAACATCATATAATATCACTCCATCCCAACAACACTAGGCATGGAAATCAAGAAACCTTATAGGCAAGGCTAGTCCAATGGTCAATACCAAAAAAACATGGAAAACACCTCAATAACATAGAAAATAACCCAATTCACAATCAAATAACCTCTACTCTGGAACATAAGGCATTGTTGGCATTAAAATGACTAAAAACCCTAAACAGGCAATACCATGTTCTAGGATATTGGGAACATTTGAACATAATATTCAATGTATAACTACATAAAGACAAAACAACTTGTCTCGGCATTTTATGATCGATATACTATGTCGTTGACCCTTGGATCGGTCTATAACAATGTTGATCTAAAAATTTTTTTGAAACATTTAACCAATTATATCTCATGGATGTTGAGAAATCAAGAGATAGGGCTTTAGTATAAAGAAGAAATCACCATGTAAATTCTAACACAATCTAAGGCAGTTGATTCTGAGAATGGAAGGCGGGTCGGGAGCACATAGAAGATTCATCGGCATCAGTCACTCCTGGACGAGACAGGACGAGAAGAAGAAATTTCTGAAAAAGAGACATGATCCCAGTCCGATTTAACAATTAAAAAGAAAGGTACACAATGTGCCTTTTGATAATACACAATATGTATATTCCTTTTCTAGGCCTCACTTTTGGTGGTCTCTTGGTCACCCCACACAACCATGAACTCAACCGTTACACGACAAGTACACGGTCACCCATGGAAACTGAGTACATGGCGTGTACTACAATGTACAGTACGTGTACTCATTAAATTTCTATATTCTAATATTTTTTTAAAAACACCATAAAATAAATGATCCATACCTAAAAAGAAGATTTTGGTTCTTAAAAAACTTTCCCCATTAATGAAATTCATCCCTGAATTTTCCAAATAAGGTGGAAAAGAAGAAGAATACTCGAACGGCTCTATCCACTATGATCACACATCAGTATCCCACTCCCAAGTCTCATCCTATAATCGCTCGTGTTTCCATATTAATCATACCAGAGGAACAAACCAGTCATGGAAAACTTTTGTTCTTCGATCAAAATTCAAGATAGGATGATCCTTGAATGAGGATTCCACCTCTAACTCAACCTCCTCAGGTTGAAAAACATGATACAAGTTTGAGAAGTAGCATCTTAGATGATAAATGTGGAAGATGTCATACATAGCTCGGTACTTCTGAAGTAATTGCAACTGATAGGTAACTAGGCTGACTGTCACCAAAACCTCAAATAGTCCAACATATCTCAGTGACTGCTTGCCCTATCTCATAATACTCTTGTGTCCCAACATTGGTGTGACATTCAGGAAAACCAAGTCTCTGACCTCGAAGTCTAGAGGTCGTCTCCATCTATCAGCATAATATTTTTTTCGTGATTGTGCATTATCCATCCTCTTTAGAATCAACTCTCTCTATTATGTGGTATCATTGAAAAGATGAGGTCCCACCATAGCTGCCTCTCCTACCTATAGCCAACACAAAGGTGATCATCATGGTCTACCGTACAAATCCTCATAAGGTGCCTTTTGAATAGTTTCTTGAAAAATATTATTGTAAGAAAACACCACAAGAGATATGCGCTTCTCCCAAGAACCTCTAAAATCATAGATGCATTCTTGAACCTCGTACTCCAGCACCTGTACCGTACGCTCAGATTAGTTATCTATCTAGAGATGGTAAGATGTACTCAGAAGTACTTTTGTACCCAAATCCCTCTGTAGTCCCTTCCAGTCTCGAGAAGTAAAATGTGTGTCCCTATCTGAAACAATAGAGTTTGGAACTCCATGTAAACATTCAATATCTTGGATGAAAAACCTTCAAAACTCATAAACACTAATGGTCTCCTTGATTTGAAAGAAGTGAGAAACCGTTGTGATTCTATCAATGAAAACCCAAACTACATCATTCCCTCAAGGTAACCTCAGACACCCCGTCACAAAATCCCTTGTGACATCATTCCACTTCCACTGGAGAATGGGTAACGTCTGCAAAAGCTCTGCTGGTAACTGATGCTCTTCCTTCACCTGCTAACAGGTGGAACACATCATGTCAAACCTATAAACATCTCCCTTCATACCTAGCCACCAATACTGACAGTGCAGATCTTGATACATCTTGGTGAAACCAGGATGAAATTCCCAAACTGAGGAATGAAAGTCCCGCATCAGCTCCTCACATATATATTTTGGCACCCACACGTGCCCATGAAAATGAAAGATCTCATCCCCACATATGATCCATCTAGGAATTGGGTCCTGTCCTGACACACCCTCCAATAGGACTAGGCCTTCAAAACTTGATAACTTCCTCATTCAAACTCGATCAAGTAGAGTAGAGGTAACATCCATAGAATAAAGAAACATCAGCCCTTGTCTATCATGCACCTCAAAATTCTTCTTAGAGAACAACACCATAAGATTCCACACAATGTTGGCCTCTTGAACTGTCAGCATCTGAGTCCTCCCGCTCAACGCCTTAGCCACTGTGTTGCCTTTCCAATGAATATAGGAAAGATCAAAGTCAACGGATTAAAGGAATTCAACCCACCTTTGATGTCTCATATTCAGATCTCTCTGAGTGAAGACATACACAAGACTTTTTTATTGTTTAAAAAAAATGCTCTCCAAAAAGATAATGTCTCCAACAATGTAAAGCATGAACAACTGTAGCCAACTCCCGATCATGTGTCTGGTAATTCCTTTCATGTGGCCTCAACTGTCAAGAACCGTATGCAATGACTCTTTCCCCCTACATAAGCACTGCTCCAATACCGATATCTAATGAATCAGAGTAAACTATATAAATCATGAATTGTCACCCCCTGACCATACGTACCTTTATTTTTACTTCCTTCTTGGACCCGGTTTAAATTTTTTTTTCGAAGTTTGGTTGTGTTGGCAGTTTCGCGCCAGTGCACGGTCATCGCATCGTTAGCGGTGACCGTGCGTTTGTCCTGGGTGACTATGTGTTCGCCCGGCGTTCAAATTTTAGAATTTTAGGTTGTGTTTTTATTATTTATATTGTTATTATTATTATTGTAAGGTTTTATTATTATTATTATACTGTTTATTATTATTATTATTATTATTATTATAAATTATTATTATTATTATTATTATTATAAAGTTTTATTAATATTATTATTATAAATTTTTATTATTAATAAGATTAGTTTTTATTATTTTATTTAGTCTTTTATTATTATTATGATTTTCAAATATATATATATATATATATATAATCCTAACCATAAACCTACCCAGCCACCACCCTCCCCTCTCCTCTCTCTCTCTCCCCCATTTTTTTTTCTTTCCCCCCCTGCTGGTTCGGTCGGCCCGCGCCGCCTCCTGCTCCCCTCCAGCCGCCACCGTCCGGCTCCCGCTCAGCCCCAGGCACGCCGCCGCGCGGCCCCCAGATCCTGCGCGCTCCCCTCCTGCGTGCTCCTCGCACCCGGCTCCTCATGCGCGCTTTCCTCCTACGAGCTCCCCTCCTGCGCGCTCCGCCGCTCCCAGGCTTTGCGCAACCTCCGCCGTCCCCCCCCCCCCTATCTGGCGCACCCTCCTCCTGCCGAACCACCGCGCAACCTCCCTCCGCCTCGCCGACCTTCCACCCCGCACCCAGCCACCTCCCGGGCTCCTGCCGCCGTCCCGACCTCCCGTTCAGCAGACTCCCCCTGTCCGGCGACCAGTCCCGACGGCCCTCCCTTTTTCCGGCGAGTCCCGCTGCCTCCGGTGTCCCCGTCCCAGCTCTGCCTCACCGGCCGTCACCTCACCATCCATCTCAACCGCCGGCCTTCCCTCCCTCCGGTGGAGACACCCTGTCTGGCTCTCGTTCCGGCCGCCACCTCGTCGGCGCCCCGGCCTCTCCGTTTTCAGACCGCCGGCCGCACCTCCGGTGACCCCCGGCCGCCGGCCCGCACCCTCCCCTCCGGAAACCAACTGGCATCCTCCCTCACTGAACCCCCGTCCTGCTCCCGCACCCTACCTCCGCGCGGCCCTCGGCTCTGCCCCGTCGCTCCGCTCCGGCCGCCACACCTCCTCCCGACCGCCGGCCTCGCCCCACCGTGTCGATCCCGACCTCCGCTGGACCTCTCCACTGAATCTCCCCGTGCCCCTGTAGGTCAGGCGTGTTTTATTTTATTTTGTTATTATATTATTATTATATTTGAGTTATTATTATTTTGTTAGCATTATTATTTGTAATATGTTAATATCTTTAATATTATTATATTATTGTTATTATTATTATTATGTTATATTATTCTATTATTATTATTATTATTATTATTATTGTTATGGTTATTATATTATTATTTTATAATTATCCTAAATTATTATTGTTATTATTATTATTATTATATTATTATTATTATTTTATTATTTTATTATTATTATTATTATTATGTTATTGTTATCACTATTATTATTATTTTTACATTATTATTATTATTGATATTACTATTATGTTATTATTAATGTTGAACCTGTTTAACGGTCTTTTGTTTTAGGACCTTTTTGACGACGCAATACGGTGCGACCATTACGTAACGGGAGTTTTGCGCCGTGTCATTTTTTGTTCCGATTCGAGGTAGGTCTCCCTTTGCACTAACATTTAAATTAAGAATTTATTTATTCCTTGTCTTTTTATTGAATTTCAGTAAATTTAAAAGTAATATATAAGTAGTTTTTATAGTGTGGTGATCTGCTGATAATGCAAGCTGTTTAATTCTAGCGTTTCATTGAAAGTGTTTTTCTTGGATTTAATTGTGTGCTTCCATGGTAGTATTGCTAAATGGTTCTTCCTAAATAATGAAATTCATGTTGAATTGTGTTTTGAAATGTTTTTGGCGTGTGTAAATTAGTAGATGTATTGTTAATGGAAAAGGTGTTTCTTAGAACCTGGATTAGAGAAAATGACCGTATGACCTTTAAACTTGATTTTGGAAACATAAAGTGTGGTTCTTGGTTGATAAAAAAATTGATTTCATTTATCGCGTGAAAAAAAGTTTGGATTTCATTTGAGAAATGGTGTTCCTTCAAAAAGTGATTAAAGGCCCGTTTGGCTCTTGATAAAAGTGGGGTGCGTTTGGATATTGGAAAATGATTCTACATGTGAAACCGGTGTGTTTCAGGTTTAATATGCTGATTTGAGTTTCTTAAATAAAGTTCTAAGTGTGTTTCTAGTTTTCAATGAAATGGCGTGTGTCATATCCTATAAATGCTATAGTATTAAATGGTTAAAATGTAAATGATATGACTGCCCGGTTGGCACTTTATTAAATGTGAAGTGATTATACATACATATATATATATATATACGTACTTATGGGGCATCTCTATAGGGGGACTTCACTTCGAGGGTTGTCGTGTAGCGATGTCCATGTAAGGGGTTGGAAAGTGCGGTGAGATGAATCATGCGTGCAAGGGCCTCCCACATACACAGTATTATTAAAACTACCATGGGTTCTTGGGCGTCCTTTAGAGAATCGAGTGACGGTTGTTGGCTAACCCCGATTAGACGAGTTAGTCCCCCCTTGGTAGGTAAGGCCTTGTGGGGCGTGTCATTGGTTGTTTGTTAGGGCGGCCAGTTGGTTATTGACTATGGAGTACCATGTCGGCAGGTAGTCTGAACCTGAGTACGTCCAGGGGTTTTCTAGGGATGTTTAGGATCGCCCATGGTTATTGTTTATAACTTCTAGTTTACCTTTACTTGCACTTGTTTTCATTTCTTGTTTACCTTCAGTCGTCCTTCACAGCTTATACTTATACTGTTATATTTTGGGAAAAAGGTTTTCAAATGAAAATACTTTATTTTCTTTGTGTAGGAATTGAAAATGTAACACTTTTTTCCCTTTTGAATGAGTTTGGCATGAATGAAAGGAATCCAACTTCTGTAAAAGAACAAGGGTAATGGCTCGTGTTTTGATTTTTAAGTGAAACATTATAAAAGCTTACTTCTATACATTTTAGTTCAAACCTGGAATGTGTAGATTCTGTATTTACTGGCAGTGCTTTGGGTTTTGTTGTTGGGCTCACCTACTGAGTACTTTTTGTGCTCATGCCTATCTTTTACCATTTCAGTGGCAGGTTCCTTGTGTTCAGGTTTTCCTGGATTGAGTTGCTCAGTGAGGGAGCAACGTTGGTTGTAGTTGGGTGGTGACCCGCGAGGTCACATGGAGGTATGTCGTGGTGTAGTTTTGTTTATATCTTTAGTGTTTGTCTGTTTGTTTAGTTTATGTTCTTTCTTTTGATCCTGTTTTTAGCTTGGGCTGAAATCATTACCAACGATCAAAACTTTGAATGCCCGGCACTTGTTGCCATCCTTGGGGGATCGGGAACGCTCCTTGGGACTTTCCACGGACCGGCTCGGGTGACCGGTTCAGGGTCGACCCGGGCTGGTTCATGACAAAATGGTATCAGAGCAGGTTCTTGTTATTTGGGTTTTCTGGTAGGAGGATATTAGGACTGTCAGGACTCGAGAGGTAGGTACGGGAAGGACGTCATGAACCCTCGCCCGTTCCGCACCTCGTGTCGCCAGGGGTAGTCCGGGAATTGTGTCTTTGTCTCTTTCTGGTTTGTCTTGGATTGAGAGATGACAACAGAGGCAAGCCGATGTTACGTCGTGATTTCACATGGAGTAGTGACCCATGTGGAGTCTGAGTACACGGTTTAAATTCCTCCTAGTGGTCGACGCTGTCTTGGGACATGTCCCACTACCATGTTTCCAGGTTGAGCGTGACTACTAGTCCCTCACTCCAGTGGTTGATGCAAATTTGGATGCTACTTTTGTTTTGTTCTGTGTACGTACGTTGTTGGAAATGAAAAAGGTTTTTTTAAAAATTAGACTGGTTTCTTTTAAAAGACTTTAAATGTATGAAATGGGTTTTAAAACTGAAATCTCTTGAATTTCAAATTCATTATTACTTGGAATTGGTTAAGAATGATTTAGGGTGAAACCTCGGTTCCTCTTTATGAACGCTTGCACATGTGTGAGAATGCATGAAAAATGCGTGTTGGTGCGAGTATTAATGGACAGTGGATAAATACATGTCCAACGGGTCATGGGAGTACCTGGGTGTGTATTTGAAATTTAACTCTTGACTTTGTTTTCTAAATTGGTTTAAAAAGGGGAAACGGTTTTGGAAAGTTTTTGGTTTGAAAGTGGATTGGTTTTGGAATGTAGTCTTGAAAGAGGGTGGTTTTAAAGTCTAAAATAAAAAAAAGGGGATTTTAAAAAGGAGATTTTATTTTGGGTTGCGTTTGTGTTTGTTTGGTCTTTGTGCCGACTGTTTTTTATGAAGGTGCTTTTATTGAAGTTGCTTCGGTTTGATATTGGTTTTGGCTTTGTGTTTTATATGTCGCTCAGGAAATGCCGCCCAGAAAGGTCTCTAAGTACTCTGATAGGTCATGCCTAGTTTTTGATCCTCCTTAGACTTTGCCTATTCTCTATGGTGATCAGGGTCCGTTAGAGGCTGTGAAATGGCTCGAGGAAGTGGAGCGTGTCTTTAGAACGTTGGGAACTCCCGATAATGTTAAGGTTTGTGCAATTATGGAGTTGTTTGAGGGTCTAGCTCTGGACCAGTGGAAGATGGTTACCCCATCATCAATGCAAGTTGAAATGACGTGGGATGTCTTTAGAATTGTTTTCATCCAATGGTTTGTACCTGAGGAAGTGAAGTTGGAGAAAAAGAGAGAGCTTGTGCATATTCAACAAGGCCAATGGACGATGAAGGCATATGTTGACCATTTTAAGGAACTGATTTCCTTTTCTCCAGAGGTGGCGTCGCATGAACTCATGAAGGCCTCTCTTTTCACCGGTGGTCTTCATCCAGAGATCAAGGAGCGAATCCTCCCTTCTAAAGACCTTTGTTTCGAGAAGCTGGTGGAGGAAGCATTTTTGGCTGAGTTGGTTTCTGGAACACAGTTGGTTAGTACTCCAGCATTCCCGGTTGTTCGTAAGAGTTCCCCCTCTGGTGAGGAAAAGACACCAGAGATACCTGTTCCTAAGGAGTTCTCCCCTTTGGTCCCAGCTTCCAGTTCATCAGGTCGTTCAATTATATGCTATCAGTGTGGTCGTTTCGAACATTTAAAGTCGTCTTGTCGCAACCCTCCAAAGATGTGTCATCAATGCGGCTGTCTGGGTAATCTGGAGAAGTTTTGCAGGAAGCGTCGCTTGAAGAGGACGTCGTGATGGGAGAATTTCAGTACCTGACTGTGAGGCAGAATATGCTTCAGCCATTAGAGCCCCAGCCCCAGGTCTCGGGGTGAAGCTCGCGCACAGTCAAGAGTTCCCAGGTTTGTGAAGCCTTGGTCTAGGTTCTGTTTTTCCGTGTTGATGGTGGAGCAATTAAAAACCTTTTCATATTTGTTTTCCTGCTATTAAAGTTTCAACAGCGTTGTAAATGCGTTTTTTTCTGTAAAGTGATGATGTACTTGTTCGATGATAATCCAAGCAGACTTTTCGTGTGGAGGTGATGTTCTGAATCGTGTGTCCTTCCTAAAAGTGTGTTTGACCCTTGTGTGGGTTGACCTCACTTTAGTTATGTTTGTCGGATGTGGTTATGTCTCATGGATTTCAATGGGTCATGTTTCCGATTCGATATCTGGTTAAGTATTTTCTGTGGGCTCTCCCTGGTGTTGAAGTTTGTTGACTCTAGTCGTGGGTTCAATGTTTCGATGGAGGTGTTAATTTGATCGTGTTATAGGAGTCGGTTTTGATCGGTTATGAGTTCCGGTGCTGGACCCGCCTCCGTGTGGTAGTATGTTTTGGGTGATAAATTTTCGAACTAGTTGAGTTCTTGTGGTGGGGAGAACCCCTTCATGTTCTCCCCTCAACCTCAGACTTCAGTTTTCACTTGAATCGGTCGGGTGTGACCTGTGTATAGTAAGGTCATCCCGAGATTCTCTTTTCTCTTTGGTTCCTTTAGTTCCATTTGGGCATAGACCTGAATCTTGATCGACTTGTGGCTTGGTGACTTTCTGGGGATAGAAAGTGTCTGTGGTGGGGAGATTTGTCACACCCCGACCACAGGTACCTTTATTTTTACTTCCTTCTTGGACCTGGTTTAAATTTTTTTTTTCGAAGTTTGGTTGTGTTGGCGGTTTCGCGCCAGTGCGCGGTCATCGCATCGTTAGCGGTGACCGTGCGTTTGTCCCGGGTGACTATGTGTTCGCCCGGCGTTAAAATTTTAGAATTTTATGTTGTCTTTTTATTATTTATATTGTTATAATTATTATTATAAGATTTTATTATTATTATTATACAGTTTATTATTATTATTATTATTATAAAGTTTTATTATTATTATTATTATTATTATAAAGTTTTATTAATATTATTATTATAAATTTTTATTATTATTAAGATTAGTTTTTATTATTTTATTTAGTATTTTATTATTATTATGATTTTCAAATATATATATATATATATATATATATATATAATCCTAACCCTAAACCTACCCAGCCGCCACCCTCCCCTCTCCCCTCTCTCCCCCCCCCCCTGTTTTTTTTCTTCCCCCCCCCCCTGCTGGTTCGGTCGGCCCACGCCGCCTCCTGCTCCCCTCCAGCGGCCGCCGTCCGGCTCCCGCTCAGCCCCAGGCACGCCGCCGCGCGACCCCCCGGATCCTGCGCGCTCCCCTCTTGTGCACTCCCCGCACCCGGATCCTCCTGCATGCTCCCCTCCTGTGAGCTCCCCTCCTGCGCGCTCCGCCGCTCCCCGGCTTTGCGCGACCTCCGCCAGCCTCCTCCCCCCCTGTACGGTGCACCCTCCTCCTGCCGAACTGCCGCGCCACCTCCCTCCGCCTCGCAGACCTGCCGCCCCGCACCCAGCCACCTCCCGGGCTCCCGCCGCCGTCCCGACCTCCCGTTCAGCAGACTCCCCCTATCCGGCGACCAGTCCTGACGGCCCTCCCTCTTTCCGGCGAGTCCCGCTGCCTCCTGTGTCCCCGTCCTAGCTCTGCCTCGCCAGCCGCCGCCTCACCATCCAGCCCGACCGCCGGCCTTCCCTCCCTCCAGCGGCGACACCCTGTCCGGCTCCCGTTCCAGCCGCCGCCTCGTCTGCGCCCTGGCCTCGCTGTTTTCAGACCGCCGGCCGCACCTTCGGCGACCCCCGGCCGTCGGCCCGCACCCTCCCCTCCGGAAAACAGTCGGCGTCCTCCCTCGCCGCACCCCCGTCCTGCTCCAGCACCCTGCCTCCGCGCGGCACTCGGCTCTGCCCCGTCGCTCTGCTCCGGCCGCCACACCTCCTCCCGACCGCCGGCCTCGCCCCGCCGTGCCGATCCCGACCTCCGTCGGACCTCTCCGCCGAATCTCCCCGCGCCCCTGTAGGTCAGGCGTGTTTTATTTTATTTTTTTATTATATTATTATTATATTTGAGTTATTATTATTTTGTTAGCATTATTATTTTTAATATGTTAATATCTTTAATATTATTATATTATTGTTATTATTATTATTATGTTATATTCTTCTATTATTATTATTATTATTGTTATGGTTATTATATTATTATTTTATAATTATACTAAATTATTATTGTTATTATTATTATTATATTATTATTATTATATTATGTTATTATTATTATTATTATGTTATTGTTATCACTATTATTATTATTTTTACATTATTATTATTATTGATATTACTATTATGTTATTATTAATGTTGAACATGTTTAACGGTCTTTTGTTTTAGGACCTATTTGACGACACAATACGGTGTGACCATTACGTAACGGGAGTTTTGCGCCGTGTCGTTTTTTGTTCCGATTCGAGGTAGGTCTCCCTTTGCACTTGCCTTTAAATTAAGAATTTATTTATTCCTTGTCTTTTTATTGAATTTCAGTAAATTTAAAAGTAATATTAAGTTGTTTTTATAGTGTGGTGATATGCTAATAATGAAAGCTGTTTAATTCTAGTGTTTCATTGAAAGTGTTTTTCTTGGATTTAATTGTGTGCTTCCATGGTAGTATTGCTAAATGGTTCTTCCTGAATAATGAAAGTCATATTGAATTGTGTTTTGAAATGTTTTTGGCGTGTTTAAATTAGTAGATGTATTGTTAATGGAAAGGTGTTTCTTAGAACCTGGATTAGAGAAAATGACCGTATGACCTTTAAACTTGATTTTGGAAACTTAAAGTGTGGTTCTTGGTTGATAAAAAAATGTTTTCCTTTGTCGCGTGAACAAAAGTTTGGATTTCATTTGAGAAACGGTGTTCCTTCAAAAAGTGATTAAAGTCCCATTTGGCTCTTGATAAAAGAGGGGTGCGTTTGGATATTGGAAAATGATTCTACTTGTGAAACCAGTGTGTTTCAGGTTTAATATGTTGATTTGAGTTTCTTAAATAAAGTTCTTAGTGTGTTTCTGGTTTTCAATGAAATGGCATGTGTCATATCCCTTTAGAAATACTATAGTATTAAATGGTTAAAATGTAAATGATATGACGGCCCGGTTGGCACTTTATTAAATGTGAAGTGATTATACATATATATATATATATACGTACTTATGGGGAATCTCTACAGGGGGACTTCCCTTCGAGGGTTGTCCTTTAGTGATGTCTGTGTAAGGGGTTGGCAAGTGCGGTGAGATGAGTCACGCGTGCGAGGGCCTCCCACTTAAATAGTATTATTAAAACTACCGTGGGTTCCTGGGCATCCTTTATAGAATCGAGTGACGGTTGCTGGCTAACCCCGATTAGACGGGTTAGTCCCCCCTTGGTAGGTAAGGCCTTGTGGGGTGTGCCACTGGTTGGCTGTTAGGGCGGCCAGTTGGTTATTGACTATGGAGTACCATGTCGGCAGGTAGTCTGAACCTGAGTACGTCCAGGGGATTTCTAGGGATGTTTAGGATCGCCCATGGTTATTGCTTATAACTTCTAGTTTACCTTTACTTGCACTTGTTTTCCTTTCTTGTTTACCTTTAGTCGTCCTTCACAGCTTATACTTATACTGTTAGATTTTGGGAAAAAGATTTTCAAATGAAAATACTTTATTTTCTTTGTGTAAGATTTGAAAATGTAACACTTTTTTCCCTTTAGAATGAGTTTGGCATGAATGAAAGGAATCCAACTTTTGAAAAAGAACAAGGGTAATGGCTCGTGTTTTGATTTTTAAGTGAAACATTATGAAATATTACTTTTATACATTGTAGTTCAAACCTGGAATATGTAGATTCATTATTTACTGGCAGTGCTTTGGGTTTTGTTGTTGGGCTCACCTACTGAGTACTTTTTGTGCTCACGCCTATCTTTTACCATTTCAGTGGCAGGTTCCTTGTGTTCAGGTTTTCCTGGCTTGAGTTGCTCAGTGAGGGAGCGACGTTGGTTGTAGTTGGGTGGTGACCCGCGAGGTCACGTGGAGGTATGTCGTGGTGTAGTTTTGTTTATATCTTTAGTTTTTGTCTGTTTGTTTAGTTTATGTTCTTTCTTTTGATCTTGTTTTTAGCTTGGTCTAAATCATTCCCAACGATCGAAACTTTGAATGCCCGGCACTTGTTGCCATCCCGGGGGGATCGGGAATGCTCCTCGGGACTTTCCGCGGACTGGCTCGGGTGACCGGTTCAGGGTCGACCTGGGCTGGTTCGTGACATGAATGACACTAGATAAAATAGTATCGGTGCAGATTTTAACCTCCCTTTCAGCTCCTGACAAGCCGAATCACAAAAATCTGACCACAAGTACTTCACACCATTCTTATTCATGCCCATCAGTGGCTCTTCTAAGCCTGAAAATTCATGTATGAAACATCTGTAGTATCTATATACCCCTATAAAACTCCATACCTCAAATACGTTCATCATATGTTCCTAAGAAACTACTACTCTCACTTTATATGGGTCAACTGGTACTCCACTCTTTGATATAACATGACCCAATAAGTGAATCTAGTCCATCCAAAAGTGAAATTTTGAGAGATTATCATATAATAGATGTTATATTAGATTACTGAGAACGATCTCAAGATGTGTGGCATGGTCTTGTTGAGTGTGAGAGTACACCAAGATATCTTCTTCGAGGACTACCACGAAAGAATCCATGTATGGATGGAACACTCGCTTCATCTATGCCAGGAAAACAACATGTGCATTCGTGAGACTGAATGGCATAACCACATACTTGTATAGACTATATCTACTCTGAAAGGTTACAAGAGGTTTATTATATGGTCTAACATGAAAATGATGGTAAAAAGATCCCAATTCAATCTTCAAGAACACCCATTATCCTCGAAGATGATCAAATTGATTGTCAATACTTAGCTAGGGATGTCGGTTCTTGATCGTCAACTAGTTCAACTTCCGATAATCCAAAAAAAGTAGGAGGGTACCATCTGCCTTTTTAGAAAACATGACAGGAAAACCCCAAGATGGTGTTCTGGGTTGGATAAAACCCTTAGCATGTAACTCCTCTAACTACATCTTGAGCTCCTGTAACTCAAGTGTATCCATCCTATGTGGAATAATGGACATTGGTGACGCTCCTGGCATAAGATCAATAGAAAATTCCACCTCTCTCTACAAAGGAAAATATTAAAATTCTTCTCGAATGGCATACCTGAAACAATCCACCACTAGAGGAATGTCCAACTGTGATGTCCCCTTGTCATCCAGATATAGGCTTGTAGTCTAGTCTGTAACTCCCCCAAACCCATGATGGCTGGGTCCTGATCTGCATGCCTGGACATCCCATTCTACCTTATATAGAATCAAACTTCCCTATGTTGATGTAAACCACACCATATGATGATAGCAGCCAACAGCATCCTAGTTCAGAACTAACCAGTCTATTCGAAGAATTAAAGCATACCTTGTCATCTCTAAGACGTAAAGTTCCCATAAAAAGTGACACCCACCAACCTCAAGAGGCTACTCCTTGCACTGATGTATACTAGTTGTTTTTTTCCCAAAAAAGTGTCCATCATCAATACATCAACATAAGTGATGATACAGAGCCCAAGGATTTCCACATCAACAAAAGATATGAAACTATGGGATGCTCCAGTATCAAAAAGTGCAGAAACTAAAAGTGAGGAAACTAGAATCGTACCTCAACGGTAGAGGGTCCGGGATCCCGCTCTTGTTGGGTCTGCTCCACTGCCAATGCCTAGCCTGTATAGTGGCACTGTGACCCTACCTGACCAACCTAAGCTGATCCACCCCGTTGTTTCTGAAAGCCTAGAGATTGACTACCACTGTCACAACCTTTACCTTGTCCTGAATGACCAGACAAACTCTAGTTCTTAGACTGATGAAAAATTATAGTCCCTTCTCCTAAATGAGGAGTCATAGAAGAACATTTTTCAGCCTCTTCTGGTGAGATGAACTGATAGAAATGCTGAAGATGGCCCATATTGCAGCAAGATCGACACTCTACAGGGTCTCTCGTGAAATGTGGCCTTGTATGCCCACTCCTTTAGTACTGGTATCACACCACCTAGCTACCATTAAATATATCCCGCTTCCTTGGATCCCCGTATATAGACTCCATGTGGAACTTCTTACTTTTAGAAGGAGGGGTTCCTACCCTGGATGTCGAGCCACCCTGGCTCACACCTCCAAAATTCCTCTTATTTCACTATGTGATCAACGCTTGGTTGACTATGGAAGATATGGAAGTCAACATGAAGATGTTCACCTGAGATCAGATGACATGCCTTTGACCATCCTCAATCTTCCTCGCCAAAAATAACTCATCACCTCCTGAAAGGGGTATGATGCTTAGTAGCTTTGTGAAGTGAGAAGAATAATCCATAAATGAAAGAGTACCCTACTTTATACTCATGAACTATGGGGATCGATCAGCCCTCAAAGTCTCCGGGTAGAAATAATCATAGAAGGCATGCTAGATCTCATCCCAAACCATAACCTACTTGCATCATTCTTTTGAGATAACATCCCACCATCTTCTGGAAGAATCCCTAATCATGTACATAGATTGCTTCACAATCTGCCCTGGAGGCACCTTCAGATGCTTGAAGATCAACAGCACGACCGATAACCAAGATTCTGCAGACATAGGTCCCCCATCCCCTATGAATGTGGGAGGATTCATCTACTGAAATTACTGCGTCAGCACTGCCATAGACAGGGTAGGATGTGGTGAAACCTGGAAGGTCTTGATAAACCCCATGAATCCTTATCGGAACTATGTGTTAGAACTAGTGTCTAGAATGATGGCTAGTGCCAAGACAGGCACGAATGGTGGATCTGATGGTTTCCCTTGACCAGCCTAGTCCAGTGTCTAATCATTTTCTTATATTTGGTGAACAATCAAAGGACGTTATGGTGGAATAAATATGAATTTTTAAGAGCACAACTTAGTTCAATATTATCAAGGACTGAACATATAAGTGAAAGAAAGGAACAAGAAAAATAAATTATTCAAGTTTTTCAAAATAGGGATACATGGAGTGTATGACCCCTACACGACATGTTCCTTTAAGCCTTCACATGGGTGTGTACTTCTTCCATCCCTAGTCATGTGACAACCCATACACCTAGTGTGTTGTCCTAACACACAGTGTGTACTTGAATCCTTTTCCCATGCAAATGTTCTTCTATATGACTTAACCCACACGGTTCTTGTAGATCAAGACTACATGACATGTTTGTGCCAGACACGTCATTTCATAGAAATAAATTCACCGACCTATGTTGTTAGTCACACGGCCGGTCACATGGTCTACTATACACGGTGTGTTCGAGCTAGAAACATCGTGTACTATATAAGTTTCATCAATCCGTGTCATTATTCACACTACTGTACACATGGACTAAACAACATTGTGTGTACATCCGGCACATGGCGTGTTCCTCCAAGGATTTCCAAACTCCATGTCTCTGCCCACACAGTAACTCACAAGGTTAAGGATTACATGGCGTGTGCATACAATATAGGGCATATACTTAAGAAAATTTGTTCATTCCCAAACAGAAGAACTCATGGAGTGTATTAATCTTTGCACGCCATGTATTCTAGGTTTCTCTAGACAGTAAGCCTAAAAAACTACTCTAAATCATAGAAAACACTAAAACAAACATTAAAGTTCCAAATTCTAGTCTGGGAGGGCCCATACTCCCCATGAATCAATTTTTTGAATCTTATACATGACATAAACAAGCATAATAGTTCAATGATCCACCAAATTCTGATTCATGAGGTCACATAACACCTCAAGAACCATTGTTTGGAATTCATTCAAAAAAAATCTTACACCATACAATACCATATCAAATAGAAGGTATTCTATAAAGGCATCTATCTCAACAACATTCATATCAGGAACAACATCTATAACAACAACATGAAATCAGTAATTCACCGCAAATGGCATGGCAAGAATGCATAACATGTGATCTTTAACAAGTTCCTATATGATGCATGAGATGGCATACCCACATCTCTTCAGGATGAAACAAAAATAGGACCTCAATATTATCAACGTTAAAAGAACAAAACATGTGAATCACCCAACATTGAAATCATATAAACTATAAAAATTGAATAACCATAAAAATCACAACATATGAGGTAAATTTTCTTTTCCCTTTACACAAGTTAGCTAGTCCTGGGCACAGCTGATTAAAAAGTACAAATTTTTTCCAATCCCTGGATATAGGCTCCAAATAGTAATACAAGAAGAAAATAACCCATTTGATACCACATTGTAATGTCCCAGTTCTGAGTGCCACCAATAGGTGTCCTGTACCTGGTTTGTCACATGGCCTCAAGCGCATTTCCCCAATCGCCAGAGGCTTCCATCTAGCAGTGAGGTCTTTGGGTGTGATAGTGGGGAAACAATTCCCTCACATGACGAGTAATTTAGTGGAAAGAAACAAATAATAGTGTAGGAATCAGTAATAATACCATTCAACAGTAAATAGAGGAAGAATTAATGTAATAATCAACTATAGCACATATATAAATAAGGCATGATACATATGTCTAGGAATATAGCCGAACAAGTTATAATGCTGGAATTCAGTAGTAATCCAAAGAACAAAAAAAAGTGTTGTAGCATCGCAAGCCACATCATGGTCCCATGCTCTCCATCTCCATAGCAATCAAGTAACTAAAGTAGAAGGTAGCTTGCCCTAATATATACCTGCAGCAATATAATCTGTTTTGAACCAAAAGCATGAACCATAAAGGGTGTCAAATAAATTCTAGTAGGCCACCACCCATTGATATGTTCCTAACAGTCAGTGAATATATATGGCAGACAATATAAAAAATGAAGCAGTAAACAAGGAGGTACTCAAAAGTAAACAATACTACAGTTCAAGGGAATTCATTTTCATATATCATGAAATCAGCTAATCAAAACAAGTAACCCTCTTGGAAGTACTCATAACCTATCCCCTCTTGTTCAACCACCAATCTCATGTAACCCTCTCAGTATGTTCTCACAACATAACCACTTAGGTTTTATAGGTATAAGTAAATAACAACCTCCTGGTAGCTCCACGATCTAACACATTTGGTCTCATGCAAACAAAGACTCTCTGAAGAAGCACTCACCATCAATTCCCCAGGTGTTCTTTCATAGGTAAACTAAAGACACTATTATGGAAGTACTCAATGTCCAATTCCCCATGTGTTCTCTCAACGAGGACTTATAGATACTCTGAGGGAGCACTCACATCCACCCCCCTATGGTCTTGTAACGTAATAGTAGACACACACTCTAGAGAATCCCTTAGCATCCATTCCACCTATACTCTACTACACCATCTTCCCACAACACTATGTAATTTAATCATGCACAACAATATTCAACATTGAAATTAATCATTAAGAAATACTTGGCTAATATCTTTCATAAACTACATGGCTAAACAACTACGGGCATATAACAGCATCAGATAATATCATTCCATCCTAACAACACTAGGCCTGGAAAACAAGTAGCCTAACAGGAAGGTCTAGACCAACGGTCAATAAAAAACATGTGAATCGCATCTATAGCATGTAAAATAACCCTATTTACAATAAAAAACCTCTACTCAAGCATACAAGTCATAAAAGTCATTAATATGACTAAAAACCCCAAACACACAATACCCCGTTCTAGGGTATCGGGAAATTTTGCACATAATATTCAAAGACTTTCTACAGAAAGACACAAACGACCTACCTGGGCGTTGTATGATCTATATACTCCAACTTTAACCCTTGAATCAGAAAATAATGACGTAGATATACAAAAATTTCTAAAACATTCAACCAAGGATATCTCACTAAAAAGGATAAATCAAGATATGAGTGTCTAGAAGAACAAAGAACTCACCATGGGGATTCCAACACAATCAACCTCGGTTGACTTGGATAATGGACCGAGGGTCGGGAGCTTGGAGAAGATTTGTTGGATTCAGTTTCCCCTTAATGAGACATGCCAAGAAGAAGATGTTTCTGTGAACCAGACGTGATCTCAGTCTGATATAACAATTATAATGATAAGTACATGGCATGTATTTTAAATGTACTTGGAGTTTATTTTCCATTATCGGGCCACACTTTAGAAGGTCTCCTGGTCACCCAAAACATCCATGTAATCGGCCATTACACGACTAATACATGGTCTACAACAGCAACCGAGTACACGGTGTGTACTCAAAAGTACATGGTGTGTACTCAAAAGTACACGACGTGCACTCCTAAAATTTCTACATTCTCCTTGTTTTCTCAAAACACCAGAAAATAAATAATCAATTCATTAAAAGATTATATGGGTTCTTACATGAGACACCCTCATAATAGATCACAAGGCTTCTATAGTAAAGACATCCCATAGATTATATACATACTGTCATGGAAAGAGAAA
This sequence comes from Viscum album, assembly GCA_963277665.1. NCBI lineage: Eukaryota > Viridiplantae > Streptophyta > Magnoliopsida > Santalales > Viscaceae > Viscum > Viscum album. Next base: position 1,642,778,543 of record OY728122.1, on the reverse strand, counting down.
TATCCACATGAGGTTTTCATAATAATCAATTTTTAAATTGTCACGAAATGGCCAAATGGGATCCTAAACATTCACAAGAAAAGCCTTATATCAAAAAACAATCACTTTTTCCAAAGTGGTGTCAAGTACACTATTTCACTCAAAACATTTATAAACATTCCTTTCACACATTAAGAAATCAGCTTTTCATGAACATTCCAACTGGGCAACATTTCAAAATTTCACATCAAAATGATTTAAATTTCATAACTAATCCTTTTTAATTAAAACCATTTAAAATTTTTCCACAAAACCCATGTTTACTAACACACACAAGCAATTTTCAAAAAGGGGTGAAACCACACCATGTCTCTTTTAAAACCGAAACTCATTCCTCTAAAAATCCCAAACCATTCGAGAAACCTTATAAGGAACTCAAAACATCATTTTTCATGTTGCCACCACATTTATAAATTTATGGAATCCATTTGTTGAATAACACATAACCCATAAAATCCAACCATGAATTATATATATTCGAATGAAAAAGACACCAGGCATGAGAATTTAAGAAATAAATTTATATTTAATACAAAATAATGAATAAACACCCAGTATCCATAACATGAAAAAACAAACCATTTCAAAACGTTAAAAAAACTCCATAAAACATTTTTTATTACACCCTAAAGGAAATCATTTCACATAAACGCCAAACAGACCATATATCAGTGACACATGCAACATTTTTTAAAGTAATTTTTAAATAAAACTCAACAAATTTAAAAGAAAAAATTTCATATCTTAAATTTATTTTAATTTCTAAAACTCATTTTAATTGTCATATGCTATGTGACAATGCCAACATAATTTTTTTTTCAAATTCTTGGTGTGCACATTTGAGACGAAATAAAACTTATATTACAAAATAATGAATAAATTCCCACTAAACACTAAGAAACTAATACAAGGATCATATGACACGTTTTTGGAATATAACTAAGGTGTGAAAGGCATGAAATAAAAATTTATTAAATTATAACAGCGAGTGAAAGGGAGACCTACCTCAGAACTGTGGCGCAATGAGAAAATTCATGTTTGGAAATGCTTCTCACGGGTTTCCAAACCCTTAACTGAAGAAGATAAAACGTAGTCAACAAAAACACCTAATCTAAAAATGATAAAAACAAGAACACAATAGATCAAGAAGAACAATATACTGAATGGAAAAAAGAGCACCTGCAGAGGTGACACCGAGAAGGCACGAGCTGGTCGGAGAACTCTCGGCAGCGTGGGGAAAGGCCGGGAGATTGTGAGGAACTAAAACTGCACATCAATGGTGATGTGCTAGTGGGGAGCACACCGAAGGGTGGGCGTTTGAGGATGAGGGTCAGTCGGAGATTTGTCAGAGAAGGAGGAGGACCTGCTGGCTGGAGGAGGGATCTACCAAGCATGTTGCCGGATGGAGGAGGTCTGATCGAGTGTGATAGTGCCGGAAAAGAGGGAGGTCACACAAAGGGTATTTTTAGCTGGAGGGAAGGTTAGTCAGTGATCTTGGCAGAAGTCGGTGAGGAGAAGGATAGATGCGGGAAGTGGCCTGTGTTGGGATGCCGCAACGGGAAGAATAGTAGTGTCTGGGTGCGCAGGGGTGCACTACAAGGGAGGACGAGGGCCAACATGGTAGCATGCAACCCCTAAGGTGAGGGGAAGACTGAGGGAGAGGCAATGTATGGGTGGAGCAGGGACCGGTAGCAGGACGGGGAGGGGCCTATTTTGTGTACACGGGGTTTTTTTTTTTTTTTAATGGGTTAAAGGTTTCAATATTTTGTTAAATGGGTCTCTTGAGCGCCACATGGTGTGGCTTCGCCCCACCCCATTCCTCACTTCCTACCTCGCCCCACCCCCATTCCTCACTTCCTACTCATTCCTCTCTCTCTCTCTCTTTCTCAAACTTCTCTCTAAAAATATTTTTTGTTGCTTTGCGTTCTTCGGTTGCTCTGTCTGCGTAACCTTGCCTCTTCGGTTGCTCTGCCTGTGTACCTATGTCGTCACAAATTTGAGGTAAATCTTTCTTTAAATTTATTTAATATTTTGATTTAATAATTTAGTTGTTTAATTTATAGAATTAGTATATAATATTTGTATTTTATAAATAGTATGGTTTTTTTAAATGTAATTAGATAATGAAATGATTAGTTAGTTAATTAATTAATAATAATTAGTTGATTAATCAATGATAATTAAGTTATTAATTAATCATAATTAGGTAATTAATTAATTGTAATTAGGTTATTAATTAATCATTATTCGCTAATTAATTAATCATAATTAGCTAATTAATTAATCATAATTACCTAATTAATGAATCATAATTAGTTAATTAATTCATTATAATTAGGTTATTAATTAATGGTAATTAGGTAATAAATAATCATAATTAGTTAATTAAATAATCATAATTAGTTAATTAAATAATCATAATTAGTTAATTAATGAATCATAATTAGTTAATTAATGAATCATAATTAGTTAATTAATTAATCATAATTAGTTAATTAATTAATCATAATTAGTTAATTAAGTAATCATAATTAGGTAATTAATTAATCATAATTAGTTAATTAATTAATCATAATTAGGTTATTAATCCCAATTAGGTAATTAATTAATCATAATTAGGTTATTAAATAATCCTAATTAGGTAATTAATTAATCATAATTAGGTAATTAATTAATCATAATTAGGTACTTAATTAATCATAATTATGTAATTAATTAATCATAATTAGTTAATTACTTAATCATAATTAGGTAATTTGTTAATCATAATTAGGTAATTAGTTAATCATAATTAGGTAATTAGTTAATCATAATTAGGTTATTAATTAATCAATATTAGCTACTTAATTAATCATAATTAGTTACTTATTTAATCATAATTAGATACTTATTTAATCATAATTAGCTACTTATTTAATCATAATTAGCTACTTATTTAATCATAATTAGCTACTTAATTAATCATAATTAGGTACTTAATTAATCATAATTATGTAATTAATTAATCATAATTAGTTAATTAATTAATCATAATTAGGTAATTAGTTAATCATAATTAAGTAATTAGTTAATCATAATTAGGTAATTAGTTAATCATAATTAGGTTATTAATTAATCAATATTAGCTACTTAATTAATCATAATTAGCAACTTATTTAATCATAATTAGCTACTTATTTAATCTTAATTAGCTACTTATTTTATCATAATTAGGTAATTAGTTAAACATAATTAGGTAATTAGTTAATCTAATTAGTTAATCATAATTAGGTAATTAGTTAATCATAATTAGGTAATTAGTTAATCATAATTAGGTAATTAGTTAACCATAATTAGGTAATTAGTTAATCATAATTAGGTAATTAGTTAATCATAATTAGGTAATTAGTTAATTATAATTAGGTAATTAGTTAATCATTAGGTAATTAGTTAATGATAATTAGTTAATTAATTAATGATAATTAGTTAATTATTTAATCATAATTAGGTAATTAGTTAACCATAATTAGGTAATTAGTTAACCATAATTAGGTAATTAGTTCATCTTAATTGTGTATTTACTTAATTATAATTAGTTAATTAATTAATCATAATTAGGTTATTAGCGAAGTAGTTATATTATTCAGCGAAGTAGTTATATTAATTAGCGAAGTAGTTATATTAATTAGCGAAGTAGTTATATTAATTAGCCAAGTAGTAGTAAATTGCTTATGGAATATACCTTTGCATTACATTCTAGGTATGATAATGAATTTAGTTTCCAATCTACCTTGACCTCGGTTTGTAATTGAAGTTATGAACTTGAATTTAGTAGTTCAATATATTTTTTGCATATTAAGTGTTAGAGTTATCATGAAATGATTGCTCTCTTGAGTGAAGTATCCCCAGGTAGAGGGGCTTTGGGTCGGACCACCTACTTTCCTGGAGGCTTGCCTTGTCTAAGAAAGTGAATGGGGTTGGCTATCTGTCGCTCCGGGCTTATTTCAATTAACTATTAAATTATAAAGTACAGGTACAATATAAACAAAATTTGTCACAGCGACTTAACCATTAATAATTAATAATTATAATGAAAAATAATAATTAATAATTATATTACTAACTAATTAATTATTGTATATCAAATAATAATGTTTTATAGACGTTCAAAGTCACATAGTTGAAACATTTTTAAGTTATAACTAGGTGGTTTTGAAAGCCTATAAAATATTTTCTGTCGACATTTTTTACGTAATTTTTTTATTTTCATCTATTTAGTATATGTTTAATCCATGTTTTAAGTTCCATTCATACTGGTCATATGGATTATGTTTTATAGACGTTTAAAGTCACATAGTTGCAACATTTTTAAATTTCAACTAGGTGGTTTTGAAAGCCTATAAAATATTTTTTGTCGACATTTTTTACGTAATTTTTTTATTTTCATCTATTTAGTATATGTTTAATCCATGTTTTAAGTTTCATTCATACTGGTCATATGGATTATGTTTTATAGACGTTCAAAGTCACATAGTTGCAACATTTTTAAGTTTCAACTAGGTGGTTTTGAAAGCCTATAAAATATTTTCTGTCGACATTTTTTACGTAATTTTTTTATTTTCATCTATTTAGTATATGTTTAATCCATGTTTTAAGTTTCATTCATACTGGTCATATGGATTATGTTTTATAGACGTTCAAAGTCACATAGTTGAAACATTTTTAAGTTTCATCTAGGTGGTTTTGAAAGCCTATAAAATATTTTCTGTCGACATTTTTTATGTTTTTTCCCATCTATTTATATATTTTTAATCAATGTCTTAAGTTTCATTCATATTGGTCTTATAGATTATCTTTTATAGCGTTCAAAGTCACATAGTGGAAACATTTTTAAGTTACAACTAGGTGGTTTTGAAAGCCTATCAAATATTTTCTATCGACATTTTTTACGTAATTTTTTTATTTTCATCTATTTAGTATATTTTTAATACATGTTTTAAGTTTCATTCATATTTGTCATTTAGATTATATTTTATAGGCTTTCAAATTCACATACTTGAAACATTTTTAAGTTTCAAGTAGGTGGTATTGAAAGACTATATGTTTAACAATATTTCAATTTTTTTTATAAATAATTAATTATAACTACGTAAATATATATATGTACAAATATATAATTATAAATATACAAGTATAACTATAATTACAATATAATTCTAAATATAATTATAAATATAATTCTCCACACACACACATACATATATATATATATATATGAATATTAAATATATTTATAAATAAATTTTAAATATATATGTAACAATATTTTCATAATTATATATTTTAAATATATTCATATTCATATAATTATAAATATTTATATATAAAGATTAGTTTATAATTATATAATTACAAATATATTTTTTATTTAAAAAATATATATAAATAGATTTATATTTATAAATATTTATTTTTAATTATATATATACATAATTATATTTATACACACACATATAATTATATATATACATAAATATAATTTCATTATTATATAATTATAAATATAATAATAATTAATTTATCATTTTTAAATACATATTTATAAGATTATTTTTAAAATTTTATTTATTTATTTTGAAATTATTTATTAAAAAGAGATGAGGTGGAAAAAAATTAAAACAACAAAAAAAGAAAACAAAACCATAAAAAAAAGAAAAAGGGTGGCAAAGCGCCACTTGAAGTGGCGCTCAACAAACCCATATTCCTAAATATACTAAACCTAGACCCATTTAAATAAAAAAACATATCCCCCTAATTCAGCCACGGGGAGGCATTGGTGCGAAAGTGGGTCATGCAGTTTCTAGTGCAAAACCTCACAGCTTCCAAATCGCACTACACTCTAGTGATCAATGGAGTCAACACCAAAATACGCATTTTCTAACATATCACAAAGAAATAAATCATACAGTGGTCACCCAAACACCAGAAAAATTTATTTTATGCAGAGAATAATTAAATAAATTAAACACATGTGTAGGGGTTTGACAATTCTCTCAACCATGATGCTTTCCAACCTAGGAAAGTCGCAACTATATCCAGCTGATCGATCAAAACCCTTGGATTCCACATAAACACGATCCAAAATCTTAATCCAAGACCATTCCATTTACTACTAGGGGGACTCAACCTCATCTCCGAAAATAGATCACCAAAGGAGGGGAGGTCTGAGTGTAATCTTCACCATAAGAAATCAACATGCATCTATTAAAATTTTAAGATAACACCCAAAGTGATTCACATTGGGTATCCCCACCATAGTGAATTGACCTACAAGTGACCAAACAAAAAACTGACTTATCCCTGAACTGGGTCTTAATCATGTTAAAAGAAACACTACAAGAACATTTAATCCACTCATTCCTATCTAAAAGGAATTAGATTTGAACCAAAAACTAGTTATAAACTAAAATCCATGACCCCATCGGTGGGAGGGACGACCAATGATTGTATCAATGAAAATACGACTGACAACTACTCATGACACATTACTTTAGGATGGAAACAAACCAAAGCTACAACTGATTCACATGAGTGGTCCATAAAATTCCATTGAACGGAATCTCGAATCCAAAAAAAGAAAAATTACTGGCATTGTGTGACGGATAAGTCCATGACACTCTTTTCTACAAGAGAAAATTTACAATGGCAGAGAAACCACAACAGAAACACCAAAACCACCTCACCACAATGATAGAGGTGAAACCATAACCAGACTCTTGAAAATTCAACCAGGGTTCCTGACCACGTGCCAGCTTCACTCCAAGGCCTTTTGGCTGGAGATCTGATAGATGAAACATCTACTTCATCGTAGATAGGTTATGATAATCCCAACTAACAACATACATCATTTTATTTCACAAAATAAAGAACATGATTTCGAAATTAATTCCACACTAGAATTGAAAAACATAGTTCATAAGAAGTCCCACGACAATCCCATAAATTTCAAAACCCAAAACACTATTTGTGCCATGACAAAAGATCCATTACATTGAATTGAAACATACAGAGGAAAATTTAAACAAAAACCCTATAGAGCATCACTTCAAAGAACTTAATCCAAAACAAATTCTAGAAACATCCCAACAAGAATCACAGTAAGTGACCAAAATGTTCACAAGAATGAAATGGATTAGGGGGACTTGGGCACAACTTCCTCTTGTGACCCAACATTCCACATAGATAACACACGAGGATCTCTCTCTCTGAAGAGGTTTATGAAACATCGTGGGGCCTTTTGATTCCCTGACTTTCTTCATCCACTATCAATAGCTTCCTCATGTCCTTTCCATATTTCTCACCACTACTCTTAGGAATTGATGGAGGGAGGAATACTTCGAGCTCTCCTGTCATCATGAATTTGACATGAACAGCTCTATCTTGCTGCATCGGCAAATGATGTTTCGTTGGACTTTGACACTTTTGACTAGAGATCGGGGAAAATACCCACCTCAAAATGTTGAGCCTTAATGGATTCATCTATGGAATACCATAAAACATAAGGGAATACCTCCACATGGAATTGGAAATACTCCAACACAGATCTGTCACCCATATGCAGATAACACATATCCATCCCCTTTATCACCCTTTCTTTCTCAGAGAAATATTGATGAAAAAACAAAGAATTTAAAAAATCCCATGTAAGATCTTAATGATGATTGTTCCAAGACACTGACTTCCACCACATCCATGGTGAACCTTCATGCATGAAGGTTGCAGACATGACCTTTAACGACTCAGGAAAATCAATGAGGTTAACGTCCCTTTCGATCATTCACATCCACTCCTCCGCTACAAAAGGGTCCACATGACCATAATAGAGAGGTGGATATAGATTCTTAAACTCATTCATAAATTTCTTTAGGTTGACAAATAGCACCATGATCATCCATCGAAGCTTCAAAGGGGAAACCGCTGGACAATAGAAGTCTAGAACCCAATCAGGGCCAATTAAAAAAATAAAACCCTCAAAATAAAACACCTTAACGTGACCAGCTCTAAACACAAGTATACAAGATATCATAACATCAAAATATTCCTTTTTAAAACATTATTAATTTAAAACATGATTTGTGTGTTAAACTCTCTCCATTGGTATTTATTAGATTCTCACTCACTTGCATGTTTTTGTGCCACCATGGGCATTAATCTTTCATACCAGACATTCATTCATATTCCAACATACCATTATGCATATGATCTCCCATAGGAACACCATGGCCAATACAAAACAAATTTATTTTCCCAAAACAAGTAATTCACGCCATTTCCTTTAAAATAATCCAAAAATTAAACATGTCATTTATAACAACCAATATTTACCAAAACCAACTTTTTTCTTTCTTCTGATACAAACCACATTCATAAGATAAAGGAAACCCCAAACAACTCAAACGGGGAACTTGTGTCGGTGGGTGACTTGACCATATGGTTGGCGGCCATATGCTGAACATGTCACCAACATGGGGAGACTTTTAGGACCATGCCCCTACCTCCACATGGCTTGTCAGGCCATGCGACACATGAGGAATATTATCCCATCTCCCCTTGTCATATCCCAATCACACAACATTCCATAAAAACCCAAAAAAATAATTAAACCGTACTTCCCATGGAATCCTAAGGATCAGAATGAGAAAGAATCTGTAACGCTCTTCCTGCACCTACACCTCAAGTCTTGAATATCATACTCCATCTACATAGACTTCCTAAAGACCCATGATCAAATCCGGGAAGGGACTAAATTCCGGGGTACTGTAGTAGGTCACTGTAGCAGGTACTGTTGCTGTCGAGGGCTGTAGCAGTGGTAGCACTGTAGCGGTGGAGGCACTATAACAGGAACTGTAGCAGTGGCAGTACTGTAGCAGGTACTGTAGCAACCCGGGTACTATAGCAATACTATTCACCGAAGGGATCTTTGGGCAAAAAAAATGGGCTTTCAGGCTTTGTATTCAGATCTCTTGGTCTTGGGCTTCTGGGCTATGTAATGGGTCCCCCTCTACCCAGTTTGAAAGTGGTCTTTTCTATAAATAATAAATGAGGCTTCGGCCCCAACCTTTAAAAAAACAATGGTTTATGGCTATGATCTGGCCTCCTGTGATACCATTTTTTCACAAACCAACCCAGGTTGACCCTGGACCGGTCACCCAAATCGATCTATGACAAGACCCGAGAGGCGTTCCCGATCCTCAGGGACTAGAAAAAAGCACCAGGGAATTGACAGAGTGATAATGGGAATGATTTCAACCAAGGAAGAAAAATAAAATCAAAGGAAATAATAAATAGCAATGAAGAATAAATAATCCAATAAAATACTAAACAAGAACTAAAAAAATAAAAACTAACCGATTGGGAAAACAATATCTCCTTATGACCTCACAAGTCACTCCCCAACTCATGACTGAATGTCACCCAAGGAAAACACACACAAGATGGACCCTACATATGAACAAAAAATAGAAATGAACTATATCTGTGAGTATTAAAACTCAGTAGGCTAGCACGATATCTATTCCCTGATGTACTACCTTTAAAATAAAAAACAAAAAAATTAAACTTTGAACAAAAATTTATAAAATTATGTTTTTATAAATATTTTACATAAAATCAAAGTACGGTCCATTTCTCTTAACCATATTAAAATTTATATTCTTTTCATTATTGTCAATGACATTTTCAAAGGGAATGTGATGTTTTCAATTTCATATTTATAGAAAGAGGATAAAACACATTCATTTGAAAACAATTTATAGAAACCTAATCCAACCTAGATCACAAATTTTAATGAAATAAAAAATACAATAAGGTATAGTAGGAATCACACAGCAAGGGAAATGTTGGTATACGTACTATCATCATAATTACTACTTCAAGAAACAAAATACAAATAGTCATGGGTGAACCTAGGAGATCAAGAAATCTAGAAGACAATAATACATAAGACCTCACCCTCATTGACATGTCACACAATATGAAATCAAAAAGCTCAAAATTCTGGGCCATCCATTATCAGGAAGGTCAAGGAAAAATCTCATCGTAATGAACCAAAAATATATAACTGCCTATTATGGGCCACTAGTTAGTACAATTTCATACCAGTGGAGCAATAATTATCAGAATATTCTTTCAATAATCCATGTTCAAATGTATCAAGTATTTAAAAAGGGGGTGGGTCAACTGATGTCAGCAGAGCATCCAATGACAGTATGTTTAAAAATAAATCACAACAGGCAACACCCTGCATCACTCCAAGGACATATCTCATTCCATTAATCAAAAGAACATAATGAGTCAAATCTGAGGCACCCTCATAATGGATCACAAGTATTCCTTACTAATGACATCCCATCCATTATATACATACAATCCCAGCATGAGAAATATCCACAAGAGGTTTTCATAATAAATAATGTTATGAAATTTCACGAAATGGCCAAATAGGCCCTCAAACAATCACCCACAAAACCTTATCTCAAAAAAGTAACACTTTTTCGTAATTAGTGTCAATCACACTATTTCCACTCAAAACAGTTAAAAACATTCATCAAAAAATTAATTTCGCACATTCAAACGAAACCTCTTTTCACAAACATGATAACCAAGCCACATTTAAGAATTTCACGTAAAAATGATATAAAAGACACAACTACACATTTTAATATAAAACAATTTAATTTTTTTTCACAAAACCCTTATTTACTAAACCATACAAGCACTTTTCACAAAGGAGTGCAATATCACCAAAAACATTGAAAACCAAAACATATTCCTCTATAAATCCCAAACCATTTTGTAAACCGTATCATGAAGCCAAAACATCATTTCACATGTTGCCGCCACATTTATAAATTTATGGCAACCGTTTTTTAAATCACACATAACCCGTAAAATCCAACCAGTAATTATATATATATATAAAAGAAAAATACAGAAGCCATGAGAATTTACCAAATCAATTTCTATTTAATAAAAAACAAAGCATAAAAACCCAGTATCCATAACTCAACAAAACACACTATTTCCAACCGTTCACCAAAACTCCCGAAAACATTTTTCATTACACTGTAAAGAATAAATGTTCAAAAAAATGCCAAACAAGCCATTTATCAGCAGCACATGAAGAATGTTCTAAAATAATTTTTTAATTTACTCTCAACAAAGTGAAAAAATAAAATTTTATATCTAAAATTTATTTAAAGTGATAAACAGCATTTTAATTTTCATAAACTATGTGTGAATGCCAACACAAATTTTGTTTTCCCAAGGCTAGGTGTGCACATTTACATTGAAATAACAATGATATTACAAAAAAACGAATAAATAACTATTGAACACTAAGAAACTCATCCAAGGATCATACGATGCGTATTTGGAATATAACTAAGGTGTGAATAGTTTGAAATCAAAATTTCTTAAATTATAAAGGTGAGTGAAAGGGATACATACTTCGTACCCGTGGCACGATGAAAAATTTCACGTTCGAAAACATGTCACGTGGGTTTCAAAACCCTTAACCAAAGAAGATAATCCATTATCAACAAAAACCACTCATCTAACAAGGATAAGTACAAGAACAAAATAAATCAATAATAGTTTACTGATGGGAAGTAAGCGTACCGATAGAGGCGACACCGATAAGGAACGGGCATATCAAAGAACTGCTGGTAGGGTGTGGAAAGGGAGGTAGAGGGTGAGGTGCGGGAAATATACAACAATGTTGTTGTGCTAGCGGGCAGCGCACCATAGGGAGGGCGTCAGTGGATGTAGGTTGGCCGGAGATGCGTCAGAGAAGAAGGATGTGCTGCTGGCCGGAGAAGGGGTCTTGCCAAAGGGGATGATGCTAGAAAAGAGGGAGGTCTTGCCAAAGGGGATTGATGGCCGGAGGGAAGGGGTGTTAGGGTTCTCGACATAAGTCGTGAATGAGAAGGATGGATGGGGGAAGTGGCCAGTGTTGGGCTGTTGTGACTGGAGGGAAAGGGGAGACCGGCGACATCCGAGTGCGCTGGGGAACGTTGCCAGGGATGTCAAGGACCTTCTAGGTTGCACACCGCACGCGAGGGAAGGGGAATACCGAGGGAGAGACGGAGTTAGGGTGGGGGGCTACGATGAGGAGGCGATGGTGGGAACGATGGTAGAGTCTGGGGGTTGCAGTTGGTTTGCTTGAGCACAGTAAGGGGAAGGAGGCAGTGCATGGAGAAGGTATAGGGGGAGAGGGGGAGGGTTTTGGAAACCCTAAAAAAATAAGAACCAACTTAGAAATGGTAATTAAAATTTGTAATATATAAATAATAATAATTATTATAATAAATAATGGAATAATAATAATAATAATAATAATCATCATCATCTTCATCAATCAACATAATGATAAAATAAAAAAAAATCAAGGTATTTGTATCATTTTAATAATTGTAATATTCTTAAAAACAAAAATATTAGACAACACAATTAATGTTTGTTTTAATTACAAATATTATTTATTTTCATTTTCTGAGAACAGACGGTCACACAGTTGCCATGGCGAAGACGCGCGGCTTCCAAATCACACTATTCACGTGCGACCAATGATGTCAACACCAAAAGCACATTTTTTTTAGAAAACTCAATGAAATAATTCGTCTGGGACTGACCCAAAGCCAAAAAAAATTATTTAAGGTAGCATATAATTAAATAAATAATACACATGGGTTGATGTGTGAAAATATTGAATGATAAAAATTTATTCTATTCATAATTTTAAACCATTCAATAATATAATTTAATTACATAAATTATTTGGATAAAAAAAATTCAATTAAAGTTTTTTATAATTATACTATTCATCAAAATTTAAAACATATCAAAAAAATATCAAAACTATTCCAAATAAAATTTTTATATCCCAATTCCAATGAAGATATTTTTTTAAATAGAATATATAAAAGTCCCAAAACTAGATTTAAAATAGGTGCACAATCAAAAGTCAGCAATACTTCATTTTTTTAAAAAAAATCTTCTTTCTAAAAAATTGAATTTGTACCTATATCATGCACAAAAAACATATTAAATTAATTTTAAAACTTATATTGAATCGAAAAAGAGTTATTTCATTATTTTTATACTCACTTATATTCATTTGAATAGATTTCTTGAGAAGTAAGTTAATAAAATTCATACCCTCTATTATAATGTATAGGTTATTGTATTTAGTGGTTCACTTATGCTCAGTCTAGAGTTAAATGAATCCAATCAATATAACAAGAAATTATATATAACACAAGAAAATCATAGTGTATCATATACCGTAATCTAATACTATGTTGTGTATAGTGAAAGATAATCATGGTGTAGTGTAAAACACAAGAGAAGAATGAAATTAAAAAGAATCTATCTCATAAAATCACAGGGTGTTACATTCAACCCACCTAAAAATGATTTTTTTTCCATTTAAATTGTTCAGGGTCATAAAAGGATTACTACTACAATGTTTTTTTCATAGAAAACCACATCGTAAAAAGGTATAATAAATGTTCATTTTAAAAAAGGAAAGTAAGAAAAATAATGGTTACCCAAAGAAACTCCTCACTAGGTATCCATATAGAAGAACATAGCAGGGAACCAAAAACAAAGATATGGATGGAAAATATAACCATCAGGTTTTGATGGAGAGTGGTAGAGAACAAGGTTTGGAGAAAGTTAACCACCAGAAAGTCATAAATATGTGACGATTTAAGGTGCCATCTAATTCATCGGATAAAAAGGTACTAAGATATAAAATTTTCTTTTCAAGATCCTTTTCTTTATGTTGTAGATAATTATAAGAACTACAAAAATTATTTTAGAAAAATCTCATCATTGGTCATGCCTTGAACAATATTCACTTCATAACTTTTTCAAAGAAATGAAGTTTAATTTTTCACTCCCAAAATGTTAGTAGATCATGCGATCCAAAAATATAAGGATAGGTCATTCCAATTGTCTCAAAAAAATGGTTAGCACAGGTTATCAAATATGCATTAATCCCCATATAGTGAGAAAATTCATTAATCTAACAAAACTAAACCACAACATAACTTTTACTATCAATAAATGGATAACTATAAAATCCTTCAAAAAACTAAAAATTTAAAACATTAGAATGAGTTGAACCAAATTAGCTTATCATTTATCTCCCATATCTCATAGGTTAGTTCTTTGTTGTCCCATTCCAGACATGTGAATACCTTAATCATGTATCCTCTTGAAACAAGGTAATAACTTGAATTACCATATAACCATGGAAAAAACAAGAATTCTGTCAAAAATTAACTTTTTTAACATACAAAAAATCCCAAAATTTTATATATTCATACCAAGGTATTACATTGTCCACATATCAGTCCCGTGGATTTAACACTATTAAAAATATCATTATCTCATTATCTCATCATTATGCACATTTCATGTGTTTTCCAAAAAGTATTTCAATCACATTTCATAGTTAATAGTACCATATATATATATAATACCACAATGGTCCAATACGTAGATATTTTAATATTACATAATACTATAAAAGATATTCTACAACATTATTCTAGAATCCCTTTACATAAACACTAAATCATTCCCCCACCTCATTTTCATACTCAACATAAGAAATAGTGATATCATTTGATTTTGATTTATATTTTGACTTATGTGGTTGGTGACAATGATCATCATTGATAAATCTTGGATTAGGTCATTGGTTAACATAATTACAAATTTCCATGCACAATTATCTTTAAAGTGTGGGTGGCGCATTCCCCATAACGTTTTATCTATTCACATTATTAGCTTCCATTTTATCATTACATTGGAACTCAATTTCCCAATGACATTTTTACAAACTTTTAAAATTTAATAGTCTCTTTTATGACAATTAACCCCATTCTCCTTTCCAAAAATTGAGCATAAGTTAAAATCATCTTTTTTCAACAGTTTTTTTGATATTTTCCTTTGAACTGCATCAATCATTTATGATCAAAACCATGATATGGATTTGTATCACCAAATTTCATTTCTACATTGATAGAGAAACACACAATCTATTTATGTAAAAAAATGTCTTTTATTGATAATGATATTCAAATAAATGGTTTTAAGCCATTGATAAATTGATCAACTTTAATTTCTGGTTGGATGATAAAGCCAGAATCATACTTGAATGTCTTGTAAAATTTTCCTCGAATGTACCAATAGATTCATCATCCGTTTATGTATCTCAAGAAACTATTTTTCCATATTCATTTGAAGAATATTTGGAAATTAGTAATTGGAAAATAAATTCTTGCACTTAACCCATTCCTTGGATTAAATTTCATCAAGCTGCCTTGTACTCTTGATTAGAGTCCAATATTGGTCTGCTTCACCTTCTAAATAAGAAACAACACAAATGACTTTTTCTTGTTCTATATATTGAATGATGAATAATATATTTTCAGTGGTATTGATCCATTTTCCGGAAACAAGTGAACCAGAAGTCCCACTGAAAGAAGGTGGGCATTGCCTCATGAAGGACTTAATAGAATTTTGTTCCCTTCTCTGCTCATTTCGATCCCAAGAATGATTCATATATTTTTATGTATATTGATATGATACTTCATTTTATCTCCCATAACATTTGGATGTTCTAAAGGAAAATAATTTCATTTCTCATTGAATTGATTATAAACATGATTCCTTTTGGTTCTAGTCGTTGCCTAAAAACCACAATGAATAGTGTGAGAAGACAATTCACACTAAGAAAACAACATAATCAGGGGGTACTTTCAATATCTATCATATTAGGTTTATTCCTTGTTTAATCATGATCATTACAATAATTCTATCACTGTAACCTATAGTTAGAGTTACCGTTAGGGTTATCACTAGATGTATCGTTAGTAATATATCCCAAATCTCACTAAACATTTACTATCCTAGTTTCCAAAGGTTAAATAAACCATCAATATGATAAAAACTATAATGAACCCAGATTGAAGTACATGGACATTATATTTCATTTCTGTAATACTTAAATAAATTACCCAAATAGACACAAAAGACAACATTAGTTTAGTGTCTTTGGAAACTCGGAACACATTCTTCTATCTTGGTGAATGATCTTGAACATACCCCATAAATATATTCACCATTAGTTTTCCTACCTAAAAACATAATTTATATCATGGGGAAAAGAAAACATAAAAAGGATAATCTCAAATTCTTAGTAAGGTTAAACCAAGAGAACCTAAAACAAAACATAAACAAATGAATGTAAAAACTTGAACATATATTTTGAATATCAAAATCATGAGTCATTAAATAAATCTTATTAGTGAGTAAGGAATAATTAATAAAGTAAAATTATACATGATAAAATAGTATTGGCATAAAACATGTAATTTTGGACAAAAAACAAGTATATGAAATCTTTTACATATTAGCCAAGGCTCATTGGAAAGACCAACATAGCAGAGAAAGTCCATTACTAAACTGAGTTCACTCCTCGTTCTAGCTATGTATTACTAAAAAGGTATTACCTGTCATTCTAGTCATGTTTATCTCATGAGATATAAATATTTAACAAATTTATTGGACGGAGATATAGTTTCCGCCCATCTCATAATGAACTCTCTCATACATGCGCCAAAAAAACATAAATCATTTATCATTAACTTAACCAGTGGAATAAAATGGGTTTCTTAAAAATCATTCCATCATAACATAATCCATGAAAAATAAATTTATTTAATAAATATCATCCCATATTAAACATAATCCCCTATAAGAATAGTAGGGATACTATCCTTTATACATATTCTAAATCTTAGATAGATAATAATTGTAATAAAACAATTGAAATTAACATTGAATTAATGTAAGAGAAGATTCATGTAAACAAGGCATTATGAAAGAATAATAATTCATTTTTGCTGAATAATTTAAAAAAATAATTCTTCTCGAACTTTTTCCAAAAAAGTAAAAAAGAACCTTATATGGAAAATGAATTAAATATTCCTTCCAAACTATGTAGTAAAAATTAATAATTTGGAAAAAAATTCATTAAATATCCACATTATAATAGTAAAACATTTTATGAAATATTTTTTAGGAAACATGGATGATAAATAAACACCCATAAATACTTATGTATAAATAATAATGAATAATAATGGGATTGTGAAATTATATCTTACCATAGGTTCATTTTCCTTCATTTGTATCCAATGTTTCTTTATAGTTATTTAAATAATGTCATCGAATTATTCCAGAATCATAGTCATTTTATGATATCATATATGATATTATCATCTGTTTTGTAATGATATCTCATTATTACTCATTATTCGGGTAATAACTGCTTAACTTTCTCCCGCTTGTTTGTTGAATAAGTTCAATTTATCCTTATTAGTTCATTTCTATATCATTAAAAAATGTTATTAACATAATATATATCATATTTTTTATTCAGTACATTTATATAGTTATTATTCAATGGATATCATGTAGAACAAATCACATCCCATCGTAGAGATAGTAGGCAATACGTACGCACGAGCGATGATATCATTCCATTAATTATGAAATGGTATCGAATTGGATGGTATAAATATTGTTCTAGAATAAATATATTATTATAATAATCATATATAGTGATTAAATCCATCATTATTCCCATCCAAGTCATGTAGTGGTGAAAACAGATTACACCATGACGTGGAGATGGTAAGTCATATGTACACACGAATGTTGATTTCGTTTTTTCATAGGATGGATAGAAGGTGGAATATGGTTGTTTCGTAATCATAATAACAACATAATATATATCTGAAATTGTATTTATTACTTTATAATGAATCAACTAATGGAGAGGATGTAGTAGTTGACAGAAGTTTGAAATAATTAGTAGAAGAGATTACCACTTCTTCATCGTGATTTATCAAAATCTCCTCTTAGATAAATAGAGTTTGGGTTTGAAGAAGTCAAAAAAATATAAATTGTTACTGGTAAATTTTATATGTGAAAATTTTAAGGGGTTTTCAGATCTTTAAGTCTCAAATTGATGTGATTAAGTGAGGTTGGAGGTGCCCTTTTATAATTGAGGTTAAAGACACTTTTGGAAATGTAAAAAATATTAATTTATAATGAAATCAAATCAAACACGGAAACCACTAGAACAACCCAATTTCGAAGCTCATATGGTATAAGTATTTAATATAATCATACAATAATTTTTAGACAAGTGATTATGTCCATTTAGACAATATCATTTCATTTAGCACTTAGTTAATCAATTTTATTTTAATTAAGAAAACAAATATTTCAATATTAAAAGGGTGAAATATTTATTTATTTGATCTAAATAAAATAATAAATAGGAACCTTATATAATTTTAGACCATATCATAAATATTATATATATTTTTTGAAATGTTTTATTTTCTTCAATTAACATAATAATACACTGTTTTGACAAAACAACAATAGTGTGAATTTTCAAAATATTAAATTCATAGATTTTTAAAAATATAAAAATATGATTTTATCATCAAAAAAATTCTTTTATTACAACCCTATGGGGTATAGTTAATCTATGAAAATAATTGGGCAAATTAATAAGCTAAAATTATATATATTTTAATATTTTTAATAACATTAATTTAATATTTCTAGTAACAAAATAATTACTACATTAGTTGTGTGTAATTATTTAATAAACATATCTGTTGGGTAAATAAAATAATATTATGAATATAAATATAATATATTTAATAATAATACTTTTTGTTTAATTTATATTCATGACAATTCAACATTAAAAATGTTATACTAATTAAATTTTAAATGTGATAACTTTAACTGATCATTAAATAAAATAATATATGTGTCACATTGTATTCTATATTGATTCAAATGGTCAATAACTAGAACCTTATATGATTATGGTCAATATATACTCAACCAATATGATTTGGGAATGTTTTTGGGTCTGTAATGGATATTATATTTTTAATAATAATTGTTTTATTGATTTCTCATCAATTAATTAATTTGTACACCATCAATGTATAAGTCTTTAAGAAAATTATATATTTCTAAAATATTAAAAATAAATTACCATGATATAGAAAAATATTTTATCTTGAAATTAATTATTTATAATCTAATTTATATTCAGAAAAAACATCTTATAGAAAATGGTTTAGTTATTAAATTTTCAATGAGAGAAATTTAACTTTTCATTAAATAATATAAATTAAATGTTATAATCTCATCCATGTGGCGTTCAAAGTACACCATTTCTACCCAAGGATGATTTAGGTCGAGAAAAACTCATCCAATTATATTAAGAGAATTTATAGGGTAATTTTATAATATTATTTTTACCCTTAACTACTCATTATACCATTTTATAAAATTAAATAAAAATTAAATACTTTACTATTCATAATACTAAAATATCAAATAACTCTACTTACATAATTTGGGAATACTAATTCCAAATATGGAATCCATTATTCAAAATTAAAATCATAGAATTTTTGGAAATTAATTTAAAATTATTCACATTGTCGGAAAGAGAGAACAAGTTTTTAATAGTTAAGACATTGCAGAAGATTGAAATGTTTTTACAATTAAATTTAAATATATAATTATGCTAACTGTCACGACCCGTCCTCGGGGCCCGTGTCGTGACTACCCCATGCCCGCCTTCCATAGGCCAGGGGCTGGCGATTAGCACCAAGGTGTAATTCCCCATAAAAAGGGAAGGCATTGCCTTTGTAAAGTAAACAAAACACCTCAGAGCAAGCAAGAAGAAGTAAACACTAAGTAAAAATTGGGTACAATAGATAGTGCGGAAAAGTATGTGGGCCAGAATACAAACCCAAAATGAAAGTAAAGTACAACTGAAAAAAAGAGTACATGAAATGAAATGTAAAGCCGCAGCCTCGAGCCGTCCACTGGAAGTCCCACCTGAAGGGTAGGTACAGATAGCCTCCACAGCTCCTCGGGCCCAGCCGTCCACTCCGAGTACGCCCCGCCCAGTGGTCCACCTCCAGGTACCAACCTGATCCTCATGCCTCAACCATGATCAGCGCTGTCCGTCATCTGCAACCAAAACAACGTAGTGCGGGCATAGCACGTGAAGGGGTGAGTATAAGCTACTCAGTAGGGACCCCGAGACCCCAGAAGGTATCCCAGAATCCACAAAGGATAATCCACAAAGGAAAGTTACAATCACGAAGTAACATCCGGAACTACTTAGGTATATGACCATACATATACCTAAGTCATCAATTCTCGTTCGACTCCAACATCTGAGCCCATGTTCGATCACGTCCACACATGATAGAATAACACAATCCACACAGGAAAGGAATTCAATCGTATTAAAGATAATGATTGAAAGTCAAGACTCAGCTCACACAGGTATACTTCTTCGTAAGATGATAGAGATGATCAGATGTATCCACTGATTCATCGAAGCCGTCGGACCCACACATGATCGATAGGTACTAACCCCCGCAATGACCCACAAAGGATCGATTGGTAACTAACCCCCGCAATGACCCACACAGGATCAATAGGTAACTAACCCCTGCAATGACCCACACAGGATCGGACCCACACATGATCTGTAGGCGCTGGCCCACATAGGACCGCTGAGCGCTGACCCACACTGGATCTGACCCACACTGGATCGGTAGCACTGATCCAAGTAGGATCGTTGAGTGCTGTAGTAGTCTCCGTCGAATCCACGGAGGATTTCTGTACAGTCGTCATTGTCGTCGCAGTCGCAGCCAGCTCTAGGGTTCCCGCACACAGCAAGCTTGTTCGGGAGGGTCCGCTCCACGAGCCGAGGAGCTGATACATCAACTGACACATAGTCTGGAGTTGATGTATCCAAAAGTTCCGTATCGTCAACAGGAACTCAACATCACAGAGGACGCATCAATCGGACGCCCGACCTGAGAGTTATTGGCTTTTTTGTCTTAGGGGCCCGGTTGGTTTTTAAGTCAAAACCAGACCAACCATACTCCAACTGCGTCCAAACCTTGAGCGGAGTAATCCAAAAGGTTCATCTCACTAAGAGGAATCCATCAAAGTCGACGGCACGTCAATCAGATGTCCGGAGCTCAAGTTATAAGCGTTTCCGCTCCGAGGGCCCGGTTGGTTTCGTGTACGAACCAACCCAGACGAACCCAATGTACTCCGAAATATTGAGTGTAATATATCGAAACGACCGTCTCTATCCAAGGATCGCATCAACGCTGATGGTGCATCGATCGGAGGTCCGTAGCCCAAGTTATGGGAAAAAGAACGAAAGAGGTCTAGAAGTGGGGGTTTTGGGCCCGAACCGACCCGAGACCCCCTTGGTCGGCCCGAACTGGGTCGACCCGACCCGGGTCCGGCCCACCTGGGCATGGCCCGGCCTGGCTGGCGCGGCCCGGCCCGGCCTGGGCGCGGCCCGGCCCGGCGCGTGGGCCAGGGCCAAGTGGCTCGGCCGTTTCGGCCGAGCGGATGGGGGGGGGGGGGGTGCCCCCTGTGTGAAACCGTGGCCCCCATGATGGGGGGCCGCTCCTACTGGCCAGCCGGGGGTTACGAACCCCCGACTCCTCCCTTGACCAGCCAGCCCGCTCCGGACGGCCGGATGCTGCCGCCACGGGACCGACATGGGCCGGTCCCCCTATTCCGACGCCAGCGGCTCGGAACCTGCCGCCGATCCTTGCTCCATCGTGGCCTAAGCTGTAGCCTTGGTCCGTCCGGCACGGTGCGTCAGCGCCGCGCCCCTCCACCGTGACCCCGCTCTGGCAGCGGTGTCTTCGGGTTTTTCCGGTGCGGCGCGACGGCGCCGCGACTTGGTTCGATTTCAATTGCGGGGCGCGACGACGCCACACATCCTTGGAGCACGTCCCCACGCGGTGCGATGACACCGCGTCACTTTACTTCAAACCGTAACAACACAAAAAAATAAGGGAGGAGGTTCGGCCGTGTTTGTGCGGTCCGGCCCCCTCCCGTTAATCGATAGCAAGCGGTCCAATTGAACGAGTAACGTCGACGGAAGAAATCACGAATATCAACAACAATAAAAAATCCCATACCTCGTTGAATTCGTTGAGCGAGGGTTCATCGCGGAAATAACCGTCGCGAAAGAAGGCATCGCGGAAGGAGAATCGTCGTGTCGCGGAGAAAAGATTCGTCGGCGTCACGTCGTCGATCTCTGAGGATCTGGCGTTCTTGTCGACCTTCGTCAGAGGTCGGCATTCTTCGCGTACTTCGCGTTACTTGCGTTCTTCGTCGAAGAAGAAGAATATCTTCAAGACCCTTAGCTTTTCTCCAAAATCCTCTCAATGCAACAAGTTCCAACCCCAAATAAAATAAGTGCTTCACTTATTTTATTATCATGAATTAAGTTTGAAATTCAAAAATTGAATTAAACCACTTAATTAACTCATGTGTCATTTAATAGGAGGGTTATGGGAGTTTATGGAATATGAAGGGGTGGGGTTCGTGTGGGCCCCACCACCCTCATAACCTCTCATGGGAAGTTGGGTGGTTCCCAACTTCCACTCAAAGGACTACCACTTAGAATGAAAAATAAAATTTGTAGTTAAATTTTATTTTTAACTTCCGCAATTTTTAACAACTCATCCCATGTAAACACAACTCTAGAATAGGTGTTCCTAAGAAATTATCGGCGCTGCGATTCCATCGGTGCCCTCGGATTCCGATTCCGAGCACCGGTTCAAAAGTTAGGAAAATCGGCTCGTTCGTTCACTGAACGTACCCGAGCCAAACTTCGAAAAATGATTCTGGGATCACCGGGCCTCGGAATCAGGTGCCGTCAGAAACTTCGTTCTTGTAAAATCCCAAAGAAAATTAAGAAAAAAGTTCCCTTGAATTTTACAGGTGTTTACATCACTCTCATCTCAGGGATTTACGTCCCCATAAAGATACATCATAAACTAGGGAAACAAATGTGGGTACTGAGCACGAATCTGAGCCTCACACTCCCAAGTGCTCTCTTTGAGGTTCCCGTGCTGCCATCTGATGCGCACTAGAGGAATCGATCGTCCACATAGGACCCGCTCCTATTGATCCTCGATCTCCATAGGGACCTCCGAAAAAGTCACCCCATCATCAATGTCCATCTCCCCATGGTCAATGATATGCGTCAGGTCATGCACGTATATCCTCAACTGGGATACGTTGAAGACGTCGTGCACCTGGTGCATCTGAGGTAGTAAAGACAAGCTATAAGCGACCTCGCCAATCCTGATGAGGACCTGGAATGGTATGATGAAGTGCGAAGACAACTTTCTGCCTCAACCAAATCTCTGTAATCCACGTCGAGGTGAGACCCGCAAGAAGACGTGGTCGCCATCCTCGAACTCTAGTGGCCTCTGCCTCCTGTCAGCATAAGACTTCTGCTGGATCTGAGCTGTCCTCATCCGCACCTGGATGACGTGGACCTTCTCTGTCATGGCCTGGACCATCTCCGGTCCCACAAGTGCAGACTCCCCAGGGTCTGTCCATCATAGAGGAGATCTGCAAGGTCGGCCGTACAACGCCTCGTATGGTGCCATCCCGATGGTGGAGTGGTATCTGTTGTTGTACGCGAACTCCACCAAGGGTAGGTGATCCTCCCAGCTGCGACCAAAGTCGAGGACACATGCGCGGAGCATGTCTTTGAGAGTCTGAATGGTCCTCTCCGTCTGACCATCTATCTGAGGGTGAAAGGCGGTGCTCAGACATAGCTGCATCCCGAACGCCTCCTGCAACCCCTTACAAAGCTGGGAAGTAAAGCGAGCATCTCGATCGGAGATGATATATGATGTCACACCATGAATCCGTACAATCTCCTGAACATAGAGACTCCCCAAGCTCTCCACTGAGCTCTGCTCTCTGATGGGTAAGAAGTGGGCCGACTTGGGGAGTCGGTCGACAATCACCCAAATGAAGTCGTGACCTCTGGAAGTGCGTGTACGTCCAGTCCCGAAGTCCATAGATATGCCATCCCACTTCCACTCCAGGACCTCCAAGGACTGCACCAAGCCTGCTGGTACCTGGTGCTCTGCCTTCACCTGCTGGCAGGTGAGGCATCGAGAAACGAACTCTGCCACAGCCTTCTTCATGCCCGGCCACCGGTGCTGTCGTCTGAGATCCTGGTACATCTTCACCACTCCAGGATGTACCGCCAAAGGGGAAGTGTGAAACTCTCTCAGAACCTCCTCCCGTAAAGAAACCGGTACCAATGTACGTCCACTGAAAAGGATGTTGTGCTCTCCTCCTAAATAGAAACCATCAGGTGCCTGTCCGGAGGATATCTGCGCACGCTGCGTCTCACAGTCTGCATCCCCACGCTGTGCCTCTCTGACCCGCTGCAGTAGTGAAGGAGTGACTGAAGAAGGGCTGCTCCATCACTATCCACGAAGGATAACCACAAAGCGGATAGCCTCTTTGTCGCCTCCCCAAGTAGCCGAATTCCCATCCTCCTACTGAGAGCATCGTCTACTACGTTCGCCTTTTCCAGGAGTATAGACTATCTCAAAGTCATTGTCCTGGAGGAACTCGAGCCATCACCACTGTCTCAGGTTCAGGTCCTTCTGCGAGAAGATGTACCTGAGACTCTGATGGTCAGAATAGACTGTAAAGCGCTCGCCCATCAGACAGTGTCGCCACATCTTCAGAGCGAAGTCCACTGCTTCTAACTCTAGGTCATGGGCAGCGTAGTACTGCTCATGCTGCCTCAACTGTCGTGATACATAGGAGATCACGGCCCGGACCTGCATTAGGACACATCCGAGTCCATTCCTTGATGCATCACAGTAAACTACGTACCCAACTCCCTCCTCCAGTAGCCTCAAGATAGGCACGCTGGTCAATCTCTGTCTCAGCTCCTGGAAGCTCTGCTGACATCTATCTGACCACACGAAGGGTTTCCCCTTCTGCCTTAATGTTTTGAAAAACTGCATATATTTCTCCTTTTCCGAAAAGATAAATCCGGTCTCATCCCTGAGACGAACCACATTACATGACTAATACAGTCAATCCCGTCATGATCTGTTAATTCATGCCATGGATGACATCGTAAGGCCTCGACGCTGCTACTAAGAGATCCAACCGTTACTCTCGCCTCCAAGGGTTGAGTCACACTTTCGGCATCAGTGTGTGGTCACTGGGTCTCCTCCAGTAAGAATCTCGCAAGTGAGGGTCAAGTCAACAGTTTTTAACAGGCACCTCTTAGTATTAACATAAAAAATACAAGAAATCAAACGTCACTATTGCAAGCATCTTTTAACACTTCAACTCTAAGTATAAGGACACAAGGAAACACAAACAACGAAGCTAAAGGCATTATGGGAAAAGGCCTCTATGCCTGGAGCTAGTCCCGCACTTGTCCACCCGGTTCCGGAGCTCCATGATCATAAGCTTTAGCTGCCTGAAGTTGTGCTCTCCCCTGAGGTCGGGGTGGACCTCCTGGTGGTGGTGGTGGTAGAGCCTCAAAACGCCGTCCACCACCTGCCACTCGACCAGCTCCTCGGCCTCGTCCACATGCTCCCTGCGGACCGCCACGGTCGAACCTCTGCCTCTACCTGGGTGGTTCATCAACCGTCTGCTGCTCCTCTGCATGGAGGGTTGGGTAGTCACGGGCCATGTGGCCCTGCCCACCGCATGCATAGCACTATCTTCCACTCGTAAATCTGGCTCTTCTGCGGGTGCCCCGCATCTCCGAGCCAGTATCCTGTGGTCGTCCGCTCGATGGCCTGGTCCGCTTAGACCTCTGCAAAATCTGTCTTCTGCCGGCTGCAGCAGAATCCGCTACGTGCCGCCCTGCGGTAGGTCTCGCTCCTGGTGCAGGCTCATCAAGAAAGCTCTCAATGAGAAGGGCTCTCTCTAGTACTCCTGCCTGCGTCGGAATTATGAAGGAGTTCAGCGATGCCCTGATCTCATGTCTCAGTCCCTGCTCGAAGGTTCGGGCTCGGAAGAATGGGTCACATACCATGTCCGTCGAATAGTGCGAGAGGTCGGTAAATCTCACCGAGTACTGGGCGACCATCAAGCTGCCCTGCTGCAGCTGTAGAAGCTCCTGGATGCGCACTACAAGAAGGGTGTTTGGGACAAACTCCGAGCGGAAGAGGCTCTCAAAGTCCGTCTAGAGGAGAGATGCCTCGTCGTGCACCTGGAGAATCAAGCTCCACCATCTGCCTGCTACCGCATGCAGGAGGCTCACAGCGAGGATCACCATGAGGTCTGCTGGTGTCCTCACTAACCTAAAAACTCGTACAACAGCTTCTAGCCAATCCTCAACTGCCTGAGGGTCCGTCTCCCTGCGGAACCTGTGTGGTCACTGATGCTGAAACTCGTGCAGTGCACTAAGGCGACGTGCATCATCAGCGGCTGGGGCTAGTAGCATCAGTGGCTCGACGGGTAGAGGTATCACCGGTGCCTCTGTTGTCAAAGGGACATGTATCGAGGCCTCTTCGATCGGTGGGCTGTCGTCACGTGCAATGTTCGAAACCCTAGCTGGCTACCGTCGTGGGGCCATCCTGTAAAGAAATAGGTGCGCCACGGTCAAACAATATACCTGGTTAGCTAACAAAATTTAATCACAAAGAAAACATGAAACACACATGAAATCAATGTTTTCGTGCATTAACTCGGAAATCAGAAGTCAGAGTCCTGGTGTACGGATACGTCGGCCGCTACACCAACACTGGACTCCCTGGACTGATAACCACTCCCAATACCCTTAACACTATTTCTTCACATAGAAGAAAGATCAGAGTCCAAAGTTCTGTGGTAGAACTGAACTCCTTTGATACCAATTTGTCACGACCTGTCCTCGGGGCCCGTGTCATGACTACCACAAGCCCGCGTTCCATAGGCCAGAGGCTGGAGACTAGCACCAAGGCGTAATTCCCAATAAAAAGGGAAGACATTGCCTTTGTAAAGTAAACAAAACACCTCAGATAAATCAAGAAGAAGTAAACACTAAGTAAAAACTGGGTAGAATAGAAAGTGCGGAAAAGTAAGTGGGCCAGAATACAAACCCAAACTGAAAGTAAATTACAACTGAAAAAGGGAGTACAACAACTAAAAAGTAAAGCCGCAGCCTTGAGCTATCCACTGGAAGTCCCACCTGAAGGGTGGGTACAGATAGCCTCCACATATCCTCAGGTCTAGCCGTCCGCTCCGAGTACGCCCCGCCTAGTGGTCCACCTATGAGTACCAACCTTCTCCTCATGCCTCAACCACGATCAGTGTTGTCCATCATCTGCAACCAACACAACATAGTGCGGGCATAGCCCGTGCATGGGTGAGTATAAGATACTCAGTAGGGACCCCGATACCCATGAAGGTCTCCCAGAATCCACAAAGAATAATCCACAAAGGAAAGATACAATCACGAAGTAACATCCGACACTACTTAGGTATATGACCATACATATACCTATGTCATCAATTCTCGTTTGGCTCCAACATCCGAGCCCAAGTTCGATCACGTCCATACAGGATAACATAACACAATCAACACAGGAAAGCAAGTCAATCACATCAAAGATAATGATTGAAAGTCAAGACTCATCTCATACAGGTATACTTCTTCGTAAGATGATAGAGATGATCAGATGTAGCCACTGATTCATCTAAGCCGTCAGACCCACATAGGATCGATAGGTACTAACCCCCGCAATAACCCACAAAGGATCGATAGGTAACTAACCCCCGTAATGACCCACACAGGATCGATAGGTAACTAACCCCCGTAATGACCCACACAGGATCGGACCCACACAGGATCTGTAGGCGCTAGCCCACACAGGACCACTTAGCGCTGACCCACACAGGATCTGACCCACATAGGATCGGTAGCACTGATCCACGTAGGATCGCTGAGTGCTGTAATCATCACCGTCAAATCCCCGGAGGATTTCTGTACAGTCGTCATCGTCGTCGCAGTCGCAACTAGCTCTAGGGTTCCCGCACACAGCAAGCTTGTTCGGGAGGGTCCGCTCCACGAGCCGAGGGGATGATACATAAACTGACACATAGTCCAGAGTTGATGTATCCAAAAGTTCCGTATCGTCAAAAGGAACTCAACATCACAGATGACGTGTCAATCGGACGCCCGGCCTAAGAGTTATTGGCTTTTTCGTCCTAGGGGCCCGGATAGTTTTTAAGTGAAAACCAACCCGACCATACTCCAACTACATCCAAACCTTGAGAAGAGTAAGCCAAAAGGTCCTTCTCACTAAGAGGAATCCATCAAAGTTGACGACACGTCAATCGGACGTCCGGAGCTCAAGTTATAAGCATTTCCGCTCCGAGGGCCCAGTTGGTTTCGTGTACAACCCAACCCAGCCGAACCTAAAGTAATCCGAAACCTTGAGTGTAATATATCGAAATGACCTACTCGATCCAAGGATCGCATCTCCACTGACGGTGCATCGATCGGAGGTCTGTAGCCCATGTTATGGGCAAAAGACCGAAAGGGGTCTGGAAGTTGCGGTTTCGGGCCCGGACCGACCTAGACCGAGACCCCCTGGGTCGGCCAGAACTGGGTCGACCCGACCCGGGTTTGGGTATGGCCCGCTTGGGCGCGGCGCGGCCCGGCCTTGCCTGGGCACGGCCCGGAACGACCTCGGTGGCCCGGCCCGGCGCACTGGCCAGGGCCAGGCTGCTCGACCGTTTTGGCCGAGCAGATTGGGGGGGGGGGGGGAGGGGGGCGCTACCCCCCTGTGTGAAACCGCAGCCCCCATGATGGGGGGCCACTCCTGCTGGCCAGCCGAGGGTTACAAACCCCCGGCTCCTCCCTTGACCGGTCGGCCCGCTCCGGCCGGCCGGCTGCTACCGCCACGTGACCGACATGGGCCGGTCCCCCTGCTCCGACGCCGGCGGCCCGGAACCGGCCGTCAGTCCTTGCTCCGCCGTGGCCTAAGCCGCAGCCTTGGTCCGTCCGGCGTGGCGCGACAGCGTCGCGGCCCCGCTCCGGCCGCGATGTCTTCAGGTTTTTCCGGCGCGGCGCGACGGCACCGCGGCTTGGTTCGATTTCAATTGCGCGGCACGACGACGTCGCACATACTTTCCGCATGTTCCCACGCGGTGCGATGGCACCGTGTCACTTTCCATCAAACTGTAACAACAAAAAAATAAGAGAGGAGGGTCGGCCGTATTTGTGTTGTGCAGCCCCTCCTGTTAATCGATAGCAAGCGGTCCAATTGAACGAGTAACATCGACGGAAGAAATCATGAATATCAACAACAATAAAAAATACCCCACCTCGTCAAATTCGTTGAGCGAGGGTTCATCGCAGAAATAACCATCACTGAACAAGGCATCGCGGAAGGAGAATCATCGCGTCGCGGAGAAAAGATTCATCGACGTCGCATCGTCGATCTCTGAGGATCCGACGTTCTTGTCGACCTTTGTCGGAGGTCAGCGTTCTTCATGTTTTTCGCGTTCCTCGCATTCTTCGTTGAAGAAGAAGAAGAAGATCCTCAAGCCCCTTAGCTTTTCACCAAAATCCTCTCAACGCAACAAGTTCCAACCCCCCCAAAAAAAGTGCTTCACTTATTTTATTATGATGACTTAAGTTTGAAATTCGAAAATTGAATTAAACCACTTAATTAACTCATGTGTCATTTAATAGGAGGGTTATGGGATTTTAGGGAATATGAAGGGGTGGGGTTCGTGTGGGCCCCACCACCCTCATAACCTCTAATGGGAAGTTGGGTGGTTCCCAACTTCCACTCAATGGACTACCACTTAGAAAGAAAAATAAAATTTGTAGATAAATTTTATTTTTAACTTCCACAATTTTTAACAACTCCTACTGTGTAAATGCAACTCCGTAATATGTGTTCCTAAGCAATTACCGGCGCTGCGATTCCATCGGTACCCTCAGATTTCGATTCCGAGCACCAGTTCAAAAGTTAGGAAAACCCACTCATTCGTTCACTGAACATACTCGAGCCAAACTTCGGAAAATGATTCTGGGCTCACCGGGCCTTGGAATCAGGTGCCGTCAGAAACTGCGTTTTTGTAAAATCTCAAAGAGAATTAATAAAAAATTTCCCTTGAATTTTACTAGTATTTACACTAATGAAATAAATTATATTGATTAATAAAAATATATTCTTTTATTAATTTTAAATCATTAAATAATTTCATATAAATAAATAAATTATTTTTATGAAAAAATAGTTTTCAATTAAAATTTAGTATAATTTTACTATTCATCAAAATTTATAAAAAATTAGAAAAAATATAAATAATTCTTTAAAAGAAAATTTTTATAAACCACATATATATAAGTTGTTTTCTTTTCAAATAGAAATTATAACTTTTTCAAAAACTACATTTAAAATTGGCGCGCCATCAAAATTTTACAATACTGCATTTTTTAAAAAAATGATTCTTTTATTCGAAAAATTTAATCTTTTTTTATATCATGTCTAGAAAACATAGAATATTAATTTTAAACATTATATTTAATCCATAAATCATGATTTTATTATTTAATAAAGTAACATAATTTTATTTAAATAGGTTTTTAGAAGGAAGTTAATATTATTCATACATTTTATTATAATGACTAGGTTATAATATTTTGTTGTTCACTTATACTAAGTACTGTGTGAAATGAATTTTATCAAAAGAACTTGAAATTGGGTGTAAGACAAGCCATGAATTGTGTTTCATATACTGCAAGCTAATACCGTATTTCATATAGTGTGATCTAATCATTGTTTAGCGTACAACACAAGGAATCAAAGAAATTAAAAAGAATCTACGTAAAAAAATATCAGGGTGTTACAGAAGATGTAGAGTTCGTAATAGATTTGGTGGTGGTAAGATAGTCAATATCTATTTCCTCGGACTGTATAATGCCCTCCAAGTTGATTAAATTAAAGGTTCTACTAGAAGGTTTGGAATCTAAAGGATTCATTCACTCGAGAAATTTCCCATGGGATACCCCAGTATTGTTTTAAAAGAAATACGATGGAACACTCTGATTGTGTGTTGATGACCAAATGATAAATAATGTGATGATGATGAAAAAAAACATTTTATCCATATTGATTACATTTTCAATCATAACATGGGGAGTATGTGGTTTTAATGATCGACTTTCATTCCATATATCAGTAGGCCAAAGATTGAGTGGATGATGTTCCATGAATAGATTTACAAAGCACACACAACCATTTTTATTACCTTGTCATGCCCTTCAGATTGATAAATTTTATAGTGTTATTTATGAAAAATATGAACTGAGTGTGTAATGATACAGGGTAATCAGGTGGTCGCATATGGATCTCATGGAATTTATCCACTTGAATGTAATTACCAAACCCCTAATTTGTAATTTGCAGCTGTGATTCATGCCTTGAACACCATGAATCATTGTCAGTTTTTAGAAAATTTTATATTTTACTTATACCATAAAAGTTTATACTACATTTTTTTCAAAAGGATTTTATTTTGAGGTAGTTTTGTTGAGTCATGTTTCTTCTGGTAATGATTCTGGTTTCTTGTACACCCGAGCTAAATGTAATGTGGTATATGATAATTCTCTAAGCAAAGAACCAATGAATGATTTTAAAGTTTCTATGGATTAGTGGAATTTGATGGTACTTTTTTCCTAGTTGTGTCTAGAAGATACGAAGAATTTTGGGGTAGCGTTCTTGGCCAGAGTCTAGTTGAAAATGTCCCTTCTAGATTTTATTTGAAAAGAGATGTTGAGTGAGGAGTTGATCCATCCTTTTATGTGTGGGACATGTGTAGTGAGCCTTGTGGATTATGTTATCATTATCGTGATATATATACATGAATTAAATTGTCCAAATCCAATGATAAATTATACCCCATCTTTTTAATTTATGGTTATTTTTTCATGGTTTATGATTATATAATTATTATTTTTACAATCTTACTACATTTAAAATCATTAATTATTTGTATATCTTCATGTGCATGAATTGATCATTCTATTATGTCATACCTTTGGATCATTAAGGTACCCTATTTTCATATGACTTATGTTAATATACCTAAAAGAAATTTAGAACACCATTTTATTTATTTTTTATTTAGTCATGATTTATTATTCCATGATTCATCTAAAATGGATTCATATATATATAGATAATATAGAAATTATATATCGTATTTATGAATCAATAAAATATAAATAATATTTGAAGATACTAAACCATTGTGTTATGGATGTGCGTTTTAATCATGGTTTGTTAAGTGTAATTATATATAATGATGTTAAATATATGTTATAATTGATTTAGTTGATATAATTAAAATTTAAATGGGGATTCTTGTAATTTTAGGCCTATGTTATTTTATAATAATACAATGAAACTTAAATCAACTAAGGTTGAATTAATGTTTTCTATTTTGAAAGTTTTTATGTTTTTTTTCATAATATTATTATTAATTATAGAAATATCCATTAAATATTATTTTTTAAAATAATACTATTTTAATTTTAAATGACGGGTCATATGATTTCCTAAGTCAGAATTCAATGGGATAGACAATATGAGGATTTGACTAATGAACATCCAAATAGGATTATTTATGATGTAAAAAAACCCATGGATATTCTTACCATTCCATATCATGTTAATAATAATAAATGAAAAATTATATTACTCTGATGGTTATAGTTTTTTATTCATTTTTGGGATTCAAACCAATTTTTTGGATGATTTTTTCTAAACTTAATAGTGGTAATTCCAGTTACTATGAAATAAAAATCATATTTTATTTATCAAATTATTCCATGTTAATTTTTTACATTAATGTGTATTGTGAATTTACCATGGAATATTATACGATTCATTGGGTATTAATAACCAATAATAATGTTATTATATGACAATTGGGTGGATAATATCTAAACAGTTTTGATATAAAAATATTATGTGAATAATTAGATGTAGTTATGGAATATTTTTTTGGAATTACCCAAATTCATGAGGATTTGTTTCTAATTAAACTCATTTATGTTTCTAATTTTATGACACATAGACCGTATATAATTATACCTAATGAGTTGGATAATTTTATTTTTAAGTAATATGATAATTTAGGTAACTTATTTCTACACCACATTGATTCATCATGTTCTAAAATAATTTTATTTATTAAAAATATGTATGTGTTAATGCATATTTTCAATAATTATAACGAAGATAATTTGATCACAATATGAAAATTCCTCCTTTGTTTCATATTAAAGAAATTCTATATCCAAATTAACAGAATAAATATTTTTTATTGGTGGATAATAGAAATTCATATAATTAATTGGCTGAAAAAATAGATGATATATTTAAAAATAACGTTAATAAATAATCTGAATTCTATGAATGTTATGATTCATCCAGGAAAATTTAAAATTATGTGGGTGAATTAGTGGTATTATTTTAGAAATAATATTATCTCATACAATGGAAAAAGATAATTTTCGTGATCTACTTAGTACAAGCTCCCAAAATCATATTATATGGTGATGTTATATAGAAGAGTGTATCATACAAGATTTAAAATATTTAGACCTAATAAACAACTATTTTAAATTATGAATATACCCTAATCATGGATCCACCCACTATTTTCGAAATTTATTTTTAGCCTATAATACTTCAGTCCCATCAATATAGATTCCACTATGCCCAAGCTTCAAGAATCCTATCAATGAAATTAAAACTTCTCAATAAAAGATGATTGGTCGATGATGGATCTATATCTTTTCCATGGTACTAAATGAAACTCTTGATGATGATACTACTTCATGAGAATATGTATCAAAATGCATCTGCATGTTATCTTCTTTTTTAAAATCAACAATAGTAAACAATGATTATCTTGACTGGTCTCAAAACTCAATCGGAATCTTGAATAATCTATGTTCTTCTATAACTCTTAAAAATCTAGGCTGAAATTATTCATCATCATCAGAAAAGGATCTACCCATCATAAAACATATTTATTATTTCCTTGATACAATAATTTATCAGGTACCTTTGAATCCACTCCTACAATGTTTCCATGTTCTAAAAAAATTAATCCACATTATTCATCAGTTAATACATCATTATAATCATAATCTTGTGATTATAAAAATATAGAATCTAATGGACCATCCAATTTATGTTGTCATTTTATATATTTATATATTTATATCATAATTAATATCATTTAATTTTAATTTAATCTCACTCAAGTTCCCTCACATAAATCTCCATTAAATATTCTACTTAGTATCCTTTGAAATATACATATGTGTAATAAACATTTAACAACATTCCATTTTATGCCACTTTTATAACCCCATAGTAGAACTTGGTAATATTCAAATATTTGTAGATTCTAATAATGATCTGCTAAAAATGATCATAATTTTTTGTAACTCATTTTTTGTCATAGTTTATTTCTAGTCTAATCATGATCATAAGAAGAACATATTTTCCATTAGCATGCAGTTTTTCCCTAAATGGATCTCACATCAACATATTAATTATAAGTATAAAATTCATAATGTTTCGAAGTTTTAAAGACTTATGAAAATATAATGATGTAAAAACAAATAGTGTGTCATATGAAAAAAATTATATTCTTTGGAAGCCATACAATTACACCCCTTCCATCTGTCCTCCTATCGCCAAAGTCTTACCCTGCTCAAGGTGAGATTTGGACTCATCCAATTTCAAAACAGTACAGGATTCTAGAAGTCATAAAATATATTCCAAAATATATATTAATTACTTAATGTCATATGGATTTATGAAATTATAATTATAATTTTATAACTGAAGATCAATTTTTATCATTAAATTAATTCAATTCTACATTCCATCATTATATAGACTATTTAATTCCCCTTAATTGAAAAACACTTCACTTTTTTTCATTGATCAACAAATCCACAATAATCACAATGCTCTTGGACTCCATTGGAAGAATGAAATTAAATATAAACACATGAATCTATAATAATACCCTATATATTATAAATCACATTTACCACTAAATTCTTTTATACCTCTTAATAATAGTAACCATACTCTCAAATAGAAAATACAACAATGAGATGGGAATAGCAATATCCCTAATTTAACAAATTTTAAACACAAATATCCTTTCAAAATCAATTTGTGTCCCTCAAGTGATAATTTTGTCTCCAAATTATTGATTTTAAATGTTAATGAATTTTATGGTTGGTATTCTCATATTTTATATATCATTTAAATATTCTTTCGATAAAATTATCTTCTTCATTTACAATAATATAAAATGAACATTATCAACATATAAGAAGGATAATACTTTATGGTATAATAAAAAAGAGCCGTTAGATGTTATAATTGAAGTCTATACAAGAATTATCCGTATATGAGAAAAGTGTTATAAAACCAAGATAATAAATAGTTTTCATAAAATTCTCTTATTGTGATACTGTGACCAAAATATAATTTTAGAGTATGTTTAAAAATATGTTTTTATAGAAATATTTAATCATATACATTTTAAAATAAAATCATGAAATTCATAAATAAGGCACATGACTTCCCTTTTTCTCATCTTTGAACTACACAACACCTCTTTTCAATAAATATATTTATTGGAGTAAAAAATATTGGTTATAAGTGTGATTGAGAACCTATTTCTTTATATTCTATGTGGTTGTCTATAAATTCTGAATTTTCCAAATTCATATAGATTTTTATGATTTAAAAGAATAATCTATTCTCCCACCCCCCTTTTGGAATGCAATTGATATCACATAAATATGAACGTCTGTTTACAACATGAAGAACTAATGATTTTTTGTTTAGTGTGTATAAAACTAAATTTCCTACTTCAATTCAAAATATTTTTTATACTAAACTTTAGATTATATAAAAAATAAGGTAACCGTTTTTTTATAGAAGCAATAATTAGATTGATTTTTTTACTCAACAATATATTTTTTTCCAAAAAAACTATGAAATTAATTTTTTATTAGTAACATTAATTAGATTATAGTTATCTATCTTTACTTTAATTTCATATTTGTGTGGATTAGTTTATCCACCTTAGTAGTTAATTAAAAACAATTTCCATTTCCTTTAAAATTAATTTTTAGGATTTCTTCATGATATATAATGGAAGCCATACAATCTTTTTTTCCATTCCAAATCATTCTACAAATTTTTCATAGAATTTAATTTATATATATATATATTTATTTGAATATATTATCATTATGTTCACCCTATTCCTTTAATATCACCTTATTTCATTTAGACATAGAATTTTTATCTACTTCCTCAATCTTCATAGCGATATCTATTCACCCAAATGAGGTAACCAAGCGTTCACTTCATTATTACTCAGATTTCTTGGGAATTCCAACCATGATATTGCATGGGTTTTTTATTTTCTTCCATTTTCATCTCTAAGGAACCTCTATTGGAAATATAGTCCCATACTCTTCATCCTTGTGACCCTAATGATTATATCTCCAATACAAATCTTCCAACATCCCAAAAAACATTCATATAAATAAATTAATTGAGTTTTTAATAATAAATATTTTCAATTGAGATTTAATCCCCATTTTATCATTAAAACACTCCCTTGGATAACTCCTTATGAATAAACATTCCCAATTATTTTATCAAGAATATGATATGATTTTATACCTTCGACAACACTGGAATTAAAATATGAATTATGCACAACTGATTTTCATAAAAATAATTTTAGAATTTTTTGACACTTTTTAAATTTTCATAATACTTCGTTTGAATAGTTAATAGTGGTATCGTTATTGTGTTATTATATTAAATCTATATTGGATTATTCCTCTC
Source organism: Viscum album (assembly GCA_963277665.1). Lineage (NCBI taxonomy): Eukaryota > Viridiplantae > Streptophyta > Magnoliopsida > Santalales > Viscaceae > Viscum > Viscum album. Next base: position 1,642,741,596 of record OY728122.1, on the reverse strand, counting down.
CATTTTCTATAGTAAAAAAAATTAGTATCGAACACTATGATCTTCAATATTAAAAATGAAGGATATGTTTTCAGACACATTAGTAATAAATTTTCCTTATCTATAGAGTTCTAACCCTTATTTACCATAGAATATTGACCTTTAACATCAGTGGAATTATCATATCCTATCTATCTTTAGTCAGATAATTCTGAAAAACAAGACATAATGATTATGTCCCTCATAATTATTCTCTTTTGAATCCACCTTCCCTTGAAGATCAATCGAAATATTATAATTTTCATCGTTCATAATCTTTTGATTCATGATCTCATCATTATATTATAATTATTTTCTAAACAATACAACTAGTTTTTTATGTTCAGGTACATCCCCTAGATATTTTTTATAAATATAATTAACTTACTCAGGTTAGTTCTCTAGTTTTCCATTCATCTATAATTCATATTCAATCCATAATTATTTATCATTGCTACTATATATATCAAATCCATTCTCTAAAATATAATTGAAATTAACTTTATCATATGATTCTATAATTTTTTGTCACCTTTTACCTTATTTCTCACCAAAAATATTTTCTATTTAAGGAATTTGTTCATAATATTAATCTATTATATCTAACCTCATCATTTTAATAAGATATCTCTACATTCATATTTGTGTAATTCTTTTCAACATGAAAAATATCACAAAAATTAAAATGTCTCAAAATGTTTTTAATTTTTTTTTTCATTTTTAGATTCATTAATCTCATGGATAAAAAATAAATAGTTTGGTTTAATTCTCTCTCATCCCCTACATTATCTGAGTAACTTTCCCTTGAAAAATCACATATAATTAATTTTATATTTTCAAAGGATTCAAATTTAATCACATTTCAAATGATATGAGAATATTATGAAGTTAATTTTGGGAAAAGTCATCCTAAACCTAAAAATATGTGACCATAGGATCTAATATAGCCCTAATGATTCTCAAAATCATCATCACAATAATCGAAAATTCTATATTCTCACATAACCCCAGTATATTAACCACAATTTAATTGAATCTTTGAAAATAGTAATCCATGTTTTGAATAACATAAATTATAATATCAAAAATTATAATCCATTATAAATTCAATTTGTCTTCAATTTTTTTATTATGCCCTCATTAAATCACCTCAATTTACCACATATTGAATTTAATGTTTAAGGACTGATTCTTGTTTTATATAAAATGTGGACGAGATATAAAAATTGATTTTTTCCTTTTTTTCCACTCCTAATTTCCAATTATAAATAATAATCATTTCTACTTCCCCTGAAATTGGTTGAAAACCAAAAATAGATAAAATTATATCTACTAGTCTAAGTAAATAGTTGTTGGTAAACCACATATTCCTCCATCATTTATAGTTATTTCCATCCAAATTTATGATACCTCACTTGATTGTATAATTTTTTCCATATTTATTAACTTCATATATATATTACAGCAACTTATACCTTTAATATTCTAGAAAAATTGATTCTATAGGGTTAATTCAACTTTAATATGGGGGAAAATTAGTAGTTTTTTTTACAAAATCTCTTCAGTCAACCTCATGAATTAGTCAGTGTTCCAGAAATATTAAAAAAACTCATAGCCTCATCCCATGTTTCGAAGTAATATGAAAATAATAACAATAGAATATATACAAGGTTCAAAAACAATATCACACAAAATAAAATTATCAGATTTCCCCCATTCAGACATTTTTATGTTAAACTCAGAAATCATCTACAACCATGGGAAGCCACGCCTCTTTTTTTAAGAGTACACCATACTCTATCTTCTAAAATTCACCAGATGAAAGTTAAACTTCAAAAAAATTATAATCCGATAGTGACTGTCTTCTATCTTTGTAAAAATACTATTTACTCCTCCTAATTATTGTAATCCTTCATGATCATATGGATCTGTAGGTATTTATGTTTACACAATTAATGAATATTAGTGTCACCCAATGGGGATTATAACTACAAGTGTACCACCATTGGTTTTTCGTAGTTGACTCTATAATTATATATAATAATTATATATAGTGAATGAGTTATGCTTTAGGATTATCAAATTTGTTTTCAAAATTTTTTTATTTTTGATTTCATATGGGTTCATGGTTTTAAAATGGTTAGTTGAAATTGTTAAGAACCTTCTAGGAAACTAGGAAACTCAAAAAGTTGGCCCTGGGTAGTCTTACGGTAATGCACGTTGTTTAGACATACTATGTTGCAGACTAGGAGAAACCACGTAATGATGGATTGATATGATTAGAATGGAACATTCATGATTTTTCTAACCATATGGCCGGACCATGATAGGGGTGTTTTGTGGAAGTTTATAATACATGATTGGGGAAATGTTTTCAAAACAATGAGTCGTATTCATGAAACATTATAAATTTAATCCAAAATATATGTATATCAATTAGATTAAAACATAATCATAATTTATTACATAATAAGGATATTCACTAATTTACGCTCTCTCCCAAGGTTATGGTTACTATTACACTTGATCTGACAACGATTCATAGGTGAATCTTGGGGCGTTGGAGGTCGAATTTTTGGGTAAGTGATCACCAGTTTCAATTTACCTTAGATTTATTATTAATCCCTCTCTTGGAATCCTAAATATAATCTATTAGGAAGATACCCATGTTGTGTGATTAAAATATTATAGAGATACAATTATTTGGATGATATGGAATATGATCTAAGGTTACTTTAAAGATCATAAAGGAAACTTTTTGGAGTTTCTGTTGTTATTTGGATTTTTTAGTGGTTGTGAGGTAGGTGGATTCAATATAAACCCCCTTAGTAAGAATATTAAATACTAGTATCAAATATATTGAATTTATTTAAATTTATGAGAATTGTTTTTAAATTTTTGATGGAAGACAACTTTAGTGGCAATTTTATAGATATTGTGACATAGGTTGTTTTAATGGTAAATTATTTTCGAAAAAAATTATATTTATAATTATAAAAATACGGTTTGGTTTTAATAATATTAAAATGTTTTAGGAATTAGTTTTAGTGAAATAAATTTTTTATTCAAATGGAATGGAATGGGATTTGGCATATATTGTAGGCATATGTTCATATGCATTTCTGACGGATTGGGGTGTGGTGTTTCCACCATAAAAATAGGTTGGATAAGGATGTGATGTTTACCCTATGAAAATGGTTCACAATGTGATGATATGGTGAAATGATGAATCACCACTAATGAGTATAGGATGTTACATATTTGACATGAATGTTTATATCTGTGAGGTTGTGTGGGTGTGTGGAAATGAATGGTTATTCCAAAATGGAATTTGAGAATAGGTCTTATTATTCTGAAATAGTTTTCCATGTAAATGCTATAGTATTGAAATAAACTAAAGAAATTATTTTTATCTATTTTATATTAAATGTTATGTATATATTTTATAACATGTTATATACTAGTGGAATGAGTTGGAAATTTATTAGGGAAATACTAATGAGTTTTATACTCACCCCATTCATGGTCACTTTAGTGCATTTCTAGATGTGATATATCATGAAATAATTAAATTCATTGTATATTAATTCATTACTAAAAAATCCTAATACAATTGGAATTGATTATTGATTTAGATCATGGAGCATGTTGAGAGTTGTAGGGTTGATGTCATTGTTGTGATTGAGTTATTTTGGTTTTTGCATTGTACTCTAACATATTTTTTTTTGTATTCATTAGATTATTTTCTGTAGTCAAGCATAATATATATATATATATATATATATGTTTTCTAGTTTTGGTAAAAACAATTATAGTTTTATCTTAAAATGTAAAATAATACCCCATTTATTTATGAATACTTTGGAATTTAATTCTTTCCTAGGTGTCTTGGAGCTTTCATCTATGGCCTAGTAACACACACTACCTTTTCCCAAGGCAATGGGTGAGGGGAGTGATATTAGAAATGGTACTAGTTTGTTCAGTCCTGTAATTGATAAATCCTTAGTTTTCAGTCCTTGAGTTCATATGGTAGTATGGAGTGGGATCATTTTACCATGAATTAAAGAGCATAAAATTGGATAGGTAAATTATTTATTTTGACATTCATGTCAAAAGGGAGATTTAATGCATGTGCTTTTGAGATACTTCTATGAGTTTTAACCACTTCACCATGGGATTAGATGATGAGAAGAGCATGATATTAATTTCCACAACGTTTTCAAAATCCCATTTGATTAAGTATTTATGATGTGTTAAAAAATTATTAATTATTTAAAGCACATGATAATGGATGCTTAAAAAAATCATATTGAAATTTTTAAAAATTATTTGAAAAAAGGAATTGGTGAATTTTTGATAGCCTTATTTTGATATATGTGATATTGTGAATTTGAAATTTCTAGGCCTTCAATTTATTAATAGTGAGACAAAATGTTGTTTTCTTTTAGTTTTAGAAAATATCACCTGGTAGGAATCATAGAAGAAAACTGGAAGAAGGTGATGTAAATTTGGTTTCCTCTAAGCCATACATGAATGAGTTTTTGTCTTAATGTATATTCCATGAATTTAAGGCTATGAAAAAAAAGATAAAAAATGAAAACTCAAGGAATGTTTATTACATTATTTAGTTCATAAATAATAATCAAAAGAACTTTTAGGGTGATTTAGAATTAGAAAGAGAGGAAGTTTCGCTGAATAGGATAAATAAAATATTATATTTTCTAGGAAATACAACTAACATGAAAGTGAATTTGGAAAAATATATGATGGAGGATCTATCATGCCAGTGGAGATATTTATTAGTTTAGTATTAATTAGACCAAGTAATTGTATGGTTGGACTATTGAATTTTTTTTGACAAAAAATCTATCCTCACACTTTTAGAATTAAAAGAATAATTTATTTTTATAATCTTGAACTAGTATTATCTTCCCATAACATAGTATGAAATTGAGTCAATTAATTTATTCTTTCTCACTATAGAAGTTATTGTAAGTGCATCCATGAAGGTATTTTTTTTTGAATCGGGGTTTAAACAAGATACTTACTCACGACAACTGTGAATTGTATAAAAATATATTAAGAGATATCAAATAGAGAAACAATGGAAGACTGAGATATCTTAGGTAATATGGTTATAGGAATCATGTTCATACATATGGGAAATGGTGGGAATGATAATGCGTGGAATAAGGTGGAGAAGGACACCTATTTATAAGGTAGTGGCATGAATCAGAATCAAATGGTGGGATAATTAAATCCTATACATGGTACATATTGTAAACTATCGAGTGTTCCAACAGAGGTGGGGAATGTAACTGTTGATGGAAAACCTCATGAATCACTAATGGAGAAAAAAAACCTCCCATGAAATAACATCCAGTCCATACCATCTTCTGAACTTCAACCAGAGCATCACCATAGCCAATGTGATTAGGAATCATCTCTTATCTATGATTTTTCATATTGAGTATCCTCCACCTACATTTTTATATAAGACTATACTCTCATCTAAATAAATTATGAATCTATCGTAAGGCACCAACACATCCACATTCAGGGATATTAATTCTTCTATCATTCTCAAATGGTCTATAGACCCTTGAACAACAACCTTCCATGATTTCATGATCAAATTGTGGGAAAATAGATTATGAATTTCTAAGGTTTATGATATATAAAAATAATAATATCCGATAATAATCATCCACTTAGACTTCCTCATATTTAGATCATGTTGAAAAAAGATATACCTCGATCTCTTGTGATCTGGGAGGACCACATAGATCTCCTAAATGAATTAATTCTTCTGAAACATCAACTAAAACACTACCAATAATACTTGTAGATCATGTGTGGTATAATAATTATCATGGTTTAATAAATATATAGAACCATAAGAGATCAAAAATCCATGATCTATTAATATAAATCCCAACCTCAAATGGGAAGTATCAGAAAACACCTCAAATAAAAACCGTTCACTGGAAAATGTAAAATTGAATGATTGGCCAACATCCCCAACATCTAACAAAAAATTCCTAACATTGATCAGTCATCACAAAATCATATTTAATTCTATAAAATTCTATCCATAGTTATAAAACTGAAGATAAATCTAGCACAAGCCTCTATTAAGAGCATGTACGAACAAGGAATCTTCGATCATCTAACACATTCACTAGAACATCCCAAGAAAAAACTCCCTCACCCTTCGTAGTTCAACTACCACACCTTGCTGTGACACTATATTCCAATGGAATTTCAACTCTCATGACCAAAACATACACCATGAATACTTTAAATAGACTTTGTTACACTAAAGAAGCATAAAAAATGATATGATATGATAAACATGCTCATACATTATCTATGAGTATGTAAATATTTCATTGATTAAAATGACTCTGAACAAGTACATGATATGACTTAACTTAGAGTTCATGATCCCCATGAATAGAACTAGGAAATTAATTACGTAGATTTTCATGAATAGTAACTCAAAGATACCATTACTACATTTGAAGGCTATCTTCATGATATCACCATCCTTCAATCTCAAATGGTGATCTCATGTCCCCAAATGGAACGTAAAAAACCATCTCCCCCTATCAATTAGTCTAAAATATCATTCATCATAAGAATAGAGAAACAATTCTTGAATGTTACCAACTTTAACATTAGGTAATCTATACATAGAATTATAATACAATTAATCTTGTGGGAGAAAAACACTTGGGAACCCAAATATGACACAAGGGACTAGATAAAACCACTATTCATGATATTATATATCTGATTTCTCATATCCCATTACTCCAAATGGTCTATCTTATATGAAGTCATGAAAATTGAATAAGTATTCAGATCTATGTCTATTTCTAACTCAATATCTAGATGAGGGTGTAGTGTCATAAAATGCTCTGATAAAACATCAATAAACTCAAAAATAACCCTGGGAGACTCATCCATTACAACATCCATTTATTCCATAGTGGAATAATCCATTATAGAATTAATGGGATCCATAATTATTCTACCCACATGAAAAAATTTCTCACCATTGATAAAAACACTGAATATATATAAAAGTTTACACTACACTCCTCTGGATGAATTTTATATGAACATTACAAGAATAAAACCATTAGATGATAATAATTAAATCATATTGTTAGATTTTAGTATAGATAAGTTCTCCATGAGACTAATGTTTTCCCATTATAAGTCCATAATTACAGTACACATATAACATGTTAGTCAATCCAATGACTATAAAAGTGAACTCCAAGCGAATGGGAATCCTCTCCACATATAGTCCTAGATAATAGACTAGATATGGTTATTCAATGGAGTCAAAAATCACTTCATTAAAAAAATTCCCAAATAATTGATAATGAAATGATGATTGTACATTGAATTATCGATGCCCCCACTAACATTGCTTCTTTCACCATTTTAATCCTATCACTCCCATATCGTCTACCTCTCTATGGATGAATACTTCTAAGGACACAATCAATTATAGGCCCATGATCTCATGGAAAATCATGATGTCATCTTCTTCCATCTCAATCTCTACTAGGTATATTGTATGTCTTATGAACCAACTAATAAAGCAACATTAGAGAAAACTGCTGCTAAGGATGAGCTCAACCAGACTACCTCCAATAAATAGAGCTCAACGAAACACAATGAATTAGTTCTGGTGATGTCCCAAAACTCCACATATAAATGAAATTGGATTTAATAACATAATGAAAATAAGGAATCCTCTAGACCCTAAATTTCTAAAATGAAATTGTTGAGGCCGATTACTTGTTGGTTGAATCCTCGATGTCTATAGTGCCCAATAAATTCAATTGACAACTCTTCTTCTTGAGGAACCCTATTAGAATCCCAATCATGAAAATGTCCTCACCAGTTTATTCTCCCTCTCAACTATGTAATCATCATAACCATTAGATACATCAGTAAGGTAAAGGCAGTAACGTCATACTAGATAAAATGATAGACAACATTAGAAAGATGTCTCCCATAATACTCCTCATATAAAAAAATATAGATAATAATGAATAAGGGCTATGATCCTAATCTCTCACTCCAATAATTATATACTCAAAATTTGGATAGATAATATCTCCTACCTCATTATAGACTTCATGGTTGATGAATTAAACCATGCCAAAAATTCATTTTAGAAATTATACCAATCAAACTTATAAATCCCCATGATCTACTAATTATTTCTTCCAATATTTATGAACAACTCCCAAATCCTAAAAAACAACCAAAAGGGCCTAGTAATCCATCATGTATATGATCAAACTGAAGGTGATCTCGATATCCTCTAACATGATATCTCCCTTAACATCTAACATACTTCTCTCATACAACCCCAAAGAATTTCATTTATAGTATCACATTGTCCTGTACTCATTATCATCCACCCCAACTAGATCAATTCTCTCGAGATTAATAAGATCATCCTTCTCTACCAAAACAACCTTAACCACATGTAGATAATTTCCAAGACCCATAGGTTAATGGAAAAAAATATTTTTTCTGATCTAATGTATTAATTTTATTTTTAACATTAATTTAATTCAATTTACCTCATCAAATACATTTATAATTCTTTTTATTATAATTTATGATATTAAAGTTGAGTGAGAACCCATAGTTATAATGATCTAAATAAAATTACCACCATATAAAAAAGTAATAGTTAAATTGTACTATATGATCCAACTAGAAGTAAAATGGAAAGGATAGATTGTGAAGGTGAATTTTATAATCCCTTTTAACATGTAGATTCACTGACCAACTCCCTCGAGCCCCGAATCTCCACATGGCCATTTCTAGTAGTGCCTCTCGTCCACCAGCTGACATTGAGAACAATGTTGTCACATCATTGATCCTTAATACACAAACAACCCATTAATACACCTGTCATCAAGAACTATTACTGGTCATCTATGAAAAAATAACCATAGTCATATACAAAATGTATGCCATCAACAAACCATAATCACCACCTTATTTTAGGAAAAATCAAAGAAACTTGTAACTCCCTGACCCCAGAAGCCCAGAGTTGGTTCATTATTATATATCATTGGAATGATCATAAAAGATCAAGTCTCAAAAGGCCGATTAGTTTAGTAGCCTTGAATGTACTAGATACATTCATATTGTTTACATTACATCATAAAATGGAAAACTACAACCACATTGTCTCCATAGACAACAATGAGATCCCATGGACTATCCCTAGAGGTTAGTGATTATATACTTCTTTGCATCCTAGGAAAATAAAACACAGAAAGGGGTGAGCTCAGATGCTCAGTAAGGATTACATTATAGTGGAAAGTTTCATAAATAAGAATAAACATTTAAGGTAGTGTATAAGACTAGAACAAAATCCTTTTAAAATTAAACTTCAGCATAATATGGACAACATAAAATCAAATAATTCCATTTACTTATTCACATGGATATTCTACTAGTTGAATGATCACATGAAATATCAATAACCACTTTCATAATGATGGAATGCATAATGCCAGACTATCATAACCACATAGTCAAGGCCTTGTTCCAAGACTACAAATAAGATTTTTTCAAGGCCTTGTGCCAAGACACTAGTTTTTATCATGAGACCTACCGATGCATCGAGGAGATATAAAAGGATTTACCCTTCACTTACTAAGTCCAATGCATTCCTCATATGAAAATTTTGAAACATAACATAAACATTCGTATTAAAACTCGCATACTAAATGTCAATACTATTTCCACAAACCATGAATGGTATAAAAATATCACGTCCACAGTCAAACATAACTCATTTGATACAATATCAAAGATTTTATTCTACCAGATTACCCTCAATCAATAATAATGAAGGATATGGACATAGTTGAAAATAATCATCAAAACTATTTGATAGAAATATCACCCTTTTCCTTGAAAACATTTAAAACTATCACTATTTATCAAGGAGCCATTTAAAATAGATTTTTGATTCAAAATTTCCCATACCACTTTGAAACATTGAAAATTAATTTTATTTTTAAAACAGAAATTTCCATATAAATAAATCCTTAATTTTTTATAAAATATGTACATTAATGAGAAGTATTTAGAATAATAAATCTATAAAATATTTAAGAATGATATTTTAGTTAGAGTTCCTAACCAAAAGAGAGACACTTGAATACAAATAATTTAGGTAATAAAAACATTGTAATATCATGAGAATAAAGGGATTCATGATATAATATGTCATGGTAAATTATATACACCATATAAAAGTGATTTGGTGTATAACAACAATGAAGTCTCAATGGAATGTAAATCGAGATGAAATCTATTATAAAGACCGTATCCTTAGTTTAAGGATAAATCAACAACATAATTATGTGTGAAAAATATAAATACACTCAATATGATTTTATATTCAAGGAAAATCAATCATAGGACATTCAAAAATATTCTTGTAAAAACAACACCAATGAATTTGATATTTAACTCAACAAACGAAGATTGAGTAAAAATTACTCTTATCAAGTTCATATCGATGACTTGAGAATTTATCAATTGAGTGATTATGTGTATAAAAAGTATATACACATAAATGGAAGTTGAAATTATGAAATAAGAAAATGAATAGTGATTCCACACATAATCTTGGAGTAAAATAATCAATGAAGTATGCTTAAAGCCGAATGAGTGGAAGTTGAAATTTCTAATTCCCTTATCGATTTGGTAACTTAAGAAACATACACCCATCAAATAAGTATCATACAATTATAATGAAAATATACATAAATTAAATTATATTACACAATTAATATAATAATGGGGAGTACAGACACCACATGTAATAAATAAGTGGTAAATCAATGGAAATCTCACAGAATTAAAAGTGAGATAAGAAACCCCATAATTTGTACCTTATCCTTGGTCAAGGGTAGGTTAAGCTCCTGTATAATGGTGAAATAATTTTATTGAATTATAAAAGAATTATATACATTAATATTATATCATATATGATCTTTTAACATTGATTTGTTAATAATATCTTAGTATTATCGTCGTTTCAGGTGTTAACGAATTCATTTTCCTTTATATTATTTGTTATGTGAGCCATATTTGTTATGGATGGGATGTATCTTAGTCATATCCATAATTATATCATGTCTCTAAGAAATATTTTTAATCATTAAATGAAATTTAGTATTGAATGGATACAACGGGGAATGAATCTCATCGCGTTCGTGGAGACGGTAATCCGTACGTACGCACGAGTGAACATATCACTGTTTTGATATTAAAATAATATATAATTGGTTGGTATATCATATATACAGAATAATTATCATGTTATATTTGTTATTTACATTAATTAAACATCATTATTATAACCATTAAAATAATAATGTATTGAATGACAATTACACCACGATGTGGAGACGGTAATCCGTACGTACGCACGTATTGTGACATGTCATTCAAAGGATCAATATAATACTGAATATGGTTATAATATATTTATAATAACATCACATTATATAGAATATTCAGGATTTATTATTTTATAATGGAAATAACAAAGAATGAAAAAGTGGAAGAAAAAAGGAACTTGAAAGAGGGTGGTGAAATCCTTACATCTTCTTTAGGTTCTTCCTTTTCATTTGATCAAAAGGGCTCCTTAAGTTGGCTTCATGACTAAAAAATGACTCTAGGATAAAGGGAGAACTGTAGAGAGGGTATTTGGGTAGAGTTTGGCTGAACCAAAATGCTTTGAAGGTGTGAATTAGTGAGTAGGGGGAGTGCCCTTTTATAAGAGGGGTGAGGGGCACCTTAGAAAAAACTAGAAATATTATTTTATAATAAATTAATATTCGGTTTATAATGGATCCAAAGTGACTTATTTAAAGTGTAATGTGGGGATAGGTCTAAAACCACTAAAAATAGGTTTTAGATAGGTTTGGGTCACATTATTAACCTTATCTTTTAGTTTTAACTCTTAGTTAATTAGTTTGACATTTACCATGTCTCTTTGTAGTTTTATATTATATAGTTAATAAACTTACTATATACATCCCAGCGACCCCCAAGGGGTCCAATAGTGATAAATTTATCAATATATAATTTTTTTGGCTGATCATTAGATTTTTAGGAATAGAATATCAATTAATAATATAATATTTTCTTTAAAAACTATTTTATTCCAATTTTGACACTATATAATAATTGATTTTTTTTAAAGTCTTAAAAAATTATTAATTCTAAAAAAATTCATTTAAGTAATGATAACATGTCATATTAACCAATAAAATTCGTGGATGTCATAAAAACATTAAAATTATATTTATTGTAACATTTATATTACCAATTATTTGATTCTTTCATTAATAAAGAAATTACTACATCATTATTGTGTCATTAATAAATTTAATTATTCAATTTCTAAAAATTATAAATAAAATATATTATGTAGAAAAGATTTTTATATTTCTAATGAATATTTAGAGTCGAAAATATAACATATATAACTTTATGTAAAAATTGTTTTTCTAAAAGATATATGCTTATGTCATTTTTATATTTACTTTAACTTAATTAATATAAAGTGTCATTATCACTTACAAGTGGCTCCATGGGGTTCCAAAATCCACCAAACTATGACCATGGTCGGACAAGTATCAACCAATAGGGTTTGGACACGTTTTAGTGTAATTTAAATTTATTATAATATTATTATTTTACCTTTATTTACCGGATTTACCCTTTGACCATGGTAAATAAAATATTTACCGAAGTAATTATTCAAAATGTCTAAAAATAAAAGTTACCTATTTACACAATTTCGACCTCCTGATTATAAATATGAAATCCATTTTTCTTAATTCAATACAAAGAATTGGAATAATTTAATTTATAATTAATTCCTCTTGTCAAGACACAGAGCGTGTTTTTTAAGAAATAATAACTATCAAAAGATTGACACTTGTTTATGTCTAGTTTAAATGTGAAATGACATCCAATTACCAATATTAGATTAAATGGTAAAAATATATTCTAATTATTCTTTAAAACCTCTCAATAGTATAATTTATCTGTATAAATTATTTGGATTAATAAATTTGTTTTTAATTAATGTTTAGTATTTTTTACTATTCATCAAAATTTGAATGTTTTCTAAAAAATACCAAAAATTCACCCTAGGCCAATTTCGATATTCTGAATCCAAAAATGATGTCCTTTTTGAAATATAAAATTTATAAAATTTCAAAAAGTGGATATTACTATTCATAAAGGCTAGTTTGATTGGTTGTGGTGTGTGTTATAATTCGAAGTTGCGTACAACACATGCTACTATATTATTAAAAGGGAAGCATACTGTGGAAGCTTGGGCTGTTACATTCTCCCCTCCTTCAAAAAATTTCATCCTCGGTTTTTTTTTAAAATTGGCCTTGGGAATATAATGGAAAGTCCCACATCGGAAAAAGAGTCAATAAAAAATCACTTTAAAAGAAAGAAAGAGAAGTACAAAGGTCACCCAAGATAACCCATACTAGGATAGAATATAGGAAAACATGGATATGGATGATAAACTAAGTGCCAAGTTTTGTTGGAGAGGGATAGAAAACATGATCAGGAGAAAGTTAACAACAAGAAAACCACAAACTTGTGATGGGACAAACGGTCATTAGTCTCCCAGTAGGAAAAGTAAACGGAAACCATTGTTTTTAAGTTACATTACATAAATACGAGAAATTAATTTATGATATTGACTAATAATATAAATAGATATACATAATTTCTAAGTAGAGTTTCATTCATTAATAAATTTCTACCACAAACTCATTTTTTTAAACAGTTAGTATTCAAGAAGACATGGTCACACTTGAAGATCTTGAATAAACTTATATAGAATCACATGATCCACAAAGGGTGAACTATATATTTACCTTGTCTTTAGAGAATAATAAAAACCAAAATGGTTAGTATAAGATCTGATGATCCCCCAAAAGGATATTCCATTAGAGAAAGAAACACTAAAACTAATTTCTAAAACTAAACCCACAATACCCCAATGTTAAACAAATACCATTCAATAAAAAATTGTCCTTAAAATAATTAAATATAATCCAAACTAATATTGAAACCCAAAACTTAGTAGAATTTGGTTATGTAGTCTTCCACGTTAAATTGTATCACCAAATGACATCAACTACTCTTAAAGTCAAATACATAAATGTAATTAACCTAATCACATATTCTCTATTATTGTTTAATCATTTCTATAAATAACCCAAATCACTATAAATCCATAATAAAAACATAGATTAAAATCCACCATTACTCTTCACATGAAATCCCATAGTATTTTATTTTCCTTGGGCATATAGTGTTCCTAACCAAGCAAACATCTTCCAAAATAACATTTATCACTTAATCACTGAATCATTTTCTATACTAAGGGTATTCATTTGATAAGACATATGATCCAAAATAAACTTATTATTGAACAATAAAATCATTTAACAAAAAATAATTCGTCAAAATAACCAGGGACTTCACGTAGTCCAGTGGTAGGCAATAAATACCAATCGCACTTTGGTTGTGGGTTCGATTCCCATAGCTTTGTCTGACGCGACGAGTTGCCACACGGTCTGTGTGTTGTCCTTTTTCAAAAAATATATTTTATAACATTACCAAAATGAGATAAATTATTCAAAATAACCATGACATAATATAACCACATATATAATATCATACCTTGCATTTTCATCCAAAAATATAATAACATCTAATTTCCTCAAACCCAATGATCATATAAAACCAAATGGTTATTTATAACTATATCCACAATAGAAAATCTGATTCTTCCTCAAATATCATTTTCACATGAAAAACTGCAGGGTTTCAAATACAAGAGAAAATTATTCCAATGTAATCCCATCAACAAGGAGTACTAGTACTTTTAAAAATTTCTCCAACTATTTATTTCTATATAGATTATTCTTTGACCAAGAAAATATACTATAGAATAGGAAATTCACTCAGGTAATGGCCAGGTCCCCTACATTTATGGAAAATGACTGTAAATGGATTCTTGGGACCAGTTTTATTTTCTTCCATAGTACTCTTCATTTTTTCCTCAGAAATTCTTTAGTTTATCTCCTTCTTTACCGCACGTAAAGCATTTATTTGTGCCATTGATACACTTTCCTGGGTGTCTCCTTCCACATTTCGTGTATGATGGAAATTGAGGATTCTTTTCTCCATGATCTCCACAGATGAAGCTATTATCATTCATCACCTTTATCTTCATTGTTGAGTCTGGTAGTTGGTTAATATATATGTTGTTGATCATAATTTTGGAAAATTGAGTTGGAAAGAACACGATATCTATTACACCTATCAACATTCGATTTTGTTGCTCATTTCCACCACCATTCCCACCTTACACATCATTCTCAATGTTACTATGACTTCCTTGGAATCCTGCCATTTACTAAAACCAGAAAGCATTGTGTGAGTAATAGTAGTCATAAAATCATTTAGAGAATATCGTGACACCATATTATTAATTTGAAACACCTTAGGATTAACCAAGGTCTTTTAATATCACCTAATATTAAAATAATTCAAATTAGTTTGTAAATAAAATGTAAATTATCCTAATCATATCCCCCAGGAGTTTCATAACCAAGAGTGCAGCAAGGCCCATTGTCATGCACTAGTTCCCGTTCCAGTCTAGCTCAAAGCGGTGTTTTCAGGTTTTACCCCTAGGTACAATAGTGCCAGAGATGCCTCTACCTGCTTGTATCCAGAAATGGATGTATTTCTCGGAAAACTCCCAAAATCTCTACAATACAAAAATTCTAGGAAGTTCTTCTATATTAATCCTCAAAGTCCATATTAGGTCTATGTGCTCTAATCAGAGTTTATCTAATTCTAGTTTCCAAGGATTGTAATAAACTTCCCCTAATACCAACTGTAACACCCTGACCCCATAAGCCTAGAGTCGGTGAATTATTATGTATCATTGGCATGATCGTAAAAGATCAAGTCTCAAAACCGATTTGTTTAGTATACTTATATGTACTAGATACATTCATAAGGTTTACATTACATTATAAAATGGAAAACTACAA
The DNA here is from genome assembly GCA_963277665.1 of Viscum album. Lineage (NCBI taxonomy): Eukaryota > Viridiplantae > Streptophyta > Magnoliopsida > Santalales > Viscaceae > Viscum > Viscum album. The sequence continues at coordinate 1,642,725,406 of OY728122.1, read as the reverse complement.
CAACATTGTCTCAATAGAAAACAATGAGATCCCATAGACTATCCCTAGTGGATAGTCATAATATACTTCTTTGAATCCTGGGAAAATAAAACAAATAAAGGGGTGAGCTCAGATGCTTAGTAAGGGTAACATTATAGCGGAAACATTCATAAATAAGCATAAACATTTAAGGTAGTGTATAAGACTAGAACAAAATCCTTTTAAACTTGAACTTCAGAATAATATAGGAAAGATAAAATAAAATAATTCCATTTACTTATTCACATGGATATTATACTAGTCAAATGATCAGATGCAATATCAATAACAACTTTCATAATGATGGAATTCATAATGCCAGACTATCATAACCACATAGTCAAGGACTTGTGCAGAGAATACAAATAAGATTTTGTCAAGGCCTTAAGCCAAGACATAAGTTTGTCTCATGAGACCTACTGATGCATCGAGGAGCTATAGCGGGATCCACCCATCACATACTAAGTCCAATGTATCCCTCATATGAAAAGTTTGAAACATAACATAAACATTGGTATTCAAACTGGAATAAGAAATGTCAATAATTTATCCACAGTCCATGAATGGTATAAAAATAGCACTTCCACAGTCAAACATAACTCATTCGATACAATATGGTATATTTTATTATATAAGATTAACCTCAATCTAAAATAATGAAGTATATTGACCTAGATGAAAATAATCATCAAAACTATTTGAGAGAAGTATAACCCTTTTTCTTGAAAACATTTAAAAGTCACACTATTTATCAAGGAGCCATTTAATATATATTTTTTAATCAAAGTGTCCCATAACACTTTGAAAATATGAAAATTAATTTTAATTTTAAAACATTAATGTCTATATAAATAAATCCTTAAAACTATTTTTAAAACATGGACATTAATGAGAAAGATTTAGTAGAATAAATCATTAAAACATTTTAAAATGATATTTTAGTTAGAATTGAAAACCAAAAGAGAGAAACTTGAATACAAATAATTGATGTAATAAAAACTTTGTAATATCATGAGAATAATGTGATTCATGATATACTATGTCAAGGTGCATTATATACACCATATAAAAGATATCTGGTTTATAACAACAAAGAAGGCTCAATGTAATGTAAATTGAGATGAAATCTCTTATAAAAACCATATACTTAGCTTAAAGATAAATGAATGACATAATTATGTGTGAAAAATATAAATACACTCAATATGATTGGATATTCAGTGTAAATCAATCAGAGGACATTCAGACATATTCTTGTAAAAAAAACACCAATGAATTGGATATTTAACTCAACAAATGAAGATTGAGTTAAAATTAATCTTATCAAGTTCATATCGATGAATTTAGAATTTATCAAAGGAGTGATTATGTGTATCAAAAGTATATCCATAGAAATGGAAGTTTAAATTATGACATAAGAAAATTAATAGTGATTCCACACATAATTATGGAGTGAAATAATCAATGAAGTATGCGTAATGCCGAATGAGTGGAAATTGAAATTCCAAATTCCCTTTTCGATTTGGTAACATACGAAACATACACCCATGAAAGAAGAATCATACAATGATGATGTAAATTTCCATAAAATAAAGTATATTACACTATGAATACAATCATGTGCAGTACACACACCACATGCAATAAATAAGGGGTGAATCAATGGAAATCTCATAGAATTAAACGTGAGATAAGAAACCCCTTACATTGCACTTTTTCCTGGGTCGATGGTAGGTTAAACTCATATATAATTGTGAAATAATTTTTATTTAATTATACAATAATTATATACATTAATATGATATCATATATGATCTTTTAACATTGATTTGTTAATAATATCTAGTATTATAGTCTTTTCAGGTGTTAATAGATTTATTTTCCTTTATATTATTTGTCATGTGATCCATATTTGTTATGGATGGGATGTATCTTATTCATATCCATAATTATATCATGTATCTAAACATTATTTTTAATCATCAAATGAAATTTAGTCTTGAATGGATACGATGGGGAATGAATCTCATCTCGTTCATGGAGATAGTAATCCGTACTACGTACGAGCGAAAATATCACACTTTTGATATTAAAATAATATATAATTGGTTGGTATATCATATATAAAGAATCATTCTCATGTTAAATTTATTATTTACATGAATTACACATCATTATTATACCCATTCAAATAATAAAGTATTGAATAACAATTACACCACGATGTGGAGACGGTAATCCATACGTACGCATGTATGGTGACATGTCATTCAAAGGATGGATAGAATAATGAATATGGTTGTACCATATTTATAATAACATAATAGTATATATAATATAATTGAGTTATTATTTTATAATGGAAATAAAAAATAAAGAAGAAGTGGAAGAAGAAAGGAACTTGAAAGAGGGTGGTGAAATCATTACCTCTTCTTCGGGTTCTTCCTTTTGATTTGATCAAAAGGGATACTTAAGTTGGATTTATGACTAAAGGAAGGCCTCTAATATTTAGATATAACTATTTAGAGGGTATTTGGTCAGATTTTGGCCAAACCAAAAGGCTTTGAAGGTGTGAATTAGTGAGTAGGGGGAGTGCCCTTTTATAAGAGGGGTGAGGGGCACCTTAGGAAAATCTAGAAATATTACTTTATAATAAATTCATATTCAGTTTATAATGGCTAAGAAGTGAATTATTTAATTTCTAAGGTGGGGATAGATCGAAACCCACTCAACCAATAGGTTTTAGATAGGTTTGGGTCACTTTATTAACTTTAGATTTTGGTTTTAACTCTTTGTTAATTAGTTTGAAATTTACTATGTCTCTTGGTATTTTTATATTATATAGTTAATAAACATACTATATATTTCCAAGCGACCCTGAAGTGGTCCATTAATGATACATCTATCATTATATATGTATTATGGCCGAACCTTATATTTTTAAGAATAGAATATAAATTAATAATATAATATTTTCTTTAAAAAATCTTTTATCTCAATTTTGAAACTATTTAATAATTGATTTTTTATAGTCATAAAAACATTATTAATTCGAAACAAATTAATTTAAGTAATAATTAAATGTCATATTAGCCAATAAAATTCCTGGTTTTCATAAAAATATTAAAATTATATTTATTTTAACATTTATAATACCAATTATTTGATTCTTTCATTAATAAGAAAAATACTTCATCATTATTGCGTCATTAATAAATTTGATTATTCAATGTCTAAAAATTATAAATAAAATACCATTATGTATAAAATCTTTTTATATTTTTAATGAATATTTATTGTCGAAAATATAACCTATATAACCCTATGTAAAAACTATTTTTCTAAAAGATACATGCTTATGTCATTTTTGTATTTACTTTAACTTACTTAATATAATTTGTCATTATCACTTACAAGTGGCTTCATGGGGTCCAAAAATCAACCCAAATATGTACATGGTTGGAAATGTATCAAAAAATAGGTATAGGATATGTTTTAGGGTAATTTAATATTATTATAATATTATTTTTTTACCATTATTTACCGGATTTACCCTTTAACCGTGATAAATAAAATATTTACCGAAGTAATTATTCAAAATGTATAAAAATAAAAGTTACCTATTTACAAAATTTGGAAATCCTGATTCTAAATATGGAATCCATTTTCCTAAATTCTAAACACAGAAGTGGCAGAAATTAATTTAAAATTAATTCCCGTTCTCAAAATAAAGAGCATGTTTTTTAAGAAATAATAACTATCAAAAGATTGACACTTGTTTATGTCTAGTTTAAATGGGGAATTACATCAAATTACCAATATTTTATTAAATTGTAAAAATATATCTTAATTTTAATTTAAAACCTCTAAATAGTATAATTTATCTATATAAATTATTTGGATTAAAAAATTTGTTTTTAATTAAAATTTACTATTTTCACTATTCATCAAAATTTGATTATTTTCTAAAAAATATCATAAATTCATCCTAGGCTAATTTAGATATTCTGAATCCAAAAATGATTTCCAATTTGAGATATAAAATTTATAAAATTTCAAAAAGTGTGTATTACTATTCATAACCACTAGTTTGATTGGTTGTGGTGTGTGTTAGAATTCGAAGTTGCATACGACACACACAACTGTATTAGTCAAAGGGAAGTGTACTATGGAATCTTGGGGTGTTACAGAACTCCATGAAACATCATTATCATTAATCATCAATTATAAAAAACAACAAATAAATATCATTGTCAAATTGGTGTGGCACCTACGGTGACATTTTTAATCTATCAAGAAGATGAAGAACATGTAAAATTATTGATTTCCCAAATGAACAAAGAAATTTCATGTCACACCACCTAAAACACTTTTTTTTGCTCAAGAAACAAATCCCAAAAACTCATAGAAGACCACCTTACCATGATGTCCAAGCTGTGAAGTAGAATCATGAAGCAGGAATTGAGGTTAATGTAGATGAGGCTATCAGCTATAAAATTTACTTTTCATGGAACACCATTTTCCACTCAAAAAACATATCCAAAAACCACATAGAATACCTCCAAAACATTCCAACCATATTTGGTGGTATAATCATAAAGGAAGATCATTGTTTATTGTAGGAAATTTTCTCAACTATGAAACATGACCTTCTTCGTGAGACCAGAATCTACCTTCAAAATTACCCCCAGGGTAAACTAAAACAATCACTATCGCCTCCTCAGGTCCCCATAGGATTTCTTCTGTACTCACCTCCCCCCATATAGAACCACTGACCTCCATGAATCTAGTTAAACTACCCAAGATATTATACCATTAATATTAAACATATAATTTACCCTAAGTAGTATCGACATGTTCTATATCAATGACCACTGACCATCGAAATCCAATAAACACAAATAAACATAATAATTTAATAATAATATATTTCAAAATGGAAAAGAATCCTAGTTATGAATAAATTGACTTCCCCTCAACATGGAAACATCACCATCCCGAATAGAAATCTACCAACTTCAATCGATACAAAAGGATGTCGGTGAAAAAAATCCCACCGTAACAACAAACATTCCACAACCTGTAGATCCCATTCGAAGAATGGGACATGAAAAATCAAAAAAACCTAATACCTAGAATATGATGATCCCAATGAAAATAAGGTCATATGATATACAAATAACCACCCTATTATATTAAAATAATGATAAATAGGAGAGGATGACAGGAACCCTACCACTGTGAGTCTCAGTTGTGTCACCTGTCAGGTGGTATCCCTACAAATGATAGAAGAGAAATACAAATGGAAAAAATCATAGAGTCAGAAGAATCCCTACCCAGAATCTTAGAGGAAGATATATCTTCTGATAATTTATATTATTTCATATCATCATTTACATAACCTATACCTTCTAATGAAAATAATAATAGAAGAAACAATGATGCACGTACCTCTTAGAAGCCAATAAGCATCGAATAGTTCCAGCAAACATAGTCATACAATAATCCTAGTGTCAGTGAAAGAGATCATGGGGGCCCAAAAATAGTACCTCCTAGCTAATATCATGGGCCTATACGATGAACCACGTTCAACGTGTAGTATTTCCATACTAATGAATGAGATCATCATTATACATATCTCAAATATCCATCCTATCTCTCATTCATCATCAAATGATACCACATTATCATGACCCAGTGTAGAGAAACATAAAAAAATGAAGGGAGTGAGACAATAAACTGATGAGTCCCACCTCCATTTTCCCCTTGTTTTGGTATATTGAATTGAGTGTTTGAAAATCTCATAATTGGGAGGAATCACCTCAATAATAAAATATTATCCAGAGATATGATTAATCAACCACATGAATATCCATGACATAATATAAAAAGAAACACAAAACCCATCCAAAATAGAATATATAAATATAACTAATATATAATAGTTTCATGAAAATTAATACATAAAAGAAAACTAAATCATCGACATTGAAAATTTCCAGAGGTCCATGAATGTAATGTATAGTACAGGTATTGTAATCCTCCTAGACACTGGATTTTTTTATAAATATAAGGTGACCAAGGATGTATTCATGGCATGTTAAACAAATCCTCCCATGAACATGTGAAAGAAGAGTAGTAATGCACATTTATGAAAACCATTGAACCAACAAAACCTAAATAGGTCAACTATCTATCCCAAACCTGACCATTGAATAACTAGCAAGTAACACAAGCCATGTATAATAACATAATAAGAATCACACAGATAAAGTTTACCTTATAATAATTTTCCATTGATTTTTCTTTATCACTCCCCAACATCATATATCCCAGTTCTTCCTTTTCTTCTATATAATAAAATCCTCCACATTACAAAACGGTCTCATCACATCATTCCCTAGAATCCTAGGCGACTGCACTACAACTAAGTTACATCTCATCTCACCCAAAAGTACCTTGGATGTCACATTACAACCATAACTAGTGTAGTTGTTTTTTTTATCATGAATGAAATAATAATTGTTCACACCTTCAACCATACAATAATTACACCATAATCCACCCCAACACATTAATATCACATCCTCCCTGAATAAATATGGGCCTCCTCCCTAATGCATGGTTATATCACTTCATGCATGAAGACACCTAGGTAATGAACTAGTAAAATATTAGATCTAATACCATCACATAATATCCATATCTACGTTATTGTAATAGCTAGATTGGAATAGTGGGTATCCATCCCCCAATCCCTATCATTAGGATAGTGTAAAAATAACCCTAGTAAAACTATACGGTTTTTGACACATAGTGATTGCTGGAGATGTGGTGCATATAGAAAATCATGAGGAACATACAAATATATATAAGCACCATATAATCCCTACCTATGGGTTCAAAAATAATAATTATCCAATTCAAAACACATCATATTTTGATACCTCTTTTAAATTTATAGCACCATACAAATCACAAGTCACATATCTCATTCCAAAAAATACCATTATCTATCCCATTCATTACATTAATAATAATAAATTACATTTAACCAACCATACCATTATTAATTCATTCAAATACCTTTTATATCTGATTGAAAAAAAAGTCTAAAACCTTTAAAACACTATTGACTAGTTATTCCATCACTACCTGAGAATCTTGAAAATCACAACCATTCTCATCTCATCCAACACATAACACAGCCAGACATCACTTCCCTGAAAACTAACATCATACCACAAAAAAATTTTCCCCACCATCGAATGACCACATAAAACATCACACCTCACCTATACATAGAATAACCTCCAAACACATAACACCTTACCACCCAACAACAGGACCACAAAACACATCAAACATTGATGCCCACAATGAATCCTTATTGTAAAGACCCGTAAAATTCAAGGGAAATTTTTTCTTAATTTTCTTTGAGATTTTACAAGAACACAGTTTCTGACGGCACCTGATTCTGAGGCCCGGTGTTCCCGGAATCAATTTCTAAAATTTAGCTCAGGTACATTCAGTGAACAAACGAGTGGGTTTTCCTAACTTTTGAACCAGTGCTTGGAATCAAAATCTGAGGGCACTGATGGAACCGAAATGCCGGTAATTTCTTAAGATCACATTTTCTGGAGTTGCATTTGCTCGAGTGTGGTTTTTAAAAATAGTGGGTTATGTAATGAATAAAATAAAATTTGTGCAACAGATTTTATTTTTATTTAAGGTAGTTCAAACCTATGCTTGGTGGTTGGAGTGAGCCCCACTAATATCCTAACACCCTAGGTAGGATATTAATGAGGTGGGACCCATAATATCATAACTCCCTAGGTAGGATATTAGTGAGGTGGGGCCCACATGAGCCCACCCCCTTTATTTCCTTTTCACCTCCCACAAGCATTTATTTCTGTAACTCGCCCGCACCCCTCTTTAATGCCAAGTCAACTCTCACGTTTAATTGGATTGTTTAACGCCTCATTAATTGGTCAACGCTCGATAATTAAATCGTGATCTGTTTATGAATTTCAAAAAATGTTTGCATGAGAAATAAAATAAGGCAAAGCCTTATTTTATGATGTTGTTTCGTTGTGTGAGTAGGATTTGAAGTGGAGTGCTCAAGTCTTGGAAACCTCATCTTCATCCTTGAAGAACATGAAGAACACACAACCTCTGACGAAGAATGCCAGCCTCCGATGAAGGACGACGAAGGACGCCGAATCCTCGGAGATCAACGAGGCGATGCTGTGTACCGCGACGCTAACGATTCTCTTCTCCGAGACGTCGATGACGCTTTCAGAACCTTCTTCTGTGACGATTATTTCCCGCGACAAACCTTCGTTCAATGATGCCTTGAGGTAGGGGTTAATTTTTTCCCATGATTTGTTCCTTTACCGTTCATCAACTTCTTTTTGGGCGGCCTGTTATCGTAATAATGGGAGGAGGTCAGACCGCACGAACACGGCCGACCCTCCTCCCTCTTTGATGATTTTGTTTGTTGTGGTTTGAAAGAAGAGGGTGTGGTGCGACGACACCGCGTGGAAACATGGGAAAATGTGGCGAAGGGGTGCGATGTTGTCGCGCCGTGCCAGAGAACCAAGAAGACACCGCGGACGGAGCAGGGCTGTTGCGGAGGGGCGAGACGCTATCGCGCCGCGCCGGTCGGACAGGGCCGCGGCTCGTAGCCGCCGCGGTATAAGGCGGGGCAGCCGAAACCGCCAGCCGCCGGCACCTCGGAGGGGCAGGACCCCGATGGTCCCATGCCAGCAGCACCGGCCAGCTTCCAAGAAGCTGGGGGTCGTAACCCCCGGCTGGATGAAGGAGTGGACCCCCACGTGGGGGACGCAGATTGTCAATCAGGGGGGCAGAGCCCCCATGTTTCGCTCAGCTCGGCTTGGCCAAGCTGGCCACGAGGGCTGAAAGCGCATGCTAGGCCGGGCTAGGCCGCGCCCTAATGGGCTGCACCCGGACCTCATTCGGGTTGACTCGGTTCGGTTCGACCCGGTTCGGGCCGACCCAGGGGGTCTTGGGTCGGGTCGGTCCGGGCCCAAAACTCCCTTTTTCTCAGGCATGTTTGTTCAAACGCCCGTAACTTGGGCTACAGACCTCCAATCGACACACCGTCAGGTGAGATGCGATCCTTGGATCGAGATTGTAATTTCGGTATATTACACTCAATGTTTCGAAGAAATTTGGGTATCACCGGGTTGGTTCGAACATGAAACCAACCGGGCCCTCGGAGCGGAAACACTTATAACTTGAGCTCCGGACATCTGATTGACGTGCCATCGACTTTGTTGTATTCCTCTTAGTGAGATGGTCCTTTTGGATTACTCTTCTCAAGGTTTGGACACAGTTGGAGTGCGGTCGGGTTGGTTTTGACTTAGAAACCAACTGGGCCCCTCGAACGAAAAAAGCCAATAACTCTCAGACCGGGCATCCCACTGACGCGCCGTCTGTCACGTTGAAAATAAAATTTCAAGACGGAACTTTGAGATACATAAAATTTGGAATATGTGTCAGTTGATATATCAAACCCTTGGCTCGTGGAGCGGACCCTCCCGGAAATGAGCATGCTGTGTGCGGGAACCCTAGAGCTGGCTGCGACTGCGATGATGAAGACTGCATTGAAATCCTATGTGGGTTCGGCAACGATGAAGACCGTACTGAAATATTATGTGGGTTCGACGGTGATAAAGACTACACTGAAATCCTATGTGGGTTCGACATCGATAAAGACCGTACTGAAATCCTATGTGGGTTTGATGATGATGAAGACTGCACTGAAATCTTATGTGGGTTCGGAAGCGACAAAGACCGTACTGAAATCCTATGTGGGTTTAATGACGATGACGACTGCACTGAAATCCTATGTGGGTTCAGCAGCGATGAAGACCTTACTGAAATACTATGTGGGTTCAACGGTAATGAAGGCTGCACTGAAATCCTTTGTGGGTTCGACAGTTTGGATGGTTTAGTATCCTACGTGGGTCCCAGCTTAGATGAATCAATGGCTATATCTGATCATCTCTATCACCGAAGTTGTATACCTATGTGAGCTGATTTGTGACTTCAATCAATATCTCTGATATGATTGACTTTCTTTCTTATGTGGATTGAGTTATTTTATCCTGTGTGGATTGGGTTGTACTCTTAAGTGGACATGATCAAACTTGGGCATTGATGCTGGAGACGAATGGGAATTGCTGACTTAGGTATATGTATGGGCATATACCTAAGTAGTGTTGGATGTTACTTCGTGATTGTATCATTCCTTTGTGGATTATCCTTTGTGGATTTTGGGGGACCTTAGGGGGTCTCGGGGTCCCTACTGAGTAGCGTATACTCACCCCTGCACGGGCTATGCCCGCACTACGTTGTGTTGGTTGCAGACGACGGACAACACTGATCGTGGTTGAGGCTTGTGGAGCAAGTCGGTACCTGGAGGTGGACCACTGGGCGGGACGTACTCGGAGCGGATGGCTGGACCCGAGGAGCTAAGGAGGCTATCTGTACCCACACTTCAGGTGGGACTACCAGTGGACGGCTTGACGTTGCTACTTTACTTTCAGTTGCTGTACTTTCTTTCCAGTTGTACTTTACTTTCAGTTTGGGTTTATATTCTGGCCCACTTACTATTCCGCACTACTTTTGTACCCAAATTTACTTAGTGTTTACTTCTGCTTTCTTACTCTTTGATGTTTTTTTACTTTTTAAAGGCAATGCCTTCCCCTTTTGTCAGGATTTATGCCTTGGTGCTAGTCTCTAGCCCCTGGCCTATGGGAGGCGGGATTGAGGTAGTCATGACATGGGTTCCGAGGACGGGTCGTGAAAAATTGGTATCAGAGGAGTTCGGTTCAACCATAGAACACATGACTTTGATCTTTCTTCTATGTGAAGCAATAGTGTTAAGGGTATTGAGTGCGGTTATCAGTCTAGGGAGTCCAGTGTTGGTGCGGCGGCCGACGTATCCGTACACAAGAACCCTGACATCTGATTTCCGACTCAATGCCTGAAAGAATTGATTGCATGTGTGTTTCAAAAGTTTTCTTTGTGATTACTTTGTGTCAGCTCACCAGGTATACTGTTTGACCGTGGAACACCTGTTTCTTTTCAGGATGGCCCCACGATGTCAGCCAGCTTGGGTTCCGAGCGTTGTGCGAGACAACAGCCAACCGAGCTACAAGGCCTCGGTGCATGGCCCTTTGACAGCGAAGGCACCGGTGGTACCTCTACCCACCGAGCCACCGATGCTACCAGCCCCAGCCGCTGATAGTGAACTTCAACTTGGTTCACTACACGAGTTTCAGTGTCAGAGACTGCCCAGGTTTCATGGGGAGATAGACCCTTAGGCAGCCGAGGAATGGCTGGAGGTAGTTGTTCGAGTTTTCATGTTAGTGGGGACACCAGCTGTCCTCATGGTGATCCTCGCAGTGAGCCTCCTTCATGCGGCAGCAGGCAGATGGTGGAGCTTGATGCTCCATGTCCACGACGAGGCATCACTCCTCTAGACGGACTTTGAGGGCCTCTTCTTCTCAGAGTTCGTCCCAGCCACCCTTCGTGTTGTGCGCATCCAGGAGCTTCTACAGCTACGGAAAGGCATCATGATGGTCGCCCAGTACTCGGTGAGATTTACCGATCTCTCGCGCTATTCAATGGACATTGTACGAGACCCATTCTTCCGGGCCTGGACCTTTGAGCAGGGACTGAGGCATGAGATCAGGGCATAGATGATCTCCCTCATCATTTCGACACAGGTAGGAGTACTGGAGCGATATCTTCTCACAGAGAGATTTCTTTCTGAGCCTACGCCAGCAGCGAGACCTTCCGTAGGGTGGAATGTAGCAGAGTCATCTGCAGCTGGCAGTCGACGGATGTCACAGGGGTCTAGGCGGACCAGACCATCAGGAAGACGACCTCAGGACACTGGCTTAGAGGTGTGGGGCACAAGGCATAGATCCAACCTTCCGAGGAGCAGACAGTTCTACGCATGCGGCGGGCAGGGCCACATGGCTCATGACTGCCCGACCCGCCGTGCAGAGGAGCAACAGACGGTTGAGGGGCCACCCAAGCAGAGGCATAGGGTCGACCATGGAGGTCCGCCGAGAGAAGGAGAATGAGGCAGGGGAGCTTTCCGAGCAGCAGGTGGTGGGCGACGCTTTGAGGCTTCACCACCACCACCACCAGGATGTCCACCTCGACCACAGGGAGCTGGCGGGCAGAGATAGGCTCAGCTTTAGGAAACAAAGGCCTATGACCACAGTGCGCCAGTGATGATTTGAGGTACCATATGTGTCTACTACACCCTTTCTTCTGTTCTTATAGACACATGAGTGAGTCATTCCATTATTTCTGCTGCCCTTGTTCAGATCTCAGAGATTCCGACGGAGTCGTTCGCTCGATCCTTACGGATAGAGACTCCTACGGGAGCAGACTCGACGATTACACACTGGTGCAGGCAGTGTGATCTTACTCTAGGAGGCGAGATTTTTGGCTGGGATCTTCTTGTAGCGGCTTCGAGGCCTTACGACGTCATCTTGGGAATGGATTGGTTATCCATAGTCCATGCTCAGATTTACTGTATTAGGCTCAAGGTGTGGTGTGTTCGCACCGATGGGAGCAGGTTCACCTTCACCGACGAGAAGGAAGCCTTTGCAACACAGGATGAAATCACGCAGAGCAGAGGAAAACCCATCACTCATCAGTTGTCTAGCCTCATCCTAGGAGCAGTTGATGTACAGAGTCCTACTTTTTCTATAGTGGTGGATCAGTATGCGGACGTTTTCCCTGAAGACGTTCTAGGACTACCTCCACGCAGAGAGGTAGACTTTTATATTGACCTATACCATAGGACAACCTCGATATCCACTCCAGCATATCGGATGTCCCCCGATGAGCTTCGATAGCTATGGGTACAGTTGGAGGACTTGCAGGGAAAGTGATTCATCCGACCCAGTGTTTCACCCTGGGCTTCCCCGATATTGTTCGCCAAGAAGGAGGACGAGAGCTTGCGACATTGTGCCGACTATCTTCTCCTGAACCAGGTGACCGTGAGGAACAATTATCCACTACCGAGGATTAAAGAACTATTCGATCAGCTCAAGGGATCACGGTGGTTCTCGAAGATAGACCTTAGGTCAGTCTATCATCATCTCAGATTTCGGGATGAGGACGTGCAGAAGACAACCTTCAGATGTCGGTATGGCCACTATGAGTTCTTGGTTATGCCTTTCAGCGTAACCAACGCTTTAGATATGTTCATGAGTCTCATGAACATGATCTTTCATCCATACCTTGATCGATTTGTCGTGGTCTTCATCGATGACATTTTGATATACTCGACCACTGAGGAGGAACAAACCTACCACTTGCGGGTTGTACTGGACACACTCTGAGAGCACCAGATTTACGGTAAGATCTCGAAGTGTCAGTTCTAGTTACGTGTGCTCCACTTCTTGGGACACGTCATCTCTGAGGTGGGAGTTTCAAAGGATCTTGCGAAGATCGAGGCAGTACTAGCTTGGGAGCCACCCAGGAGCGTGTTGGAGGTGCAGAGTTTCTTGGGTCTAGATGGGTACTACCGGAGGTATGTGCCAGACTTTTCCAGAGTTGTGGCACCACTCTCATCTTTGAAGAAGAAGGGGAAACCCTTCGTGTTGTCAGACAGTTGTCAGCAGATCTCCCTAGAGTTGAGACCGAGATTGACCAGCGTGCCTATCTTGATGCTACTGGAGGAGGGAGTAGGGTGTTTGGTCTACGAAAATGCATCAGGGACCGGACTCAGATGTATCCTGATGTAGGATCGGGCAGTGATCGCCTATGGATCACATCAGTTGAGGCAGCATGAGCATAACTACGCTACCCATGACCTGGAGTTAGCAGCATTGGTCTTTGCTCTGAAGATGTGGCAACACTATCTGATAGGCGAGCACTTTATAGTCTACTCTGACCACCATAGTCTCAGGTAAATCTTCTCGTAGAAGGACCTGAATCTGAGATAGCGGCGATGGCTCGAGTTCCTCTAGGACTATGAATTTGAGATAGTCTATACTCCTGGAAAGGGGAACGTAATATCCGATGCTCTCAGCAGGAGGATGGGCTTTCAACTACTCAGGGAGGTGACGGAGCCGCTAGCCGCTTTGCAGATATCATTTGTGGATAGAGATTGAGAAGCCCTTCTTCAGTCAATCACAGTCACTCCTCCACTACTGTAGCGAGTCAGAGAGGCACAGCGTGGGGATGCTGACTGTGAGATGCGGCGTGCACATATATCCTCAGGACCTGAACTTGATGGATTCTCTTTAGGAGGAGAGAACGACATCCTTTTTCAGAGGACATACCATGGTACCAGTTATTCTACAAGAGGAGGTGCTGAGAGAGTTTCACACTTCCCCTTTAGCGGTACATCCAAGAGTGGTGAAGATGTACCAGGATCTCAGACGACAGCACTAGTGGCCGGGTATGAAGAAGGTTATGGTGGAGTTCGTTTCTTGATGCCTCACCTGCCACCAGGTGAAGGTAGAGAACCAGGTACCAGAAGGCTTGGTACAGCCCTTGGAGGTCCTGGAGTGGAAGTGGGATGGGATATCTATGGATTTCATGACTGTACTTCCACGTACATCTAGAGGTCACGACTCTATTTGGGTGATTGTCAACCGACTCACCAAGTCAGCTCACTTCTTACCCATCAGAGATCAGGGCTCAGTAGAGATCTTGGGACGACTCTACATTCAGGAAATTGTATGGATTCATGGTGTGCCATCATCCATCGTCTCCGATCAAGATGCTCGCTTTACTTCTCGGCTTTGGAAGGGGTTGAAGGAGGCATTCAGGATGCAACTATGTCTGAGCACCGCCTTCCACCCTCGGACGGATGGTCAGACGGAGAGGACCATTCAGACTCTTGAGGACATGCTCCGCGCATGTGTCCTCGACCTTGGTCGCAGTTGGGAGGACCATCTACCCATTTGGAGTTCGCGTACAACAACAGCTACCACTCCACCATCAGTATGGAACCATACGAGGCATTTTACAACCGACCATGTAGATCACCTCTGTGCTGGACAGACCCTGGGGTGTCAGCACTTGTGGGACCAGAGAAGGTCCAGGCCACGACAGAGAAGGTTCAGGTCATCCAGGAGTGGATAAGGATAGCTCAGAGCCGGCAGAAGTCTTATGATGACAGGAGGCGGAGGCCACTGGAGTTCGAGGATGGCAACCACGTCTTCTTGCGGGTCTCACCTCGACTTCGATTACAGAGATTTGGCCAAGGCGTAAAGTTATATCCATGCTTCATCGGACCATTCCAAGTCCTCAGCAGGATATGCGAGGTGGCTTATCACCTGGCACTACCACCTCAGTTGCACCGGGTTCACGACGTCTTCCACGTATCTCAGCTGAGGAGATACGTGCATGACCCGACGCATATCATCGACCATGGGGAGCTGGACATTGACGATGGGGTGAATTTTGCGGAGTCCTAGTGGAGACCGAGGATCGACAAGAGTGGGTCCTATGTGGACGGTTGATACCTCTAGTACGCATCAGATGGATGCACGAGAACCTCCAGGAGAGCACTTGGGAGAAAGAGGCTTAGATGCGTGCTCAGTACCCACATTTGTTTCCCTAGTTTATGATGTATCTTTACGTGGACATAAAGCCCTGAGGTGGGAGTAATGTAAAGACCAGTAAAATTCAAGGGAAATTTTTTCTTAATTTTCTTTGGGATTTTACAAGAACACAGTTTCTGACGACACCTGATTCTGAGGCCCGGTGTTCCTGGAATCAATTTCCGAAGTTTAGCTCGGGTACGTTCAGTGAACGAACGAGCGAGTTTTCCTAAATTTTGAACCGGTGCTCGGAATCGAAATCCAAGGGCACCGATGGAACCGAATCGCCGATAATTTCTTAAGAACAAATTTTCTAGAGTTGTGTTTTCTCGGGTGTGGTTTTTAAAAATAGTGGGTTAACTAATGAATAAAATAAAATTTTTGCAACATATTTTATTTTTATTTAAGCTTGTTCAAACCTATGCTTGGTGGTAGGAGTGGGACCAACTAATATCCTAACTCCCTATGTAGGATATTTGTGAGGTGGGACCCACTAATATCCTAAGTCAATATGTAGGATATTAGTGAGGTGTGGCCCACATGATCCCCACCCCCTTTATTTCCTTTTCACCTCCCACAAGAATTTATTTCTGTAACTCACCCGCACAACTCTTTAAGGCCAAGTCAACTCTCAAATTTAATTGGATTGTTTAACACCTCATTAATTGGTCAACGCTCGATAATTAAATCATGATCTGTTTTTGAATTTCAAAAACAGTTGGCATGAGAAATAAAATAAGGCAAAGCCTTATTTTATTATGTTGTTTTGTTGTGCGAGAAGGATTTGAAGAGGAGAGCTCAAGTCTTGGAAACCTAATCTTCCTCCTTGAAGAACGCGAAGAACACAACACCATCGACAAAGAACGCCAGCCCCCAACGAAGGACAAAAAAGGATGCCGAATCCTCAGAGATCAATGACGCGACGCCGTGTACTGCGATGCCAACGATTCTCTTCTCCAAGACGTCGACGACGCTTTTGGAACCTTCTTTTGCGATGATTAGTTCTCGTGACGAACCTTCGTTCGACGATGCCTTGAGGTAGGGGTTAATTGTTTTTTTCTAGTTATTTATTCCTTTACCATTCATAAACTTCTATTTGGGCCGCCTGTTATCGTAATAACGGGAGGAGGTTGGACCGCATGAACACGGCCGACCCTCGACCCCCTTTGATGATTGTGTTTGTTGCGGTTCGAAAGAAGGTGTGTCGGTGCAATGGTACCACAAGGAAACATGGGAAAATGTGGAAAATGGGCACGACGTCATTTCACCGCACCGGAGAACCAAGAAGACACCGCGGCCGGAGCAAGGCCATGGCGGAGGGGTGCGGAACCATCGTGCCGCGCCGGTCGGACAAGGTCACGGTTCGAAGCCGCGGCGGTGCAAGGCGGGACGACCAGAACCGCTGGCCACCGGCACCTCGGAGGGGCGGGACCCCGGCGGTCCCGCGGCAGCAGCACCGGCCGGACAGACCGGGCCGGCAGGCTTCCAAGAATCCGGGGGTCATAACCCCCGGCTGGCCGAAGGAGCGGCCCCCCACGTGGGGGCCGTGGTTTGTCAATCAGGGGGGCAGCGCACCCCCCTGTTCCGCTCAGCTCGGCGTGGACGAGCTGGCCACGTGGGCCGCGAGAGCACGCCAGGCCGGGCCAGGACGCGCCGACCAGGCCGGGCCACGCCCTAATGGGCCGGACCTGGACCCTGTTCGGGCCGACCCAGGGGGTCTTGGGCCGGGTCGGTTCGGGCCCAAAACCCCCATTTTCTCGGACAGGTTTGTTCAAACGCCCGTAACTTGGCCTACGGACCTCCGATCGACGCATCGTTAGTTGAGATTCGATTCTTGGATCAAGAAGGTAGTTGTGGTATATTACACTAAAGGTTTTGGAGAACTTTGGGTATGTCCGGGTTGGTTCAAACACGAAACCAAGCGGGCCCTCGGAGCAGAAACGCTTATAACTTGAGCTCCAAACATCCGATTGACGTGCCGTCGACTTTGTTGCATTCCTCTTAGTGAGACAGACCTTTTGTCTTACTCCGCTTGAGGTTTGGATGCAGTTGGAGTGTGTTCAGGTTAGTTTTGACTTAGAAACCAACCCGTCCCCTGGAACGAAAAAAGCCAATAACTCTCAGACCGGTTTTCTGATTGACGCGCCGTCTGTCATGTTGAATTACTCTATGTTGAATTACTCTTATCGAGACAGAACTTTGAGATACATTAACTTAGGACTATGTGTCAGTTGATGTATCGCCCCCTTGGCTCGTGGAGCGGACCCTCCCGGAAATGAGCATGCTGTGTGTGGGAACCCTAGAGCTGGCTGCGACTGCGACGATGAAGACTGCACTGAAATCCTATGTGGGTTCGGCAGCGATGAAGACTGTACTGAAATCCTATGTGGGTTCGATGGTGATGAAGACTGCATTGAAATCCTATGTGGGTTCGGCAGCAATGAAGACCGTACTGAAATCCCATGTGGGTTCGACGGCAATGAAGACTGCATTGAAATCCTATGTGGGTTCGGCAGCGATGAAGACCGTACTGAAATCCTATGTGGGTTCAACGACGATGAAGACTGCACTGAAATCCTATGTGGGTTTGACAGTGATGAAGACCTTACTGGAATCCTATGTGGGTTCGACGGCAATGAAGACTGCACTGAAATCCTTTGTGGGTTCGCCAGCTTGGTTGGTTTAGTATCCTACGTGGGTCCTAGATTAGATGAATCAGTGGCTATATCTGATCATCTTTATCACCGAAGAAGTATACATGTGTGAGCTGAGTCTTGACTTCAATCAATATCTTTTATATAATTGAATTTCTTTCCTATGTGGATTGAGTTGTGTTATCCTGTGTGGATTGGGTTGTACTCCTAAGTGGACATGATCGAACTAGGGCATGGATGCTGGAGCCGAACTGAAATTGATGACTTAGGTATATGTATGGTCATATACCTAAGTAGTGTTGGATGTTACTTTGTGATTGTATCTTTCCTTTGTGGATTATCCTTTGTGGATTTTGGGAGACCTTAGGGGGTCTCGGGGTCCCTACTGAGTAGTGTATACTCACCCCTGCACGGGCTATGCCCGCACTACGTTGTGTTGGTTGCAGATGATGGACAACGCTGATTGTGGTTGAGGCTTGTAAAGCAAGTCGGTACCTGGAGGTGGAACACTGGGCGAGACGTACTCGAAGCGGACGGCTGGACCCAAGGAGCTGAGGTATGTACCCACCCTTTAGGTGGGACTACCAGTGGATGGCTCGACGTTGCTTCTTTACTTTCAGTTGCTGTACTTTCTTTCCAGTTGTACTTTACTTTTAGTTTGGGTTTGTATTCTGGCCCACTTACTATTCTGCACTACTTTTGTACCCAGTTTTACTTAGTGTTTACTTCTTCTTTCTTACTCTGTGATTTTTGTTTACTTTTTTAAAGGAAATGCCTTCCCATTTTTTGGGATTTACGCCTTGGTGCTAGTCGCCAGCCCCTGGCCTATTAGAGGCGGGCTTGGGGTAGTCACGACATGGGTTCCGAGGACGGGTCGTGACACTTACCACATACAGAATATGTCCATCATTCCACAACCACATATAGCTAGCATACCACATGACATAATACCAACCAAAATCTCTCCATACCAGATGAAAACTATGTATCTACACCACACAACTTGGATAAACATCAAAACACATCAAAAAAATATTTTAATGTTTTAACAACATGGTGTTTCATTAATTCCACTTCTAAATTAAAATGGTAATTATAACAAAAGTCATAAATCATGATGATACCATTTTATTATCCAAATATAAGAGGTTATCCAATTTTTGTAGTATGGTTATTCGAAACAATCAAATCATGGTTTAATAATAAAAAAAGACACTACGTAAATAAACCCCCCCAACATTTAAAATATTTATTGGGGTTTCGAACTTCTATAATCCATCATATCACAATAATATCAATGCTGAATGAGAATGAAAATATTTACCATCCCCTTTAAATTTGAATTAACAAAATCATTATAATTAATTAGTACAACATAACCATCACCTATAGTTAAACAAGTGAAAATTCCTCTCACATGATACAAAAATGTAATGAACCACACATTCCATACCTCGAAGATGTTTTTATATCACACTACATGCCATATGGATAAGAATAAATAGACCACAGTAAAAAACCTCATATAAAACCCATATATCATCTTGAACCACAACAAATTTATTTCCAAAATGTATCCCTGTATATACATTAAACCATGGAAACTACACTATAGTGGATCCTTAAATGGAGAATGTTTCAAATGGAAATGGATAAATGAATATGAATCCCCATCAATCACCAGAAGTCGACCACTAGAACATGTAAATCGATGAAATAGGAAAGGGGATTGAAGATATCTAAAACCATATAAGATTTTCCAAAATTAAGAGAGAGATAAGTGGGTGAATGCTAGTGGAACAGACCGAACAAAACATATATTAATTATGTAATTCAATTGTTTTATTATTTAAATCCTTCATTTTCAACATAAGTTCCATGGGTACACAAAACCTATTCCAAAAAACTGTCTTTTTTTCCATGAATTCATGTTCTTCCGAAAATCATGATACATCTTGCCCTAATTTTACTATGTATTAATACCCATACTTATTGTGTAGATCTATTTTATACTCCCCTACTCAATTATATACAATACATAAACCATAGGATGTACATGATAAAAACCACCTTTGTATTTAAAAAACCCATATTTTATGGTGTAAATGTACTGTTATAGTTTTTCTGTAGTTCTAAATTCAAATTATCCCTCCTATTCTTCAACTAAAGACTCATTAACATTAAAAAATAGAAAATTAATAGGATGATAAGGTACCAAATTTTATAATTTATGTCTTTTAAAAATATGTAATATTTTTTTAATGAAACATGTCTTATATAGTGATACTATATTTTATCATGTACACAAGGAGATAATAATATGAGTACAATAGAAATGAGAAGGCAAGTTAATTCTTGACATCACATGGAGATTAAATACTGAATCTTCATAAGATATTTTATGAGATCAATTTTTATTCAGTGTTAAAGAAAAATAATTTATAATGATTGATGTACTGATATTGATGGTTTTTAATTTTAATTTTGTCATCCTGATATCAATGAATTATTATTTTTATATGAATAAATTTTTTTAGATGAATGATTTTTATATAGAGAATTTTTTTTGAGGAGTATTTTTTTGGAGAGAATATCTCATAAAATGTTCTTTTTATTTAGAATAAAAAGAGTATCCATATAAGATACATACACAAGTTTCTTATACATGGACTATTGGTCATTCATAATAGTTTTTTTCTATTCATTTATAATGATGTTCTTTATTTCAAATTTTTTAGTTCATGAAATTAAAGTAACATAAAGTATATTGCCTTTTGTATTGAATTAATAGGAAAATAATGGATGATATATGTGTGTGGGGTATGAAAAATATTATTTACTAATGAAATGATCATCCATATCAAAGGTGAACCCTATAAATAAATAATAAATATCATATTCTTTTTACTAAATTAGTTTGATATTAAGAGGATTATGCTAAAAAATATAGAGAATGTTAGATATTTTTTAACAAAACGTATTGACATTGAATCAATCCCTCGTATTTTTGACCAAAATGTCATGTGATCTTATATATTGGTTAATAAAACATGTTCACACTCATGAATACTTATTTTAATTTATATAGATCAATATAATTCTATAAATATCAAAATGATTCCTTCCTTTTCTAGATATGGTTTTCATATTTAAACAATGATAATGTAACCCTACATTTTGTCACATGGTCATGATGTTCAATATTTTATTCATTATGCATTATCTTCTCAATAGAATGTTTCATACATATTCAATATTAATAAGAAAAATGTTGGAATTAATCAAAATGGATGGAATAAAATAAATTTGTCATTATATATAAATAAATCATATAATGTCATGAGATGAATAACTAAAAAATGACTCGAATAAAATGTAAGACCATTTATGAAGGATGCTCGAATTTAAATGAAGAAAAGTATTAACACATATGAATCCAATTTAATGAGATAATAATGATGGAATGAGAATTAGTAGATGATTTCATTGGTATGATTAATTTTATAATTATTATAATTATAGGTTTTATGGAATATTTTGATGACACACTAGGATTTATGAAAATAAACTGATTTTTCATAAATTTTTGTGGTAAATATTTCATAACGTCAATATAGAGCTCTCTATGAATTTATAATTAATTAAAAATTTATCTATATAATCAACTATATGATGGGAATGTGCGTTCTCCTCAAAAATAAAGAGATGAAACAAAAAAAATTATTTTAAATATAAAAAAATTTAATGATTGAGTATATAAATAATGATTTTGTGGAGGATGATAACATTGATGTATTTGAAGAAACGTTCTACCTAATTAAAATATCCATTAAAAAGGAAAAATAAAATTATTAACTAAAACTAAATATTAAATTAGTTAACTATAAAAATATGGATCATTTATCTAAAATGTCATACTTCAACATGAAATCAAAATCTAGATGATGATGTTATTTATATGACATCTGTGTAAGAATATCCAATGAATTGAAAACCGTTTTAATCATAATATAATAATCCAGTTCCATTATCTTTTTTTAAGGAAATTATCTCTCTATTTAAAATTATATTTTTGATAGTGAAGACAAATGGGATAATGATTAAACTCCAAATAAATTTTCCATAAATATTATAATGTAATATAAAATAAAATATATTTAAATGTTAAATGATTCATCCTAAATTAATATACTGACTGTAGACAATGAAGGATAATATTCAAAGGGAAAAAACATGAGAATGAAGTTATTTATGGGATTCAAGGATATTATAAATCTAATAGATGAAAATATACAACTCAAAAGGGATATGATAATAATGAAAAAAGGATAATTGGGAAATAATGTCTTTTAAATTAATTTTAGATATTAATTAATGATAATTATATGATAAAGGTAATATTGAAGAAATAACCTCCACTATTAGTCCTAGGGATAAAATATAAGATAAGATAAAAATAAAAATAATTGAAGTTGATAAGGAAAAAATGTAAATTTAACCATGACCAAAATATATTTTTCAAATGATAATGGATGTTTTAAGTAATAAACACCAATCAAAATTGATACAGAAGGAATTTTACATATATAAATGAATATTTATTAAGGTATAAATGAGAATTATTTACTCTATATAAAATAATAAAATAATTTTCTTTTGTTTTCTTTGAATGTGTCAGGTATAGAAAAAACATTCTCATATTTTAATATATAAAAATTACGGAAAAAATATAAACGCACCACAAAATTTTAAGTGAGAGGATCAGAAAAATGATTAATGGAACAAGATTACTACAGGATTACGAATGAAGCGATTCAAACCCATAAAATAATATAATTTAAATCAATTAATAATATTTCAATGATACAATTGTTATTGTGGGGTTTATTATAGAAAGCCTTCATCTTCATTGACACATGTTTAATCATGGAAAAAAGAGATCATGAATATTGGAAGAGGAAAAAAAATATATGAGAAGAAATTATAATCTTCAATAACCCGATAAGAAGATTGATTAGGGAAATAGTTTTTAATGTATTAAATATTCTTATGGTAAGTTTGATCAAGATGAGAATATGTCAAAATGAATTTATCATATTAAATCAATCTCAATTAAATCAATGATTTTGAACTGATAATGTTCTAAAAGTAGTGTATTTTTAACTATTATAGAAATATTGATGATGTTACATTCAAAGCATGAAAGTACGGAAAACCATTGATTTTAGATAGTTTATAGTCTTACAATATGATAAATAATATGAGTAATTTGATGAATGTATAATGAGGTGGAGGGGGTTTTGTTATCCATGAAAAAGATATTTCAATATATATCAATAGTGTTAGTGAGGTTCAAATTAAAAAATAGTTAAAAATAAACAATGACAATTTTGTTGATGGTATAAAACATAATTTTTTCAGGTATCAAAAAGATTAAATTATTTATATGCAGTTATTTTAAAAAATAATGGTTCTCTATTATTTTTATTGAATGGTGGATCCATGTATATAAGATGAATTTAAACCGAAAAAATCATTTGAGGTTGGTGAGGCTAAACAAAAATGATATAAAGGTACATAATCTAAAACAAATTGTCATAAAATACATAGTTATTTAGGAAAAAATATATTAATAAAATTTATTCTAGAATAATATATATAATAGGTAAATTTTAAAGATTACATTATAACAATATATAAAAAATATTACAATGGGAAGATAGAGATGTAATTTCGTGATCAAATCACCATGTCCGACTAGTGTGCCACATGGTATGAGGTGTGCATCTCGATATATCATATTCTGATAACCAATGAAATAGGACTAGTTTAATAGTGTGAAGATTATACCCTCATACCAATCTTTCTAAATAATAATCCACGATGATAACATTATACAATGTAAAACACTAAAGAAAATGATATATCAGTATGATAATTTCACATAAATGTACAACCATCCCCCTATTAGAAAACCAAATTTACAAGATAGTTATAAAAATTGTAGAAAGAGAATCCCCTATTATCTTAAGCATGGTTCAACCTATTTACAAAATGGTCTAGTATCCATTAACATGATTTATGTACATTATTTGACCAAACTGAAAAACAAGATTTTCACACACAATAGGATTTACATGCATGGTGTGAGAAATATATATTAGTGCGGTTTCACCAAGAACCCCTAATATATGCCACCATATTGGAATATTTTTATGATGGAATTAAATTACATAAATAAATATTTTTTGTGAGTAATTATGTTCTTGATGTCCAACCAAGATACTTTTAGGAAAATACAATCATCCATCAGGTCCTTTAGTGCTAATCAGGCCTACCCAACACCCAATCATACTATTTTTTGGTGCATTCATTAATGGAATGTCTGACACATCAGTACATATCATACACATACATATGGAAAATGCTATCAATCAACAGATTAGATAACAAGGTTAAAGTCACCACCCATCAGATTAGATAGAATAGTCTTCATAATCATCTATCTGTTTATATTTCAAGGTCAACATCATCAATTTTTGGTTTAGGACACCATTATAATGTTATAAATTATTAAACCATGATGCATGGACAATGACTCTATTAAAATTAGTCTAAAAAACAATCAGGCCTCTTGTAATTTGTCAAGGTCGTCACACCCCTAGTGCATTCATGGGCAATGGAAAATGTACATCTTACCCCTACACTCCATGGCTTGTATAACACCCAGATATTTTATGGAATATTATTTTTCCATTAAAACTATTTTTTGGGTAGTTTTTTCTTCACACAAGAATGATTCAAAAAAGTGAAATATTTTTAATATGGTCTTTATATCCTATTTGATAAATTAGTGGGAATGAATATTAGTAATGTAATTATGAAACATATAATAGTCCTATATCTTCGTGAACTAGGTTCTACACACTGGTGATCATATATATATGGTAATGTGACCTTAGGCTCACATCCCCTTATTCAATATGATGTAGACTATCGGTAAGGGTCTAATATCCACTATGGGGTAGAATTCACCCTGTTTATAATTTTAATACACAAGTAGAAATAAATAAACAATATCCAATAAATATTACAATTAATATAATATTATCTATATCACATGATGACTAAAATAGAAATACAACATTCAAAACAGAAATTTTAGATATGTCATGACATGTACATGTTCGGTGCCAAATGTAAAATCCAAAATAATGAAACTGGAAACTTCCAAGAAAGACCTGATACCAAGACAGGTTCCCTAATACATTCTCTATCCAGAAAAATCCATCTAAAATATTTTATTTTCTCTTATGATGTCATTAAATCATAACATTTACTTGGGAACTGATTAGGCATCCCAAATAGGGTTTGTGTAACTCAGTAGGCCACCACATACGGTGCCTAAAATAATATGTAGTCTATAACAGTGTATACAATTGTATAAAGAATATGTTACAATGAATAAGTAAGGTGTTATCACATTTTCCATTATTTGATAATTTACCACATAAAACCCTAGGTTCTTAAGGATAAATGAACCCACAGTACTTGCTTTGGATCGTGCTGAAATCTAATCTATATTACCATCCCTAGGTCAACATTGAGTAGTACATTACAAATCATAAGAAGGCTAATTGGTACCACAATTCAATTCCAGATCGTGGGTATTGAATATCATGTTCATCAACCCTTGGGTATTTGGAGACTCTATCCATGACCCACACCTCAATATCACATCGGTATTTGGATCCTCTATCCCTTTCCCACACCTCAAAATAACATATTTCTATTTGGAGCCTTAGTACCTCATCCAAACATGTTTATGACATATATGTATTTTGAACCTCAATCCATTTCCCACACTATTTTTTCAATAAATCACAAATATATCACACATATCACATAAAACACACCAATAATGGTTAATAACCATTAACCCTCTTATAACATTTTAAATCGTGATTTACCATTAGAATTTATCACAACAAACATTTTTCCTAAATTTAATAACATTGAATAATACAAACCATTTACCATTAAAACATTTAAATTATTTAAGACATAATCACATTAACCATTTAAGTATAAGTTAAATAACTCATAATTTTCATTTTCAATTATTTCATTCACATATTAATTTACTAATTACACAATTCCAATTTCCTATCAATTCAACAATAATATGTTAAAATAATGAATTTAAAAATTAATTGATAACATTCACAATCCCGAAATACCATTAATTAATTAATCATTTGATTAATCCAATATCACAATCAAAATATCACATTAATTAATTCACCAATCAATTAATTCAATTCCAAAATCCTAATACTCTTATAATAAATTAAATTATTCTATAATTAAATTAATGAGTCAATTTATTCAAATCATGATTTAATTGTTAAATAAACCAGTTGACTTTGAAAAATTTATACATGAAATAGGGATTCATGAATATGGTAAATTTATTTAGACTATCCACCTCAAAATTATTGAATAATTCTCTCCAGTGAAAATCTCCATATTAAGCAGAACAACCAATCTACAATGAAGAATGATATCTAGAACAAAACTTATATTCGATATCCAATGAATCATGATCCAACATACCTAGATTAATATGTTTAAAAAATAGGATAAGTACATCAATTTTTTATCCTGAAATATATACTAGGGGAAGAGAAATTGAATCAAGAATAAAATACTTACTCGGAGAGGTGATGATCTTGAATTAGGGTTTTGATTCAAAAGAACGGTTTACAGAATACCAAAAAATCAATCCAGGAGCCTCAAAAAATGGTACAAATCAGTTAGTTCAATGTTAAGGTTGATTTAGGGTGAAATATGGGGTTTACGTATTTTTAGTATAATTTTTGGGGGTTTAAATTCCCACGTGCATGTTTTCCTGCAAGTGGCTTGGGTTTTCCATTAACTGTGAACCTCACTTGGGGGTTTGGAAGTGTTACTATTAAGAGGGAGGATGAATTGGAAAACTATGTTCCACCTATGTGAATCCTCTCTATTAGGGTTCAAACAGTTTTCTGTATTGGGCACATATTTTGGACACTCCATGTACCAACCGTGAACTTCCCATCTTCCTTACAAAATATCTAAGCATCAACGAAATTCACCCAAGATAAAACCCAAAAAATGTAATCAAACCAAGGAACAAGATTTCCTACCAATGAAATCTCTAAATCTATATAAGCATTTCGGATACTATAATATTACCACATTATAACAGATCTTCCTTCAGTTATACTCCCAATCACCAATAAGATTCCAAGACAAAACAATATGGACACTAAACCCACATATCTTCTTTTCTATCCCACAATCCTCCTAAACAAAAACTTGTTTCCAATAAAGAAAAACTAACAACATTGTCCTTACAAAAAACTATTTCTCACTGCAATCCAACACATGTATTAGATGATCCTTAAAGGATGAAACTATATCAAGAACAAAATCATCCACATTGATAAATTTAGAAGGGCCAAGGTGAAACATCCAAAGATGTGACAGAAGAAAAAAATCATACATAGCATTGTACATGAAGGGAAGACCGAATCAATATGCCACCAGTACAATTCTCTCCACTACCACAAAAGGTCCAAAAAACTGGCTGGCATCTTTCCCAATATATGAATCCTATTTTGTCCCATCCTAGGTGACACATGAAGGAACACAAAATCACCATCTCTAAACTAAAGGGGTCATCCATGTCTACTGTAATAGAAAAGATGTTTACTCTGATATATATTAATTTGATTCTGAATCAGGTTAACCTACAATGAAATATATTTTAGGAGACTATATCACAATAACTCCAACAATCCTTCCTCCATTCAACGTAGAGATGATCTACATAGCCTACTATAATGTTCCTCATTTGGTTCCATCTGTATAGATTAATGATAGCTATTTTATATGAGAATACACCAAGCACTAGGTGATTCTCCTTAGCACCGTTAAATTCAAATACACACACTTTCAACATATCCTCATTTAAAAGTATATTATGATTTGATTACCTATTTTTATAGGGGTGGAATTAAATACTTAGTAAAACATGTTCACTAAGCACCCTCAATAATCCCTACAAACATGCACGAAGTAAAGTGTGAGTCATAATCATAAACTATGATCTATTTAACCCTTTTTAGATGTACTATATCCCATAAGTACATATCTTCTAACTCATCCACTATGAAATTATCTCTTATTGGAAATAAATGTGATACTTTCGTCAGTATATCCCCAACCATCCAAATAACATCATTCCTCCAAGGAAACCTTGAAATTTCAACCAAAAAGTGCATTGTAACATCATTACACATCAATTATGGAATGGGTAATGGTTGTAGTAAACCATCAGGACATCAATTCTTATCATTTACCTACTGATAGGTATATCATCATGTCACAAACCAATCTATTCATTTTAAATTTCTGACCACCAAAACTATCATCTTATGTCATTGTACGTTGTGGTTACACCTAGATGAACCACCCAATTCGAGGCAAGAAACTCTCACATTGTCTACTCGAACATACTCATAGGAAAAAATGATTCTTAACATCAATGATCTCTAATTTATATATTTTCAGGTTGGAAGATGAATCCTCAGCAACAAGTCTTTTTCTCCAGGAAAAAAATAATAGATCCTCATATTACCTATCTATTATCTTTATCAAAACTGTATAATACACTAAAATTGATATGAGGGCTATATTCCACGGACCATAATGAACCAAAACATGCATTAGAGACAAAAAATTCATCATCATCCACTTTGATATGGAGCCTTAAATATTCGGAATCCGACTCCTCCTTCTTAAAGATGAAGCATCACTATTCCCCTTCCCGAGAGTATATGGTAAAACAAAATCAAATTACTACATGTAATCATATCATATCCACTACCAGAGATTCAAATATCATTTTTATAAGATATAATTTAAGAATCTATAATTAGTATGTATAGTAATCCTCTCATTAAAGAGATAATGAAAAAAACACTTCAAATAATAAACAACTATTTCCAACATGAGGTCATGCGTAGGTTAGTTTCATTCACGTTTCATCAACTTCTGAGACCCATACAATAATAATCGATCATACATCATTAAAAATACTATAAGACCAATCCAAAAATATTCAAAAAACTCTTTATACACATCGCCTACCTCAGGTATGATAATAATTTTTACCATCATCAGGATATTTTTCAGCTTTTACAGAAATTATCACATTCATATGTCTATTAAAAAATTATCCCCTTTATGGTAAATCTTTAAAGAGGTGCTACATGTTGGGACCAGTAAAAGATAAACCTCCAATAATATCCATATAATCCCTAAAATCTATAGATATAAAAAATATTCTTGGGATTCTCCCAAAAAAACACTACCTAGATATTCTTTGGGTCAACTGACACACCTTACAATGAGATGATGTGCCCCAAGAAGTGTAACTGATCAATCCAAAATACACACATAGATATCGTGGAATATATACAATGCCATCTCAATGTACTCGGGATGATGTAAAGATGGTGGGAATGATCTTTAGCAGTCTCATAGTACCCCAAGATGTTATACCCAAACAGAAGCACAAACAGATCCAAGTAAGGATGGAAGATTCTGTTCGTCAAAGACATAAACACTATTGGAGAATTTTTTACCCAAAAAAAATTATTAAAAACATATATTGGACATACCTACTTTTGAAATCAGTCCTCAATATATCATAAGGTCTTCCTCTAAACTGATGATACCTTGGTCTCAGGTTGATCATAGAGAAGACACATGCTCCCCTATGGTACTAAAATATATAATTGATATGATCAGACGATACCGGTTCATCACAGTAATCTTGTTTAAAGTTCAATAATTGTCAAATATGCATAGAGACCCATCCTCCTTCTAAGAAAAAAAATAGCGAAACCCATGGTGATGTACTCAGATAGATAAACCCCTTATCCATAAACTCTTCCAACTACTCCACGAGATCTCGAGGATCTATTTTTTACATTATGTATAATGGAATATAAATTTTATTATCCACTAGAATGTGATCACTTGTGAAATCCACATATCAATTAGGTGGAATCCCCTACATGTATTTGGGAAACACATCTAGAAACCAGTACACTATGGGTGGAAAGGAATAATTATTTACTCCCCATAATCTAGAAAAAGACTAGAAACTATGGCTATGTGATCCCCATGTTTCAAGTGAATTGTGCCTTCTCATCTGACCTAAATATCCAACTCTCCAAAAAGAATATATTTTTCACCCTTATGAGATGGTCACGTCACTCTACTATAGTAATAATCTTTTTGGGATTGGTATTCTACAGACAATTCCATATCCATATTTATCTCATAGCCTAATATTTAAAGGATGTAAATATACCAAATAAAATGATACTCCCCACCCTGGAGAGAACCCCCCCTTTCACATGAAGATATATCCCACCGTACTCCCAATGGTGTATATATTGTAATAACCCCCATCAATAACTCCACCTATAGGCTCAAAACATTCACATGTTGTGATGATATAAAAAAATGAGAGGAACTAATTTCAAATAAGGAACATGTAACTATAGAACCTACATGAATAGTTCCTATAAATTTCAATGGTTTATCCACTCTACCTAAGAGTGTTGGGTAAGCTTCCCTCATATCCCTCTTCCGTTTCAGAATCCTTCAATTATCAGTATGCTTGGAAACCTAGTGGGCAAGATACCAATATTCTGACAGCCAATCCAAAGCTGTCTATCATCTGTTTAATCCTCGCATTTGTGTGGAGGTTGATGATTCAAAAGTGCCTACCGATTTAGTTTGGTTAAATGTTGGTGAAGAATTCCGATGTAGACAGGAATTCGTTTATGAATCGTGGTTTGAATTTTGTTCTGCTTGTAAGGGAATGAGTCACTAAATGAAGGTCTTTAGGAGTGGTATTTGGAAGCCAGATAAATTAAAGGGCATGAGAATGGTTGTTAGTGGAAATATAGAGAAGACCACGGTGAATGGCTCGTCTGATCATGGGAATGTTGGAAAGGAGTCTGTATGGAACTCGAACAAAGTTGTGCAAGGTGATTCTGGAAATCCACTTGTTGAAGATGTCTTCAGTCATTTGAGAAAGGATCTGGGTGACTCTCGTTAAATGGTGAAAATGGCGTTGGAGGTAGAGACAACTGAGAGTGTCTTAGACCCTATGCTTGAGGCCTCCCATGGGGGTAGTGGGCACAATCACAACGGGGTACTGGTAAAGGTGGATGAGGGAGATCATAAAACTCTATCAGGCCCTTCATATGCTAAGGTGGCATGCTTAAGGAGGGATAGTAGTGATAGTGTCCAAGTAGTGACTCGTAATCCCAATATAGGTTGCAAGGCCCTGGAACAAGATGTAGGGGTTGAGACATTATGCAGGACAAGTCAGGTGGAAGGCCCTGTGCTGGGTAATCATTTTGATCTTATGTCCTATGATGATTCATTCCAGGTCTCAATAGATTTGGTCCAAGTATCCATGCATGAGCAGGAGGTGAATGGGTCCAGTGATGAATGTTATAGCTCTTATGTAGGTGACACAGAGGATGAGTCTTAGTGCAGTAGGGATCCAAGCCTGCGGAGATGAAAAAGCAGGAGGGTAAATCGTAATGTAATGAAAGATTACTCATATTTAACTTTACCTATGGAGACCCGATCTGCGAAGAAGATGAAGGACAAGCAAATGGAAATTGACCCCAACCTCTCCACATCGTCTTTCCAGCATGGGAGGTCTGAAAATTAATTCTACTACTATAGAGGCTGAAAGAATGATGGAAAGAACTATAACGGTGACTAGAAATGAGGAGCAGTGTAACTGGATTGATAAAAAAGATCTCATCCAAATACGAGGATTCAACAATGGGATAATCAGTATAGAGGAGTAAATGCAGTCTTGGGACAAACCGGATTTTCAGATTGAAGATCTCATGAAGAGGGAACCAAACACTCAGGTGAACACTATCTCTTGGAAATTATCTAAGGAGACTAAAACAGGTAATCTGCACTTTTATTTTAATGGCTTGGTAACTTCCTTTTGGGTTTGAATTTATGGTTTTTCACTTTTTCCTTAAAAGAAGTTGACATAAAATATAAAAATATTGAGGTGAGGTCATGCCCCTATTCTCTGTGATTTTTCTCAGTCTCCTATGTTGCACAAATTTTCTGCTTTGTGTGATACGTTTTAGAAGAACCTCATCCACTACCTCGACTTCCATGACCAGTAAAACTCTAATTGGCATACTTATACGATATTGATAATCCCTTTCCCACACACTAATTCCACATAGTTTCTCCATCATTACTCATTGGTCTTGTGTTCCTACAGAACCTTTATATATTTTCCATCCTTATACAATAAGTGAACTCTATTAGTGGCCATAGAAAATTCCTATGATAGTGGTATGCCTTGACACAATAGAAAAAAAACTATCCTGAGTAACTAATACTTACTCATGGACACCCTTCTTTCCAAATATCTGGCCATAATTATCCTAAATATGCTTTGACCCCTTAGAAGATGTACCTTTAGATTGTCCATAAGAAACCAAATTTCCCCCAATGGAAACCTATTTTAGGTTCCCCTTATATATGATATCCTGATCCACCAATTCAAAGTACATTTTCATCTAAAATATGTTAACATGGGAAATAATGTAACATTTATGTCTATCTTGTAAATTCAATGCCATATTTATCTCATCATCTCCCCACACAAGAAAAATGAACAATAAGTCAGTAAAGAATCCTTCAAGGTCCATAATTGACATACTCCATTGAGTGAACCATAAGAACTCATCTTCCTTCTGAGGTCATAGTGTCTGTAGATAAATGTACTCCCATAAGTTCTCCAAAAATTAAATATATACCATGCCCTCATCCATCACAATCTAATGCTGAAAACCTCAACAATGCTTCACTGGTCCTCATATCATATTTGCATCCACCTTGAACAACATCTTATAAGGAGCCTCTTAGTGTTAATGTATATTCTTGATGGAATGAATGAAGAACATATATGCCTTAGGTCAACCATTTCCTATTAATGTTGGAGGAATAAGTAGTCGAACATCCCATGTGAGGTCCGAAAAACTTTTCTCAACCTTCTCTCTCTTTCTCTCTCTTTAAACTACATGTAGTGAGTAATTTTCTCAAATGAATTATCTCTGATTCCATCACCCAACACTAGTTGTGATTCAGTTTCCTATGCTAGTAGATCATTTCCAACAAAAACCAATATTTTTCCTATCAATTATATTCCTCATGGTGTCTTATCTATATGATTCCATGTACAATTCTCAAGACATATAAAACCACATTTACACTTTTAAGTAAGAGGAATTCATAATAGTCAATAACATGTCTCTTCCCCCAAAACCCACCACATGGTCATAAAGAGGTGATAATGCTATCCATTAACAATCCTACATATAGGTCATGGATAATAATGCTAAACTCATTAATATATTCATGTTGTAATTAGAAACCCTATAATTCAAATATTTCATCAGCTGATACATTTCAATTTAAAATAACACATCATTTAAATTCAATTTCATTTAGATGGAAAAAAATTCAATTTCATAAACATACCAAAATTATACATTTCCCATGAATTCCTAAAATGATGTCTGTTAGAATACTTCACGAGTGACTAGAATGATGCATGCATAATCAACTATCATTCCATAATATTCCATGATTCATATATTAATAAATCTCTAAAAAAATTATCATGTCATAAAAATAGTTCATTACTTATGTTGAAATAAAATCCTACTATAATATAACAGACAAATAAAAATAATCCCAACAATAGTTACATGGGGTTTCCCCTATTCACGGGTTAACTACTCCCATGGGAGATCTCATGTCCATAGAATGACACTTCATAGTCTCATGTATACCATTCCCAAAATGTAATAAAAACAATGAAAATAAATTTCACATTTGATACCACTTTGTAATGTAATGACTCGAGGGCCAAAAAATGGTTCCCTAAGCCAGATGGTCACATGACCATAGGCACACCTCCATATATGATTATGTCTATCTACTAGAAATGATTGTCTAAAATAAATAATGTAGAAATGTTACTATACTTTTTAGTGTAATAACCCAGTGTAATGAAACAAACAATATCCAATAGGTATTACCATAACGATAATAATAACAATATCACATTATAAAAAAATAAGGATTAAATATTTAAAACAAAAACCGTACACATGGAATGCGATGTATGTGTCCAATTATAATTATCAATCCCAAAGTAAGGACACTAAAAATTCCTTTGTGGTCCTTGATACTATGTATAGTTCCCTCATCCATGTTCTCTATCGACTCATCCAACTAACAAATGCCAATTTCCTGTAACTGTCATACAATCACAATGTCTATTTGGGTACAAATGATAAAACCTGAATATGGTGTAAGTAAAACTAAGTAGGTCACAACTAAATACATCCAAAAAATATAGTCAATAATTTTTTATTTAGTTTTATTAATAATAAATAAAAAATTCAAAACTAAACAGTTACCACCTTTTAAATTTTACAATAATTAACCACATAAAACCTTGTGTTCCTAATAAATACCAACCCCAATATACCTTCTTCGGTCTATGCCGATGTATCATCTATATGAAAATACCCTCATCAAAATTTATCATGACATTTCAAATAATAACATGGCCAATCATAACCATTGTCTATTTCAAACTTATTGGTGTCGAACATCCTGTATATCCCCTATGGGTATTTGGGGCCTTTTACCTATCACAAAACTCAATATCACTTGAGTATTTAGATCCTTAGTCCCTATCCCAATCTTCAACATCACATAAGGGTATTTGGAGACTCAGTCCCTGATCCAGACCGATTTATCAATTATGGGTATTTGGAGCCTCATTTAAAGTGCCAAAATCATTTTTCAAACTATCACACACATATCAGATATAACACATATATCACATCAATAAATTTTAACCAAAATTAAACCTCTTATAACATTTCACATCATGATTAACCATTTCAATTTGTAAAAAAAATAGGTTTTCTTAATTTAATCATATGGAATAATATGAACCATTCACCATTAAACAATTTTCATTATATAAATAAAAATTCCATTAACCATTAAAAGTTAATTCAATAATATCATAACTCTCATTGACAATTAATTCATAATCATAATAATTCACTAATAACAAAATTCTAATTTCTAATCATTTCAGCAATCAAAAAATCTGAGTAATTAATTAACCAATTATTTAATCCCATTACAAAATCCTTAAATCAAATTAATTAATTCACCAATTTATTAATCCAACATCATAATATAAATATCCTATAAATTAATTCCCTAATTAATTAATTCAAATCCACAATCCCAATATTCAAATATTAAATTCCATGATTCCATAAATAAATTAATAAAATAATTTATTATATGTAAGACTAAATTGTTAAATGAAATACTTGATATCTCAAAAATATTAATCTAAATATCAATTCAAGACTATTGTAATTAAATTTGGACCACATACCTAAAAAACGTTGATGAATTTCTTCCAACAGAAATCCCTAATATATGTAGTACAAATATCATGGCGATAAATAATGAGTTCTAGATATAAACCAAGTTCCAGAAAACCTTGATATATATATATAAATAGTATAAAAAAACCCATTATTATTAAAAAAATATAATGGAGTAAGATAAACCTAATCGGGAAGAACGAACCTAATATGAGAGGAGTAGATCTTTAATCTGGGCATCAATTCACAAGGAATGATGTCTAGAAGTACTATGAATCCATCTAGGAAGATTCAAAAATGAGGTAAATCCATTAGGTCTAAGGTGGGATCAATTTAGGGTGAATTCCCGATGTTCTATTATTTTTAATGTAGTTTTTGGTGGTTTAAAATCCCATGGGAAAGATTTCATATATGTGGTGAATGGTTTTTCCAATCCAAATAACCCAACAATACAACTCGCCTAAGGGTGTAACACGGTTTCTACTTGAAGGGTATATGGGTTTGAAAACCATGCGACATCTATGTAACTTTTATATGATAGGGTTTGAATGGTTTTTTGTTCTAGATACACTATTTTGGAAGCTTTGTAACAATAGTGCACTTCCCCTCTTCCTTCCAAAATATCCCCATTTCACCCAAATAAACCCATGATAAAACCCAAACAAAAAAGTACTCACAACAAGTAAAAGAATAAATTTAAAAGATATTAATAATAATTATGTTTTTTGGGATATTACATGTACAACTAGTTTCTAATGTAATAATTCACTCATTTTAATTATGAAATCAATTTTTAGTAACACCAATTAATTCTTCAATAACACCTTTTCTAGAGAAATTATTTTTATATAAATTTCATTAGTGAATATTAAAAATAATTTCTTGAAATTTTATTAAATTTATTTTTTGAAATAATGTTAATTTTCTAACTAATCCTCTTATAATGTTCTTATTATTATTTTTTGATAATTTTCACAAAAGATTTATTTTTCAATGAATTATGAAAAAATCATATTTTTATAAAACTATCATTTATATTATATTAAAAAGGAAAAAAAGTTTTTATTTTTATCTAAATGTGACTTAATTGTTTTAGTTAATCATAATATAATTAAATACATCTTAATTATCCTGGTACCATATTTGTATCTGTTTTTGTTTACTAAAAACACAGTTTTTTAGAAAAATGTATTTCGTTCAATTATATAAGACTAATTTTAAATTGTATTCTACTAATTCAATGAGTGAAATTTTGAAAAAAATGTCCCATTTTTTAATTATAGTTTTCTATTTTTTAAATAGGTCCATTTTTTAGTCAATATAAATAGTAATTATATAAATATTATTATAATGTTAACGCTAAATCTGGTAATTGAGAGGAAAAATAAATAATTAAGATGGTTATATGACCCCAATACCTTCTTAAATATTAATCTAACATTTTACATCATACATACAAATATATTAATCAGTTATACTACATTTTCCTCAATTTGGATGAGATTTTTGCATTTATAGTATTTTATTTTATGAAAAGTGAAACCTGTCACACTCTTGTTTTTAGTATTAATATTATTTTTAATATATGGGTAACCAAACTAAAATATATACTATAAATATTAATTTTAAAGATAATAGATTTATCTATAATTATGATAATTTATTTTTTATTTTTAATAATGTAATAAATACCCTAAATTCTTACACAACACATATATAATAATTATTCAATTAATTGAATAATCTAATAAATTATATTAAAAAATTAACGTATTATAATATGAGATAATTAAAATTTTTAATAAAACCACAATGTACATTAAATGTTGTAATGTTTTAAAATATATTTTTTTTCAAATTATATGTGTCTTTATGATGATATTACCATCAATGTGATGAATAGTGTCAAAATTGACAATAATGTTATTTATGGAAAATTAAATTATATTAAAAATAAAGAAATTAAATAACAATAATGCAGATAATATATGTTAAAAAATTTAATTCCTTATGTATTAAAGGTCATTTCGATGTATTTGTTTCTATAAAATACTTATTATATTTTATTTATTTGAGAAATTCCCAATATTCCCCTAACATCAATGATAAAAGGAAATCTCTTCCATGATTTCATTAGACCACATTGTGCCTTATAGCAAGACCACCCATAACAAATTATATTCTTAACATCCATTTTCATATTTTTTGGTTTTTTAATTTCCTATTGTACAATTTAATGCTATATAGTGTGGATATATAGAGTCCTCTCCAAGAAGAGGTAATCTCCCAAACCAATGTCTTTCCTTTTCTAATTTTCATTACCTCCTATAAATATATTATTTGGTGTTTATACATAGAAGGAATGTATTTTGTGATTAATCTCAGGGATATTGTGGAATATAATTATAGATATATTGTTCTCTCTTTCATGGGAATTGATATTCAAAAAATATCAATGTTTTATGGGTTTATTTCACGATCTCATCATTATTCAAGATTGTTTATGTTCCTGTCTCCACTAGGGAATATTTATCCTTAACATCCAGGTTTTTAAAAAAAAAAATTTAAAAATTGTTTATTACCCCCTATAGTTTTTAAAATAATATTTTATTAAGTTTAAATTTTTACAAAATTATTTGTAAGTAATATTTTTTTTAATTTTACTAAATGAGGAATTTTTAAATTTTCATAAAAAACAATTTATAGAATACTTATTTATGATATATTTGATGAGAATATTTTCACACTATCATGAATACTTAATGTTTTTTTGCTTCCTTTACGATATAAAATGTATATTTTCCTTGGAAATGATTTCAATTATATGTTTGAATGTATTTTAAAAAATAAGTGATATTAACATAGAAAAGGAATAATCTTAAATAATTATTCTAAGAGATAATTAAAAAACATTTCACATTTAAGATAAAATAATTTTCTAAAAAATATATATTATTGGAGATATAATACTAGGATACCATCCTCATTATTTCTCATTGTGGTTTTAGTTTATGAGGAAAAAATAAAATGTTTTTAGAACCCATTCATTATTTTTCGGTTTGGATATGATCCATGATTTATCTTTCTATTTAACATGAATGTATGGTTTTATTTATGTGACATGTTCGACTTATATCACCATCCAATTAATTTTCAATAGAAGTATAACTCATTAAGAA
Source organism: Viscum album (assembly GCA_963277665.1). NCBI lineage: Eukaryota > Viridiplantae > Streptophyta > Magnoliopsida > Santalales > Viscaceae > Viscum > Viscum album. Next base: position 1,642,686,341 of record OY728122.1, on the reverse strand, counting down.
TAAATGTTATTTGACATGTTGATTTTATTTTCACAATTTTATGCATGGTTCTAGATTTAATGTCTATAAAGTTTTGTATAGACATGGTGTTGATGTTAGTATGTATATGATTAGACAAGGATTTCATGTCCATATGATCATATTTGTATCTTATTTCATGAAAATAAATTTATGCGAAGTATATATTTAAAATCCTTAACATAATTAGTGAACCTATATTTATTTATATATATTCAAAAATTCATTTGTTTAGGCCAAAATTCATTGTAATATATAGATGTTATTCTTGTATGGAATATGTTTTTTTTTGAAAAATTTATGATTCATGTCTTATGACCTTTAAATAGTTATTCCATGATACTTGATTATGATCAATGATGAGTAGGATTTAGTTTTTAAATTTTATGCTCACATTCAAATACACTAATTCTCATGTTATAATTATATGATATTTGATATGTACCTTTCCTACCATTATTGATCTTCTAAGATCATCCTTTATTATATTTCAATTTTCTATGTTATGATGAAATGTTTTAATAATTTTGTATCAATGAAAAATTCTAGTTATGAAGAACATAGTTTCATATTATATAAATATAGTATTAACTAGTATTTTATATATGCATGTTTCAAAATAAAATGCACATAGAGGATTATGGATTGGATTTAAATGTTGTATAATGAATATTTATATACATAGATGTAATATCAATATCTGAAACTTTTGAATTGTAATAGTTTTTATTACTGGAGGATTTAAATATCATTTAGAACTAATAATGAGAAAAAAATAGTTATAAACCTAGGGATATGTCTATGAATATGATAGCATCACAAATAGCTTGATCATGGATGAACAAGGATAAGACTATGGTATTTTTGATTGCATATAATGTTACTTTATTTAAACATATAATGAATTAGGATTCAGGATTATATGAATTTTCACTATAGTAATCATTGTTCACACTATGTTTTTTGGATTTAGTTAATGAATGGAACCGTAAAAAACATTTTAAAAACAAATGTGATGACTAATGAAATGATATTCCATAAGAGAGATCATATTTCATAAGACCTATGATGGAATTTATTGTGACTATGCTCACTAAACTCCCTCATGATATTAGTAGAAACATGGATCATGGGTATCATTCTATTTCACCAAGGGTTAAGCTCCATGTTATTGAATCTTTTATGTTATAATTACCAATATCTTTTTTGGGTATTATGAACCACATGATTTCAGGAACTGTATAAATGGGATGGAAAATATAGATTCCATTATTCAAAGATTAGTCTATGAATAATTTTTCCTAGTTGTTTACCATTCTGATGAAGAAGTATATAAATAGAGGAATGTTATTAAGAATAAATGGAAGGAGGACAATATTAGTTCCATGATATGGGATGTATTCAATGGAATATTTTTCAATCTATACTTCCCTAATATTCAATATACAAAAAATGGTGATGTAATATCTTGATCTTAAACAAAATGATGTTGAATATATTGGTACCTTTGTGGAATGTTTTTATATGAAATACAATGTATGATTCATTTTTAATCATAGTCTATGAATAAAAAATTGATAGATACTTTAATTGTTGTATACCAATTATTAAAAATTAATTAGCCCTAAGGTACTACAGAATCTGTGTTGAAATTGTTCTATGTGTACTAAAAGTAGAAATTGATTCTGAAAACCGTCAACATTATGGTGATAATAAAAATTGGATTGAGATTTATAGAAACTATGGTTTTTTATCACACGTAGGGAATAAAATATATCAAAATCTTACTTGAAAAAAGTGGGAAGTATCACTCATGATAATATTGGAATGAATTATTTCTAGTTTGGGAAGATAGAACACCGATAATTAGAATACTGGAGTGATATAAGGAGGCCATTCACTGAAATTAATAGAAGGAACTTAAAAAAACGACTCATAATTCATTGGTTTAAATTGAAAGAGTTGGGATACTATGAAAATATATTTCATAATCCAAGGGATATTGAAGATAGTATTCCACAAAAACCTATGATATCAAAGGAAAAAAGGAAAATATTATGTAATTATAGAAATTAATGTGAATCATAATTTTTTTTGAACACTTATATTCCAGTCTAGAATAGGATATTCTATGTAGAATTTGGAATGAATAAGAACTATGAAAATAGTATCCTTTATTGAATATTTCTTTATCTTATAAAAATTGATTAACTATCAATACATAGATACCATATATATTTATAGAATAGAGAGATCATATTTTGTAATATGAATAAACCAATGATTATATATCAGTGTAATGATGACCCCAATCCTTTAATTGAAATAATATTTTATAAGATAAAAAGTTATTTATGTTATGAAGGGTGAATTATATTACGAAGCATATATGATTATGGGATTTTGTGAAATTATTAGTATACATTGGTGAATATATTATCATTGTATATAAATTTGTGTATAAGTCTTTAAGAGGATAAAATTATTCTTATATTGATCATGGAAACTTATGAGTTAAAACTATTTATGGTTACTTATTTTCTTCCGTAATATTTTTAGGATTCATAATGTTAAATTCATGTGGAATGGATTATGTTGGATTATTGGATTATATTGTATAATGATAAATAATAATTTATCATATCCTATGGAAACCATTTTGGTTTTAGTTAATATTTAGAGGACGGAGGAATGACCTGTGGGTCTTATGAAAAATTAAAAGATCTTTTGGCATGAAAAAATAATCTCTATTATCAATTTCCAGGAGTAAGAGATTAAGTGTAAATAGATTGATGTAAAACCAAAGGATGAGATTATTAATAAAATGTAGAAATATATAAAGTGTGTTTGATTTCATGAAATTTTTTATAAATTTTAAAAGATTCCCTCAACATAAGTAGTTGACCATAATAAAAAAAATTCAATTCACTTTTATTACTAGGAAATCAATGTTTCTTTCACCCATTATAAATTTACAGTTTTTTTATTGTTAAACTTCCCCAGATTATGACCTCTATCACTCCATATCAGCCCTTGTGTGCTAGGTTTTTTCTGTATCCCTGTTTTCATTTTCCACCAAGGTTATCCTATTTGGAAACCAATTTATTTTATCATTTAAATGACTTATGTAATTCCCTTTCCATATTTTGAGAGGAATTCTTATTTACCCATTTTATGATGTGTCCTTCAAAAATTTCATTTTCAATTTTAAATCCTTTTATTACAACGATTATTTCCAAATATTAAGAATGAGATTTATTAAAGGGAAGAAAATGTGACATCATGTGATATTATGAAATATTTTTTTCTTCTAAATATAATTTATTTGAAATATTTTGTTATACTCAAGACATAATTTAAAATTAACCACGAAGTATCATTAGTATTATGGTCTTTTAAACCATCAGGTTAAATTAGAGTGAAAGAATTGATTTATAATAATTACGAAACTTATAATTATCCTACTCATTTATAATTTATTAATTAATTATTTTTAAATAAGTATTCTATTTTTAGTAGTCATTTTATTCTACAAATATATGTTTCCATAAAAAAATTTGTTTCTTTATACAATTAATTATTAAATTTAATTTCTATAAATATTATAAAATTTATGTATAAAATTAAATTACACACTTGAATTCAGCCTATAAAAAATATCATTTTTTTGAAAATTATAACATAGTAGTGAATCATGAGAAATATGAATTTTTATAAAATACTCAATTTTTTATATTAAAATGTATCTTAATGATTTGATTTTTATCTCAAATGTACACAATATTGATTTTGTTTTATATAATCTATTTAATTACATTTAAATTATCCTTATATTTTTTTTTGGTATATGTACTTTTATGGGATTAATAAATGTTATTCATGAAATTGTTTTTATTGCCTTATATGGGGAAAATTTTAAATAAAATTATTATACTTATTATAGGGACATAATGAAAAATTTATGCTATATTTTTAATTAGTGGGAACTAACGTTTTAGTAGGTACCATTTATTTTTGGTAAATATAAATAGTAGTTATAATATGTTTTTTAACATAGTAAGTGTAAAGTAGGTAATTTAGGATAAAAATAATACGATAAAAACAAATAAAAGAACAAAAAATGACTAAATTTAATTTTATGAGTTACATTATTCCATAGTCATCCATTTTTCATTATATGACTTTTTTACAATTTTTATGAAACTTAGAATATTAAATATTATATTTCATGAAAAGTCAAATGTGCTACACTCCTATTTCAAATAAATATATTTTTAATATTGGGATAACAAATGGGTATGTTTTAATAAAAATATTTTTTCTAAATTTAATGTATTTATCTTCATCATGAAAATTTAATTTTTATTTTTAGTGAGGAAATGAAAACCTTAAATAATTACACAATACTGATAAAATAATTATTAAATTTAATAATAACTCAAATAAATGTTGTTAAATGTATTAAAAGTACTATAATTTGAGATAATTAATTTGTTATATGAATTTAATTTGTGATAAAGAAATTCTGGGATTGAGTTAATTTTTTTTTAAAATTTATGTGCTTTATTGATGTTATTAAAGTTAACGGAATGAATAGTGTATAAATTTTCAGACATGATATTTTATGAAAAAATCTATTTTATTTAAAATAATAAATATAATAAATAAGGAAAAATATGACAATATATTATATAATATTTTATCCTCTATTAATTTATATGAAATCAAAAGAATTTAACTCTAGAATAGTATTATTATATTTTTTCTTTTGATAAACTCCAAAAAGTGACCATCACATCAACTATAATAGGGAACATCCTCCATCACATAGGTAGTAATCATTTTACTTATAACCATAACTTCGAAAAACATATTATATTTTAAATTCCTTATTAAATATTAGTGGTGTTGGTCATTCAAAACCAACTACCCTAGATCCCAATATATGAGGACTATGGAGGCATTTCCAGGAAGAGATAATTCCATGAACTGATCTATCTATTTTTCTACCTATATTTTAATCACCAATATAACTTATATTATTCCTAAAATAAAAATAAACTATCTTAAATATGATTAAATTTTATTTTTATTATGAAAAAATACTATACACCATATTTCCAATCACTAAATTTGTGAATGTATCGCTTGTGTGTACGTATGGATTACCACCTCCACGTTACGATAAAATTCATTTCTCATCACCATATTTTATGGATGAGTATTATGAAGGGTTTATTTTTTATTAAATATATTTATAAAATATATATACTTGTTAAATGAAAATAACATATCTGCCTTTTTACCTTTATTACTATTATGAAATTGTGTGGTTAATCATTCGTACATCTGGACGACCACCTCCAGGAAGTGATGTTTCTCTTTTATTGTCTCTATTTTTATTGGATGGTAATAAGAATATAATTAACGAATATATATTATATATGAAAATGATTCTATAAATGATAATTAATATATAACCATCAATCATTCTATCCAATAAAAAAAAGTAGCATATTTTTTGTGTACGTATGGCCTACCATCTCTATGAATAAAATAATTAATTTTCTATCTCAAAATCCCAATGATTTATATAAGTATAAATTTATATATAAAATATATTATATCTATATCCTCATTATAATTATGTATATGTTGGAAGTATTATAAAAGTACAATGATTAAAACTACAAAATTGAAACATACGTGAATAATGAAACATATATCTCCCTGAAGAGTGATTTTAATAAATAAAAGATTAAAAATTTGTAAGAAATGATATAAGTTAATTATATATGATATAATATAAATTATCATGGTTCATTAAAATATGTATAATAAATATATATTTATTATACTAGATACTACATCATATACAAAGTATGTCATGCCTAAGGAATTATATTTTCATCTCACTTTTATTTATATAGGACTCATGCCTTTTAAACTCTATATTTCATCTATTCTGTGTACATAATGAATGTGAATGTATTTTATGATTTATATCACAAAAAGTATTGTATAAAAATTTCCATATGATGTTATTTATTTCATGGGGCATGGGACTCAAATGATACAAAATTGGTAAGGTTTTATTTCATAGTTTCATCATTATTCGGGATTTTTTATGTTTAAGTCTCTATTGAAAAATATTTCCCTTAGATGTTCATTATTTTCTAAAAAATGATTTAATTTTTTAAATATTATAATAAAATAATTTAAAATCAATTTTCCCATGATTCGTATTTTAAAAAAATAATTTTGATGCATTCATTTTAAAATTTTCTAAACAAGTTACTTTGTGACTCTTCATTATAAAATATGAAAAGAATACTTTTTAACATATATGGAATGAGAGGATTTTACATCTATCATTAAAACTCAATTAAATTAATTTTTTTTCATGTTTACAAGTTTATCACTGAATAATATTTTTTTTATCATTGGTAAACCATTTAACAAAATATGGTATTTTAAAATACAATCTTTATTATTCAAGATTTTCGACTACAAAAATTGGATGTAGCCCTGGTTTGGGACTTTGGATATAAACAAAAAACTCATTTCTATAGGTAATAGCCAGAGTATGACTGGAAGTGGATCATATCCAAAATTTTTAACTAGAAATGGCACATATCAATTATTTTAAAACAATTTTATTTTCTACATGGAAATATTTATATCTATGATTTTTAACCATGATAAAAGGCCAATTTCCATGTTTAAAATAGTGGATATAGGTCTATTCCCTAGATTCAAACCATTAAAATAGAATTATTTCCATGGTTATAAATTATGGCTATAGATTCTTCAACAGATGCTTATAGCCCCAGTTTGTAACTATGGAAATAGAACAGTAGAAATGGTTTAATCCATGTAAATAGACATTCCTACAATTAATTGTTACCATGGATTGTAACCATGGAAATTAGGAAATAAAAATGCATTAAATAATGGAACTCTATATAATACCATGATTTGAAACCGTTGATATATCCACTATATTCTTGAAAAAACCTCCCACATAATTTTAATACATATATCAATCCCAAAAACATCCATAAAAACTACCATGTATATTCTGGTATGAGTGGACACAAAACAACCTTATCGAACATTAAAAAACATGGAATCTCCTAGATATCACCAAAATACATGAACAATTAAAACTTATGTGTCATAAGCCATCCTCCTGACCCATGTCGAGACTACCCCAAGCCCGACTTCCATAGGCCAGGGGCTGGCGACTAGCACCAAATGCGTAAATAACGAAAACTAGGAAAGCATTGCCTTTATAAAATATAGACACACACAACAGAGTAAAATATAGAAGCAAAACACTAAGTAAAAATGTATACAAAAGGAGTTCAGAGAAGTAAAGGGGTCGGGAATACAAGCCCAACTGTAAAGTACAAGTACACCTGAAAGGGAAAAATAGTTGAAAGGTGTAAAAAAGCTCTTGGATCGTCCGACATGGATCTTACCAGAAGGGTAATTATAGATAGCCTCCACAGCACTCCACGTCCTTCCGTCTCCTCCGTGTACCATCACGCCATGTGTTCTACCTCCAGGTACTGTCCAGTCCTGTCCACTCAGCCTCGGTCATCGTTGTTCGTTGTCTGCAACCAACACAACGAGGTGCGGGTGAAGCCCGTGGAGGGGCGAGTATAACGATAATAAGTAGGTACCCTGAGACCACAATGGTCTCTCATAATCCACCAAGGATAAACCACAATGTATGAAATCAATAGATATCCATTACTTAGGTATATGCCCATACATATACCAATGTTATCAAGTAATCCTTCTCAGCAATGAGGTAACACAAAAGTCACTGACTCAGCTAAATCTAAAATTTTATTCCGGTGTAGTATAATGTAACATTCCCCATCAAACTGACGAAACCTCTGCTATTGGAGTAGTCCTCCTCTATAGAGTACTAAGGGCCTGCCGCGTCACATAGAGGTGCTTCCCACTATCATAGACTGCTGAGGTACTCCTCTAGTCAAGTACCGTGGGACTACTGTGTCACACAGAGGCAATCCCCACTATTTGCCTACCATGTCACACAAGGGCGCTCCCCCTCATTGCCTGCTAAGGTACTCCTCCTGTCGAGTACTTTTCGGTCTGCTGCGTCACACAGAGGCGCTCCCCACATTGGGTCTGCCGTGACACCAAGGCGCTTCCCACTAGGCTATTCGAAACACTCCAAGTCGAATCGGCCAGCAATCGTCAGGTTTGAGCCAGCTACTAGGTCTCCGCACTATGCTCACTCGTCTCTGGAAGGGTCCGCTCCACGAGCTACTGGTCGATGCTCTAACTTCCATGAATTCTCACGTAGACGTATCTCAAAGGTCCCCCATGTCATTGGGGAAAAAATCAAGCAATACGTGACCAAGACATAGAGACGGGATGACCACGCAATTTTCCAAAAAGTACACAGTGTGTTGGTATGGTTACACGCCATGTCTTTAAACTTCGGGTGCTGCCCATGTATAAAAAATTGTGTCAAAATGATAGTTATGTAGAAAGTGAGTACACGACATGTGGTATAGTTACACGCCGTGTCTACAGACCTTGGGTACTGCCCGTGTGCAACGGACCATGTCAAAAGAAACTGGCTATGTAGAAAAGGAAGTACACGACGTGTGATATAGTTACACACCGTGTCCAAGCAACTAGGTCGGCTCTATGTACGCTGGCCATGTTCTTGTTCACAACCCCAATCCGTTTTCACCAACCCGTGTAACTGGTACATGGGGTAGCCCATGCCACTGGCCATGTCTGGCTGTGTGGTGGAGTACATGCCCATGTACTCCACCCCATGTCCGTGTATCCTCGAGATACACACCGAGTCTCGTGAAGCCACTTCTACCATTATGTGTAGAGAAGACACGCCATGTGACCGAGGTCACATTCCGTGTGTTACATTTCTAACGCCCATATCTCAAGCCACAAAACTTACAAACTACATGGTGTGTTCGTCAGAAGTACATTCTGTGTTTTTTGGAATTTTTCAAAAATGAAGCCTCGAGCCAATGCACCTCTTGTGAAGTCCTTTGTTTGTTCTAATGGTCTTTTCATCACGAAACATCAGACACTAGGTCACCCTGATGTCCTATAATTGTCTCCAGTGTTTTCGGGCCTCTGATCGGCTCCGAAAACACGTCTTGATTCTCACGCTCGAAGAACAGTCAAGGAACGGTCCTCCCCGTTCCTGTCCGATCCATCACCCGCTATCATCATCTCACCTCCGCTAGGTCTTTGTGATGTTGGGTCTTCAATTTTGGATCGTTGCATCACTCAACGGTCTTTCCACGATCCGTTGTTTGTCACCCAAAAAGAACACGAAGAATGCACCAAACATTCACAAGAACATCGGAGGTATCAAGTCGTGTTCATTTGGCATGGTCCTTTCGCATTAGTTTGGTAGAAAGAAGTCAAGGGAAACCATCATGGAAGGAATAAAAAACATTGCTCAAATCAAAACAAACCCATACCTCAGATTCATTTTCATTGGAAAAGAAAAATAAGAATTTGAGGATGGCATCGTCGGCGTTCTTCAAAGACATCGCTTCCTCCCTTGTTCCGATCGGTGATCAAAGAAGAAGATATTTTCCATCTGTGGATGAAGGTTCTTCGTTCGTTGATGGTCGTTCTATGTTGGGAGGAGTGTTCTTTGTCATAAGCCTTCTCCAAAGTTCTACCCTCTCCCAAGACAAATGCCAACCAAATAATAAATTAATCATACCTATTATTTAATCGTTGGCACACTATTCAAATGGAGAAAACAATTAATTAGATAGGCTCCACCTAATTAATGTGAAGCGTTGGCAGAAAATAAATAAAGGGGAGTTGAAGAGTTTCTCCAAAATAATGGACAGTTTCAAGGGTTTAAAAGCACGGGTGGCCCCCACATCATTTACCCTCTCATGGGAGGTGGAGTTCAGGTGGGACCCACCACCATAATCTCTCATGGGAGGTTAAGGTGCGGTGGTCCCACCTTCATCTCCCTTGAGGAGATTTTAACCACCAACACTCACATGGAGGCTCAATAAAATAAAGTGTAGCACACATTATTTTTTTAATGAAAACCTGAAAACTAACTTTTATCCTCGACTCTCTTCCGTAGAAGTGAATGTATTATGAGGCGAATACCGGTGCTGTGAGTTCAACAATGCCCTAAGATTTAATTTCCGAGAACCAGATCAAATGTTATAAAAACCCACTCGTACGTTTACTGAACGTACATGAACAAAACTTCAGAAATTCATTCTGGACACACCGGGCCTTAGAATCATGGCCTTCAGTTTTCACGGACTCATAAAGTTCTCATGTATTTAAGAGAAAAAAAATTCCACGGAAATTCCGGGTCTTTCCATTCTCCCAAACTTAGGGATTTACGTCCTCGTAAGATACAACTCAAACTAAGGGAACAAATGGGGGGTACTGAACACACATCTGAGCCTCCCATTCCCATGTGCTCTCCTAGAGGTTCCCATGCTTCTAACGAACACGCACCGTAGGTATCGACCATCCACGTAGGACCCACTCCTGTCGATCCTCAATCTCCACTGGAACCTCTGTGAATATATCCCCATCGTCGACGTCCAACTATCTATGGTTGATGATGTGAGAAGGGTCGTGCACGTATCTCCTCAACTGAGATACATGGAAGATGTCATGCACCCTGTGCAACTGAGGTGAAAGATCCAAGAGGTAAGACACCTTTCCTACTCTACTGAGGACATGAAAAGTTCCGATGAATCTCGAAGATAACTTGATGCCTAGGTCAAATCTCCGTAGACCTCATCGAGGTGAGACCCGTATAAAGATGTGGTCGCTATCCTCAAACTCCATAGGTCTCTGTCTATTGTCAGCATACAACTTCTTCCTTCTCTGTGTAGTCTTCATCTGCTCCTTCATGATCTGCACCATTTCTGTGGTAGCTCATACCATCTTTGGTCCCACTAGTGCTGACTCCCCTGGGTCTGTCTTGGATAGTAGAGATATGCAAGGTCGACCATAGAATACCTTAAAAGGTTCCATCCCTATGGTGGAGTGATATCTATTGTTGTAGGAAAACTCTACCCAAATTAAGTGACACTCCCAGCTATGAACGAAGTCGAGGAAATAAGCACGTAAAATATCCTCGAGGGTCTGAATGGTCCACTCGGTATGACCATCTATATGAGGTTGGAAGGCAGTGCTCAGACGAAGTTGTGTCCCGAAAGCCTCCTGCAACCACTTCCATAACTGGGAAGTAAATCGCGCATCACGATCGAAGATAATCATCATAGGTATACCATGTAAATGCACAATCTACTGTAGATATAGGCGTCCCAATCTCTCTACTAAGCCCTTATCTCTGATTGGTAGGAAGTGGGATGACTTGGTGAGTCGGTCAACGATCACCCAAATCGAGTCATGACCCCTAGATGTACGTGGAAGACCCGTCACGAAGTCCATGGATATCCCATCCCACTTCCACTCTAGGACCTCTAAAGGCTGGACCAAGCCTGCTAGTACCTGGTGCTCCGGCTTCACTTGCTGGCAAGTGAGGCATCGAGAGACAAACTCCACTACTTCCTTCTTCATACATGGACAACAGTTCTTTCATCTGAGGTTTTGATACATCTTTACCACACCTGGATGTAATGCTAGAGGGGATGTGTGAAACTTCATAAATAATTTCTCCTGATGTGACACTGGAACCATAGTATATCCTTTGTAGAGGATAATGTGATCCCTAACATCATAAAATTCATTAGGTCCCTGCCCTATGGATATCTGAGAATGCCGTGTCTCGTAGTCAGTGTCTCCACACTGCGCCTCCATGAATCACTGATAAAGTGGGGGAGTGACTGTAAGAGACTATAGAAAGTATACTCCATCGTTATCCACAAAGGATATATGTAAAGCATTTAGCTACTCTCTCGCCTCTCCTAGAATCTGTATACCAGATTTCATACTGAGCGCATCCACAACAATGTTCCCCTTCACAAGAGTATAGACTATCTCGAAGTCATAGCCTTGGAGGAACTCAAGCCAACATCACTGTCTCAGGTTCGGGTCATTCTGAGAGAAGATATACCTGAGAATCTTGTGATCAAAGTACATAGTAAAATGCTCACCAATTAGATAGTGCCGCCACATCTTAAAGGTGAAGACCACTGTTGCTAACTCTAGGTCATGGGTAGTGTATTTCTTCTCGTGCTGTCTCAACTGCCAAGAACCATACACGATCACTGCTCTCTCATGCATTATGACACACCCGAGGCTGGTCCTGGATGTGTCGTAGTAGACTACGTACCCTACGCCTTCATACGGAAGCCTCAAGATGGGGGCACTATTGAGTCTCTACATCAACTCTTGAAAGATCTTTTTGAATATCTTCAACCACAAGAAGGGTTTCCCCATCCTTATCAAGGCAGATAGTGGTGCTAGAACTCTGGATAATTCCGCTACGAACTTCCGGTAGTAACCAGCCAAACCCTGGAAACTCCGCAATTCCGTCACACTCCTGGGTGGCACCCAAGAAAGTACCACCTCAATCTTCACTGGATCGACTGCAACTCCAGCCTATGAGATGAAATAACCCATAATGTGATCCTCCCAGATCAAAAAATGGCACTTCGTGAGCTTAAGATAAATTTGGTGCTCTTGGAGTGTGTCCAGTACTACCCACAAATGGTAGGCATGCTCATCCTCAGTAGTCGAGTAGATCAGTCTGTCATCAATGAAGACTACAACAAAGTGATTGAGGTATGGATGGATGATCCTGTTAATGAGTAACATGAACACTGCTGGAGTGTTGGTTACACTGAAGGTCATAACCAAGAACTCATAGTGGCTGTACCGACACCTAAAGGCTGTCTTCTACACATTCTCGTCTCGAACTCTGAGCTGCTGATAGCCTGATCTAAGGTCTATCTTTGAGAACCTCCATACTCCCATCAACTGATCAAAGAGGTTGTCAATCCTTGGGAGTGGGTATTTATTCTTTACAGTCACCTGGTTCAGGCGACGGTAGTTAACACAGAGCCTTAAGCTCCCATCCACCTTCTTGGCGAACAGAATCAAGGATTCCTAGGGAGAAACAATGGGCCGAATGAATCCCTTCACTTGAAAGTCCCCTAGCTGTACCCGCATCTTGCAGAGCTTTGCGGGAGCTATCCGATATGCTGGTGTAGATTTCGGTGTCATTTCGGGGTACATGTCAATGTAGAAGTCCACCTCTCTGTGAGGAGGTAGACCTGTGACATCGTTAGAGAAAACATATGCGTACTGGTCCACCACTACATGATACCTCGGACTCTCCACATCTACTGCTCCGAGGGTAAGTTAGGCCAACAGATGAGTGATCGGCTGCACCTTCTACCTAGTAAGTCCTTCTTGTGCTGCAAAGGCTCCCTTTTTTCTAGTGAAGGTAAACCAGGTCCCATCCACGTGGACAAACCACACTTTGCGCTTAATATAGTCGATCTGAGCATGGACTGTAGATAACCAGTCCATACCCAAGATGACTTTTTAAGGCCTCAACACTGCTTTAAAGAGATCCCAGCCAAAGCTCTCGCCTCTAGAGTAAGATCACACATCTGACACCAGTGCGTGATCATTGAGTATACTCCTTTAGGAGTCTCTATCTGTAAGGATCAATCCAATGACTCCGTCAAAATCATAGAGCTCCGAACTAGAGCAGTTGCAATGAATGAGTGACTGACACGTGTGTCTATAAGAACTACAGCTATGGTGGATTTCACATAGATCATACCACGAATCATCTCCAGAGTTCCATGATCATAAGCCTCAGCTTCCTGGTGCTGATCTCTCCCCTGTCCACCTGCTCTCAGTAGTCGGGGTGGACCTACTGGTGGAGGTGGTGGTAACACCTCGAAACATCGTCCACCGCCATCTGCAGGACCAACTCCTCTTCTACGTATTCCTCGATAAATCCTATTCCTCTACCTTGGAGGTCCCTCAGCTATTTTTTGATCATCTGAATGGCAGGTTGGATAGTCACGAGCCATGTGACCCTACCTGGCGCATGTGTATCACTGTCTTCTCCTAGCATGTCTGTCACTGCCCTGGGGGCCCCACACAACTAATCCTAAGTCATAAGGTTATCAAACCATGGGTCTGGTCCTCTTGGAACTCTGCTTAATCTGTCTACTACCAACTGCGGAAGACTCAACTCCAAGTCGACTAGTAGTGGGCCTCGCTGCCGGAGAATGCTCAACAAGGAAGCTCTCCACCAGGAGGGCTCTCTCTAGCACCCCTGCCTACATCAGGATGCTGAGTGACATCATAAAATCCCTGATCTCTCCCTTGAGCCCCTGATCAATGGTTCGGGACCTGAAGAATGGGTCCTACACCATATCTGTGGAGTAGCACGAGTGGTCGGTGAACCTTGCTGAGTACTGCGCCACCATCATGCTACCCTCTTGTAAATGTAGTAACTCCTGTATCTGTACCACAGGTAGGGTGGCTGGGACAAACTCCGCCCGAAACAGGCTCTTGAAGTCTGCCCAGAAAATTTTAGCCTCATCATGCACCTGGAGCATCAGGCTCCACAATCATCATGCTACTACCTAAAGAAGAATCACGATAAGGATCACTATAAGGTCTGCTAGTGTCCCTACCAGCCTGAAGACTCTCACCACAACCTCCATCGAATCCTCAGCCTCATGTTAGTCTATCTCTCCCTTGAACCTGGGTGGCCTCTGGCACTCTAACTCGTGCAATGCGCTAAAGTGGCATGCATCGTCTACTGCTGGGGCTGGAGGAATCGGTGGCCCAACGGGTAGTGGTACCACTGGTTCCTCCGCTGGAAAAGGGCCCGACCCCGATGCCTCATCGCTCGATGGGATATCTGTGCGTACAACTCTTGGGGCTCTAACTAGTCATCGAAAGGGAGGCATCCAGAATGAAACATATGTGACACAATCAAAAGATTTTACCTGGTGAGCTGACCTGGTTGAGTTGAATTAAAGAAAAACATTGAAAACACTCACGTAATCAGTATTTTCATGCACTGAGTCAGAAATCAGTAGTCAAGGTCCATGTGTATGGATACATCGACTACCACACCAACACTGGACTCCCTAAAATGAAACCACACTTAGTACCCTTAACACTGTTGCTTCATAGAAAAGAATTATTAGAGTCCTATGTTCAGTATTAGAACCGACTCCTCTAATACCAATTTGCCACGACCCATCCTCGGGACCAGTGCCTTGACTACCCCAAGCCCGCCTTCCATAGGCCAGGGGCGGGGGACTATCACTAAAGGCATAAATCTCTAAAACTGGGAAGTCATTTCCTTTATAAAATTTAAACACACACAATAGAGAAAAAGTCAGAAGAAAACACAAAGTAAAACTGTATAAAAAAGGAGTTATGAGAAGTAAAGGGGCCGGAAATACAAGCCCAACAATAAAGTACAAGTACAAATGAAAGGGTAAAAATAGATAAAAGGTGTAATGATGCTCCCGGATCGTCTGCCACAGATCCTACCAGGAGGGTAGGTACAAATAGCATCTACAAAACTCTATGTCTATCCAACTCCTCAGTGTACCATCACGCCGTGTGGTCCACCTTTGGGTACCATCCATTCTTGTCCTCTCAGCATCGGTCAGCACTGTCCATCATATACAACCAACACAACGAGGTGCGGGTGAAGTCTGTGTAGGTTTGAATATAACGATACTCAGTAGGGACCCCGAGACCACCATGGTCTCTCAAAATTCACCCAAGATAAAACACAGAGTATGAAATCAACAGTTAGCTATTACATAGGTATATGCCCATACATATACCTAAGTTCTCATGTAATCCTTCTTAGCCATGAGTTAAACAAAAAACTCACTAACTCAGCTCAAACTAGGATTTTATTCTAAGGTAGTATCAAGTAACATTCCCAATCACACTAAAGAAACCTCGGATGCTAGAGTACTCCTCCTCTATAGAGTATTGTGGGCCTGCCACATCACAAAAAGGCGCTTCCCACTATCCTAGACTGCTGAGGTACTCCTCATGTCGAGTACCATGGGTCTGCTGTGTCACACAGAGGCACTCCCCACTTTGGTTCTGCTACGTCACACAGAGGCGCTCCCCCTTGTAGTCTGCTGAGGTACTCCTCCTGTCGAGTACCGCGGGTCTACTGTGTCACATAGAGGCGGTCCCCACTGTGGGTCTGCCGCGACACCATGGCACTCCCCACTGGGCTAGTCGAAACACTCAGAGTCAAATCGGTCAGTAGTAATCAGGTCTCAGCCATCTACTAGGTCTCCGTACTATGCTCACTCGTTTCTGGAAGGGTCTCCTCCACGAGCTACTAGTTGATGCACCAATTGACATGAAGTCCCACGTAGAAGTATCTCAATGGTCTACCACTTCATAGGGGAAAAAATGAAGCAATACATGTCCAAGACATAGAGACGAGATGACCAAGCCATTTTACAAAAAGTACACGGCGTGTTGGTATGGTTACACGCCGTGTCTTCAAACTTCGGGTGCTGCCCATGTACAATGGCCCATTTTGAAAGGATGTTCATGTAGAAAGTGAGTACAAGACATGTGGTATGGTTACACATCGTGTCTACAGACCACAGGTACTACCCGTGTGCAATGGAATGTGTCTAAAGAAACTGGATGTGTAGAAAATAATGTACAAGGCGTGTGATATGGTTACACACCATGTCCATGCAACTGGGTCGGCCCAGTGTACGCTGTCGATGTTCTCATGCATGGCCCCAACCCATTTTCACCAACCCATGTAACTTGTACATGGGGTATCCCGTGCCACTGGCCATGTCTGGCCGTGTGGTAGAGTACATACTCGTGTACTCCACCCCATGCCCGTGTATCCTTGAGATACACGCCGAGTCTCATGAAGCCACTTATACCATTCTACGTAGAGAATACATGCCGTGTGACCAAGGTCACACGCTGTGTGTTACTTTTCTAACGCCCATATCTCAAGCCACAGAACACCCGTACTACATGGCATGTTCGTCATAAGTACATGCCTTGTGTTCTGGAATTTTCCAGAAACGACACCTCTGACCATCGCACCTCTTGTTAAGTATGTTATTCCTTCTGATAGTATGTTCATCCCGACATATCAGACACTAGGTCACCCCAATGTATCGTAGTCATCTCCGTTGTTTTTGGGCCTCCTATCCACTCCGAAAAAATGACTTGATTCTCCCGCTCGAAGAACTGTTAAGGAACAGTCCTTCCTGTTCCAGTCCAATATGTCGCCTGCAATCATCGTCGCACCTTCGCTAGGTCATTGTGATGTTGGGTATTCAATTTGGGATCGTTGCATCACTCAACAGTCTGACAATGATCCATTGTTCATCACCTATGAAGAACGTGAAGAACGCACCAAACATTCACAAGAACGGTGGAGGGATCGGGCCGTGTTCATTTGACCATGTCCTTCCGCATTAGTTTGGTAGCAAGAGGTTAAGAGAATCCATCATGAATGGAAAACCAATGTTGCTCAAATCAAAAGACACCACTAACTTAGATTTGTTGTCATTGGAAAAGAAAAAGAAGAAGTTGAGGACGACGACATCAGTATTCTTCAAGGACAGCGCTTCCTCCCTTGTTTGGGTCGGTGATAGAAGAAGAAGATATCTGTCATCGACGGATGAAGGTTCTTTGTTCTTCGATGGTCGTTCTTCGTTGGGAGGAGCGTTCTTCATCAAAAGCCTACTCCTAAGTTCTCCACTCTCGAATGACAAATTCCAACCAAATAATAGATTAATCTTACCTATTATTTAATCATTATAACATAATTCAAATGGAGAAAACAATTAATTAGGTAGGCTCAACCTAATTAATGTAAAGGCTTGGCACAAAAAAAAATATGGGAGTTTAAGAGTTTCTCTAATTTAAATGATAGTTTCGAGGGGTTAAAATCCCAGGTGTCCCCCACATCATTTACCCTCTCATGGGAGGTGGAGTTCGGGTGGGACCCACCACCATAACCTCTCATGGAAGGTTATGGTGCGGTGGTCCCACCTTTAACTCCCATGAAGAGATTTGGACCACCAAAACTCACATGGTGGCTCAATAAAATAAAGTGTAGCACACTTTATTTTATTATTTATTTTCAAGAAAACTCAAAAACTAACTTCTATCCTCGACTAACGGCCCTGAAAGTGAATGTCTTCTAAATCGAATACCGGCACTGCGAGTTCAACGGTGCCCTTGGATTTCAATTCCGAGTACAAGTCACAATGTTATAAAAACCCGCTTGTACGTTTAATAAACGTACTCGAACAGAACATTATAAATTGATTCCAGAAACATATGGCCTTGGAATCACATGCTGTCAGTTTTCGCAGACTCCTAAAATTCCAATGTGTTTAAGAAAAAAATATTCCACGGAAATTCCGGGCTTTTACATGATGTGAATTGGTGATTAAATTTAGTATCTTGAGAAAGTTATATACCCCAATAAGTCAATAAAATACATGTCAATTAATATAAACCACCTATATCCTTCATTTAAATGAACATATAATTCGATAGGACCATAAAATAGTATACACCAAAACAATAAATAAACATCATTTTAAAAATACTTCCCCATGGGATCCTCAGAAAGTAATAATGTAGAAGTTTTTTTATGAAGGAATTTATTGAGAATATTTTTATTACATAACATCAAAATATTTATTGCGATATTTCTATTGATGTTAAAACCCTCTAGTCAAAATGAATTCATAATAATTTATATTTTCACAGACTAATTAATCCTTAAATATTTATTTGAAATCTAATAGAAAATATATTTATAATGATGTGAGATCATGTGATCAGTAACAACCGAAGGTTGGGAACAATAACATCCTTAAGAACCACTATGATATATTTTACAATGATTGAGGCTTTATTCCATTGGTAAATGAATTTTTATCTTTCCTATCAAAATGAGTCTCCTATTATGAGATCATAATGGACAATCCCTAGTCGATTTATAAATAGTTTTTCTTACCATTGCCAAATTCTCTGTATGATTAAACAACACTCACATGAATGAGTATCATTTCCTACAAAAACAATTCATGTTATTCTATAATGATACCTTTTTATATTAAAATTTCAGATGCACCTACATAGAATCATGCTTCTTTTCCAAACCATGATTTGACCCAACACACTCTACTAACATGTATAGATTTTATAGCCTTTGAATTTCAATAGATATATAGAATTTTTTCTTTAATAATCTATATAACTCTTTAGTAATAATGTGTTATATATGATTGTCTTAATTATTATTTGGAAGCATCTATATGTGCTTATTGAGATTGGATTTGGGAATGAAACTTATCAAAATTGAGTAAGAGGAATCAATAACACATGATGCATAGTAACACATTGGGACAATACCTTGACAAGATGACGATGGGAATCTCCCAAAATTAAAGAATAGTATAATATTCCTTAAAATATTTTATAAAATAACATTATATATTAATTAAATTTAAAACTATTAAAATTGAAATTATCATTGTAATGATTACAATGATTACGAAGGAGATGAATTCATTTCCTTAAACATGTGCATAAGATATATTAAAGTAATATTAATGACTGAATAATAATTAAGATTAATATTTTGTTGAATAAAACACAATTAATCACCAAAAAAATAATAATTTTAATAGAAAAAATAATTTTCATTGATTATGGTTTTGAATATTGATGTTTAAAGAAATTTATAGAAACCAATGGAATCAAATTATTCACTTACAATAAGGATTTTTCTCAATATATTACAATCATCATATCGTATAAACACACTATATACCCCACATAATCTATTATAGGAGTAGAGGATTAAAACTACCCAATAGTTATATAACTCTATTTAGTGTTGAAATATTATCAATGTGTTTAGCTACCTCTAAATACAATGAGAAAATAAATAGTAACTATTCTAAAACTCTCGTCAATGAAAATGAAATTTATATATAAAATCAAAATTTAACACCTAATAAATCATTCTATATACACAAAACACACACAACCGTTTAAAGTATATCACAAAAAACGATTTAACTATCTATGATAGAAATAAATAAACAAATAAATATATATATATATTCAGATTTATTATCATTTAAAAAATATTATTTTATTTTCATGGTTATTAAAATCAAATATGTTACATTAAACATTTTCATAGTGTTGAGAAAATAATTGGTCCATGGTAATCATTATTCTCCTTCAATGACGGTGACTTAACTGTCTCTATTCATCACATTACTTTTATATAATATATTATGAAAGGGTTATGCCTCAAATCAAGGTGATTTCTTCTTAATTGTGGTTGTCATAAAATATTTTTCATATTTCATATAAATGTGTGGAAATACATGGAGGCTGTATACCAAGAATTCTATGTAATATTTCAAATATTAAATGTCTTAGGTTTTTTTATTTTTTGTGTTAGATTTAAATACCTTATTCTTGATCCATATACTCTCTTTATTAATAATAATAATATCATGATGTGTTTTTCAACCAAGGCATTGGGTGTTTTATACATTAAAAATTAGTGGTGACGATTTAGGAGAAAAATAAAATGGTATAGGGATGTTAAAAACTATATAGGACACATAAATATATACTTATTGTGATAATAATAAATGTGGAAATGAAAATGGTTGATATGGATAATGTACATGGAGTTATGTATGATGATATTGGTTTTTTGTTATTAGAAATGATGAATATATTTTACAAGGGGACATGGAACCAAATTTTCTGAAGATGATCACATTATAATATATGTAATTATAAATTAATGTGATCTTATAAGACTATAATAAAAATCCATAATGTCATGGTTTTATAAAGATTTTTAACATTATTATTATGTTATTAGAAGAGCTGTGGCCATGCCCTAATTTAATTGTATAATGTTGGAGATTAATTTGGAATATCTATGATTTTCTGAATTGTGATAACATTATTAAATATACTTTAGTTTATTATGTATTTGGATTAGTTTTCAATATAATTTGGATGGGTTAAAATAAATTTAGAGAAATATTGGTATGAATTTTTTTTAAATAACACTCTCCAGGATCTATGCATGATTAACTTAGTCAATTCATTTTCAAAGAAATATTAAAAAAATATAGGGGATTTGTGAAATTAAATATTACTAACCATGATTTTCATACATAGATTTTACATCTAAATTTAGGAATATTCATTACAAAACAAAAATAAACCACATGAAGACCATATAGGTTTAGTGTATTTGGAAACATGGAAACATAAAAAACTGATTCATAAGCATCTTCAGATTAATCCTTCAAAATTAGAACCCTTTTAGACATATATTACTTATAACATTTCATTGTACACTAGGTAAATGAAACATAATAAAGGGTTACATATGGTTCTCAGTAAGGTTAATCAAGGAATACAACATTAGAAAAAGGGAATAAGAATAAGAAAATAAATTTTGAAAAATAAATCCATCATATCAAGGATCATGATATTGATCATTGAATAAATCCTATATGTTTATAAGACATTAGTTATAAAATAATCAAATAACATAATTTGTGGAAGTATAACAAAATACCCGAAATTTTGGCATACACACAACCATGAAATATAATTTTGATATTATTAATTGATCACTTCAAAGACAATTATACTGGAAAGATTCCCTTTTTGAATTGATTTCACTCCTCATTCCAACACTGTATTACTAAAACAGGTTTACATCACATTACAACGATGTATTACTAAAAAATGTTCACTCATTCGAGTCCTGTCTATGTCATGAGATATAAATTTTAACCCAATTAACTGGAAAGATATATAGGTCCCACTTTTCATATAGTGGAAACCATACATATGTGTGACACTTGAAAATAAATCATTTATCATATCATAACCCGTGAAAACAAATAGGGCTCACAAACATCATTACATCATAACTTAACCCATGGAGAATAAATGGACATCTAAAATATTAATTCCATTAGAAAAAAAATCTAGACATATGAATAATAAAGATAATATCCTTGAAAAATATCCCATTTTAAGAATATCTAACATTATTTAATGTTATCATTGATGTAAAGTAATTTTTACAGATCACTTGAAAATAATTCGGAGAAAAATATCCTTCTTTCTTTTAGAATTTTTTTAAATTCCACACAACATTAAAAGAACAATTATTCATAAAAATAAGATTATTTTATTATAATGAAATCATCAATGAATTAGGGTTTCATAAAATATTGAAAATCTTCTAATTTCATATTATTTCACAAAAAAAATCAATTCATTCATTTTCACAAAATTTCCAAAAGAACATAAAATGGAAAACCCAAAAAATATTCCTTTCAATTTTATTTAGTAAAAATTCACACATAGGTAATAATAAATTTAGGAAATTGTATAATAATAATCAAAATAATTATGATTTTTTGAGGAATAATGGAAAAGGTAGGTAAATATTCATCAGATGTTACGTAAAGATAAAAAAACATATATAAAATGATATTGTGAAATTATCCATTACCTTCGGTTTGATTTCCATCATACGTATATAAAAATATTTTATAATGGTTTAAATAATGTTATTAATTTAAAAATTAACTATAAGAACCCATACATTACATATAGATTTTACAACAACATTGAATAAAATTTATTACATGACAATACATAAACCACACACGGACTATATAGGTTTCATGTCTTTAGAAATTGGGAAATATAAACAAATGGTTCATAAAACATCTACATTGACTCCGGGTTATTTGTCCATAACTAGACTACTTTTTGATATATCTTACTTAATACACATTGTCATGTCCTGGTGAAAAGGATCATATGAAAGGTTGAGCTCAAATGATTAGTAAGGGTAAAAAAGGGAAATATCAGTCATATCATAATCATATGAACATAAAATTTGAAAATATTATCCACCATATAAAAGATCATTATATGGTGTCATCAGATAAATTAAAAAAGCTCAATGTAATCTCAATAGTCATAAAATAAGAAATTAAATTTCATGGAATATAAAAATAATCACATAAAATAATTTCAAACTAGTTATGGATCATTGCCAAGATCATCATAACAAACAAGGTCCATTACTAAACCAAGTTCACTCCTCGTTCTAGCCCTATATTACTGAACCATATTTACATTCAATTCTAGTAATGTCAATATTTGAAGAAATAAATATTTACCCAATGCATTGGAGGTAGTTATAGGTCCCACACATCTAATCATGAATCCATTATTATGTATGCCAATAAAACATAAAAGCATTCACCATATCATAACCCTTGAAATAATATGGGTTTCTTAAACATCACTGCATAATAATTTATATAAAACTATTTAATTTTATAAATAAAATTCCATCATGAAAACAATCAAATAATTTTAATAACATGGACATAAATTTATTCTTATTTAAAGGGTTTTATCTTTGATGGAAAATAATTTTGAGAAAACACTTGAAATAAAATCTTCAGGAAAATATCCTTTCATCATAAAAGACATTTTAATTCTTCAAAATAACACAAAAATTTAAAATAAATCACTTTATGGGAAAATAACTGTGTATTCATGTATGTGATGCTTCATGGAAATTAGTTAATATTAAATCATAAAAATCTGTTCATGAAATCATTCTTCTCTACATTTCCTGGAAAAGTAAAAAAAGTACCTCTTACCAAAAACAAAAAAGATTCTATTAATACAATTTATTAGAAATTAACCAATGGGTAAAATTGAAATTAAAAAACTATATAATTTTATAAAAATTATTTTTAAATACATATTTAGGAATCAAGGACATGGATGATAAATATAGCCCAGTAAATACTTACAAATAAATAATGTCAGGTAAAAACAAGATTAGAAACATTTTCCCTTACCTTAGTTCGGATATGCTTCGTATGTATCAAAACCTCTTATATAATTATTTAAATAGTATTAATGATTTATTTCACAATAATAATATTTTTTATTATAAAAATTATGATCCTATTATCATCTGTTTGTTAGTAACATTTAATGGTTACTCGTTATTCTGGTATTACCAGCTTTATGTTCATATGAATTTTTTGTCTGATAAGTTCTTATTAAACCTTTTAGGTTATAGTTATATCATTTAAATCATGGTATTAGTATAATATATATCATATTTATTAATTAAATTCATTTATATAATATTGTATTATGAATGTTTATGTAGAAAGAATCACATTGCACCGTGGAGATGGTAAGTCATAGGTACACACAAGCGACAATATCATTCCAATAATTGTTTAATGGTATTGAATTGGATAGTGTATAGAATTTGAGAATCAATATAATATAATATTAATCTTATATATATATTGTAATTCCATCATTATACCCATCCATTTATGGTGGTGGTGATAAAAAGATTACACCACGGCGTGATGACGGTTAGCCATACGTACGCTCGCTTGGTGATTTCATTTTTCATATGATGGGTAAATGGTAGAATATGTTTGTTTCATAATAATAATATCTCCTTAATATATATATACTACTGGAGTTATTACATTATAATGAAAAAAATCATGAGGATGAATTACAAGAAAAAAGAAGTTTGAATGAATCGGTAAATTATATTTCCTCTTCTTTGACATGCCTCCCGTAAAACTCTACGAAGAGAACTATAGTTGTACTTTAAAGAAAAAACGTTTCTCTTGAATATTTATATGTAATTTTATAAGTTGAATTTCATAGGTACATTTGGGATTTAAATCTAACAATAAAGTGAATATTTGAGGTACGAAGTGCCATTTTATAATTGAGGTGAATGGATTTTTGGAAACCTCAAAATTATTAATTTATAAATAATTCAAAACCCTCATAAAAACCTAAAAATGACCCAATTTAGAATATTAGATGAGGTAGGATTGTAATATAATCAACCCATAAATTTTAGACATGTTTTATGTCTGTTTAAGAATTATCATTTTAATTAACACATTGTTATTCTTTTTAATTTTTAACAAGTGTAACAAATATTTCAATATTAATACGGTAAAATATTTACTCATTTGAATTCAATTAGACCATAAATGAATATATTAGGAAATTATATACAATATAATAATTATTCTACATTTTTAAAAATACTTTATTATTTTTGAATAATTTAAGAAAACCTTATTTGGATAAAATATCAATGTTAACAATTGTTAGACTATTTGTTTCATGAATTTTTTAAAATATAAAAATAAGAACCAATCCTAGATAAAATTATTTCATTATATCCATAAGGGTTAAAGGTAATCTAAAAAAATTAATTTGAAATAGTAATTACCCCAAATTATATTTATTAAAATATTTTTAATAACAGTTATTTGATATCTTCATTTAAAAAATTATTAATACCACAACTTTTTTGTAATTATATAATATTATTATTTGTTGAATAAAAAATCAATAATAAAATAATATTTTGATGATAAGTCTATTATATTTCACAATAACACATGTATTCAAATTTATCTTCTAAAAAAACAACATTAAAAATGCTATACTCTTTTAAAACATGAATGTGACAAATTTATCATCACATTAAATAAAAAAATATAAGTGTCATAATCTCTTATATAAACCTCCAAATGGTCAATAAGTCGACCCTTGGATTATATTTTTCGATATGAACTCTACTTGTGAGGGTTGTTAAATTTTTTTGGCCTATTATATTTATTAATATTTTAATAAATATTGTTTTATTGATTTCTCATCAATTGATTAGTTTTTTCATAGTCCATGTATATGTCATTGATGTTATTATTTATTCCCTAAAAATTAAAAATAAATTTTCATGATAAAGAAAAATAAATTACCTTTAAAATAAGTACTTGTAGTCGAATTTATCTTCTTTATATAATTACTTTAAAAATAATTTAACTACTAAAGTTTGAGTGAGACATATGTCACTTATCGCTAAATAAAATAAATTAAATGTTATAATATAATCCATGTTGGTTCTAATGGATACAATTTCGACCCCAATATGTTTTAGGGAAAATTATAGTCATTAAATTACATTATAATAAGTGACATAGTAATTTTACAACAATATTTTTATATTTATTACCTAATTTACCCTTTCTATTTGTTATTAAAATGTATAGAAGTCACTATTCATTTTTCCAAAAAAATAAAATAGAGAAATTTTAAATATTTATACCCACTTATTCTAAATATAGAATCCATTTTTCAAAATTTGAAACATAGATGTTTCATTAGTTATGTTAAAATTAATTCCGTTTTTGAAATGAGAAAACATGTTTTAAAAGTTTAAATATTGTAAAATGATAAATTCAATAAATATAGAATATTTTTTCAATGAAACCATTAAATAATATAATTTGACCATATATATTATTTCAATGAAAAATGATAAATTCAATAAATATATAGCATATTTTTTCTATTCATCAAAACAATAATGTTATCAGAAAAATATTAGAAATTCAACCAAAGTATATTTTTATATCCCACATAAAAATAACTCGTTGATGTTGTCATATAAAAATTATTAATGGTTCAAAATATTAATTTAAATAAGGTTTTCCATTCAAAGGTGTAAAATTAACAATTTTAAAAAAATAGGTTTTTATACATGAAAAAAGGTTTTATTCATATCCTCTGACTAAAATATTCATTTGATGAATATAAAAAATATTTTATTAAGTATATAACATATAAATATCTCATTAATTTCATTACCAAAAGTAATTACCTCAAAAATAAAAATATCTAATTGATTTATATTTTTCGAAAATAATTGGTAGCCAGTGAATTCACATTGCATTTACATAAGTTAGTTATAATTATTTATTCTAACATAACAGGTAGAATATATCAGTAATTTTATAATTAGGGTGTCTTTGTGGTTAGTTTAAACTCATGATTGCGTGAAAAGAAATCTACTAAAGAATAAATATTATTTAATGAAAATATTTCATGAAAACATCTGTGTGTTACATAATACCCCCATTAAACTGAAATTCACTCTTGAAATTCGGCACATCGAAACAAAGAGATGAGGATATCTCTCATTAATAATATACAAAATTTCCCATAGATCGTCTTCACATTGGTTATTCCTCCATAAAACATTAACTAGGGGAGTGGTCTTTTTTTGTTTGAACTTTTTCTCTACGATCCATAATCACTATTGGTTGTAATTCATATTAAAGATCATTCTCCAATGGTATGACTTATGAGATGAGTACATGTGAATGAATGGGTATGTAATTTCATAAGAGAGATTCATAGGACACATAAAGAACTTGAGAGAGATTCAGTAGAATATCTAATCATTAAGCTACCTTCCCAACATGATCTATACTTTCAAATGGACTGATATATCTAGGGCTCAGATTTCCCTTCATTCGAAATCTCATTAATTTATTCTAGTGAGATATTTTTAGAATCACCTGATCTCCCACTTCATACTCTAGGAATTTTCATCAGTTTTTATAAGAATAATTTTTTCAACTCTGCGATGCTCTTATGTGTTGTTGAATATATCTGAAATTCTGTACCATTTCATCAACAAGATCAAGTCCTAATAGATTTATCTCCCCAACTTCATCCTAGATAGTCGGAGACCCGTACATCATTACATAGTGGGATTCATAAGGATCCATATGAATACATTAGTGAAAGATATTGTAGTTAGAAAATTCCAAAAAATGTAGGGGTTGATCTCATCCACCTTTTAAATCCAAAGAACAAGATCTCAACATGTCTTCCCAAGTTTGAGTTTTTCTCTCAGAATGGCCATCTCTCTGAGGATGATAATAAGTGTTGAATGTTATCTATGTATCCAGAGCATGATGAGGAAATCAGCAGAACATCGAGGTATACCTTGTATCCTGATCAGATATAATGGAAGGTGTTACTGTTTGAAATGTTACCATTTTTTTGAATATATCATGTTAAGTAGATCAAGAGATAAATCCTCTCTAATATAAATGAAGTGTTCAAAATTCAAAAGGTGATCAACTATATCCCATATATCATTATGGAATTTAGATATTTTATGAAGTATGAAAATAATGTCCATAGTGATGTTTTCCCATTTTTATTCTAGTATGGGTAATGGTTGAAACATCTCCTTATATGTCTTTCTCTCAGCCTTAACATTCCAACAATCTGAGAATTGAGTGTCATATTTGGAGACATCTCTTTTCAAACCATCACCCCAGAAATACTATTTTAACTCCATATACATCTTTGTGATTCTAGAATGAATAGAGAATGATGAACTATGATCGTCTTCCAATATCTACTTCTTTAATTATGGAATGGGGGGAATACAAACCCTATCCCTGAACCATATTATTTCATCAGAATAAAAGTATAATTAAATAAAATTTCACACATTATTTTGTATCTCTACATCTCTCTTATGTTCTTCCTTAATCTTCACTTATATAGATGGATGACCATTCATTTTAGAGAGATAATAGTTTTACGCATCCTATAAAATTACAATATCTTTCATTTGTATATCAATAAATATTGTATCTTTTGTGATCCTCTTCCTGGATAGGATGTCACAGTATTTTTGTCTCAAAGAATCTTCCACCCTGTTTGCTTTCTGAGGGTGGTAATGTATTGAGTGGTTATAATCTTTAATCAACTCCAACCATCTTGTTTGGTGCATATTCAACTCCTTTTGTGGGAAAATATAGTTTAATATTTTATGATTAGTATAAATATTACACCTTTCACCATAAATATAATGCCTATATATCTTTAATGCAAATATTACCACAGATACCTCCAAATCATGAGTTGGTTAAATTTTATTATGGATTTTCAACTGCCGTGAAGCATAAGCTATCAATATATAATTTATCATGAGAAAACATCCCATCCCCTTCTTAGATTCATCAATGTATATCACAAACAATTCCCTACTACATGTTAGTGTGAGAATAGGTTCACAATCAAACCTTCTTTTTTAGATTATTGAAATTATCTTCACAGTATTCCATTTATAAGAAAATATCTCTTTTCTGAATGAACTAGGTGATTGGATTAGATATGTGTGGAAAATCTTTCAACAAACATCGATAGTATCCAACCAATCCAAGAAATAATAAAATCTCAGTCATTATTTTATGTCTCAGAAAAAATTAAACAAATTCTATTTTTTTATGGATCCATAAATATCCTTTCTCTAGAGATTATGTGACCCGGAAATGAGAAATTCTGAAGCCAAAATCCGAACTTCGTAAATTTCTCATAATTCTTCTCCTTTAGAAGGATTATCAGTACAATTATCAAGTGGTCTTCATGTTCTTACATTCACTTCAAATAGAAAATAATATCACCTATAAATACTACCACAAATTGATCAAGATAATCTATAATGAATCAATTCATTAGATCCATAATGATATTGGGGGTATTATAAAGACAAAAAAGCATCACTATAAAAAATAGTTTCCAAACCTTGTTCAGAATGTCATCTTTGGTATATCCTCCTTTTTTACCCTTAATTGATGATATACTGAATAAAGATCAATCTTTTAAAATTATTGAGCTTAGAAAATTTGTGAAATAAATCATCAATGCAGGGAAGATGATATTGTTTCTTGATAATGATCTAGTTATGTTAATGACAGTGAATGCATAGTCTCATTGATCAGCATTTATTCATAAAAAATAGAACATGTTCTCTCCATGGTGATTCACTAGGGTGTATGAATCTTTAATAAAGATTTTCTTGGAGTTACTTTATCAATTCCTATAACTCAATTGGGGC
Source organism: Viscum album (assembly GCA_963277665.1). Taxonomy (NCBI): domain Eukaryota; kingdom Viridiplantae; phylum Streptophyta; class Magnoliopsida; order Santalales; family Viscaceae; genus Viscum; species Viscum album. The sequence goes on along the minus strand of OY728122.1, from coordinate 1,642,656,472 downwards.
CATTCATTACGGTTTCTTTAAAATTGGCATAACACATAGTATGAGTTCTATTTAAACCTCAACTTCACGATTGGATGGAAGACATAGAAAATCCTCAATAAAGGCATCATAAAACATCCATACAATGGGTGTTTTATTAATCTTGAGTTTCTCCACTACCAATTGAGATAAATAACATTCATTTATAGGAATCATCACCCATAATATGGAAGAAATTTCTACTGGAATGTCATATTCATCCTTGCATCTATATATTATCATAGATTAATCTAGAATATGAAATGAGACATACCTTGCTTGAATATTGATATGATCTCCATATAGAGAGATACAGTCCATGCCAATAATCAGATCAAATTTAAGTATATGAAGGATCACAATATTTTTAGGAAGCACATTCCCAAAATCATCAACTGTAGAAGAATTATAATCTTTTGATGCGACCATTGTTCAGATAGGAGTTGTCACAGAAAACTGGAAATCTAAACATTGAGGTAATATGGTGATCCCCTTAGAAAATTCATTAAATATAATATATTGGGTGGAATCAGAATCAAATAAATCATTTTCTACTTTAGAGTGGATGGAAAGTTTACCTTTCACCACTTCATTCTCATAGTCCACATCTCTATTAGTGATTGCGTGTTGCGTTCCTTTTTTTTATCCTTAAGAGTTTATCGACATTGATAATCATCAATAACCCTTGGATTTGAGAATTTATTGGCATAATGATCCATTTCCTTAAACTTGTAGCATTAATGTGAAGTATGTGCATTCTGTGTAGCATTTTTGTTGTTCGCATCATTAGACATCTTATCACCCTCAATTCCGCATTCAACTTCCCGATGACCATATTTTCAACACATAAAACATTGACTAACCACTTTAGGGAAATTACATATATGTTTCGTTCCACACATTGAGAATAACAGAAACTCATCTTCTTTTTAGTTTTGTCTTTATATTTTCCATTGAATTCAATTTTTCTCTTCTTATCACAATAATTTAACTAATGAGTTGCTCCAATCTCCATCTCAACCTTGAAATAACATCTAACAATTTCCTTATAGATATTTATTCCTTTTATGAATAATTAAATTCAGATACTTGGTTTTGTGCCACCAAAGAATATATCAATTTTACTCCCAAGTTGGATAAAAATTCTAGAATTTTACCTTGCAAGTCTTAAAATTTTCTTTATAGGCACAAATGGATTAATCATCATTTTGAATAAGTTCAAGGAACTCCTTCTCTATCATTGTTCAAAGAATACACGTAATGTAGTTATTGAAAAATAAGTACATGAACTCATCCCATTCCATGTATTGAATTCCATATCTTTAACTCAAATTCATGATAATATTCCACCATTGATCAGCTCAACCCTCCAAATAAAAGAAAACATAGATGAATTTTTCATGTTCAGAACATTGACGAACTGAGTATATATTTTTAGATATATTGATCCTCTTTTCTGCCACTACTAGATCATAAGACCCACCGAATGAAGGTGGACACAGCTTCATAAAGGATTTAACAGAATATTTCTCCATCTATTGCTCATTTGGTAGTCTAGAATGATTCATAGCTTGAAAAAAATTTGTGAGAATGGATACATGAATATGGATTCCATCTCCCATATCATTTAGTTTCTAATGGGGGAAAATCATTTCATTTATCTATCACATTCATTATTAGCACAGTTTCTTCAGGTTCTAGACACTGACCAAATCAAAGAAGCATAGTGTGAGAAAAACTAATCATAATTTTAAAACCAAATAATTTAATAATAATATTTAAATTTTGGACACTTTAGGTTTTATCCTTGGTTATTCATGAACATATCTAAAACACTAGGATATGATTGTAACCTATACTTAGACATATCCTTAGGGTTCTTACTAAGTTTCTCCAATCCTAGTTTCCAAAGGTTATCTTTACCTTTCCTCTGATTCTAACTATTACAGATGAAAAATTACATATATATTTTACTTAAATATTTAATAATATTTATTATACAACATAAAAAAAATGCTAGTATTGTATCGGTTTAGTGTCTTGGGATAGTTGGAAACATACAATATTGGTTCATAAAACATCTACACTGCTTCTCGCTTATTTCATCATAAATAGTCTCATTTTCGAAATATATTACATAAAAAACTTCTTCATGAACTAGGGAAATGAAACATAAGATAAGGTGTTCTCAAATTATTTATAAGGTTAAATAAGGGAAATATCAATGTTTTCATAATCATAAGAACATAAAATTTGAAAATCTTATCCTTTATATAAAAGATCACAATATCATATCGTGGGATAAATCACAAAGTAAATATTATTCCTAATAGTAAAAATAGAAGACAAGAAATTTTGTTTCATATGCATATAATCATTGAAATTTATTTAATATTAGTCAAGGCTCATTGCAAAGACCATCAAAGTGGAAAAAGTCCAATATTGAACCACATTCGCTCCTCGTTACAACCCTATATTACTGTAACTGGTTTAATTTTTTTCTAGTCATGTAAATAACATGATATATAATATTAACAATGAATTGGAGGGAGATATAGGTACCACTAATCTCATAATTAAATAATTCTTATGTGTTACCCAAATACATAAAAACATTCACCATAGAATCACCCATGAAATAAATTGGGTTTCATAAACATCACTCAATCCAAATTGATATAAAACCAATGTATTTCCTAAATTACATTCCATAATAAAAAAATATAATAATATTAATAATAGATATATAAATATAAAACTATTTAAATAGTTTCAACTAATATGAAAATAATTTTGAGAAAACACATGAAAATAATTCTTGATGAAAATATCTTTTCTTCTTAAAAACATTTTCCTTCTTCAAAATGTCACACAATTTTAGAAGAAATAAAATTATGTGAAAATAATAATATAATTTTTTATAGTAATAATTAGAGAAATAACACATTAATAAATAGAAAAAATACATTCATTCCACAGAAGTAAAAAAAATATTCTTCTCATAATTTTGCTGGAAAATTCCAAAATGTACCTCGTACCGAAGATGACAAAAGATTCTAGTAATACTGTTTAGTAAGAATAAACCAATAGGTAAAATTTACAATAAAAAATTATAGAAGGATATTTATCATAGTTTACATACATATTTAGGAAACATGGATTTGGTTGATAAATATACCCTAGTAAATACTTACGAATAAACAATCTCAGATAAAAACATGATATGAAAAAGTCATCCCTAACCTTAGGTATGATATGCTTCATATATATTAGAACCTTGTATATAATGATTTATATAACATTAATTATTTATTTAATAATCATAATTATTTTTATGATAACATTTATGATCATATTTTCATCCGTTTGTTAGTAACATTTCATTGTTACTCGTTATTTAGGTATTAACTATTTTATGTTCGTATTCATGTTTTCTCAGATACGTTCTTATTACTATTTTTATTTTGTAGTCATATCATATAATACATGGTATTATTATATTATATATATTATCTATTCATTAAATTCATTTATATAAGGATTATTTAATGATGATTATATAGAACGAATCACATCACACCTTTGATACCTTAGGCCGTATGTACGCATGAGAGATTATATCGTTACTATAATTATTGAATGGTATTGAAGAGAATGTTGTATAGTATATCAGAATAAATATAATTTAATATTAATTATATATATATATATTACATCGTTATACCCATCCATGTAAGGTGGTGGTGAAAAATGGGTTACACCACAACGTGGAGATAGTATGTCGTACATACGCACAATTGGTGATTTCATTTTTCATATGATGGGTAAAGGAAGTAATATGGTTTTTTAATAATAAAAAATCCTATATGTATATAATTACTATTATAGTTATTACATTATAATGAATCAACTCATTATATGGATGTATAAGAAGAATGAATTTTGAAAGAATCGGTAAATGATAGTACCACTTCTTCAACGCGCCTTCTCATAATCTTCTCTATGAACACTAGGGATGGACATTAAATAAGAACAATACCTATAAAATGTTTATATGGAATTTTATAATGTAAATTTATAGTGTATGTGAGATCTTTAATTCAAAATGTGAAATGAATAGTTGAGGGAGGATGTGCCATTTTATAATTGAGGTGAGGAGAACTTTTGGAAACTTCAAAAAAATTAATTTATAAAAAATTATAACCCCACATAAAAACCACAAAAATGACCCAAATTATAATTTTATGTTATATATGGTTGTAATATCATAAACTTATAAATTTTAGGCAAGTTTTTATAGAAATTTAAGCATTATCATTTTATTTAACACTAAGATATTCTAATTAATTTTTAACATGGGTGAAAACTATTTTAATATTAGAAGTTTGAAATATTTTCTTATTGAAGTAATTATTACAGAAATGATTTATATAGAACATTTTAGAAAATAAAGTAATTATTATATAGTTGTTTTAAAAAATTTGTATTTTTAAATAATTTATGAAAACCTTATTTCTACAAAATATCAACTATATCAATTTTTGATACTATTTATTTCATGTATTTTTAAAAATATAAAAATATGAATTGAAAATAGATCTGAAAATTTTATTATATTTTTAAGTGGTCATGGTACTCTATTAAATTAATTTTACATATTAATTATCAAAAATTATATTTATTAAAATATTTTTAATATCATTTGTTTGAACTCTTCATTAATAAAATAATTACTACGTCAATTTTGAGTAATTACATAGTTTACTAATTTCATGAATAAAAATCTAAAATAAAATAATATGATTATGAAAAATCAATTATATTTAATAATAATACATATAGTCGAATTTATCATATGAAAAAACGACATTAAAAATGCTATAATCCTTTAAAACCTGAATGTGAAAAATTTATCATCACTTTAAATAAAATGATATAAGTGTCAAAATATCTCTATACATCTCCAAATGGTCAATATGTAGACCCATGGATTATTATGGTCTTTCTATACTCAAACAATGATGGTTTTTAATGTGGTTGGGCCTTTTATGGTTATTAATATTTTAATAAAATTTGTTTTATTTATTTCTCACCAATTTATTAATTTTTTCATCATCAAAATCTATGTGTTTAATGTAAAAATATATTTACCAAAAATTAAAAATAAATTATCATAATATAGAAGATACATTTATCTTTCAAATGAGTATTTATAATCATGTTTATCTTATATATATTCTTGTTTTAAAAATAATTTAATTATTAAAGATTGAGTGAGACATATGAAACTTTTCAATAAATAAAATAAATTAAATGTCTTTATCTTATACAAGTGGGATCCAATGGATAACATTTTAACCCAATTATGTTTCAATGAAAATAATAATCATCCAATTATATCAAATAATGTTTTAGGGTAAATTTATAATATTATTTTTACCCTTAATTTCTAGATTTACTCTTTTTCTGTGTTTATAAAATTTACCGAAGATACTATACATATTGACCAAAAATAAAATAAATAGAATAAAATAACTTGTAAAAACATATTAATAAAATAAAATTCATTTTAAAAAATCATAATAAATAATTTTGAGTAATAAATTTAAATTTATTCCCATTTTTGAAATGATAAAACGAGTTTTAAATGTTAAAATATTGGTAATGATTGAAATGTTTCTACATGTGAATTTAATTTGAAATTAATTCCAAAGACCTAAATTATATGAAATTGTGAAAATATATTATATTTATAGATTGAAACCATTCAATAATATAATTTAACCATATAAATTATTTCAATGAAAAAATATATTTTCCATTAAAATTTAGATTATTTTTACTATTCCTCAAAACATGAAATTCATCAAAAAAATATTAAAAATTCATGAAATATAAATATTTAAACCCGACATTAAAATAAAATTTTAATGTCTTCATATAAAAATTATTAATTTTCCAAAATCATAATTTAAAAGCTGTTCTCCATTCAAATATGTAAAATTAACCTTTAAAAACAGGTTTTTCAGATCAAATAGAGTATTATTCATAACCTATGAATAAAATATCCATTGGTTGAATATTAAAAATATTTTACGAAGTATATAACACATATATATCTAATTAATTTCATTAACAAAAGCAATTCACTAAAAGATATTAATATTTAATAGATATATATTTTTAAAAAATAATTAATAGCTAATTAATTCACAATAAATCTTCATAAGTTAGTTATAATTATTCCTGCTAACCAAACTCCAAGGGTATAATGGTAATTTTATAATAAGGGCGTCTCGCGGTTCATTTAAACTCACAATTTTGTGTAAAGCTAGCTATTGAAGAATAAAATTTATTTAAAAACATATTTCATAAAAACATCCAGGTGTAAGAAGAACCATATTCATATTTTTTATATCATTTATGATCCTCTAATGTCATCAAATCACAATCTTGTTAATAATATTTCCTTATTATCCTTTTTGTGTGTGCAAAATGATTCATTTTCTATTTCTTGTTTTATCATATATGCCCTAGTCCATGAGCACAAGATATAGTTACATCATCTCAAGAATTATATTAAGGAAATATATATAATTCTCTTCATTATACACACATATATAATCAATATGTATTTGTGAAAAATGGAAATATATCACATCGTATAATAGAGAAGGTAGGTCGTACATATGCCCGAGCGTCAATATCATATTTTAATGGTGAAATGGTAAATAAGTGGATTGTAAATTTATTTTTTACATAATATATATACTAATATAATTATAATATATATATATTTATATCATTATACCCCTAGAATTAATGGGGTTATGAAAAAAATATTACACCAAAGTGTGAAGATTGTAAGCCATATATACACACATGTGGTGATATTGGTTTTTATTGGATAGTTAAAATTTGTAATATTGTTGTTTAATAATAATAATTAAATGTAATAATATAGGTGATACTATATTAATCACATTATAATGGATAAAACACATTAACAAGTTGTAGAATAAGAAAAAATCATGAAAGAGTTAGTAAAGGCTATTACGTATTCTTTGGAGAAATTTATTTAGATCTCATCATATATACAGTAGGGATTGACATATGATAAGAAAATGACTTCTAGAATGAGTATTGGGATGTTTAGATGATAATGTTTTAGGTTTTGCGTGATATTTAAGGCTAAATGTGATGTGAACAAGTAAGGGAGGAGGTGAAAATTTATAATTGAGATGAGGGGAACTTTTGGAAATAAAAAAATTAATTTATATAAAATTCAATATCAATCCAAATACCGTTATATGGAAATATATTAAAACATAAAATGATATAATGTTGTAATATCATCAAAAAATATATTTTATTCAAGTTTTGGTATTATTTTAAATCTTATCATTTTGATTAACCGGTAGTGAACATATTTAAATTTGAACCATGTTATCAAACATTTCTATATTAAAAAGTTACAATTTTTTCTTATGTGAAGTCAATTAGACCATACCAAGACAATTTAACCCATTTTATACAATATTAAAAATATATTATATTTTTAAATATGTTTTATTATTTTTAAATTATTTAATAAAAAATTATTTGGATAGAAAATTATTAATGTAATTTTTGACACTATAAATTAATTGGACTTTTAAAAATACCAGGATGAATATTTAATTTCAGAAATAAAATATTTTATTGTATACCATAGTTTTCAAGTTCATATTGATAATTAAATTATCACATTAATTATCTCAAATTATATTTATTTTATCAATTTCAATAAAATAAATTTGATATTACCCTTAATTAAGTTTTTACCACATCAGCATTTTGTAATTACAAAATATACATATTTTTTGAATAAAAATTAAAAATTAAATACCATATTGAATAAGTATCATATATATTTTATAATAATATTTATATTCAATTATGTATTTTGGATAACCCAATATTAAAAATGACTTTGGATTTCAGACATGAATGTGAAATATTTAAATTTTAATTAAATAAAATGTTATAAATATCATTATCTTACCATAGTGACCCAAAATGAAAAAAAATATATTTTACCATGAAAATATTCTTATTAAGTTAAAAAATTAAATTTAGATTCATTAATAACATTATTTTTTCCGCATGTGGACACACAAGGGATATTTAAGAGAAAATATGTGACATTTTGTGACTTTCATTGATTTTAATATTATATATGCCATGATCAAAGGCATGCATCAATAAAAAAAATTATATTATATCCTTATGTGTTAAGAGTATAATTATCTTCATCATAAAATATTTGGGCATGTTTTAGGGTCATTTTAAAGTCTTTATCGTATTATTTTTAACCCGAATTAACCAAATTACAGTTTAATACGGAAAAAATGAAACAATGTTACTATTTATATTGGAAAATAATAAAAGGACTTGTTCAAGAAATATTTAACTTAAAAATTTATATATGAAATTTAATTTTCATAATACAAAATTCTATAGTTTTACAAATTATTTAATATAAAATATGTAGTATTATAAAATAAGCTGTATTTTTAGAAAAATGACATTTAAAAAAATAATTTTTTTAAAAAATAAATTCTTCTTTTAAATAATTTTCAAAAACCATAATTGGATTATTTTAAATTAAATATTATCTAATTAAATATTAAATCTAATAAAAATAATAATTTGACCTTATTATGACTTTGAAAGAAAATATGATTTTCAATAAAAATAGAAATTTTCAATACTCCCTAAAAAATAAATGTTTTCAGAAAATTATATAAAAAATTAATATAAAATTAACATGGGCATGATGAATTCAAAAATATATTTAATTTTTTCAAATAAAATTTATATAAATTGTAAAAAATTAATATTCATATAAAAGGAATCGAAACACATTATTAAATAAAGCATATATTTTTTTATGGATAATGTTACTTTTCTAAAAATTGTCTAATAATCTTATAAGAACATACCAATAAGTTCACATTGAGTTGGAAATTTATATTTATTTAATAAATTATTTGTTAATATTTATTATCTTTATGTTATTGGATAAGATATAATTGTTATATAATATTTCACATTTGGTTTAAATTCACGATTGCATGAAATGAAAGCTATTAAAGAATTAAATTTATTTAAAGATGAATATTCTTTAAAACATTATGATATTACATTATTTCCACAATAAAATGTGCTTCTCCCACAAAATTTAACACATGAATATAAATGGATAATGATACCTTGACCTCATCACATCCTCAGGTCCCCATGTAGCTTCCTCAAGTTAACAGTTCCACCATGAAAAAAATAAAAAATAGAGTGTTTTTGTTTCATAGAAATTATTCACTACAACTGTGAATATCTACTGGTTGTTTTTCATAAGAAAAAACATTATCCATTGATTTTAATTCTGAATATATTACATGTGATGGTTTAGGTATGTATTTTCACAGGAGAGATACATGGAACACATCATGAACATGAGAAATATTTGCTTCCAACGCCAATATATATGCTCCCTTCCAAAGGAGATCAGGAATTTCAAAGGGTCTAATTTAACTGGTTGTTTGAATTAAATTATTTAAAAATTTTATCTTTATCTTATAGGGAGTTAATTTTTAAAATACCATGTCATTAACTTCATTCTCTTTGTCTCTTTTTCCGTTGTTAGTGTTACATTTTTCTGACAATGAGAACCTCTCATGTGATGTTGAATTGATCTAATCATCTATGATATTTCCTCTACTAGATAATTTTACAATAGATTTATTTTTATAACTTCATTCCACCATGTTGGAGTTCTACAATTTTTAATATAGAGAGACTCATTGGTATCCATCTGAATAATGGAGTGAAAGCTATCATGGTAATAAAGTTCAACCAAAGGAAAGTTGTTATACAATAAACCTTTTATATCCATTAAGAATTATATAAACATGTATTTTGAAGTTCGAATTGTCCTATCTGACTAACCATACATTTGAGGATGATAATTAGGGTTGAAACGTAACAATGCCTACAGATCCTACTGAAGACTTCTCTAAAACATTGAGGTAAATCTAGGATTCCAGTTAAAAATAATGGAAAATCTTACTCTATGAAATCTCACATAAAAATATATAATCATGAAATCCAATAATTAGATAAATCTCCGCTAATAATAATGAAGTGTTCCTAACATTATTATTTTTAGATGTTTTGGGAAGTCTAATGATAAAATACATGGTGATGTTTTCTTATTTAAATTCAAGTATATGTAATTGTTGTACCATACCCATAGAATCTAATCTCTCATCAATAAATATCTAAAAATCCAAGAACTGTGAAATATACTCTACAATATCTCCCTTCACGCAGTCCCACATGAAATAATCTTTTGAGACTCTATACAACTTGGTGCGTTCAAGGGGAATAATGTATGTGGTATAATGATCCTAACACAACAAATCCTTCCTTAAATCTGGTATGGATGGGACACAAACACAATTTCTGAACATTATTATTCCATCACAATCAATGATGAACTGAAAAACAATATTCACATTTATTTTAGATCTACATATTCCTTTTTCACCTCCTCAATATTCACTTATATAAATGTTTGAAAATTAATTTTAGAAAGATAATATTTATTCCATTCCATTATGATTTTCAGATTCCTTCTTTTAATATTAATAGATATTTGTTGTTTTTGATCCTCATCATATTTTTTCTAGCATGTTTTATTTGACTCAAAGCATCTTCCACTTATTGTACTATCCAAGGGGGTAATTTATTGACTAGTCATAATTATTAATCAATTCCATCCATATGGTTGGGTTCATATTAAACTCTTTTTAGGAAAAAATATAAATTAAACATTTTTGATCATTATATATGTCACACCTTCCTCCCTAATAATAATGAAACGGAATGATAAAAAAATGATTATAGAAGATAACTCCAATTCATGGGTTGGGTAAATTTTCACATGAATTTTCTATTATTTTGAGTAATAATATATAAACATATAATTTTTCTTGATAACACATCCCATCCTATTAATTTATGCATCACTATAGATCCAAAACATTTCCACACTACAAGGTATTGTGAGCATCAGTGCACTAACTAACCTTCTTTTAAAATCCTTGAAATTTTATTCAAAGTTTAAAATCTATATGAACATAAACCCATTCTGAGGAAACTGGTTGAGTGGATTAGTAACCAAGAGAAATATTTCCTAAAATTTCAACAAAATCCAGACAAAAAATAAAAAATATGTATCTCATGATATTAGATGTCCCAAAAATGAAACATTCTAAAGCCCAAATTCACACTTGTTAAATTTCCCCTAAATCTTTTGATTCTCTTGGTCTTTAGTATAATCTTCAATTAGATCTAACGTTCTTTCATTCCCTCTGAATATTCAAGAATATCATCTATAAAGTCAATAAAAAACTTATCATGATAGTATCGAAAGACTCTATTCATTAAATCTGTGATGATTTTAGGGGAATTAGAAAGACCAAAATACATCACTATAAATTCACAATTTTTATAAAATGTATATAATGACTTCATTGTTATATCCTAAATCATGAACCTCAACTGATGACATCCAGAATTAAGATCAATCATATAAAAGTATTGTTCTATACCCAGTTTATCAAATAAGTCTTCAATATGGGGAGATGATATTTTTACATGATAATGATCCTGTTAAGCTGTCAAGAATCGGTGAAAAGTTTCATTGATCCATATTTCTTATAAACAAATAAGGCGGGTGCACCAAAAGGTGATGAACTAGAGAATATCAATACCTTTTCCAGATTCTCTCGGATTTTTTTGTCAATTTCTAAAACTCAATTGGGTCAATTTAATAAGGATTCATTGAAATACGCATAGATCCAGGTATGCGGTCTATCAAAAACTCAACTTCACGATTTGGTGGAACACCTAGAAATTATTTCATAAAAACTTCAACAAAATACTATACAATTTTGGTATCATTGTTGGTTAGTTTCTCCAAAAACATATGAGATATATACCATAACATTTTATGAATAATGACCCACATATTGGGTGTAATTTCCAATAGAATATCATATTCTCCCTTACAATGATTGGGGATCAATGATTTATTCATTATATGACATATGAATTTCCTTAATCATCAATTGATACAATCACCATGTAGTTAGAGAAAATCCCTAGAAAGAATCAAATCAAATTCATCTATTGTAAGGATCACATGATTTTTTCAAAGCATATTCCCTTTAACATCAACTGGAGAAGAATTATAAACTAATATTTTAAATTTTGGGCAATTAAATATTTACATATATAAATAAACATATAATTGTTGAGGTCATACATACTTATCCTTAGAAAATGTTGTAGAAATAAAATTCTAGGTAGATCTATAATCAAATAAAACATTAGATTCTTTATAGTTTGTAGTATTTGTAACTTTCACCACCTCACTATCGTACTACACATCTATGATAGTGATCTCAAGTGATTTTACTTTCTTATTTGGCCTTAATAGGTTGTTGAAATCGCTTATCATTGATAACCTTCATATTTGGAAACTTATTATTATAATTCCCATTATCTATGAACATGAAGCATTGAAGTGTGGTAGGTGCTTTATATTCATCCTTTTCTCTATTTTAATCATTATATATCTTCTTCCTATCCCTATTGGAGTCAATTGATCAATGGACATATTTCACAAAATTAAAATATTTTCTAATCCCCTTCATACTTTTTCCACCATGTTTCTTTTGACACATTATGAATGAATGAAATCTGAATTATTTTTCACAATAGTCTTTAAAAATAACCACTTAATTCAATTTCCATCTTCTTATCAAACCCATATGATTGTTTTGTAACTATAATCTACATCTCAAACCTTAGAGAACGTTGAATGATATCCTCATAACCATTGACTTCCCTTATGGTTACCACCCTTTAGATTTAATCCACATAATAATATATCAGTAATAATCTCAGTTTGGATGATAATTCCAGAATCATTCCTTATAATCATTTTAAAGGGTTTCTATTAGGTAGAAATTGTTTCATCGTGAATTTTTATAAGCTTAAGAAACTTCATATCAAAGTTATTTTAGTGAATACAAGTAATGTACGTAAAAAAAATATGCTCTTGAAAATGTCACATTCCAGAGATTCAATTTCATCTATTTTATTAATATTATTGTTAAGATTCCACTATTGATTTGATTCACCTTCCAAATGATATATTGAAAAAAAATCACTTTCTCATGTTATGAAAATTAGGGAACATAAAATATTTTTTTAGTTCTACTTATCTGATGTTTATCCAATATTCGATTAGAAGACTCATTAAAAAAATTGGAAACTACCCTAGGAATGACTCACCAGAATTTTTTTACCTCCATTACTCAATTGGATATCCAACATGATTCATAGATTTAAATATTTATGTGAGAACAGAAAAAATATTTTTCATTCCATCTCCCACAACATTTGGTTTACTATGAGGACAATTATTACATTACTTATTACATTCATCATTAATGTGGTTTATTTGGGTTCAATCAATTGAATAAAACCAAAATAAATTGTTTGAGAAATAGAAATATTACATGGAAGACCACATAATCATGTGAAATTACTTATAAATTTTTGACTTTGGACACATTAGGTTTTATCCTATGTAATTTATGATCGTCACCAAACCTCTATCATTGTATTCTATACATAGACTTATCATTAGGGTTATTACGACTTTCTCACCTTGTAGTTTCCAATGGTTAACTAACAAATTGTCTGATAATGACTATAATGTACCGTAATTTTAATACATAGATATTACATTTAAATAGATGAATTTTCCTTACTAAAAATACATACTATAACCATATATGTTTAGTGTGTTGGGATAATTTTTAACATAATCAACTAATTCATAAACATATTCTTCTTATTCATTCATAAGTACAACCATTTTTTACACTTCTTACATAATAAATTTGAACATATCTAGAAGAAAAACATAATAAAGGGTGTGATATGGTTATTAGTATGGGGAATCATGGAAGATGGCATAAGAATATGGGCCTGAGAACATGAGAATACCTTTGAAAATTATATCATGTATATCAAAGAGAATGATATTGAGACATGGACTAAATAAAAGAAGTACATAATGCTTGTTTTATAAATGAATGAGATAACAAAATTTGTCGGAGTATAACATAAGACTTGAAATTATGTCAAATACCTGAGTGTTGAAAAATATTTTCATGTTATTCAAGGATCACTATCGAGACAAAAAATCATTAAAAGTACCTTAGTGAATCGGGTTCACTCTTTGGTCCATTATTTTAATACTAAACCATCTATACGTATTATTCCTTATCTGTATTACTGAACTAAGTCAACACTTCATTCTAGACTTGTCTGTATCATGTTATATAAGTCATTAACAAATCATTTTGAGGGAGATATAGGTTTCACCCATCACATATTGAAAACCATTAATATTTTTTCCAAATGAAAATAAATCATTTATCATATCATGACCCATGAAAAGAAATGGGTTTTGATAAACATCATTCCATCATAACATTATCCACAGAAATGAAATGGGTTTCATAAATATCCTTACATCATAAAAAATAACCAAAAATGGAATGAATACATATAATATCCTTGAAAAATATTACCCATAAATTATATTAAACAACATATAAATTTATCTTTGATGGAAAATAATTTTTAGAGATAACTTTCAAATAATTATAGAGAAAAAAATTATTTATGTTTTGAAAATGTTTTTTAAATGCCGCAAAATTATAAAAGAAAAAATTTTCTTCTATAATATAAATGTTTGATTATATGGGAATATTCAAGGAATTAATGTTTCATGAATCCTTGAAAATATTATTACTATATATTTGTTTAAAAAACATCCATTTCATACATTTTGAATAAAATCCACAGAGAAACTCATCTGGAAAACAAAAAAATGATTCTATTGGAACCATTTAACAAAAATACACACATAGTTAAAAATGAAATTAAATAATTACAGATGAATATTATTTTGTATATCATTTTTATGAAATACGACATGAAAGATAAATATTTCCCATAAGATACACTCATATAATCAATCCCGAATAATATGAGATTGTGAAAATAAACCTTACTGTAGGGTTGTTTTCTTTTGTACATATCAAAAAATCACATAAAATAGTTTAATGAATGTTATTAATTTATACAAGAACCATATATATATATATATATATTATATCACAAGTGATCCTCTTATATATTATTATCACCTTTTTGTTAATAATATTTTTTTAGTACCCTTCTTTTGTGTGTTAATTACTTCATTTTCATAAGCATGTTATTTCTTATAAGTCCAAGTTAAAGTGAATATGTTATAGTTTAATCAAATGAATAATTATTTTAAGGTAATGTATATCATATTTATTCATTATATAAACATATATAATCTTTTTTAGTGGTGTACATGGAAAATGAATCACACTGCTTCATTTAGATGATATGTCGTATGAACACAATAGCGGTGATATAATTTCCCTAATAGTGAACGACAAGGAAGTGGATAATATATTAATTTTTTAAAGTAATAAATATAAGTTTTAATATATATATATATATATTATTTCCATCATTATAAAAATACTAATATTGATGTGATGAAAAAATTATTAGACCATGCCTTGGAGAAGGCATGTCGTATGTACCCACACACACATAATGATTTTGTTTTTTCAAAGGAAGGGATAAATGGTGGAATAATTTTGTTTAGAAATCATCACAAAATCTTATAAAATAGGTGATATTATAGTTATTAAATTATAATTTAAAAAGAATATGGAGATGAAATAGAGGATGAAATAATCTCAAATGATTTGGAATAGATGATTAACTCTTATTTGGAGAACATCTTTTAAATCTCTTCTTACGGACACTGGGGTTGGTCAACTAAGAATAAGAAACCTATGTAATTGAAATATTGAAGTATAGAAGAGAAATTTTCATGGAATGGTTGATCTTTAAGGAAGAATGTGATTAGAAAAATTGAGGGAAGAGGTGCCATTTCATAATTAAGGTTATGGATATTTTATAATTACAAAAATTACTATTTTATAATTAATTAAATATTTGTCCAAATAAATGAAAAAAAGAAAAGGATTCAAATATTAGATGGGATAAGCTTTTAATTTCATTTACCAAAAGTTTTTATATTTTTCATTAATGTAATCTTTATCATATTGATTAACGGTTAGTTTACGTATTTTAATTTTAGCTTATGTAACTACATTTACAAAATTAAAATGTTTTAATTTTTACTAATTTTATTTAATTAAATAATAAATATAAAATTTATATTATTTTCAGACATACTATAAAAACATTTTTATTTTTAAGATGATTTATTGTTTTTAAATAATTCAATAAATTATTATTATGATAAAATATCATTAGTGTAATTTTTTTCATTACTCGTTACTTGGAACTTTAAAAATATCATGATTAATAGTTAATTTTGAAAATGAAATTTTATTATAACTATAATAGGACAAGGTATTCTCTAAAATTATTTTATCATAATAATTATCTGAAATTAATTTTATTTTAATATTTTTAGTAAAATTTATATGATATTTCCATTAAGAAATTATTGAATCCATCAATGCAGTGTGATAATTTAATATAAATATTTATTAAATATATATTAAAAATATTTTACCATGATGAATATAAATTTATACCATTTAGTCAAATATTTTATTCGAATAAATATTTTGGGTAACTCTATATGAAAATCTATATATTTTTTAAAACACGAATGTGACATCATTAAATTTTTGTTAAATAAAATATTAAAAATATCATAATCTCATTTATTTGGGAATAAAAATATATATAATAAAAATATTTTTATTATGTTAAAATTTTATATTTATATTCATTCATAACATACCTTTTTCCCCATGTAGACACATAAGTGATATTTATGAAAATGATAGTCATATTTAGTGAAATTATTTCATTTAAATATTATATAAGCCCTTCTAATGAACATGTGGCAATTAAAGTACTTAAATTCTATCAATATATATTTACGGTAGAATTATATTCATCTAATAAAATATGGTCATATATGATGGTCATTTTATATTCATTATAATATTTTTTTAACCAAAATTACCCAATTTATCCATTACCGTGGCAAGATAAATTAGCAAGGTTAGTATTCATATTGGCCAAAAAATAATAATGAAAAATTCAATAAAATTTTACCTTTGGAATATAAATATGTAATCATTTTTATGAATTAGGAACATAAAATATTAATAAATTAGTTAAAAAAAACAAATAAAACAATATTAAAAAAATAATTTCGGAATAATTCCATTGGAAAACATAAAATGTTATAATAATAAATTTTTATATAATATCATTAACAAGAAAAATAATTGGATTATTTTTTTTAAAATTAAATAATTAAAAATTAAAAGTAATTAAAAACATAATTAAGTCTTGAAAACAATTTAAATAAAAATATAGTTTTCAATAAAATCAGTTTTTTCACAGTTTCAGAAATTATACATGTTTCTAGATAATTATATAAAAAAGTAAATTTAAGATATTTTTGACATTCTAAATTCAATGTTGAAATTAAAATTTTTTATATACGTTTTCTATAACTTTAAAAAAAATATTCATATGAAAATAATAAAAACACATTATTGAAGTTAAAGTATTTTTTTATTAATAATGTTATATAATAAAAAAATGTGTTATAATTTTCTACAAATATTCCCATACAGTAATATTGAGTTGAAAATTTAATTTTTTTTATAAATTCGTTCATATTTATCATCTCTAATTTAACGAATAGGTTATAACAAACATATAATATTACGTGTTTGTTTTAACTCAATGTTGCATAGAACACATCGTATTAATGAATTAAAATCATTTAAAGATAAATATTTATTAAGATATTGGTGTGTTACATTAACATAGAAATAATATGATATAGATAAAATTTTATATTTATTTATAATTTTTGTACGATTAACGTCATTCCTTTGAATCCATTTAAGAATATGTAATTTGAATCCCAAAATTCAAAATAGTCAACTTCTCATGATTCTAATTGATGATGGATACATATGAATCTAGAAAAAAAAAATTATATCTGTATTTATGTATACTATATGATATTATCCCAGGTGTTTCATTAGGTCATTTCCATAAATAATGGAATTTTTGAGATATAGTGAACATAATAAAGACATGGATAAGTAAAAAGGACTTATAATCAATGTTGAAGGACTTATAGGGAGTGTGTTGGTAAATAGATAAACTGAAATGGGAAGATAATGAGTAACACATTAGGGAGGATGATATATTGTGATTTAAAAATCCTAATAAAAAATTAATAAGCATATAAATATTATTTTGAATGTCTTTATGTACCTCCGTTGATATTATGTAGTTTTTAAAAATGTATAAATAATAGTGGATGTTTTATTTATGAATAGTAAAATTAGGAAACTAGAGTAGCACCACATACTGTAAAAACTAATTTTAGTTTTGAGTTACTAAATTTTAAGGGTAAAGGGGAATGTGAGAATAGAGGAATCTATATTGAAATTTTTTTCACATATAATTATTTCTCAATAGTGATTGTTTTCCAGAAATTTTTTTATCACAATATTATAAATTTCATCATTTAAAATGGATGTAAGAATTAATATATTTGATTTTCATATCATAGATATTAGAGAAAAATTTTAAGATAGATCCCAAAATTTTTGTTCTAGATATCTCCACAATGGGGTGAACTAAAATCTATTGAAAATAAAATAATCACTTTGAATTTAAATTTGGAAATCATGGAGAAATATTTGATATTGTAATTCAATATAATGATTTTTGTTTTTTTTTAAAAAATATTACAGAGCACATGTAATGATGATGAAACCGTGATGAGAATGAAATGTTTTCAACTCTTAGGATGAAAGATGAAGGATTTTTAAGATACTATCAACATTTCTTACTTTTGGGAAATATAGTGTTATAGAGAAATATTGAATATTTTAATTGTAATGAAAATAAAGGACATGAATGATATATTAGGAATATTGGAAAAGGTAAAGATATCATTAAATAAAAAGGGAACTAAATTATATTCCATCTCCATTAGAAGATTATATAGAAGAAGGAGAATGCGAAATTAATATATTTATGTATCCGACATATTAAAGTGTTGATGATGGATTATAAAAGTGATAATTCTATTTTTTAATTGTATTCTTCCGGTTGATTATTTCAGTATTTTATATTTGTGAAACACAAAGCGTTATTACCAACACTAAGAGGAAACTCTCATCTAGAATAGATATATAAGATAAATATTAAACACCATTATTGGCACGCAGATAATAAATTGTTTCAAGAAGTGGATGCATTGAAAAATAGAGATTAAATTCATATGAATTATAAAATTGATATGATTTATTAATCATTTAGTACATGGAGAGACCCTTATTTCTATAAAATGATGAAGTCCATACTGAAAATAGTCTATATAGGAGGAGAAGAGGGGGTTCCCCTTGATTTAGTCAATCATTAATTGAATGTTAAAAAACAATAGATTTATTAAATATTTTATGAGGATATGGATTTGAAAACAATGAATGACTAAGATTCAATGGAAATAAGGTAAATTAAAAAATAAAAATTGAATACTAGCTAGATGTATTTGAATTCATTATTCAATTCCCATAAAAAACATCTTCATTAGATACCCTGATTTTAATCAACATACTTTTTTTTCACTATATAACTTAAAAAGAATGATAACCTAGATATACTATCTTAAAAGTATAAGAAAAAAAATTAAAATACAATTAATGAAATCTATTTTCTATTTGAGAGATTATCATTGTGTTTCGATACAATTGAATAGAAATATAAAATCAAGAGTAACTATAATCTAACTCTCTGCTATGTTTTTAGAATTTAAATATAAAATAATTTTATATTAAAAAATTAATGAATAATTATAGGTACTCGAGATACAATCAACAATTCAAAGTATTCCATCACATATGATTCAGCTAAAATAGAATGGAAGGGAAAAGTAAGTATTTGTTTCAATAAATAAATAATTTTTTTGAGAAAACTTCCATATTAGTACTGTAACCCAGTGGTAAATAAGATGACGTAATGTTTATAATTTTTCTATTATGAAAAATATCATTGGACCTAGATTGTAACTTAGTAGCTTTAATGATGGTCACATCATTATCACTATTGATAATGTTAAAATAATTTTTAAAAATATAAAACGTAAAGGAATAATCAGAGTTTAAAGTGTTAATATTCTCACCATAGAAGACATCCCCAATTTCCATGTGCAAACCTTCATTTTGGGGATTATTCTTTAATGTCTATATTTTTACAAATAACACCAAAATTTGGGCATGAAAAATTTCGGAAATTTTTTCTTATACACGAATCCAAGAGAAATTAAAACAATATTGACATATGAACATATAAAAATTATTAACACATAATAAATATGAACAAATAAATAGTATTAAAATATAATAATATAAGCATAGAAAATATACTAATATAAAAAATGCATATATAAACAATTTCTAAATCATAATTTTTTTTATGTTAATACAACCCACATTTAAACATTTATTCTATGTTTATTAAGTTTTTTATTTGTTTAATAAAATTATCATATAAAGTGTATGATAATTAAGATCTATAA
This sequence comes from Viscum album, assembly GCA_963277665.1. Lineage (NCBI taxonomy): Eukaryota > Viridiplantae > Streptophyta > Magnoliopsida > Santalales > Viscaceae > Viscum > Viscum album. Next base: position 1,642,635,624 of record OY728122.1, on the reverse strand, counting down.
TTTATAAAAAATATTACAATATAAGAAGTCAAAATTCAAAATATTAATATAAAAACATTTATTTTCATGAAAACAATTAATATATATTTAATAACAAAATCAGTAAAGACATGAAAATATAAATTGGATGGAATCTATTTGAATGTGCTTTTAATAAAGAATATGGTGATAACTAAAATAATTTATTACATACTATTAGGTAGAATGATGACATTGACATTGTACTTGAGTTAGTTTATTGGGATCATGCATCAGAAGATGAACTTTGTAAATAAACAAATGGTAAGGTCAGATTTCATGACAACTCATATTCTATATAATAGGTGTTTTAATTAGTTATACATTCTCACTCTTATATGAATATCCCCACTCTTATTATTATAAATAGAAGAAATTAATCACAAATATTATACTAAAGTCAAGAAAAAGATTCATATAAAATAAAATTTTCTGGACTATTTCATATAAATTAAAACTAAATCATTAGAAAACAATTTAAATATATATTAATATCTCAGATAGTAAATATTTAACCGAATATAGATATAATAATTTAAAAAAATAATTGAATTAATCCAAAACAATAATGGGGTTCATATAAATACAAAAATCGTGATATAATAAGACATTGAACATAAAAAACTTCATAAAATAAACATACTAATGGAAACAAAAATTACTGTATCAGTGGAAACAAAAAATTTGAAAGTTGGATATAAAGAATCATTTGACTTATATTTTTTCATCACAAAAATTTATTCACCTAATAAGGTATATGAAAAACCCCAGGTAACTTGTATTTAACTGCAATTTGATAATAATCAAGTGTTGTGTTAAAATTAAATATATTGATATGAGTTCACATTGGCGAGTACACTATGATAAAAACAACATCTAAAGAAACAAAAAAGGTTAATAATAATGATTTACCTATTATTTGTTTTTATGAAAACCTTATTTTATAACTACAAAAATATCATATTATACATTTTAAATCATGCATATATCACAAAAAATGTATTATATTTTTAATGTAAAATATTTACAGTCTAAAAAAAAACCAATTGTTTGAGTAAAAAAATCATTGAACCCATTAAACTCATACATAATGCATCATGCTAATGGAAATACATGATACTGGTATGGTTAATTAATCAAGCATTTTATTTATAAATCTCTAAAAAAATGACAAAATAAAATGAAAATTAGATACAAAGAAATGATATTGAAAAAATGCCTTTAAATTTCATTAGAATAAATTTCATACCCTCCACCAATCATGTTGGATTCGATCCCTATGAGGAACCGGCCATAAACATTACATAATAGAATAAATTTCATTAAAAATAAATGATTTAAATTACAAAATATCTTTTCTATTTAGATTTTTTAAAAATTAGGACCGAATTCATACAGATCATCCCAAAAGAATAAAATGTTGTTAAAATTTAAAATATATCCATTTTTTTTCATAATACAAGTGTTTTTAATAAAAGAATGAATTATTTTCATGAAAAGTCTTCAAAACATTTATAACTGCTTCTAAATTTCCTATGACCATCCTTAATCCCTGTGAGGAACATTTTAATCCATGAAATGAGATCACATATGCTCATTATGGGATATAAAATGACTTTGAGAAACTATTTGTGCATGAATACATATAAAAAATAAAATCATTCCTAGAAAGAATAATTACAGTGAATAAGAAAAAAATAGTGAATTTAAGATTCCATGAGATTTCCATAATACATAGAAAACATAAAAAACCATTTAGGTAAATTGGGTCATTTCATTCTTAAGATTGTAACCCTCTCAGCTACCATATAATTTGTAACTGTAATGGATATCGTATAATTTACTCCCATGGCCTCATTATGGTGTAACCATCATTGATACACATGTTATAACTAATATGAAAGTCCTATAAAAAAATACACCCAATGAAATGTAGGTAGATATAGGTACCAAACTTTATCATAAATTATTCCAATGAATAATAACAAAATCATAAATTAAGAATACATAATAATAAAATTTATTTTTTAATTTGGTGAAAATAGAAATTTAAAACATGATTTTTAAAATGTTGTATAAAATAGGTGAGAATTAATATAATGGAAGGAATATGTTTATAAACTTCAATAAACAAAATATAAATAATAATAATAAAATTTATTACTCAATTAATCTTATTAATATATAATCTATGAAGGATAATATTAACACAAAGAATGGAAATTGGGTTAATAATTCCCTTACCTCTGGTTCATCTTACAAAAAACACGTTCAAACTTCATGTATAATGTATTAAATAGTGTTAATAATGTATTAAATCATCATATTAATATTTATATTTACTTATATGCCAATCTAATAATATCTATCAACCCATTTATTAATAATATTATGTTATTTTTTTTGTTTCGGGTGTATCTATTTCATGGTTTCCATGGTAGGTTTGTCTTAGATTTTCTTATCATAAGGGTGAAAAAACCAAAATTGAAATAAATTGTTATAAAGAAATGTAATTTTTTAAATGTTCATATATAAAATTTTGGGTAATATGGTATGAAAATGAATCTTTATATAAAACATTAGTGATGAACCTTAGTTTATTTTGGTGAATTTTGTTCATTACAAGCCACTTATGTTATATTAATTAATTTTATGTATGAAAACCGATTCTAGAACATAAGATAACATATAATATTTATAATTAAATACTATTTATCTACATTAAGTGTTTTATGAGCTGAATTGAAGGTAGTAATGAAAATTTAAAACACATCGTCCACGATGTCCGAAAATGGACACATCACAGATGATTTTTTTAGAATAAAAATGAGAGGGGATGTAATATAATGAATAATATTTCCATAAAAATGATAAAATTATAGTATATATAAGATAATAGAGTTTTAATTCATCCTGGATAATGGTATCTAATGAGAGTATAAAAAATAAAAAACAATTAAAAAGAAAATAAAAGAATATTTTTACCTCTTGAATCCTCCTCTGTGAGAACCTCTTTAACGACCTTGGTTTTATCCTTCTGATGAGGGAAGAATGTCATAGACATGGGTAAGAATTTTTGGAATTTAATTGTACTTTAATTAATAAATATACACAGATTTTATGCGGGATAAGAAGATGTGGTATGGGGTTGTATTTATAGTGTAGGAGATGGGTTTTTCTCACTATTATTTTCATTAGTTTGTTAATATGGTTCAATTATATGAATCGATCCAGAATTATAATATAATATACTCAAATAATGAAAGGATGCTAGATAATATGTATAATAAATCATTCATGAATCTTGTAATTTGGTATTTATCTTATAAATTATATATACCATAAATTACCATATTTTATTATTCATGATATAATCATGTATCTAAAAAAATAAAAAAAATTAAGCCAATTTTTTCGATGTTTAGAATTAAAAAATGAACTCTATTTTTCTGAAATAATATTTTAATTATCAAAAATATAATTTTTAATTTAAATCATTATTTATTAAAAGAAATACCAAATTTAAAATTATAACCAACTTTTAAACAGGTCGAAAAATTAATTATAGTCTCAAAAACTTATCTTAGGATAATAAGAAGGGAAAGTAATAATTTTTTCATCTATTTATGGATGACATATTTTCAATGAAAAAATTAAATTAATTATATTATTATAACTACATATTTATGACTTACAAAAATACCAACATTTAATTTTTCATTTCCAAAAAAAGTGTTTACTTATTGCATGATATAAATATAACATTATTATACTTATAAGATAAGAAATTTTATTTATTATATCATATTTGATGTTACTATTTTGGTGACCAGATTACAATTCCTAATTGTCATGTTACTATTACATCATTATAAATTCCATATTTTCTATAAATATAACTTATTTCAAATAAATTTATAAAGAATTAATATATTTAATTCCATAAGGGAAAAAAATTTATATGTATCTGGTTTGTTACAATATCCCCACCTTCATGTAATTGTATCCCAGTATTTTTTATTTTCTTATCAAACAAGTTAGATTACTTTTCCCATATACCATTTTCATATTACCATGAATATTCTACATCAATGTGGTTGTCCATGAAACCTTACCCAAGAGGATTTCCTTATTCCTCAAAAAAATTTCTCTATGATCATTAATTTAAGAAGGATTCTCTTCATATGAAAGGATCTCTTCCAGCTGGACTACACATGGGCTCAAAACCTGATATGAATCTAGAAAATACTTTCTCAACTTCAAAACATTAAAAAAATCTATTTGAAGATAAACTCAGAGGTAAATAGACCCAGTGGGTGACATGTACAACATTATCTAGGATTTCAAAATGTCCAAAGAACCATGTAATTGTTATTCCTTTGTTACGAAAATTCTTAACAGTTTTCCTTGGTGTGATTATAAGATACAAATTATCACCTACCTCTAACGGGAAGACTTTCATCATTTTATTTTCATAACTTTTCTGCCTACTCTAATATTTTATCATGGGTTACTATTTAATCACCATTCTATCAAACAATTTCTATAATAATTCCTTTCATATCAACTTCTTTTCTTTGACATCATCCCAAAAATCTATAGTTTGACTCAAATTTCTATATAATGGATCAAAAGGTTCCATCTTTGTACTAGAATGAAAAGTGTTATTATTAGAAAATATGACTAAAGAATGATGTAGGACCAAAATGACCTGGTAGACTATTTACCAATCTCGAAGAATATCCCCATATGTCTAAAGTGTTATCTCAATCTGTCTATAAGACTAATGATGAAAATAAGTGGTGAAATTTAATTCTGTTCCCAATGAGTTTCGAGAAATTATCTAAAATTTATAAGTTATCATGGGATCATTTTTAGATACAATGGAATGAGGGACCACATGTAACATGAAGATCTCTTTTATGTATATTTCAAAAAGCTGATCCAAAGACATAGTATCTCGAATAGGATGGAAATGTTCATTTTTATTCAGCTGATCAACAATAACCAAAATAAAATTATTACCTTTAGAATTCTTTGGTTGTCCCATATAGAAGTCCAATGATATATTTACCAATTTTCACTCTAGAATTGAAAAATGTTGAATAATCCCCTTTAGTAGTTGTCACACTTCTTTAACCTTCTCACAAGTTAATCATTTCATAATAAAAATTTCCAAATAACATTTTATTCTATCCCACTAGTAATATATTCAATGGCCTTTGTACATATTAGTACTACCAGGATGAACTGAAAATGGAATAATATGAGATTCACATAACAAATATTTCTTCAACTGTAAATCAAAAGACACACATAATATATTTACAAATATTAAAACAAAATCATTATCAATGTTAAATTCTGGAAACATACACCTTTTAAAAAATTATAGCTTTGTATGTATCTCATGGTTTTCCTTCCATGACTTCCTAATTATTCCTAAAGGAGACTAATGCACTGACATAAAAACAAAATGGAGTAATTTCCTATACCAACAACTTACTAGACATAATTTATCCAGTCATTAATCAAGGGTTATTGTTCTGAATATAACATGTTTAGTAATGAATGATATTTCTGACTCAAGAAATCCACCACTTTTTCTTTTTTAGGATGATAATTTATTGTGAATTCATAATCCTTTATCATTTCAAGCTTTATAATCTGCCTAATTGTTTAATTATTTCTTTTTGAATATATAATTTATACATTTAAGTTTAGTTTATATTTCACATTTGGCTCTATATAATTGATCCCTCCAAATTTTCAATGTGAAAACACCAACTGCTAATTTCTAATCAAGTGTGGTATAATTTAACCCATGATTTTCCATTTTTCATGAAGCATAATAATTTACATGGTCATTCTAAATCATAAAAAAACCAACTCTCTTCAATGAACCATCACTATAGATGATAAATTCAACATTTCTGGAGGGTAGTTCCCAAACTAGATCATTCACAAATCTGTTCATTGGTTACATAATACAAGAAACACATTATTTTATCCAAATAACATTAACCCTTTTTCATGCTAACATAGTTATTGGTCATGATAATAATGTATAATTTATTACAAACCATCCGTAATAACCTACTAATCTAAGAAACTGAATATTTCTTCCTCATTTTTAGGTCATGTCCATTCATAAACCAATTTTTTTGGTTTTGATAAAATTATATTCCATCCATATTTAAAAATCTCCTAATAATATAAATATATTTCAAACAAAAATAATTGTTTTGAAATTTTCCATATTTATTTTGTTCATTTAGAGTTTGATAAAAAAATTAAATATTTTTAATTATCCTCATAAATTTTAAAAAATAAAAAAATATAATAAATACCAACCATAATAGACATATTAAAATATTAATGGAACATTATATTCCTGAGATCCATGAATACAAACTAGGTATTTATAAAACCAAAGGGCAGAACAAAAAACTCATAATTCCCTTATCTAGTATGAAACACTGTTTTTAGGATGTTATCCTCCTCCACCTTCATCTGATTATACCAAGATCAGAAGTAAAACTTGGAAAAATACTACTCTCCCCCGATATAGTCAAATGATTCATTTATATGACTCAAAAGATACTTATACTTAAAAGTAATTTTATTTAAATCTCTATAATAAATTTAAATCCCCATTGAACTATATATCATTTTGATGAAAACTAAGATCACCCCATGGTGAATTTCTAGGATAAATTAATCCTTTTCAAGAATCTTCTTCATAGATTATTCAATTCAAGAAGTTCAACATGAGATATTACATAAGGTGGTTCTGAAATTTTCATAACATCCGGAACCAATTAAATTAAACTTCCTGATTAGGTATAACACTAGACAACTCATTAATAAAGAATCTAGGTATTAATTTAACACTAAAAAATCATTAATCTATTCTGTTTACATTTTTTCAATAGGGTGAGTAGATATCATTCATTCCCATATTTTAATGGTTTCCCATCTTCCTATTATTTTCTCAATTACAGGGGTACATTATGAAAACTGAAAATATTTATTAAAAACTACCTCATTAGAACAACAATCAATTTTATCATGATAACAAAATCTAATCCATATCCAGAATGAAATCAAAAACCACTATGGGAAAGAAAATGAGGCGTTATGGTAATGTCATTCAATCGAAAACAATGTGGTGATTCTAATAATTCCTTTTTACTTTAATATTTCCACTTTGTGTTTAACCATATGTCACACTCTCATTTCATGAGTTGAAACATCCAATTTAAAAAAATTCATAGAAATAATGGAATGTGTATACCATGTATCAATCAAAAGAGTTGAAAAATATTTTTGAAAAAAATATACCAGATAACACTATATGGAATACCCTGACAAATGTTGACATATTTAAAAAGGATCTCTCTGCAACTTTCTTCTTATAATCTTGCTTCTTTCCATTATTCATATCCTTCATTGGGAATGTATTTTGATAATGAACCATCTAACAAATTTTAAAAAACATTACAGTTTTATTATTAAAATTAGTATTATGAAAACTTTCATTACAATATCAGGATATATATCCAAAATTAATACATTTGAATGACGTCCATGATTAGTTATGGAAATCCCCATGGTGGTTTTTACTCTCTTTTCAAAAACTAGAAACTGGAAATTCTTACTATCAGATATTTTTTACTGATTCTTACCGATTTACAACCATATAAATATCTTATTATTCATGTTTTGAAAGTATATGTGGTCATTAGAAAACTCCATTTCTACCCTCTCAACACATCCAGAAAGTTCTTAAAAAATTTAATTCATGGGAATCTAATTTCTTTGGATTGATTTTATCTAATCAGGAGTAAAAATGGTTTTTTGTCTATCACTATCCTTAATAATATTTCAAGTCTATCATAAAAATAGGTATAATTTTACTTCATAAATATACACGGAATCCTCCTCACATTTTCATATTAAGTAATTAAATTTCCTTCCTATGTCAAACAATAATAGGAAAATATTTATCAAGGAATGGATTTTTAAATTCATCCAATTCAAGAGCATCAATGTCATAACTGTATATGATATTCTTAATCATAGACCACAAATATTCATATAAATCTTGAAAATCATAAATTAAAGGACTTATTATTTGATCATATGAAAACCCCATAACATTCAATATCATTTTAAGTTATTTAATACATTATTTCCCTGCCACTAGGGAAGTAGATCCACTGAATGGACGAGGGTGTTTCTTCATAAAATGAGACATTATCATAAAGTTTATATGTATTTTTCTTCATATGTTATCTAGCATAGATTAAATGACTATTTATATCCTATATCAATTGATCCGTCACTGTAAAAAACTATTCGGTTCCAATTCTCACAATTATAGGTTGCATATTCATAAAGATAACATCCTATCAGTTCATTTCTACGTCACTCTCCCAGTTTCTTATGTGGAAAACCATTCTTATCAGATGTATCATAGAGTGACATACATGGATATCATAAAATTCTATATCACTTCAAAATAAAAATAAGGAAAAAATCATTTTTGGTATTATGTAAACATCATCATAACCCTTAATGTATTATAAATCGTTCTCTAAAACCTACTATAATGACCCACCATTAAAAATTGCATAATGTAGTTAATTAATTTAGAATTAAATTAATTACATATTAATATATCTTTTAATTTTGTTATTTTATAAAATAGGGTTATTTTTCATATATATCATCCCAAAATCATTCAAAAATGTTGAAAATAAAACAATATCATTTTTTCAGAAAACAAATGTTTTTAATAAAATCATGAAATATTTTCCTGAGTAGTCCACACATAATTCATCAATGATTCTCATTTATTCTTTGTCATACTTAAAACCTATGAATTTTTTCAAAACATTAAATGAGCACAAGAAATCTCATTATGGGATAAAAAAAATGAGTGAAACCATTAGTACATGAATACTTATAAACATATGATATCATTCTCACAAATACATACTTATCAGCTATCAAGTATCATGTATTTACATTGCGAAGACACTAGATTTGCACAAAATAAGAAATAACATATATTAGATTTAGTTATATTGGGTCACTACTTACATATGATTTTAAACCACTCGTATACCATATGATTTGTAACCGTCACATCTACCCAATTATGTAACCCTCATGGCTACCTCATTGTGTTTGTATTTCAATTATATTTGGTGTAACAAGTATGACTGACCTCAAACATAAAAAACCAAATTATTTGGAGGGAGATATATGTTCATAAAATTATCATAAAAAAATACCATGAACCAAAAAACAATCATAAAATAATAATACATATATAAAAACATTCTTTTTTAATTCCCTTAAAATCAAAATTTAAAAATGGGTTTCTAATGAAAAGTCCAGAAAAAAATATAATATTATTGCAGTGATAATTAATAGAATTAAAGAAATATGTGTTAACATTTTAAATACACATAACTAATCATTATAGAAAGGAAATTCATTATCATGTAATCTTAGTACCACATAATCAATGATGTAGAAGGTAAACCCAATAAATGGAAATTGGTTTGTGAATTATCTTACCTCATATTTTTCTTACTTAAAACATGTTAAAAAATATTTAATAATGGTTTAAAAAATGATATTATTACATTAAATAATTATATTCCCATTTATAATTACTTATATGACAATTTCATAACATCTTTCAACCCATTTATTAATAATATTATTTTATTTTCATTGTTTCGAGTGCCTTTATTTTGTGGTTTCCATGGTTGGTTAGTTATGGATATTATTTCTGGAAGGGAAAAAACAACACAATTGAAAGTATATATTATTAATAAACATCCATGATATTAAATAGTCTTATATTTATTTTTTATACTCTATGATTACTAATTATTAGATAAAACATTAGTGTTGAACACTAGTTTATTTTGGTGAATTTTCATCATTACAATCCACTTTTGTTTTTTTAATTAATATTTTGTATAAAAACTAGTTAAGGAACATAATATAACATATATAATGTATAATAAAATATGATCTATCCTCACAAATGGTTTTATTAACATCCTTGATGGAGGAAATGGAAATTGAAAAAAAAATTTCCATGATGTCGGTAAATCGACACATCACAGATGATGTTTTTATTTTTATAATATATGGGAGAGGATAAGAAATTGGATGATGAATTTCTCTATAAAAATTATAACATTTCAGTATATATATGTTAATGGTGTGCTCATTACTCTTTTATAATTTTAGGTGAATGGAGTAAAATAAAATAAAAAATTGAAAAGAAAATAAATGAAAAAGGAAGAGGAATTTACCTATTGAATGCTCCTTCTTGAGGCCTTCTTAAAGTTCAATGTTTTGTAAATTTTTTGATACCATATTGTATTGGAAGTGGGTAACTATATTATTATGGTAATTAGATAGATATTAGGAATTCTACAAGGACTTGAGGTGTGAGGAGAATATGTGGTGAGAGGTGGTATTTATAGTGGAGGTGATGGATGTTTTCTCATTATTATATTCATTAGTTTATTAAATAGGGTCAAGCCTCTTAATAGATTGATAGGTAACATGAAATATATTAAAGTAATTTACAGATGTTCTAGATTATGGTGCTTAAATCATGTATCACTCAAGGAATAGTGTATTTATCTTATAATGTATATTTGTTGTAAATTATCGAATTTTACTATTCATTGGAAATTCTTGTGTTTTAGAAAAATCTAAAAAATTAACCCCAACCAATTTTAAGTCATTAGAATTCAAAAATGAACCCCATTTTTTGAAAATATATTTTTAAATATTATAAATATAATTTTTAATTAATATATTAATTTATTTGAAAAATAAAAATTTATAATTATAAATAATTTTATAACACATTTAAAAAGTAATTAAAGTCTCATAAAATTATCATATAAAAATAAGAAAAAAAATTATCAATATATTTTATAAATATAATTTTTATTTTAAATCATTAAATTACCTGGGAAATTGTAATTAAATATTTATGCCTTACAAAAATACAGACTCATAATTTATCATTTTTAAAAAAATTATTTACCTATTCCATGATAAAAATATTTTATTACTACACTTTTAATATACAAAAATTTAATTATTAATCACATAGTTTATGATACAAATAAATTTTCCGAATTAATATTCTTAATGGTCAATTTTCTATTCCATAAGTATAAATTCATTAATTTCAATATGTGTCGCGTATTTCATTGCAAATTTATAATGTATTAAACAATTTAATTCTAGGATAAAAAAATTATTTTATAAGTAACTAGGTTTTTAAAATACCAAAATAAAATCAACCATGGTCCATAAAAAATAAAACCTCTACTCTAAATGAAGTTTAATGTAATAATAAAAATTTGGTGAAACAATGTTCTATCGGTTTTCATATTCATTTATAATCATAAATAGGTGACATATCACATGAGTGACCGTGGTTATTTTTTACTTCATGTGATAAAAATATTACAATTTAAAATGGATGATTCTTCATCATGATAACATGCATTTTCTAATCTACTTGTGGGTTTTAAGAGGTGATTTATTTAGATTCTTATAATAACAGTGATGGTGAAAAATTCTAAAATGGTTGAAAAAAAATATTGTGGTAGTAATTACACATCTTCATGGAATAATAAAAGATTACTACCATATGTAAAATATGTTTAATCTATTAGTGATACAAAGTTGTCGTTATGAAATTTAATAGGATAAAATATTGTTGTGATATTTTATGAAATTTTAATATATTAATAGAATATGAAGTATATAGAATCCCTAGAACATTACTTGTATCATTACATGATTTTATGTATAATTATACACCATAGTACATGCCATGGATATCAATGTCTACTGTCTTGGAAGAATAGATAAATAATAAACCATTATAAAAACCAAATTTTTATTAAAACTCAATAATGAGCTCCTAAATTCTATTGTTCTCATACATATGTGTAGGATAACTAGGGGATAAAATAAACAAATGGATGAGCTATGAATACCCATAATTAAGTATACATAAGAAAAATGCCATAACAAAAGGGTTATAAGGCATGATATAATGATAAAAAGTCATTGAACATATTGAATCATAACATATAAACATGGGATCATATAAAAATGGAGTCATTTAAATGTGGAAGAAATATTAAACATGACTTTAGTATGAGTCAAGGATAATCTCCAAGATAGTTTCACATAGCAGCACAAGCCAAGGCTAACCACCAATATCATCACACATACCATCTCAAGAGACATAACATTTCCCAATGAATTGGAGAGATATCCGGGAACACACATCATTACATTTCATGAATAAGTATTCAACATAAACAATCATACAAAATCAATCTTATATAATCACAAGGGTAACCCGTAGAATTAATTGGGTACAACAACCATGACATAAAACATAACAAATGGGCGTATCATAAAAGTGTCCATGAAAGAAAGGAACAAAAATATACATGGAAATTAACAAGGAAAATTAGTCTTGTATCATTGTAATTGATTTCATGTATAAGTTACAACATGTAAAAAAATTATTTATAAAATTTTAGAATTAAAACATTTTTAAGGTGTTTTTAGCAAAAAAAAACTATAGATCCTTTAAAACATAAAAGGGAAAAGTACCTTATAAAAAATAAGAAGTGATCCTAGAAGGTTTTCATAACAATAAGGACTGATTTTATGAAGATAATTGTGCAATAAACTAAAAGATAAAGTCCACTTGAAACTGGGTAAGAATTCAAGAAGTTCCCTTAAAACATGTTTTTTTATCAGGATGTATTGAGGACAAAATCGCATAAAAACTTGTATATTAAAAAGAGATAATGATGTAAGGGTCTTTATAAATGTAATTTGTACATGTACACATAATTTATAATATTCACAAAAATAGATAAGATAACATTATTTTTTTAGAATGAAATATAGGCCAACCTGAATGAATAAAGGAGATTCTTGATGAATTCCTTACGAAATATTGGCATGATATCCGGTGTACATAAAAGGGATTCATCAAGGTTAAAGGGGTTGTTCATCACATATAAATCATAAGGTAAGTATGAGGGAGGTGAAAAATACTACCCTATAATTAGGCATTACACATAAAATGAAATATAAAAGAGGACACTCTTGAATAAAAGTGAAATGGATATGATCCCTTACCATAAATCTGATGGTGATCATGGTTACAAAATAAAATGATTAGTAAAAGAGAGATGATAAAATATTATTGCTTTTTCATAAAAAATCACTGTTAATGTTGGGTAATGGAGTTTCTATAAAATTCGGATGAGTATAGGTAAGGATTGAAAAGAAAACAAATGAACATGAAAAGAAAAATAATGAAAATAAATGTTTGAATTTACCTTTTTATTCATTAATCATTGAGATATTCTTAAGGGAAGATGATTTGGTATTTTGAAGACACCAAGGGCTATTGTATGTGGGAGATGATCTCGAGGATATATTTTGTAATAATATAGTCAAGGCACAAAGCTTAAAAGGTGTGAAGAGAATAGGTAAGGAGGGGTGGTGTTTATAGAGGAGAGAAGGGTTTTCATAATATTATAATCATTAGTCTATAATTACCCCACAAGAAAACAAATAGTGATGATTTCATAACCAAGATTAATAAAAAAAATCATGTGAGTTCGATATTTGGGTTCTTACATCATTTTTGATTTCACTAATAGTGGATTTAAATTATAATGTTTTTATACTATAATTTAATGTATTTTACAGTGCACCAAAAATTCATGTATTTCAGAAAAATCCCAAAAATTCACCCTAAAAATATTTCAACATGTTTAATGAGAAAATGAAATCCATTTTTCAATTTTTAAAAATATTATTAATTAAATATATAATTAAAATAAGTATTCATTCTAAAAATCTATTTTAAATCATTTATTTACATATTCCAAAATATAGGTACATCATACATTGCCTTTAATCTTATTTATATACTATCATCGGTAAGATTAAATTTATTTAGGGTATGTAAATATTTATATGTTTAACATTTAAATTCATAAGGGTGTGTTACTATTAATAAATAAATAATTTGGTCATATTAGACTACAAATAACTTCCTCATCGCAACTGTGTATGTCAGATTCTTAAAATTCAAACACATAAATACCTAAGTAATGTTAAAAGGTAACATAATACTTAATAGTTCATTGTGATTGATATCATGTGATTTTATGACATATTTATAAGAAATAAATTTCCATTAAAAAACATGGGGTCCTTAAATTTTCCCCTATTAGGCAATTTTTACCTCGAATTTGTTTTACATTCTAACCCCAAAAGATGTGTGGGTACTTTTCCTTCATTTCCTCCTTAAGTTCCCATATTGTCTATTCGTATTTATGGTTCCTCCATAGTATCGTGACCATGTGAGTAGTCTTGTTACATATATCTTTATCTCTATGATACAAGATATTCACTGGCTTCTCCTCGCATGAAATATCATTATCCAATTCTACCACCTCTGAGGAATGTAAATGTGAAGGGTCTGGTATGCACTTCCATAAGAGTTATACATGGAAGACATCATGTAATTTGGCCTTGGTTGGTGGAAGTTCTAGTCGATATGCCACATCCCTGACACGATCATGAATCTTGATAGTGCCGATGTACCTAGGACTTAACTTATCTTTCTTGAAAATCCTCATAAAATTATTTCACGAAGATATGCGTAGAAATACCATTTCTCCAACTTTGAACTGAAGGTCTCATGAAATATTGTATGCATAACAATTCTATAGACTTTGGGATACCTTCATATTCTACTGAATGGTTTTCATCTTCTCCACCATTTCTTGGACCATTTCACGTCCTAGAAGCTAACGCTAACTGAATTCATCCCAACATACCGGTGTTCTTCACCATTTCCAATAATAAGATTTATATGGTTCCATTCAGATTCTCAATTGGAAACTGTTGTTGTAGGAGAATTCAACCAATAGAAGATGTTGGTCCCATACTCCTTTGATTTTCATCAAACATGATCTCAACATGTATTCTAGTGTCTAAATAGTTCGCTCAGATTGTAAATCTATTGGTGGATGATAGGACGTAATGAATTTTAGTTCAATTATTAGATACTTTTAGAGAATTTTCCTAAACATCATGGAAAATCTCAGATAACGATTGGATACAATTGATTGTGGTACACCATATAGCCTTACCACCTATTTTATGTAAATCCTTGAATGTTTATCCATTGTAAAGTCTTCTCGAATTATGATAAAGTGATCTGTCTTCATAAGATGATCGAAAATGACCCATATAGCATTATTTCCTCTAGATGTCATTGGAAGACCAATGAAAACGTCCGTGGCGATGTTCTACCACTTCTGTAACACCCCAATCATCCACGATATACTTCTTTTTGAATAATACAGTAGTGTGTGTTATACGCAACTTCGAGTTCTAACACACCAAAAACAATCAAATTAGACATTATGAATATTAATACACACTTTGAAATTTTATAAATTTTATCTTTCAAAATGGACTTCATTTTTGGATTCATAAAATCAAAATTAGCTTAAGGTGAAATTTTGGAAGTTTTCTGATAACTTTTATATTTTGATGAATAGTCAAAATTACTAAATATTAATTTAAAAAACTTTTTTAATCGAAATAATTAATAGTGATAAATGAAGATTTTGAGTGATTTTAAAGTATAATTAGATTATATTTTTACCAATTAATCCAACTTTGGTCATTGGAAATAATTTCACATTTAAAATGGACATAAGCAAGTGCCAAACTTTTGATAGTTATTATTTCTTAAAAACACGCTTTTTGTTTTGACTATGGGAATTAATTTTAAATTAATTTATGTCACATATATGTTTTTAATTTATAAAAATGGATTCCATATTTAGAATCCGAAGGTCCAAATTGTGTAAGTATGTATCATTTATTTTTAGACATTTTGAATAATTACTTCGGTAAATATTTTATTTACCATGGTTAAAGGGTAAATTTGGTAAATAAGGGTAAAAAAATAATATTATAATAATATTAAATTATCCTAAAACGTGTCCTAACCTCAGTTTTTGATAAATGTCTGACCATGGACATCTTTGGGTAGATTTTGGGACCACATGGAGCTACTTGTAAGTGATAATTACACATTATATTAATTAAGTTAAAGTTAATACATAAATGACATAAGCAAATATCTTTTAGAAACATTTTTTTACATAGGGTTATATATGTTATATGTTCAAATATAAATATTAATTAGAAAGATAAAAATATTTATAACTTAATCTTATTTTAATTATAATTTTTAGAAATTGAATAATTAAATTTATTTGTGACCCATTAATGATGCATTATTTTCCTTATTAATGAAAGAATCAAATAATTGGTATTATAAATGTTAAAATTAATATCATTTTAAATTGTTGATGAAATCCACGAATTTTATTGTTTAATATGACATGTTAGGATTTATTAAATGAATTTGGTTTGAATTAATACAGTTTTTAATACTTTATCAAAAATCAATTATTAAATAGTGTCAAGATTTACATAAATGAGTTTTTAAAACAAATATTATATTATTAACTGGTATTTTATTCCTAAAAATCTAAGGTTCGGCCAAATGAATTATATAATGATAGGTTTATTATTAATGGACCACTATGGGGTCTCTTGGAAGTATATAGTACGTTTATTAACTATATAATATTAAAATACATAGAGACACGGTAAATGTCATACTATTTAACTAAGAGTTAAATAAAACATATAAAGTTAATATTGTGACCCAAACCTGTCTAAAACCTATTGTTTTAGTGTTTTTAGACCTATCCCCACATTAAACTTTAAATAATCCACTTTAGAGCCATTTTCAATTGAAAATTATTTTATTATAAAATAATATTTCTATATTTTCCTAAGCTGCCCTCACCCCTCTTATAAAAGGGCTCTCCCCCTTATCTCTAATTCACACCTAAAAATCCTTTTGGATTGGCCAACCACTGCAAAAATATCCTATAAACACCTATCATATAATCTTAGATGCCCTCCTATGTTCATAATGATAACTTAAGGAGCCCTTTTGATGAAATCAAAAGGAAGAACCCGAAGAAGAGGTTATAGTTTCACCACCCTCTTTCAAGTTCTTTTCTTCTTCCACATCTTCTTTTTGTTATTTCCATTATAAAATAATAAATACAGTATCATATATATACAGTGATGTTATTATAAATATGGCACATCCATCTTCATTATTCTATCCATCATTTGAAGGACATGTCCCCATACGTGCATACATATGGATTATCGTCTTCACGTCGCGGTGTAATTGTTATTCAACACTTTATTATTATAATGGGTATACTAATGTTGTGTAATTGATGTAAATAATAAATATAACATGATAATTATTCTGTATATATGATATACCATCCAATTATATATAATTTTAATATCAAAAGAGTGATATTGTTGCTTGTGCGTACGTACGGACTACCGTCTCCACGAATGCGATGAGATTCATTCCCCATTGTAACCATTCAAGACTAAATTTCATTTTCTGATTAAAAATAATGTTTATATACATGATATAATTCTGTATATGAAAAATATACATCTCATCCATAACAAATATAGCTCACATAACAATGAATATAAAGGCAAATGAACCCATTAACACCCGAAACGACGATAATACTATGATATTATTAACAAATAAATGTTAAAAGATCATATATGATATCTTATTAATGTATACAATTATTTTAAAATTCAATAACAATTATTTCACCAATATACATGAGGTTAACCTACCATTGACCAAGAAAAAAGTATAATGTAAGGGGTTTATTATCTCACTTTTAATTCCGTGAGATTTCCATTGATCACCACTTATTTATTGCATGTTGTGTGTGTACTACCTATTATTGTATTAATTGTTCAATATACTTCAAATTATGCATATTTACATCATCATTGTATGATTCTTATTTCATGGGTGTATTTTTCTTAAATTACCAAATTGATAAGGGAATTTGAAATTTAAATCTCCCCTCATTCAGCTTTACGCATACTTCATTTATTATTTTACTCCATGATTATGTGTGGAATTAAAATTAATTTGTTTATGTCATAATTTACAATCCCCTTTATGTGGATATAATTTTGATACACATAATCACTCCATTGATAAATTCTCAAGTCATCTATATGAACTTGATAAGAGTAATTTTAACACAATCTCTATTTGTTGAGTTAAATATCCAATTAATTGGTGTTGTTTTTAAAATAATTTGTGTGAATGTCCAATAATTTATTTACACTGAATATCCAATAATATTTAGTGTATTTATAATTTTCACACATAATTATGTTATTGATTTATCCTTTACCTAAGGATACTGTCTTTATAAGATATTTCATCTCAATTTACATTCCATTGAGACTTCTGTGTTGTTATACACCAAATCACATTTATATGTTCTATATAATGTATGTCGGCATAGTATATCATGAAAACCTTTATTCAAATGATATTAAAAAGTATTGATTACCTCAATTATTTTTATTCAAGTGTATCTCTTTTGGAAAAGAACTTTAACTAAAATATCATTTTAAATGTTTTAATGGTTTATTATTCTAAATCATTCTCATTAATGTCCATGTTTTAAAAATGATTTTAAGGACTTATTTATATGGAAATTAATGTTTTAAAATTAAAAATCTTTTTAAAAGTTTAAAATTGGTATGGGACACTTTGATTCAAAAAACTATTTTAAATGGATTCTTGACAAATAGTGTGACTTTTAAATGATTTCATGAAAATTTGG
This sequence comes from Viscum album, assembly GCA_963277665.1. Lineage (NCBI taxonomy): Eukaryota > Viridiplantae > Streptophyta > Magnoliopsida > Santalales > Viscaceae > Viscum > Viscum album. The sequence continues at coordinate 1,642,616,707 of OY728122.1, read as the reverse complement.
GATATTTCCCTCTAATAGTTTTGATGATTATTCTCATCTATATTAATATCCTTCATTATTCTCGATTGAGGTTAATCTGATACAATACAATCCTCCATATTGTATCTAATGTTCTATGTTTGACTGTGGATGTGCTATTATTTTTACCATTCATGGTTTGTGGATACAGTATTGACATTTCGTATGATAGTTTTAATACAAATTTTTATGTTATGTTCCAATATTTTCACATGTGGAATGAATTGGACTTAGTAAGTGATGGGTGGAGCCCTCTATAGCTCCTCGATGCATCGGTAGGTCTCATGAGACAAACTAGTGTCTTGGCACAAGGACTTGACTATGTGGTTATGATAGTCTGGAATTATGCATTCCATCGTTATGAAAGTGGTTATTGATATTTCATGTGATCATTCAACTAGTAGAATATGCATGTGAATAAGTAAATTGAATTATTTGATTTTATATTTTCCATATTATGCTGAAGTTCTTGTTTAAAAGGCTATTGTTCTAGTCTTATACATTGCCTTAAATGTTTATGCTTATTTATGAAAGTTTCAGCTATAATTTTATCCTTACCGAACATCTGAGCTCACACCTTTCTATGTTTTTTTCTCAGGATGCAAAGAATCATATTATGACTGACCTCCAGGGATAGTCTATGTGATCACAATGTTGTATATGGAGACAATGTTGTTGTAGTTTTCCATTTTATGATGTAATGTAAGACTTATGAATGTATCTAGTGTTTCCAAAGCTAATAAACTAACTAGTCTTTCGAGACTTGATTTTTGTGATCTTTCCAATGATATATAGTAATGCACTGACTCTGGGTAACTGGGGTTGGGGAGTTATAGTTGGTATCAGAAAACGTTTAGTACAAACCTTGGAAACTAGATTTATATAAACTCTGATTAGAGAACATAGACCTAAGATGGACTTTGAGGATTAGTATAGAATAACATCCTAGAATATTGGCATTGTAGTGATTTTGTGAGTTTTCCGAGAAATACATCTATGTCTGGATATGAGCAGGTAGAGGCGGATCTGGCACAGATGTACCTAGGGGTAATACCCGAAAACACTACTTTGAGCTAGACTCGAACAGGAACAGATGCACGACAACGAGCCTTGTTCCACTCTTGGTTACAACACTCCTGGGGGATATGTTTAGGATAATTTAAATTTTCTTTACAAACCGAATTGAATTATCTTAATATAAGATGATATTAAATGACCTTGGTTAATCATAAGGTGTTTCAAAATAAGAATATGGTGTCATGATATTCTCTAAATTATTTTATGACTACTATTACTCACACAATGCTTTCTAGTTTTAGTGGATGGCTGGATTCCAAAGAAGTCATAGTAACTTTGAGAATGATGTATAAGGTGGGAAAGGTGGTGGAAATGAGAAACAAAATGGAATGTTGATAGGCGTAAAAGATATCGTGTTCATTACAAATAATTTTTCCAAAAATATTATCAACAACATATATATTAACCAACTCCCAGACTCAACAAAGAAGAGAAAGTGATGAATGATAAGAGCTCTAGTAGTGGAGACCATGGAGGAAAGAATCCTCAATTTACATCATGCAGGAAATGTTGAAGGAGATACCCAGGAAAGTGTTTCAATGGATCAATGAAATGCTTTACGTGTGGGAAAGAAGGACATCTAGTGAATAATTGCTGAGGAAAAATGAAGAGTACTATGGAATAAATTAAAAATGGACCCTAGAATCCATTATTATCATTTGCAGTAAATGTATGGGACCTGGCCATTACCCATGTGAATTCCTTATTCTATAGGATATCTTCTTGGTCAAAGAAGAAGCTATGTGGAAATAAATGGTTGGAGAAATTTTTAAAAGTTCTAGTACTCCTTGTTGATGGGATTACTTTGGAATAATTTTCTCTTGTATTTGTAACCCTACAGTTTTTCATGTGAAAATGATATTTGAGGAAGACTTATCTTTTCTCTTGTGGATATAGTTATAAATATTCATTTGGTTTTATATGATCTTTGGGTTTGAGGAAATTACATGTTATTATATTTTGGGATGAAAATGCAAGGTATGAGATAACAGTTGTGGTTTAATTATGTTATAGTTATTTAGAGGAATTTATCTCATTTTGGTAATGTTAGAAAATATTGTTTTTGAAAAAGGACAACACATAGAACGTGTGACAATCCATCACGTTGGACGAAGCTGTGGGAATCGAAACCACAACCAATGTGTGTTTTGGATTTATCGCCTACCACTGGACTACGTGAAGTCCCTAGTTAGTGTGACTAATTATATTTAGTTAAATTATTTTATTGATCAATAATATTTCGATTTGGGATCTTATGTCTTATCAAATGAATACCCTTAGTATAGGAAAATGATTCAGTGATTATGTGAAAAATGTAATTTTGGAAGATGTTCACTTTGTTGAGAACACTATATGCCCAAGGAAAATAGAATACTATGAGACTTCATTTGAGGAGTAATGGTGGATTTTTATCTATGTCTTTATTGTGGATTTATAGTGATTTGGGTTATTTATGGAAATGATTAACCAATAATTTAGAATATGTGATTAGGCTAATTACTTTTAAGTATGTGACTTTAAGAGTAGTTGATGTAATTTGGAGATACAATTTAATGTGGAAGAATACATAACCAAATTATTCTATGTTTTGGGTTTCAATATTAGTTTGGATTATATTTAAGGATTTAAGGACAATTGTTTATTGAATAATAATTATTTAACTTTGGGTATTGTTGGTTTAGTTTTAGAAATTAAGATTAGTGTTTCTTTTTCTAATGGAATATCTTTTTTGGGGATCATCAGATCTTATACTAACCATTTTGGTTTTGATTAATCTCTAAAGACAAGGTAAATATATAGTTTATCCTTCATGGATCCTGTAATTCTATAGATGTTTATTCCAGCTCTTCCAGTGTGACCATTTCTTCCTAAATACTCATCGTTCAAAAAAATGAGTTAGTGGTAGAAATTTATTAAAGAATGAAACTCGACATAAAAAGTAAGTATATCTCTTTATTTTCCTAGTCATTCTCATAAATTAATTCCTCATATTTATGTAATGTAATTTAAAACAATTTTTTTTCCGTTTAATTTTCCTACTGGGAGACTAATGACCATTTGTCCCATCACAAGTTTGTGGTTTTCTTGTTGTTAACTTTATCCTGATAATGTTTTCCATCCTTCTCTATCATAACTTGACTCTTAGTTTATCATACTTATCCATATTTTTCATACATGGAATCCTAGTATGGGTTATCTTGGGTGACCTTTGTATCTCTCTTTCTTTCTTTTAAAGTAATAGTTTTATCGAATCATTTTCCGATGTGGGCCTTTCCTTTATATTCCCAATCCCTATTTTAAAAATTTTGTGGTCGTAATTTATTGAAGGAGGTGAGAATGTAAGACCCCAAGCTTCCATGGTACGCTTTTATTTGAATAATACAGTAGCGTGTGTTGTACACAACTTCGAGTTCTAACACACCACAACCAATCAAACTAGCCATTATGAATAGTAATACCCACTTTTTGAAATCTTATAAATTTTATCATTCAAATTGGACTTCATTTTTGGATTTGGACTATCAAAATTAGATTAGGGTGAATTTTTGGTACTTTTCTGATAACATTCATATTTTGATGAATAGTGAAAATTACTAAATTTTAATTAAAAACAACTTTTTTAATAGAAATAATTAATAGTGATAAATTATGAATTTAAGTTATTTTAAAGTATAACTAGATTATATTTTTTCCATTTAATCCAATTTTGTCCATTGGACATAATTTCAAATTTAAATTGGACATAAGTAAGTGCCAAACTTTTGATAGTTATTATTTCTTAAAAACACGCTTTTTGTTTTGACAATGGGAATTAATTTTAAATTAATTTCTGCCACTTCTAGGTTTTAAATTTAGAAAAATGGATTCCATATTTTTAATCAGGAGGTCCAAATATTTTAAATCGGTAACTTTTATTTTTATACATTTTGAATAATTACTTCGGTAAATATTTTATTTACCATGGTTTATGGGTAAATTCGGTAAATAAGGGTAAAAAATAATATTATAATAATATTTAATTACCCTAAAACGTGTACCAAACTTTTTGGATGATACTTTTCCGACCATGGGAATATTTGGGTCGATTTTGGGACCCCATCGAGCCACTTGTAAGTGATAATGACACTTTATATTAATTAAGTTAAAGTAAATACAAAAATGACATAAGCATATGCATTTTAAGATATTTTTTTTACATAGGGTTATATATGTTATATTTTAGACAATAAATATTAATTAGAAATAAAATAATATTTCCTACATAATGGTATTTTATTTATAATTTTTAGACATTGAATAATTAAATTTATTTATGACACAATAATGATGTAGTATTTTCATTATTAATGGATGAATCAAATAATTGGTATTATAAATGTTAAAATAAATATAATTTGAAAGTTTTTATGAAATCCACGAATTTTATTGATTAATATGACATGTTTGGATTGATTAAATGATTTTTTTAAAAATTAATAATGTTTTTATGACTTTAAAAAAAATCAATTATTAAATAGTGTCAAAATTGACATAAATGAGTTTTTTAAAAAATATATTATATTATTAATTGGTATTCTATTCTTAAAAATCTAATATTCGGCCAAAGGACTTATATAATGATATTTGTATCATTAATGGACAAATTTGGGGTCTCTTGGAGGTATATAGTATGTTTATTAACTATATAATATAAAAATACAAAGAGACATGGTAAATGTCAAACTATTTAACTAAGAGTTAAATAAAAAAGTTAAGGTTAATATAGTGACCCAAACCAGTTTAAAAGCTACTGGATGAATGGTTTTTGACCTATATCCACCTTAACCATTAAATAATCCACTTTGGAGCCATTATAAATCGAAAATGATTTTATTATAAAATAATATTTCTATCTTTTCCTATGGTGCCCCTCACCCCTCTTATTAAAGGAAACTCTCAATTTTCTCTAATTCACATCTTCAATGCATTTTAGCTTGGCCAACCCCTGCCCAAATATCCTCCCAAATTCCCTCAATTCATCTTATATGACCTCCTTTCGTCATAAATCCATCTTATGGATCCCTTTTGATCAAATCAAAAGGAAGAACCCGAAGAAGAGGTAATAATTTCACCACCCTCTTTCAAGTTCTTTTCATCTTCCACTTCTTCTTTTTGTTATTTACATTATAAATTAATAACTCTAGTATCATCTATATACTATGAAGTTATTATAAATATGGTACATCCATCTTCATTATTCTATCCATCCTTTGAATGACATGTCACCCTACGTGCGTACGTACGGATTACCGTCTCCACGTCATGGTGTAATTGTTATTCAATACATTATTATTTGAATGGTTATAATAATGATGTGTAATTCAAGTAAATAATAAATATTACATGATAATGATTCTGTATATATGATATACAATCCAATTATATATTATTTTAATATCAAAATAGTGATATTGTCACTCGTGCGTACATACGGACTACCGTCTTCATGAACGTGATGAGATTCATTCCCCATCGTATCCAATCAAGACTAAATTTCATTTGATGATTAAATATAATTTTTATAGACATGATATAATTCTGTATATGAATAAGACATATCCCATCCATAACAAATCTGGCTCACATAACAATGAATATAAAGGAAACTGAATCCGTTAACACCCAAAACGACGATAATACTTTGATATTATTGACAAATCAATGTTAAAATATCATATAAAATATAATATTAATGTATATAATTATTTTATAATTAAATAAAAATTATTTCACCATTATACATGAGGTTAACCTACCCTCGACCAAGGAAAAAGTAAAAAGTAAGTGGTTTCTTATCTCACTTTTAATTCCGTGATATTTCCATTATTCAGCACTTATTTATTGTACGTGGTGTCTGTACTACCCATGACTGTATTAATTGTGTAATATACATTAATTTATGGATATTTACATCATAATTTTATGATCCTTCTTTAATGGGTGTATTTTTCTAAAATTACCAAATTGATAATGGAATTTTAAATTTCAATTTCCCCTCATTCAGCTTTACGCATACTACATTGATTATTTTATTCCACGATTATGTGTGGAATCACTATTCATTATCTTATTTCATAATTTCTACTCCCCTTTCCTTGGATATACTTTTGATACACATAATCAATGCATTGAAAAATTCTCAAGTCATTGATATGAACTTGATATGAGTAATTTCAACTCAATCTCCATTTGTTGAGTTAAATATCCAATTCATTGGTGTTGTTTTTACAAGAATATGTGTGAACGTCCTCTAATTGATCTACACTAAATATATAGTCATATTTAGTGTATTTATATTTTTCACACATAATTATGTTGTTGATTTATCTTTAACCTAATGACACTATCTTTATAAGAGATTTCAACTCGATTTACATTCCATTGAGACTTCTTTGTTGTTATAAACCAAATCACTTTTTTATGGTGTATATAATGTACTTTGACATAGTATATCTTGAATCCATTTATTCTCATGATATTAAATTTTTTTGATTACCTCAATTATTTTTATTCAAGTGTAACTCTTTTGGTTAGGAACTCTAACTAAAATATCATTTTAAATGTTTTAAATATTTATTATTCTAAATAATTCTTATTAATGTCCATGTTTTATAAATGGTTTTAAGGATTTATATATATGGAAATTAAAATTTTAAAATTAAAATTCCATTTAGAAGTTTCAATGTGATATGGGACACTTTGATTCAAAAATCTATTTTTAAATGGATTCTGGACAAATAGTGTGACTTTTAAATGATTTCATGAAAAATTGGGATTATTTCCCTCTAATAGTTTTGATGATTATTCTCATCTATTTCAATATCCTTCATTATTATCGATTTTGGTTAATATGATATGATACAATCTTCCATATTTCATCGAATGAGTTATGTTTGACTATGAATGTGCTATTTTTATTCCATTCAAGGTTTATAGATAAAGTATTGACATTTCGTATACTAATTTTAATACGAATGTTTATGTTATGTTTCAAATATTTCATATAAGTCATGCATTAGACTTATTAAGTGATGGGTGGAGCCCACTATACCACCTCGATGCATTGGTAGGTCTCATGAGACAAACTAGTGTCTTGGCACAAGCCATTGACAAAATATTATTTGTATTCTTGGCACAAGGCCTTGACTATGTGGTTATGATAGTCTGGCATTATGAAATCCATCATTATGAAAGTGGTTATTGATATTTCATGTGATCATTCGAATAGTAGAATATCCATGTGAATAAGTAAATTGAATTATTTGATTTTATCTTTTCCATATTATACTGAAGTTCATGTTTAAAAGGCTTTTGTTCTAGTCTTATACACTTCCTTAAATGTTTATGCTTATTTATAAAAGTTTCTACTATAATGTTATCCTTACTAAGCATCTGAGCTCACCCTTTCTATGTTTAGTTTTCCTAGGATGCAAAGAAGTATATTATGACTGACCTCTAAAGATAGACTATGGGATATCAGTGTTGTTTATAGAGACAATGTGGTTGTAGTTTTCCATTTTATGATGTAATGTAAGACTTATGAATGTATCTAGTGTTTCCAAGGATACTAAACTAATCAGTCTTTCGAGACTTGATCGTTTGTGATCATGCCAATGATACGTAATAATGCACCAACTCTGGGTAACTCGGGTCGGGGTGTTACAACTTCCATGTTGGTATGGGTAGTGGTTGCATCATTTATTTAGACTTCTGTCTTTTAGCCTTCACTTGTTGATATACCAATCACTTTGATGTATATTCAGCAACATCCCTTAATATATTGTCCCACCAAAAGTTTTCTCAGAGATCTCGATACATATTTTTCCTCCCTGGTTGAAAAGAAAAGGTCGATCTTTGTGCATTATTAAACTTCTCCTTCATTATATATGGATTTGATAGTACACATTATCATGTCCCAAATCACACAACTCCATTTTTTTTCAATCATTAACTCAAAGGATTCTCCATTTTTAATGTATTCCACCCTTTTCTTATGTTCCATATATTTTCATTGAGAATCCTTTATTTTATTCTTGAGGGATGGTTGAGTAATCATTTGATAATGGATTGATGATGTTCTTCACTTAATGATTCACATGTCTATCCTTTGAAAATATAATACGATCAGATACTTTTCAATTATCATTATTTATAATGATGCTTGATCCTTTCTACTTAGAATATCATCGACATTTTTTCCTTACCGAGATGGTAGTTGATTGAGTAGTAATAATTTTTTATGAGCTTAATCCATCTTCATAGGCACTTATTAACCTCTTTATATATGAATATATGTTTGAGACTCTTGTGATCAATATATATATCACACTTCTCCCCATAGAGATAATACTGAAATATTTTTAATGCAAAGATCATATCCGCAAACTCCAGATCATATGTAGGATAATTTTGCTCATCGATTTTCAGCTACCTTAAGTCCTAGGCTATCATTTTATCATTTTACATCAGCACATAGCCTAAGTCCTTATTAGATGCATCCCTATACACAAAAAAGTGTTCTACCCTTTTTGGGAGTGTGATTACTTGAATACTAATTTGCCTCTTTTTCAACTCCTTAAAATACTCTTCACATTTCAGAGTCCAGACAAACATTACACCCTTCTATGTTCGCTTGGTCATTGGGTTTGACAATCATGAAAATTTCTTAAAAAATCATAAATAATTCATGGACAGACCTTGAAGGCTGCATATCTCTTTTATAGATATTGTCCTTGTCCATTCTTAAATCTCCTTTTTCATGGAAGGGTCAACATATATCCCTTTTCTGGTGATAACATGTAACAAGAATGATACATCTTCCATCAAGAACTCACATTTACTGTACTTATCATACATCTTTTCTCTTAACAATGTATTTAGAAAAATATTCAAATACACATCATATTCCTCCTTACTATTTTAATATATTATAATATCATCAATTAATACATAAAAAACTTTTTCGATGTAATATCTATTAAAAATATTCAATAAATCAATGAAAATTGTTGGGGAATTAGTGAGTCTGAGGGAAATCACTATGAACAGATAGTATCCACACCCCATTCTAAAGGTATTATTGGGAATATATTCCGTCCTCACATTTAATTGGTGATATCCCGACCAAAGGTCCACCATAGAGAAATCACATTCCCCACGAAGCTGATCAAACAAGTCATTTTCCCTGAAAGTGGATAATTTTTCTTTATCATGTTTTTTGAGCCCACGATAATCAATTTTGAGGTGCATTGATCCATCCTTCTTCTTGATAAGAAGGATTGGAACACCCCATGGTGAAGCACTCAGGAATATAAGACCCCTCTCTATATTCTCCTAAAATTGCTTCTTTAGCTCCTCCAGCTACCCGGTGTCAATTCCATAAGGTTTCTTTGATATAGGTAGAGATCTAGGAATAAGTTCAATTGAGAACTCAATATCTCTATCAAGAGGAAGACCATGAAACTATTTAGGTAATTCAATGAGTGAAATCCCTCGTGATGGGATTGTGTTTCGTCAATATTCTATCATTTGTCCCAATCATTTTAACTAGATATTATTTCTCAAAAGGAATCAATATTCATACCAGAGAAAATTATTCTAAATGTGATTCAACTTATTCCTTACACTTTTATATAATCGTAGGGTGCTTTGGGATGTGAAGAGTGATCTCCCATTCATGACAGTTGATGTTGGAATTATATAAACATATCCAATAAATGAACAAGACAACATCGAACTCCACTAAAGGAAGTATAACATGATTTTATGGGAGGTTCAATCCAAAAATATTTACTATAGAGGATTTCTAAAAAATGGACACAATAATTTCCCCATTTGTGTTTCTCACAGTTAAAAGTTCCTCAAATTTTTTTGGTGGTGTTTGTATTGTTCTTCTAAACATGAAAGATATGAATGAATGTGTAGAACTAGAATAAAGGAATACGTTCGATATTCATGAATGAATAAATTGTGTACTTATCACCACATTGTTTTCTGGATCCACATGAGTAGTAGTGATGGAATAAGTGATTCATTATTTTCCTAGAGGTTGTTGTTGATTGCGTCTGACAATCCTCATATTAAGAATTTTTTTTATAATGCCCATGCTTTGTGCAGTTTTAACACTTCACTAGAGGTAGAGTGTTGATCTGAACCTTCTATTCTTCTTCCATAGTAATGGGATGTTTTTACCACATTCGTAGTTTTTAGCCAAATGTCCCAAATTTCCACATTTGAAGCAATTCCTAGTTCCATTTAGATTGTTCCCATGATTCTTCTTCCTACTAAATTTTACACATGGGATGGCCAGGATTCATTCCATCATGGTATTTTCTTGTTTAACCACCCATGTTGTTCTCCATTTTCTGCATCATATCACAAGGCCCACGAGACCACCAAAATTCATCAATATCTATTTCATCCATAAGGGTACAACAAACAATATCCTCTTAACTATCTATTTCTAAAATCTATAATGCATTTAAAAGACTCCGATTTAGTCCGCTAAAGAAGATACCCACCTCAATTTTAATTTTCATGAAAAAACCATAGGCATACGTTTCAAGCCTTGTGAATTTCACTTCATATGACCCGATGGACTCATATTCCATCTTCTTGAGTCCTAGGAACTCTCTTTCCATCATCGAATATAGGGTTGAAGGAAAATATTTACTGAGAAGCATCCTGTTGAATTCCTCCCAATATATAAAATCATTTTCCTAGTGGGACACTGTATTGTAGATCAATGTCTACCACTGATCAGCTTCCCCAACAAAATGATAGACCGCTAGTAGAACATTCTCTTCTTCTAATAACTGGAGGTCAGAAAATATCTTTTTCACTGGAGTTAATCCATTGTTCCCTTAGGAGGGGATCAAAAGATCCAATAAACATGGGAGGCCATTGAAGGATGGAGGATTATATGGAAACATTCTCTTTCCTAGGAGGAGGAGACGATTCACATGATTCATGTTATTATTCATAACATGAGCCAGCTGGTCAAGATCTGTCATGATATCTTGACCACCCATAACCATCATATTAGTCATATATTTAGAGAAATCCTCACATTACCTATCACATTTATTGTTGGCACATGTTATTATATTTTCCACCATTAAGTAAGAAAAATTATGTACAATTATAGTGCTTGAATACTCAACTATTTAGCATAAAATGAAACATTGAACCTAAAAGGATAAACTTGTAAAAGGAGAATTATATCCTAACATGTGATTCTATAGGTTTAAATCTATGTTATAATTGATCAATTTCTTAACATATATTCTGATTGGATTTTTCATTGTTCCCATAATAATAGTGGGTATTAATATCATGAATTTACCAAAGAATATACCCATGGAGTGTGAAACCAAGAGTGAAGAAAGGACCATTGTCATGAACCTGGATACCTTAAGTTTGGCCCGAAATGAATTGTTAGATTTTTCAATCCTAGGTACATATATTCTAGAGACACCTCTACCAATTTTTATCCATAAATGGTTGTACTTTCTGGCTAAACCACTTACTCTATACTTACCAAAATTTAGGTATGTTTTCTAATACTTTTTCATATTCATAAGGTTCTTACTAAAGTCCTATATTCCTAATCTATAATGATAACTAGACCATAAATTGATACCAACTATTGAGAACCTATCCATTTACTTATAACATTACAATATTATAAGAATAATTATATATCAGATTACAATAAAAGGATGATAATTTTTAATGTTTTGGAATACAAGGTACATAATAAAACATTATAAAAAAATAACTTTTTAATTAAAATACATAATGAGTTATTATATTCAATTGTGATCATTCATCTTCATAAGATATCCAAGGTATAACATGGATAAAGGGATGATATAAAAAACCTAGTAAGGGAGTATACATAAGAACAAGGCTTTAGAAAAAGGGTTTTATGTCATTACTTAATGATATCAAAAGCAAGGAACATATAAAACCCCAACGTATAAACATGGGATCAATTAAATATGGATTTATAGAAATGTGGAAGAAATATAAAACATGAGTTTAGTATGAGTCAAGGCTAACCTCGAAGACCGTTTCACATAGTAGCAGTAGCCAAGGTTAGTTACCAAGACTGTCACAAATAACATATTACGAGACTTAAATTTACGCAATGCATTGGTGTTATATCTAGGTATACCCAGCATAACGTTTGATGAATATGTTTTCCACATAATTAATCATATATAACAAATCTTACATAATCATAAGGGTTACCCATGGAATGAATTGGGTTCCACAATCATGAGATAAAGCATAATAATAGGGTGCATCATAAAAGTGTCCCTGAAATAAAGGAACTAAAATATACATGGAAATTAATAAGGGAAAATAGTCTTGTATCATGGGATGTGATATCAATTTGAAGTGACAAAATTTAAGAAAAGTAATTAAGAAATTTTAGTATTAAATTTGTTTTGAGATATTTTAATGAAAATAATATATATCCTTTAAAATAGAAAAGGGGAAAATACCTTTTACAAAAAATGAAGTGATCCCAGAAGGTTTTCGTAAAAAATTAAATTATTTTATAAAGACAACTGTGGCTTAAAACTGAAGATATAGTTAACATGAAACTGGGTAAGAATTTGGGAAGTTCCCTTAAAACATGCTTCCTTATGAGAAAGTATTGAAGAGGGAATCACATTAGAACATGTATATCCCAAAGAGAGTACTATGTAAGGGTATTGAAAAATTAATTTTTTAAATGTAATCAAATTAATATGATTCACATAAATATATAAGATAAAATTATTTTGGTAGAAATAATGATAAGGAAACATGAAGGAATAAAGGAGATCTGGGTAGAATTCCTTACAGATTATCCGTAGGATATCGTGTGTACTTAAGATGAATTATTGAGAGAGAAAGAGGTTTCACATCACTATAGATAATTATTGATGTATGGGTGAGGTTATAAATCATACACCATAATCAGTTATTACACAAAAAATGGCATAGCATAGAAGTAATTATTTAATAAAAGTGAAATGGAGAGGATCCTATACCCAAAATCCGATGGTGATATTTTCCACTAAAATAGAAGAAGAGTAAAAGAGATATGTTAAAAAAAATATTACATTATCATAAAAAATTCTATTAAATTTAAGGTAATATTTGTTTCAAAACATTTGGATGAGGAGAGGTAAGGATATAAAAGAAAAAAAATGAACTTGAAAATAAAAATAATGAAAAGAATAGAGGAATTTACCTCTTAATTCAATCTTCCTTGAGAGCCTCTTAAGGGGAGAGGATTTTGTCTTTTGAGGTGACCAAGGGATGTTGGATGTGTTGGAGGTGATTGAGGTGGTATTTGGTCCTAATATAGGAAATGAACATGGATTTAAAGGAGTTATGAGAACTAGTAAGGCATGGTGGTATTTATGATGGAGGAGAGGAGGGTTTTCATAATATTATAATAAATAGTTTATAATTTTCCCATATGAAATGAAATAGTGATGATTTTGTGACCATGAATAGTAATAAATGCATGTAATTTCTAGAGTTGGGTTCTTAAATCACTTATTATTTTAGGAATGGTTGATATATAATATAATTTATTTATACGGTAAATTAATGTATTTTACTATTTATAAAAATTTAATTATTTTAGAAAAATCCAAAAAAATCACCATAACCATTTTTTGATGTCTAGAATCAAAAAATAAAATCCATATTTCCGATATAATTTTATAAATATGATTTATTGAATAATTAATGAAAATAATAATTTATTTTAAAAACAGTTTTAAAACATTTATTTATATATTCTAAAATATAGGTACATCATACATTAACATGAATATTATTTATATACTATCATAGTTAAGGTTAATATTTTTTAGGGTATTTGACTATTTATAAGGGAAAAATTAATATTTATATGGGTATGATACTATTCATGAAAATATTAATTTGGTCATATTAGACACCAAATAAAGAAAGGAAGATAATAATGTATATCATATTCTCAAAATTCAAACAAACAACTCTCAAAATTACGTTCAAAGGTCACATAGTACTTATTTGTTCATTGTGTTCGGATTTCATTTGATTAGAAGACATATTTATTTGAACGAAATTTCCATTGATAAACATTGTGTCCTTACAAATTACATGTAGGTGGTTGGTAAAATTCATTAAATAATGTAGAAATATGAAATTTTAGTGAAATTATGAGAGAAAGGATATTCATTTGTTGGAAATCACCTTAAGAGAACGATTATGGACACATGAAAAATAATATATATAATCCCAAAAAACCAACCAAAGAAGGAGAAATAGTGCATACATATAATAATGATCCTCAAATCCATAAAATAAAAAAATCTATTCAATTTTTATGTTTTTACATGTCAATTTATAATGATGATATTACCTCTCCAAAAATAAGAAGGGTGTCTATAATCATATGCTCTAATGTTTTTTAAATATAAAACAAAATTCAATGAGTGAATGGGTTTTCTTAATGCAACAAACTGATTAAATGTTCTTACAAAAATGTGACTAATATATATCGACCATGGCACAAAGATGAAATATAAAAATAACTAATGTGATTGTTCTATTATTGACTAAAAAATTACAATTTGGCTAAGCTTGACAAATAAATTGGAAACTTTTATGGATTCTCCATATCATAGTCTATAGATGATTATCAAGGACATAAAATCAAGAGTATTTTAAAAACACTAGTTATATAATGAATTATAATGCGAAAATAACATATACACCCACTTGAATACATAACAGGTTCGATCTATTATAGTTGTTTATCATGAAAATGATGACTTGAATATATAATTAACATAAAAATATCCATTTGTAATGAAAATATATAAATCCTTTAATTTCATATAGTAGTATATAAATAGATAACATTCTGAAATATATAAATAACATAATTTATTATTTTAAAAACATGTATTAATTAATAAAAAGGACTACCTTCTAGAAAAATAGTAATTTAATAATGACAGATCTACCAAAAATATTGTAGTTATGCAAGGCCATATATTAAGACAATTAAAAATACAACCTCTTTAATAAACACCTCAATATATTCATCAGTATATTTTATCAATAGTATTCCTACATGAATGTATAGAAAATATAAAATAGTTGTTGTTTAAAAAATATATGTATTGATTTTTTCATTTCTCATAGTACATTGTCAAAAAACTACTTTATGTAATATATAAATAACATCAAATAGTGTTTTTTCAAGGATTCTTATTTATATAAGTGTCATAAAATGGCTTTTTCCAATATTATAAAATTATACAAAAGATCATATATATGTGATACGTGCTATAGAAAATTTTCAATGATTTCAATCAAATAGTTCGTAGTAAGATAGAAATAAATAGTTTTCACCAGTTTAATGTTACATGAATATAAAAATTAAATTATGAGAAATATAAAAAGTCATAGAAGATAAATTTATATAAAATAAAAATATAACAGTTAATAATTCGTTATAATTAATAGATATATTTAATAAAAAATATTATATTTAATGACATTCTTGATTAGGGTGAATGTTATATGAATCAAACCAAAAAATAACATGAATTTTCATAGACAAAAATTCCTGAAATAAAATTATATATTAAAATAAAATAACATTATTATAAAATATAATAATATTTAATATAAAAATTCCAGTTTAAATTAATAATCATTGAAAAAAATACCAGACATGAAAAAACTTATCCCACAAATGCATGAACTATTAAAACTATTTAAAAATATGTTAATCTATTTAGAAAAGCCTAAAAAACAGTGAGATAATTATTAATTTTGAAAAAAATAATCAATTGAAATATAAACATGTCAGAACTCAGCCACAATATAATAATATTTAAAAAGTGTAAAAATTAAATTATGTGACAAAAATATATTGGGATCTAAATATATAATTTCTACAGGGTGATTAGTATAAAATTTTATGTTAATGAAAGATATATTATTGAATATATTACTAATCACATATTATTACAATATAAATGTTTTTTTATATGGGAGATGTTATTGGGGAAAGATAAATACACAAATAGATATTCATTTTTTTGGAATATTTGGGGGAAAAAATAAAAATAAGAATCATAATACATAAAATTTTGTAAAAATGTATTCTTATGGGGTCCCTACATATATATGAATATAAAAATTCATTAAATATTAGGAGGATTGTATTTATTATGATAAATATTTTAAGGGGGTATTTCAATAGCATAAAAAATGGGGTTTGTGTGAAATCACATGAGGGGGAGGATTGTGATGTTAGGGCTGGGTTTGAGGGGGAAATCCAGGGGAGGGGTGGCCTTGTCGGAGGATAAACATATCATAGAGGATGGTTGGTTATGATATTGGAGGATCATGGGAGTTTTTTTTGTCTACATAAGATCCATGTCTAGCGACATCAATCCATGTTAGAGGAGGATGACCACAATGAGGCGGGGGACACATTAGAGCTGCATCGATATAGTGGTGGGGAGACTACGTCAGATGGTACATTGGCATACTATGATAGAAATACATCCTCCATGAGGTGGGGAGGATATATTGAAACTATATTGGTGGGGAAGAGGGATGTATATAATATTGGTACATAAGGGGGTGGTGGGATGGCTTTGTTCGAGCCACGTTGAAGGTATAGGAGCACTGGGAGGCTTTGTTCGAGCCACTTTGAAAGAGTAGGAGCACTGAGAGGCTGGGTGGTACATTTAAGGAGAAGGCACATAGGGAGGATGAATCCCAAGTGAATAATATGAAGACGGTGGATGAGTAATCATGGGGGTAGAGATAAATATGGGAGGGTACTACTAAACATATCTTCGGGCCAATTGATTTTTGATGGATGTAGCCACAATATTTATTAATGATTCCAGTAATCCATTGATATTGGATAACAATATAGTGATGAATTTTTCCAAGTGAAATTTAAAAATAAATTTTCATCCCCGAATACATCCTATTAATTTAATTATACCTTTTGGGTTATATGATCCAATCATACAATCATTATTCTTTTCTGGATAGTTTATGATTATGAAGAATGTATGAAATGTTTATAAAGCCCATTTAATTTTGTGGTTTTTAATATGATTAATGTATTCTGATGCTGGGGAACACATATAAATGGTTTTCAATATCTGAACGATGGATCTTATATCTCCCTCCAATGCATTGGGTAAAAATTTATAACCCATATGGTAAAAGTGTTATGTATGAACCTAATATAATGTTCCCACTATTATGCATTGATATAATTTACATGTCCACAATTTTATGCATGGAAATGGAATATATTTCTATAAATTTATTCATGGAACTATATTTCATATCTATAAGATAATGATTGGACATGGTTTAATGCCCGTAATTTTTTTTCATGGACTAATTTCTTTTCCATAACATAATGATTGAACCTATATATATTTGTACATGTTTATAAAGTTATAAGTTTTTTCCAAAACTCTATTCCTTATATCTATGTTATACTCTCATGTAATATGTTATTTGATTCTTTTAATATTCATCCCTTATTAAATCCCAATAATTATTAAATCACTTAGTATTATGATCTTTTATAGATAGGGTTAGATTTTAAATGCCAATCTCATAATCTCATACACTTCTTATCATGTTATGTACATGTTTTTATTGACATATATCTTGTTTAAGCATACTAAAAATGTATGGGGAACCTTTTTTTATTCATTTACCAAGGATATGAAGATTTTTTAGGAAAACATTACTCAAATAAGTGTTGTAGTATTGAAAAACAGAGTTGTAGATGATATAAATCATTTATGAACCAATTTTTCTATGTGACCAGGTTTCCAAAAGTACTAGTACTTTATAATTATAGATTGAGTTAAAATGTTATGCCTTTAATATTCACAGAAATAGAGTTAATATATAATTGTTAAAATTATAGATAACTACAATCTGGAAAATATGACAATCCTTCCTCTTCCCTCGACAAGATTCGTGGTACAAGCATGTCGTACCCCATCACTATATCCAGGACCCATCTTCCTCATCCGAACTAGATAACACTGGAACAAGTTCCCCTCTAATATGTAACCAAGCTAAGATGATACACTTGTTACCTTAATACTATATACATACCTTATTTTTCCAATATTTAACACAGTATGAGGTAAATAATATAAAGGAAAAAATATATCATTTCGATCATGAGTCTTCACAACCTTACACACATAAGAAGACTCACACACACACTCTCACAAGTGATCCCAATCATGAATGGGTATCACAGTACAATAATTAACAAATGTGTGGTCAATATAAATGTAAAAATATAAAGAAGGGTCTTATATGGTGTAGAAGATCCTATGGTGCTACCACATCCCTATGTCTTTCCTTAATCATGGTCTCAAATATAGGGGCCTTGTTCCACTAAAATATTCCATTATAATCCCAATATTAGGTATGTAAATTATTCCCATGATACTTTCCAGGATTCCATAATCAACCACACATTCTAAGGCATCTAATTTTCTCTCAGCATTTCCAGTATGACCATCTTTACATGGAAACATAATCATAAGCTAAATATGAAAATATTATCTACCCATGTTTATTAAATAATTTACATACACATTCACACCCATTTATAAACATAAATATGTTTGTTTATGATAATATCATCCAAATAGAAAAGTTGTTATCTTCCCTATAGAACACATGCATGCCACTACCATGATTTACATAGCACCATCGAAGTTATGATCATCCTCGACCTAGCCCATTTTCATAATTAAATAATTTACTATCCCTATACATAAAAAATAATAATTTTTTTAACAATTAAAATTTATTATTTATTTAATATTTAAAAGGAATATATACCAAACACCCTCACTCGTGCTCTGTCTACATAGTATTGAATACCAAAAAAATATAGAGTATCATTATAAACCCAAAATTCCATCCCGAAAAATATATTCCAATCCTAAAATAAAAAAATTAAATTAGATTTAATTAAAAATCTTATAATATATTATCAATGAGTTGTACGTTAGTTGATTCGGTGTAAAACAACATGTAGTCATTGCTACAAGGAATCTTTTATGCATGATAAGTAGAAACCCACGTTAATAATGAACTATTGCACCAAGATACAATGAAATTATAATCCAATGACTAATTATAAATGTCTCAATATTAGAGGAAATGAAAGAGATTGACATGAAATGGAAAAATTATGGATCTTACTTGAAATTAGAGATGGATCACATCATGACCCACCCACATTGAGGGAAAATCATAGAGAATGATACAGATAAAGGGATTTATAAATTGTACTCTCTAGCTCACCCAACTATAACGACCCATACTTCATACATTGTTAATACTTCAAAATTGAAGCAAACTTATTACAACATATAACAAAACCATGAAAGGACCGTATAGGTATAGTGTCTTTGGAAACTGGGAAACATAAACAACTGGTTCAAAAAAGCATCTACATTGTCTCCTATTTATTTCATCATATCCAGAGTCCCTTTTGGAATATCCTACTTAATAACCTTCTTCCTGACATGGGGCAAGAAAACATACAAAAGGGTGATCTCAAATGCTCAGTAAGGGTAAACAAAAGAAATATCAATCACATCATATTCATAAGAACATAACATTTTGGAAATCTTAACCTGCAAAAGAGATGATAATTTCATAATCATGGGATAAATCATAGTAGTGAAATGTAATCCCAATAATAATAACTTAAAACATGAAACTTTTTGGAATACACACATAATCATAGATAATCATTTCTTAGTAGTCAAGACTCATTCCCAAGACTATCTTAGCGGACAAAGTCCATTTCTAAACCGAGTTCACTCCTTGTTTCAGTCATGTTTCACTGAACTAATTTAACCTGCCGTTCCAGCCATGTCTATCTCATGAGATATAAATCTTTACCCAATGAATTGGAGGGTGATATAGGTCACACCCATCTCATAATGAAACCATTCTTATGTGTTCCACAAAATCATAAATCATACATCATTACATATCCCACGTAATAAAAATTGGATCCTTAAACATCATGCCATCATAACATAAATCATATAAGATAAAAAAGACATCATAAAAATAATTCCATTATAACATAATCAAATAAATGTAAAAATAGGGATAGAAATAGAACCCTATATTATCTTAGATGGAAAATAATTTTGATAAAACACTTGAACTCCATTCATGAGGAAAATATCCTTTCTACTTCAAAAACATTTTACTTTCATAACATGTCATATAATTTTAAACTAAAAGAAGTTGATTAAAAATAAACTTGAAAACTTTTAAAGGAAGATTCTTGTAAATAATTTTTTAATAATCCATTCATGCCGTATAAGTTTTAAAAAAACATTCTTCTCGTACTTTTGTCAGAAAAGTCAAAAAGTACATCGTACGAAAAACAACAAAAGATTCCTTTCATATATTTTAATAAAAACTCACATAAGGGTAAAATTGGATTTAAATAATTGTAGGTGGATGGAAATAATATTATATATTGAGGAAACATGGATGTGGATGATAAAATACACCCCAGTAAATACCAAAGTATAAACAATCTCGGATAAAAATGAGATTGTGATATTTTCCCTTACCTTAGGCCTGATTTGCATATTAAGTGTCCGAAACTCCTGTATAGTGATTTAAATAATGTCATTGACTTATTCCAGAATCATAATAATTGTTATGATATCATATGTGGCCATATTATTAGCTTTTTATTAGTAATATTTCATTGCTACTTGTTATTCGGGTGTTTATTACTTTTTGTTCTTATGCGTGTTTTGTCGAATAAATTCTTATTGTTTTCTTTAGGTTATATATAACTCATTTCCAGAATGGTATTAGTGTAATATATATTATATTCATTCATTAAATTAATTTATATAATCAT
The DNA here is from genome assembly GCA_963277665.1 of Viscum album. Lineage (NCBI taxonomy): Eukaryota > Viridiplantae > Streptophyta > Magnoliopsida > Santalales > Viscaceae > Viscum > Viscum album. The sequence continues at coordinate 1,642,595,586 of OY728122.1, read as the reverse complement.
TATGCAATGAATATCATGTAGAACAAGTCGCATCACGTCGTGGAGACGGTATTCCGTACGTACGCACGAGCGATGATATCATTCTCATGATCGTGGAATTGTATTAGAGTGTATTAATAATATTTCAGAATCAATATAACTTTAAAATAATCATATATAGTTATTATTTACACCATTATACCCATCCAAGTAAGGTGGTGGTGGAAAATAGATTACACCATGGCGTGGAGACGGTATTCCGTACGTACGCACGTGCGGTGATTTCATTTTCCGTAGGATGGATAGATGGTGAAATAGGGTTGTTTCATACTTATAATAACATAACAGTATATGAGTGATACTCATGTTATTACTTCATAATGAAACAACTAAATAAGAAGAAGTGGAAGAAGAAATAAAGTTGAAAGAATCGGTAACGGACATTACCTCTTCTTTGAAGCGCCTCTTTGAGACATCCTCTTAGGGTACTAAAATTGGTCTTTGAAGAAGACCATGACCTCTATGATGTTTCTAGGGAAGTGGATAAGAGAATTTGGCAGGGTCTGGACGAGATTGAAGGCTCAAAGTGTTGTGAGGAAGAGAGGGAGGAGGTTCCCTTTTATAAGGGAGGAGAGGGGCACCTTTGGAAAAAACTAATAATATTATTTTATTAGAAAGACATATTTGGTATTTAATAGCTTCAAATTGATTTATTTCGAAGCTAAGGTGGGGATGGGTCGAAATAATCTCATCCAATAGAATTTAGGCAAGTTTAGTTATCTATTTTAACCATATCATTTAGATTTAACTTTAAGTTAGATAATTTAACTTTTACCGCGTCTTCTTGTTTTGTTACACTATAAGGTTAATAAAATTACTATAAAAAGCCAAAAGAACCCCAAGTTGTTTATTATTATATATATAACATTATATAAGTCATTTGGCCGAACATAAGATTTTTCGGAATAAAATAACAATTAATAATATAATATTTGTTTTAAAAACATTTTTATGTCAATTTTGACACTATTTGGTAATTGATTTTTGTGAAACTCATAACAGAATTATTAGTTCGAAAAATGTTAATTAAATCAATAATAACATGTCATATTAACATATAAAATTAGTTTAATTCATAAAAAGTCTCAAATTACATTTATTTGGGTATTTATAACATCACTTATGTTAATAATTCATTAATAAGATAATTACTGCATCATCATTATGTCATAAATAAATTATATTATTTAATGTCTAAAAATTATAAATAAAATATAATTATGTATGAAATCCTTTTAGATTTATAATTAATATTTATAGTAGAATTTATTTTATGTATAAAACTATATTAAAAATGATTTACTTATTAAACTTTGATTTTAACTATTTTAACCCTTCTTTAAATAATTTAATATTAAATGTCCTAATCTAATCTATGTGGGCATAAATGGTCATATTTTATTCCTACGGTTTTTTTGGTCGAATTACACTTATCCAATAGAATTAGGACATGTGTTTGGGTAATAATAATATCATTTTTACACATAATTACCGTATTTACTTTTAACCGTGGAAAAAAAGTAGAAAATTACTATTCAAAAAAAATTATTTTCATCTCATTGAACCAAATTTTAGTCCTTGATATTAACCATGACTCTCAGGTTTTCGAAATTCCACTCACAGAAGTGGTAAAATTAGATTTTATGTGAATTTGGAAATTCTCCTAGGAGGTGGGTAAAAGACAGTGAAAAGTTCAATAAAATTTCTATATATCTAAAATTATTATAAAATGACTCCAATGAATTGCATTGAACTTATATAGGTATTATGTATTAATATTTACCTAATATAAATTTAAATAAAAAGTTGGGTTTTAAATAGTAACCCAGTGTTTTCACTATTCATCAAAAATTGAAAGTTTTCAGAAAAATACCAAAATTTCACTCTAGGCTAATTTCGATATTCCGAATCCAAAAATGAAGTCCGTTTTGAAAAATAAAAATTAAAAAATTTCAAAAAGTGGGTATTACTATTCATAACGGCTAGTTGTAATAATATTTTAATAGCATATCGTTGTTTAGTGAAACTCGGTATTGCGTACGACGCAAGCTATCGAGGAAGGTCGCGATTACGTGTAAAGAAAGCCAAGCCAGTGTTGTGTGTAGTGAAAGATTCCTTTGATGATTTATATAACATAAAAACAAAAAATTTCTCATAAAAGTCTTGGGTGTTACACCAACACTCCCCAATACCAAGGTATTTCAATACCCAAAATATGCATTAGGACTTATTTTAAAGAACCCAGCAAGCCCACTATCTTATCATTATGTCTCACTAGTGTACTGGTAGACCATCATATAGTTGGTGAGATAAAAAAATACATGGGATCTGAGATAGTATACTAGATTTCCGGTTGTTGATCAAAGAATGATTTTCAGGCCCAACTATGCACCCCATCCATAGGTTTTCTATCCAACTTGTCTAAGTTGTATCATTTGATTACTTTTCGTGGATATCAACCACCCTAAATATCTTTACATTCTATATAATTCTCACAAACACCTTGTGTCTTTCTTGATAATCAATACACATCTAAAATACTTTTTAGGACATCCAATCATTTTTTATTACAAATTATTAGTTGAATTTCTAGATTAACCTTCCACTAAATTTGGTATTCATGTTTCCTTTATATTTTCCAACCCTAAAAACAAGGTTCATTTCAACCTCTATAATATAATGTTTCTCATCATCGAGAAGATGTGGTATTCCAAAAACCATATGTGCAAAAAAACCAATGTCTTAAGATTCTTGAGAACTTATTGTGTTCTATCTTAGAACACCAATGTAATTTTTATATTTAATTGTGGACACCAAAACATTCAATTAAATTGAACCCAAACCACCCACTCATCCTTAACAAAATCTCTGAGAGGCCAATCAGAACACCTATCTCACCTAACACATCAGGGGGTATTTGACCAGATTTTCTCAAATAAAATGTTGTTTTTCACTGTAAGGTTCCACATTAAATATAATGTTCTGTTATTTGGTGCCTTACATAATAGGAAAATTTTACCAAAATCCCAATTACATTGGCTCTATATCATACCAACCATGTCCAGAAATTCTACATCCATGGGTATTGTTTCATTGATTCTAAATCCCTTGTAAAAACTCCAAATTATCCTCCCCTAGTAAAACCCCACCAAAAAACATGGCTACAACTTCCAACATGTCACATAGATTACCCACATTGATTTATCAAATATGAATGGAATTATATGATTTCCCAAAATATAAATTGTTTCCCAAAACTAATAATCAATCTAAATCCTTTATTGGATCACCATCCACTTTCTCCATCATTCATTCTCTCAGACCGAGCATGAAACACCTCCTCTCAAACCCAATATTATATCATATTTAAACACCCGTAGACTAATGTAAATAAACAAAAAATATGTACAAAATAGTGGTATTTTGATTTTATTATTTTATAAAAAAACGAGTTATATAAAATGTAGAAAAAATGAACACCATGGTTCCACTATAATCATTCACTAATATGTATTTCGACACCATAATTATCATATTGATATGATGTCTATTTACCCATGATAGATAGGATTATTCCCATCATAGGTGTATAAGAATCATTTCCCCAGGAACACAATCACTAGTCTCTCTATCATATTCTTTGAACATCATTACCCATAGTGACTAATAATGTTTTTCCTACTAGTACCCGAGTGCCAAAATCAAAACATATTACCATTGGGCCCAAGAATACTCTATACACCATTATCAATGATGTCAAAATTAATAAAAAATTAGGGTCACAACCTCTAACAAACTAATGGTTGTATCTCCACTATATTTCATCATTTACATTCCTCTATGAGAACCATCAATAGAGAAATATCAACACTATATGTATACCAACCCTCTAGAGTAATTATTGACTAATAATGAAAAACATGGAACAATATAAGGGAACAATATGGAACAACTATGGAATTGAACTCATTCTATAACTGATTTCACATCTTACTATATATTTTTTTTAAATTCTCATTGGGATACTCTAGGATATCATGCACAAAAACAGCTCAAGAAAATTTAACTGAGACCACAATGAGAGTAAATCAAAACTGAAACCATCACCACAATATAACTTTTCTTTAACCCAGTTTCATCTAATCTCAAAAAAAAATCATTGACATACACATAATGAACAAAACACATTGCATTACAAATATCTATTAAATACCACCCAATACTCTATATCATTATTACAAAGCCTAGTGGCCAATCAAGAACCTTATCATATTCCCTCATTCAAATCTAGATCAGTCTCACCGAGTCCAATTTCTACAAAAACTTGTGAAACCCAATTATATAGCCACACCCACATTCTAATGAGTCACATATCATAAAACCTAGGATCATTCAATTCACCCAATAACCAATATTACATGCATGTATGATCAAACTAGCCAAGAGAAACCATTACCGTCCACATAAACTCCATCATCATCCTGATATGAAGATTCATTGTGAAACACCAACTACATATGTGTCAATAAGAGAATACTGAGAATCCCTGCATGGTCTATCCCAAAGAGGACCAACCACATCAGATCCTCACCCACCAAGAAATGATATCTGTATCCTAAAACCAATTTTCAAGATAACCCATAATCATTCACTCAAGTCCTTATCTAAATTCCAAAATTTCAAATGCTCTCTAAAATATGGTCACAAGTCATACTACTCATGAATTTCTCCACAACACACCTATGTACTTGACATGAACAGAGAATATTTTACTAATATTATGATCACATAAAATATATCCAATTCATATAAAAATTATAGAGGTTCTAATAATTAGGTGTCATATTCCTCCATTGAATATTTAAGGGTATACAGACACCAATAGGTCAATTGAATTCATTCCAACAGTAGATATCATCCTACACTAGGATCCTCATGTCCATTATCAAAGGAGTTTTAGAAAAATAATAAAAAACTAGATAAATATATATTTAGTCATATATTCCATGTAAATGCATGAACACATTCATCTAGACAATATGACAAGAATCAAACCACCATAGTCACATCATTCGTAACACATTAATGTTCCAATCAGAGTTTATGTGACAATAGGTGGTGAATTAATAATCAATTCATTACATATTTTTTTTTATTTTAAAAAATAATCATCTCTATTTAATGTGAATTGATTCCATGATATGAAAAAAAAATCAAAAGCACAAGAACACTAGTATTTAAAATTTTCACTATTTGGTAATAGTATATAGTCCTCATCATGGTTTTGAAATAATCTAAGACCACATAAATATGTGAATAAATTGTTTTAAAACAAGTTGGGAATATTTATTAATTTCATATAAATATAGTCATTTTCTTGCACATGTAAACCTAACACTAATTATATGAAAAAGAAATCTACAATTACCAAAAGAACCTTAACTAGTAGTCTTCAACATTTTTCCAATCTTCTACATAAAACATTATTCACAATTTCTTTCTTCAATTTTATTATTTTTTCCTCTGCACTTTCTTGCATAGAAGTGAGAAGTGATTTCAATATAAAATTATTCATCGGATTATATCCATCATATACCTTATATATTGTATCCATGGTCTGCTACTGTATTTATCTGATCACAACAGTTAGTAATAATATGGTTGGTAACCTTGATTGTTTACCTATCCATATTATAACACTCTATCAAGTATCCAACATTTCATAATTATACTTTGGATGATAATTCATATTTTACGATGATAAATAAACCTCTTAATATCTTATTATGGAAGAAAACATATTTTTAAATTTTACTAGAAGTAATAACCCATTCATAACACTTAACACCCCCTTATGTAGGAATTGATCCTTTGAAAATCAATGGACGATCACAAACATAAAATTCAAATAATTCATATGAAAATTTTAACAACATGATGAAATGTTTTTTTATTTTCCCACCCGAAAACATATGAGTAAATATGAATCAATAATCATCATAAATGTGTTCACAAATTCTTGGAATCAATGTAAATAAAATAGTCAAAAAATATTATATAAAATATCTACTCATTCTTAATGACTATTTAGGGGTAGACTAACCATACCCAGATCATAAAATTATTTTATTTAAAAATAAATAATTTGATACAAAAATTGTAGGGAATATTTATAATGACCCACCAATTCTCATTTGTTTGAGAACACAATGAGTCATTACTGGGCCTTAAGAGACATAACCAAGACTCAAAAGCTAGAAATAAATGTCAAATGGTTTCAAAGACTGGCGGCTGAAAAATTACCATTTTGAATATAAATTATAATCCAACAAAAAAAAATCCATTGCAGTTATATTTTTCATGAAATAATTAATAAAATTATGAAAATATTTTATAACAATTTTTGACCAAAAAAAGCTATATTGTTGTATACATCTAGACATCAAGCTAACAGTGGATGATAACTCATCAAGATACCAAAATAACCAATAGACTCTAGGATCCACCAACATCATTATAAGCCCCCAGCCTTAAACATTACTTAATATTGAGTTATTTCAAGAATAAAAATTGAGGATCTTTTTGGGTTTAGAGTTTTAGATAATTAGATCATAAATCATGCATTACATTACACATTTAAACAAGGTGGTTACATAACAGACAATATTCATTTTTCTCATCAAAGGAAACATATTTAAAATAAAACATAGATTCTTTCTTGAAACTAATTCGACATTATCATCACATCATGTAATTTTCCCTTGACCTATGAAAAACATTTCAAAAACTTGGGATGAGTGTAAAAATTTCAATAAGGGATATAAAAAATTCGGAAAGAAAACATTAGTCTATGTATACATAAGAATCAGTGAAATCATACTTTAGTAATAAAACATAAGAACTTTAACATAAATTATGAAATTATAAGATTTATGATTAACTCATAGAAATCATAAGACATAAAGGTAACTTGAGTCATTCATAACATTCTTACGTAGGGAGTAATCCTCATGGTTACGTTTGTAATACCCATCACAGTATATTCCCTAAATCACTTCAGAGAAACGTTAGCGTTTAACTCCTTTGCGTTATCCATTGCATTGGAGGGATATCTCGGGCTCACCCCCCCTTAGTTTATCACAGAACCACCCAGTGTCATAAACAATACCCATGAACCATAACATAATCGTACCACATAAAACATGCATAAAGGAAACATAACATTTCAACAATTCAATCACAATATATTAATATAACACATTGATATAATAAAAGAATTATCAAAACCATTTTCAATTCCAAAATAAAATAAAAGTAAAACATGGTATTTATTTTTCATTTAAAAAAAGTTATGGATTGTAGAGGAAGCCGAAACTCAAATAATGCTCACGGCGGCGGAGAAGCCGTTGTCGCCGCATATGTAAGACAAAAACATTCCCTTTTGCAATTTAGTAAAACGTATCATTTAAAAATACTCCTTTTTAATGAAATTAAAAGTCAAAAGGGTTTATTATTCAAATAATAAAATAAGGTTGTATATAAATTTAAATATTCCTCAACGAACGGAGATTGAGATGAAGTCACTCACCTCATGTCCAACTTGTCTTGTTTGTTTCTTTATATTACTGAATAATAAACTTTTGTAAATTTATAATTTCTTAAGGAATTGCTTTAAAGTATATTATTAAATTCATATCACATATTATCATGTTATAATAATTAGTTAATTATGTGATTTCATATCATACGTTTTGTCGATGTTCGGTACATGAGTCAAAAATAAAATTCTTTGAAAAGAATTTCCCATGTAGTTATAAGTACATCATCTCCAGAATTGTATTAATGATTTAAATATCATATATATCCAGTATATATTTATTTTATACTATTCCATAAAATTTGGAGATAAAAAATGAAATGCACCGTTCATAGAGACGGTCGCTCGTACGTACGCATGAATGATACTTTCATTACTTTGTCATATTAAAGGAATTAAAACTGAATGAGACATATATATATATATTATAATTCCAGTATAATATATATGTTATATAGGTAACATAAGTTCATTAATAAAAATATTTATAAATTACATGTTTGGAAAGAACGAGTCACATCACTTGAGGGGGTGGTAGTCCACACTTCCTCAAATAAAATTATCACATTTTCACAACATGCAAAGAATAAAGGTATGTTTCAAATATAAAATAAAGAATAATAGAGAGGACATAAATATAATATATATCATATATAAATATAGTTTCATCGTATTGGACACCATGAAAGGTGTAAAAAGAAGATTGAACAATCATCGTTTTGTGAGGCAGTAATTCGCCACCCATAGAAACAATATGTTCTTTAACCGTTAGACGGAGGTGTGTGTAAGTGTAGGTAGAATAGTTATCATAAAAAAATACTAGTATATTAAGGATAATAGAGTTATTATGGGATCAAATAATAAGAACATAGTGGTGAGTGAAGATGAAAACTAAAAGGAAGAAACTCGAGAGAAGACATTACCTCTAAATCGGGTAACTCTTTTTGATTTGATCCAAAGGCTTCTTTGGAAAGACTTATTCCAAATGTGAGGATTCTAGGAGTAATAGAGGGATTTTGAGAGATAATATGAGTAGATTTTTGACGATCCAAGGTCTGAGAGTTGTGGGTAAGGGGGTAGAGGTGGGGGCCTTTTATTACAGGGAGGAGGATCACTTTTGGAATGTCTTGAAATGTTACTTTATTATAAAATGATTTTCATATTTTAAAGGTACCACAATGATATATTTTGAGGATAAGGTGATAAGGGTTAAAACACCACCTATACAATAGGTTTTATACAAGTTTAATTCTTAGATTTTACCTTATCTTTTCATTTTATTTAAATCGTTCATTAATGAGTTAATCACTTTATCATGATGGTGTAATAAATAAATTTATTTATTTAATATCTAAAAATTATAAAAAAATACCATGATTTAGGAAATATTTTATATTTCCAAAGAATATTTATAGTCTAGGAGATAATTTAGGTTAAAAAATTAATTTTTTTTACATAGGATATACAAACCTTTGTTATATTTCTCTTCTTTTTAAAAAATAATGTCATAAATGTCACTATTACACCCATGTGACTTCATGGGCCCTCAAGTCTGTTAAAAATATTCCCATGGTCGGACATTACTCAAAGAAGAGGAAGTGGACACATGTTGGGGTCATTTTATATTATTATAATATTACTTTATTACCCTTAACTACCCGATTTCTAATTAATCATGATAATTAAAGATAATTACCATTGTTACTATTCATAATGTCCAAAACAAAAGAGTCTTAATTACAAAATTTAGACATTATGATTCCAAATATGGAAATTTTTTTACCTAATTCAAAACACAGAAATTGAAGTAATTAATTTAAAAATAATTCCCGTTGTCAAAACAAATTGTGTGTTTTTTAAGAAACAATATCTATAAAAATATTGACACTTGTTTATGTCCAATTTCAAAGTTAAATTAATTATAATGACCACAAATGGATTAAATGGTAAAAATATATTCTAATTAAACTTTAAAACCAAATAAAAAAAAATCTAACCATACAATTAATTTAGATTAAAAAGTAGTTTTGAAGTAAAATGCAGTATTTTTCACTATTCATTAAAAAATGAACATTGTCAGAAAAATACCAAAAATTTATCCAAAGTAAATTTAAATGTCCCAATTCTAAAGAATACATTTATTTCAACAAATAGAGCTTATAAAATCTTCAAAAGTTAGATTTAAAAATTGTTTTCCATCAAAAGGCGGTAAAACATTGTTTTAAAAAATATTACAGTATTCTATGCCTAAGATTTGATTTATTCTCGTTTTAAGCCTCTAAAAAACTATCTAATTCATAAATAGACATAGATATGAAAATATTTTATTCTTTACTTACTTGGGATGTTACATCCTTCCCCATTTAGGAAATTGCATCCCTGTAATTTATTTACTTATCAAATAAGTGAGGGTATTTATCTCTCATTTCATTTTCAGATTCCCATGTTGCCTCTTCAATCATGTGGTTTTTCACAAAATATTTACTTGATGAATCAAATTATTCAACAAACCTTGATCCCTGTGGTCAAGAATCTGGACCGGTTGTTCCTCATAAGATAGATTCTCTTCCAGCTGAACTACCCCTGGACACAAAACATGAGATGGATATGGCACGTACTTCCTTAATAATGAAACATGAAAAACATTATGTACCTGAGAGAAACTCGGAGATAAAGCCACTAAGTATAAAACTGATCTAATTCTCTCTAGAATATCATATGGTCCAATGAAACTTGGAATCAGCTTTCCCGTCTTACCAAATCACATCACACTTTTTAATGGTGAAACTTTGGGGAAGACATGATCACCTACCTCAAAAGAGAGATCCTTCCTCCTATTGTCCGCATAAATTTTCTGCCTGCTCTGAGCTGTTCTCATGTGTTTCTTTATCAGCTGAACTTTTTCTGTCATCTCTTCTACCAATCCTGGTCCCATCAACTTCCTTTCACCTACTTCATCCCAAAAAATGGATTTCTACACCGCTTCCCATATAATGCCTCAAATGGTTCCATCTGTATACTAGAATAAAAACTGTTTTTATAAGAAAACTCAACGAATGAAAGATGTTGGTCCCAAATTCCCTGATAATCCATCGAACAAGCATGTATCATATTCTACAAAGTCTGAATTGTTCATTATGACTTCCCATCTGATTGAGGATGAAAAGGTGTACTAAAATTTAATTCAGTACCCAATGACTTCTGAAGGCCTTTCTAAAAGTTAGAAGTGAACCTAGGATCACGATCAGATACAATGGAGAGGGTAACTCCATGTAACCTGACTATCTCTTTAAGATACAATCGAGAAATTTGATCTAGGGAAAAAGTATATCATATATCAAGGAAATGGGCAAATTTTGGCAAGCGATCAACAATAACACAGATTTCATTATTACCTCAAGGTGTCTTCAGTAATCCCACAATGAAGTCCATGGATATATTCTTCCATTTCCACTCTAGCATTGGTAAAGTTTGAAGCGTCTATTTTGGTAACTGTTGCTCTACATTAACCTGTTGACAATTCAAACACTTCACAGTAAAATCCGCAATATCTCTATTCATTCCATCCCACCAGTAATACTCCCACAGATCTCTGTACATCTTAGTACTGGCAGGATGAACTGAAAATGGAGAACAACAAGCTTCACATAAAAACTCTCTCTTCAACTATGAATCACAAGGCACACATAATCTCTTCCCAAATTTTAAAACACAATCATTATCAATGTTGAATTCAGGAAACATTCCCTTCTGAACCAGCTCTACCTTTTTCTGCAATTCACTGTCTTGCTTATGTGCTTGCTTAATTCTGTCTGATAGAGAAGATTTCACTGATACCTGAAACATAATAGAAGAATTTCCTACACCAACAACTTCCAAACTAAAATTCATCAAATCCTTAACCAATGGATCACGTTCCAAACTTAACATGGTTAATGAAGCATTAATTTTACAACTCAAAGCATCTTCCACTTTATTTTCATTTCCTGGGTGGTAGTGAATTCTAGAATCATAATCCTTGATTAATTATAGCCATCTCCTCTGTCTCATTTTAAATAATTTCTGAGTGAATATATACTTTAAACCTTTGTAATCAGTATATATTTCACACTTTACACCGTACAAATGATGCCTCCAAATTTTGAAAGTGAAAACAACAACAACTAATTTCAAATCATGTGTAGGGTAATTTATTTCATGAGTTTTCAACTGACGTGAAGTAGAAGAAATTACCTGATCATTATGCATTAAGACACAACCAAATACATTCAATGAAGCATCACTGTAGATAAAAAACACACCATTCCTGAAGGTAGTGCCAATATGGAAGCATTCACTAATCTTCTTTTCAATTCATGAAAGCAATCATCACATTCTTTTGCCTAGATAAACTTGACACCCTTCCGAGTTAGCTTAGTCAATGGGCTAGATAACCAGGAATTTTTTTTAACAAACCTTGGGTAATAGCCTACCAAACCATGAAAACTAAGAATCTCGGTTACATTTGTGGATCTTGGCCATTATTAAAAAACCTTTGTTTTTGTAGGATCAACATTTATTCCATCTTTAGAAATAATGTGACAAAGGAAAGAAATTTTTTGCAACCAAAAATCGCACTTTCTGAATTTCCAATACAATTTCTTTTCTTTTAAGGTTTCCAAAATAACCCTTAAATAAATTTCATGCTACTCTTTACTTTTAGAAAACACCAAAATATCATCAATCAAAACAACCACAAACTTATCCAAGAACTCATGTAAAATTCTATTCATAAGGTCCATGAATACAACAGGTGTATTGGTTAACCCAATAGGCATAAATACAAATTCATAATGGCCACATATTGTTCGAAACACGTTCTTCAGAATATATGCTTCCTTTACCATCGGCTGGTGGTACCCTAATCTCAAGTCAATCTTAGAAAAATACTGAGCGCACTGGAGCTGATCAAAAAAATCATTGATATGAGGAAATGGATATTATTTCTTAACAGTGATGTTATTCAAGGATCTAAAATCAATGCATAGTGTCATTGAAACATCTTTCTTTTTAACAAATAAGACAGGATCACCACATGGTGATGTGCTAGGCCGAATGAAACCTTTCTCCAATAAATCATTCAATTGTTCCTTCAACTCTAAATGTTCAATTTGAGCCTTTCGATTAGGGGGTTTTGAAATTTTCTTAGCATTAGGAACTAATTCAATAGTAAATTAAACTTTCCGATCTGGTATTATTCCAGGAAACTCATTTGGAAAAACATCCGGATACTCATTTTCCACTGGCACATCATTAATCTAAACTGTTCCTTTGTTTTCAACAATATGTGAAAGGTAACACTCATTTCCATTTTTTACAAGTTTCTCAGCCTCTTGATATGTTATTAATAGTAAGGGTTCATTCATGTACACAAACTGAATGCCTTTCTGAAAAGAAACTTCTTTAGCTCTACAGTCAATCTTAGTATGGTAAATAGAGATCCAATCCATACCCAGGATAACATCGAACTCTACTAGAGGTAAAAAAATATGGTTTGCATGTTGATTCTTTCCTCAGATAAGGATAGAAAGATTATTATAAATTATTTTTGCCTCCACATTTCCCCTAGGTTTTTTTTACCACAAGGAGTCATTTCTTTAGATGTAATTCCCAATTTACTAGAAACGTTTTTAGAGTTGAAAGAATCTGTAGACCCTGAATCAAACAACGCATTGGCATAATATGAAAAAACAATCAAAGTAACTGATACCACTTCATTTGATGGCCCAACATCTACTGAAGTAGTTGCAAAGTATTTCACCACACTTTTCTGCATGTAGTCCGATTGCTTACCATCATTCGAGCTCTTTGTCGAACACTCGTTTGCATAACGACCCATCTCATTGTAATTGAAACATTTCACTAACTGTAAATCAAATTTTGTCTTACGATTACAATGATATTTTCCAGTGCAATAACCAGCCTTATGTCCCATATTTCCACATCGGAAGCACTTTCCAGAATTCAATAGACTTTCCCCAACAAGCATTTTTCCACATTTATCACAAACTGCAAACATAGTTTTCTTACCATCAAACATTTTTGAAGGATTCTTCCCTTTCTCCTGCCTCCTCGATCTCTTCTTATGTTGGTTGTCATAGAACTTTTGATCATCGACAAACTCCATTTCCACCTTCTCAGCACATCAATCAATCATTTCATAACTTTTTAACTCACGAGAAGCTAATGCTCTTCGATATTTTGGATTTAATCCTGAGTAAAAACGATTTATTTTACTATTAATGTCTCAGATAAAATTTGGAGCATACCTTTCCAATCGAGTGAACTTTTTTTCATAAGCATCCACTGAGGCGTCCTCTTGTGTCAATTCCAAGATTTTTATTCCATCCTATGTTAAACAACCTTTGGAAAATATTTCTCAAGAAACGTACCTTTGAATTCATCGCTGTCAAGAGCATAAATCTCATCATCATCCATGATATTTTTAACCATCAACCACAACTGATCTGCTTCACCCTCCCAACGGTAAACAAAAAGACTAACCTTTTGATTGTTTGAACACCCCATGACATCAAAAATATTCTCTGGTGCTTTAATCCACCCTTCAGCTAGCATAGGGTCATATGATCCTCTGAATGATGGGGGATGTTGCCACATGAAATGTTCCACCAATGACATGTTCCTCTATGGTTGATCTAGGAGATCTCATTCATGGATACCACCACCATTTATAACTTGAGTCAACTGCGCCATTACTGCAACAAACTATTAAGTTCAAATTTCGACCATCTCAGGATGCTGATTTGGAAGGTCATTTCCTTATGCATGCCTTCCTAGCACTACTTAACTATTTATTCTGCGGAAAACCATTCTGAACAAACATGTCTTAGATGAAGTAAAATGGTAATCTTCAAATGCTATATCATTTCAATTTGACCATAATGTAAAGAAAATATTTTTGGATAATCATTTAATAGAATTAAAACTCCCAATGTTATCTAAACCGACCTTTGATACCAACTATAAGGCCCCATCCCTAAAAATTACTTCATATTGAGTTATTTCAAAAATACACATTGAGGATATTTTCGGGTTTAGAGTTTTAGAGAATTAGATCATAAATCATGAATTACATTTCACATTTAAACAAGGTGGTTACATAAAAGACAGTATTCATTTTTTTCATCAAACAAAGAATATTTAATATAAAACATGGATTTTCTCTTGACACTTCTTCGACACTATCATCACATCATGTAATTTTCCCTTGACCTGTGAATTTTTTTTCAAAAACATGGGATGAGCATAAAAAACTCAATAAGGGATATAAAAAATACGGAAAGAAAACATTAGTATATGTATACATAAGAATCAATGAAATCATACTTTACTCATAAAACATAAGAAATTTAACATACCTCATGAATCATAAGATTTATGAATAACTCATAGAAATCATAAGGCATAATGGTAACTTGAGGCATTCATAACATTCTTACGTAGGGAGTAACCTTCATGGTTAAGTTTGTAATACCCATCACAATATATTCCATAAATCACTTCGGAGAAACCTTAGGGTTTAACTCCTTCACATTATGCAATGCATTGGAGAGCTATCTCGAGCTCACCCTCCCTTAGTTTATCATGGAACCACCTGAATTCAAAAAAAATTCCCAAGAACCATAACATAATCATATCACATAAAACATGCATAAAGGAAACATAACATTTCCTCATTTCAATCACAATGATATCAATAAAAAAATTGATATAATCAAAACATTATCAAAACCAATTTCAATACCAAAATAAAATAAATTTAAAACATTGTATTTATTTTTCATTTAAAAAAATGTTATGGCTTGTAGGGAAAGCCGAAACTCCAATAATGGTCACGGTGGTGGAGAAGTCATTGTCGCCACTTACGTAAGACAAAAACATTCCCTTGTGTCATTTAGTAAAAAACTTCATGTAAAAAGATTCTTTTTGAGTGAAATTAAAAGTCA
Organism: Viscum album; assembly: GCA_963277665.1. Taxonomy (NCBI): domain Eukaryota; kingdom Viridiplantae; phylum Streptophyta; class Magnoliopsida; order Santalales; family Viscaceae; genus Viscum; species Viscum album. The sequence goes on along the minus strand of OY728122.1, from coordinate 1,642,579,944 downwards.
AAAGATATTATTATACAACAAATAAAATAAAGTCGTATATAAATTGAAGTACGCCTCAATGAAAGGAGATTGAGACGAAGTCCCTTAACTCAAGTCCGGCTTGTCTTGTTCGTTTCTTTATATTCCTGAATAATAAACATTGTTCAATTTATCATTGATTAAGGACTTAATTTAAATTTTATTATTCAATTCATATCACATATTATCATGTTATTATAATTATTTAATTATGTGAGTTCATATCATATGTTTTGTTGATGTTCGGCACATGAGTCAAAAATAAACTTGTTTAAAAAGAATTTTCCTTGTAGTTATAAGTACATCATCTCCAGAATGGAATTAATGATTTAAATATCAAATATATCCATTATATATTCATTTTATACTATTCCATAACATTTAGAGATTAAAAATTAAATGCACCGTTCATGGAGATGGTAGGTCGTATGTACGCATGAACGCTACTTTCATTTCTTTTTCATATTAAAGGAATTAAAACTAAATGGGGAATATATATATATATTATAATTCCAATATAATATATATTTTATATAGGTAACATATTTTCATTAATTACTTTCTTTATAAATTCAATGTTTGGCATGAACGAGTCACATCACTTGAGGGGGCGGTAGTCCACACATCCTCAAATGAAATTATCGCATTTTCACAACATGAAAAGAATAAAGGTATGTTTTAAATATAAAATAAAGAATCATAGAGTGGAAATAAATATAATATATATCATATATAAATACATTGAGATCATAATGTCCACCATGAAAGGTGTTAAAAGAAGATTAAACAATCATCGTTTCGTGAGGCAGTAATTCGCCACCCACAGAAACAGTATGTTTTTTAACCATTAGACGGAGGTGTGGGTAAGTGTAGCTATAATACTTATCATAAAAACATCCTAGTATATTTAGTAAAATATTGTTATTATGGGATCAAATAATAAGAAGATAGTTGTGAGTGAAGAAGAAATATCAAAGGAAGAATCTCTAGAGAAGACATTACCTCTAAATCGGGTAACTCTTTTTGATTTGAGCCAAAGGCTTCCATGGAAAGAATTATTCCCAAATTGAGGATTCTAGGAGTAATAGAGGTATTTTGAGAAATAATATTTGAAGAGGTTGGATAAGCCAAGGGCTTGAGAGGTGTAGGTAATGGGGTAGAGGTGGGGGCCATTTATAAGAGGGAGGAGGGTCAATTTTGGAAAGTCTTGAAAAGTTACTTTATTATAAAATGATTTTCGGATTTTAAAGGTCCCAAAATTATATATTTCTAGGATAAGGTGATAAGGGTTTGAAATCCACCCATCCAATAGGTTTTCTACAAGTTTAAGTCTTATATTTTACCTTACCTTTTCATTTTATTTAAATCATTCTCTAATGAGGTAATCACTGCATCATCGTGGTGTAATAAATAAATTTATTTAAATAATATCTAAAAATTAAAAAAAATACCATGATGTAGGAAATATTTTTATCTTTCTAATTAATATTTATGTAAAAAAAATTAATTTTTTTACTTAGGATATACAAACCTTTGTTTTATTTCTCTTCTTTTTAAAAAATAATGTCATAAATGTCACTATTAAACCCATGTGACTTCATGGGACCTAAAGTTAGTTAAAAAGCATCCCATGGTCGGGCATGACTCAAAAACAAGTATGTGGACACATTTTGGGGTAATTTAATATTATTATGATATTATTTTATTACACTTAACTACCCGATTACAAATTAATCACGATAAATAAAGATAGTTACCATCGTTACTATTCATAATGTCCAAAAAAATGAGTCTTAATTACATAATTTGTACTTTTGGATTCCAAATGTGGAATCCATTTTACCAAATTTCAAACATAGAAATTTCAGTAATTAATTTAAAAATAATTTTCATTGTCAAAACAAATAGCATGTTTTTAAGAAATAATATCTATCAAAAGATTGACACTTGTTTATGTCCAATTTAAAAGTGAAATTAATTATAATGACCAACATTGGATTAAATTGAGGAAATATATTCTAATTACACTTTAAAATAAATTAAAAATATTATCTAACCATACAATTAAATTAGATGAAAATGTAGTTTTGAAGTAATATGAAGTATTTTTCACTATTCATTAAAAAATGAACGTTGTAGAAAAATACCAGAAATTTAACCAAAGTAAATTCTAATGTCTCAATTATAAATAATAAGTTTATTTAGACAAATAGAACTTATAAAATTGTCAAAAGTTAGATTTAAAAATGGTTTTCTATCAAAATGTTGTAAAACAATCTTTTAAGAAATATTAGAGTATTTTAGGCCTAAGTTTAGATTTATTCTCATTTTAAGACTCTAAAACACTATCTAATTCATAAATAGACATATATATGAAAATCTATTATTATTTAATTACTTTGTATGTTACAATCATACACCACCACCACTACACAACTCAACAACTCATGTTGTTGTGCTAAAAACATGTTTCTCCCAACCTTTAAACACGTCCCAAAAGATGAAATATGAAAGAACACCAAAGTGTTGAAGCCTGGGTAAGTATAAAACATAATAGTTTTTACTTAATGACTTACCTACACAAAAAACAATGAGAGTAGTATTTTCAATATTTATAAAAAACATTTTATATAAAACAATTTTTTAAAATAGTTTTTATAAATTATAAACACTTCTCAAAATAGTGTATAACTATATATAATCTAAATCCATGTGATAAAATTTTCTAGAAAGATATACTCTAGGTAAATATTTAAATAAATACTTAAAATAATTTCCGAAAAAATCTTTTGAAAACAAATAAAATCCACACAACAAAAACTACCAACAATGCATTCATCATTATGATAGTTACATACTCATGAGTGGTTTCTCATCAATATACCAAGTCATCAAAAGGTAATTATTCATGATGTTACATTTTAAAATTTTAACTTATAAATTTTCCATATTTCATCCATTCAGAGTAATCCAATATGATACACATAACAATTTGTCCAAAAAACCAAAACCAATTACAAATAATTTCACCTGTTTCAATAAAAATGAACATTTATTTAAAAAATTATAAACATCCAATTTCAAAACATTCAAGAATTTTAAAAACCCATATATCTACTAGAATCATTCTGAAAAATTAATTTTAGAAAATATTAAAATATCCATAATTTAAACAACCACATTTATAATAAAATACTCGTGATTTTCATAAAACCCCAAATTTTCCTCGTTTTCCACCACAAGTCACATAAGAGTGTTTAACAATTATAAAGTAAAAAAACTGTATTTTAATTAAAAAATAAATTTTTAATGCTTGAAAATCAGTTTCAGCAAGGTGATGTGAGATTGAAGCTGCTTATTTCACTTGTTTCAATGAAAAACGACAACTGATGAAGAACACTCAAGAATCTGTGTCAAGATTCCATCAAACCAGCCAAGATCGCATCACCTATAATGAATACACCATATAAAACCTTATTTAGACTCAAATCTCATATATCTACCCATAGAGGGCATATATTGTAGAAAAATAGATGAAATTAGGAGTCAAACTATGATACCATGAAGAAAACGAAGAAGAATAATTACTTACTACAAGAATCTTCTTTAAATTTACTAAGGAATGTGTTTAGATTTCTCCAGATTGATGAGACAACCTCATTTATCATTTGGGGGAGAAAAAATTATTTTCAGGGTTGATTTTAGTCATAATAGATCAAACATATGGAAAACCCAAATTAGATCTATATTGATATGGAATTAGATTTAACCTTGAAATATGGTCAAACTGTGTGCTAACAGTGGGCCCCTTTTTTCCTGAAACTCTCAAAATATACTCCAATGTCACCACTACATCCCAAATAAACATTAAAAATAAGAAAATCACCATGGAATGGTTACCTACATGAAATTGAGGGTTCTACATTCTCCCCACTATTGGATATTCCATTCCCGGAAAGATGAAATTGATTGCCGCCCTAAATGATTTTTGGCTATTGATCATTCATTTCCTTCTCATTTTCCAATGTCTCTTCCTAAATATGACTTTGTTTCCCTAAAACCTTCACTTTGAGGATTCATTTTACATGCATGACTTTCTCTTTCGCATCCACAATCTACATCGGGATGTGTACCAACAAAGCATCCGACTCTAGGTCAATGTGATCCCATCATATCACATCATCAGAATCAGGTTGATAATTTTTGAAATGAGATATGTGGGACGTATTGTGAACCAAGATGAACTATAGTATAAATTCCAACAGATATACCACCTCTCTAACCCATTCTAGTATATTGAACGTGCCAATATATCTTGGATAACATTTTCTCTATTTCCCTAAACTGCGATGTCCAATCCATGGAGAGATCCTCAAGAACAGATGATCACTCAACAGAAACGCCAATGGTCTTTGGAGATGATCCATATAATATTTTGGAAGACACTAATACATCCCCATTCTCTTTCTGATTAAGTATATCATCTCCGTCTTTTATGGGAAATTTCATGGCCCAACTAATGATGTCTCAAATGTTTCCACCAAACATTGTGGAGAACAATAAGGATGCCCATAAAACACATCGAAGTGGTAATTATGTTATGAAGACTGATAACTGTTATTTTATATGAACTCCATTAATGGATAGTGTTCCTCCCACAAGACACCAGAATCTATTACAGAACCTCGAAACCTGTCTTCCAACATCTGTATCATCATTTTAGATTTCCCATTAGTTTGAGGATGATACACCATACTTAAAGTCAATTGAGTTCCTAATGATTTATGTAATTATTTCCAGAAACATGACATGAACATTCAATCCTTGTTAGAGATTATTTAAACTAGTATTCCATGTATCTTTACCACTTCCTGGATATAGATTTTGGATAGATCCTAAAACTTATTATTTTCACGAATTAGAATGAAAATGGGCTGAATTGGTGAACTAATCCACTATCAACCATATGGCATCATGTTTCTAGACCATTCATGGGAGACCTAAAACAAAATCTCAAGCCATCTACTCCCATTTTCACACTTGAATACATAAGGACTGCAACATAATCACTGGAAACTGATGTTATTCCATATCTTGTAGATATGTTATGCACTTTGAAACAAACTCAGCCACTTTTTTACTTCATACCAATCCACAGAAACTATGACATCATCGCCTTATACATATTTTTTATCCCCAGATGTACATCCCATTTCGAATGGTCGAAGTCATGAAGATATTGTTCTTGAATAACGATAGGAACAACTATACAATCTGACCATAAAACTAAATTCACATCATGTTTTCATCCCTCAATGGTCTCCCACCATTGAGCGTTTAACTCATAAAAAATTATTCATCATTTTATGATTGTGCCTCTTTAACCATTTTTACCAAATAATGAACTACTAAAAATGAGATGAAAACTGAAACATCGCCTCAGTGTTCACATTCCACATGTATATCATCTAAGACCAATATCAACTACCACTCCGCTGATGTTTTTTTCCAACTCAGCATATGAAATCCTACTTAAGGCATTAGCCCCCAAATTTTCTTTTACCCAGGCATACATAAATTATATGTAAAACATTTGTAGATACTTAATCTACATCCTTTGTATAATGACCCATAAGTTACATACATTGTTAGTACTTCAAAATTTATGTACACTTATTACAACATATAACAAAACCATGAAAGGACCGTATAGGTATAGTGTCTTTAGAAACAGGGAAACATAAAAAACTAGTTCATAAATGTCTACACTATCTCCCATTTATTTCATCATATCTATAGTCCCTTTGGAATATCTTTCTTAATAACCTTCTTCCTGACCTGGGGAAAGAAAACATACAAAAGGGTGAGCTCAAATGCTCAGTAAGGGTAAACAAAAGAAATATCAATCACATCATATTCATAAGAACATAACATTTTGGAAATATTACCCCGCAAAAGAGATCATAATTTCATAACATTGGATAAATCATGGTAGTGAAATGTAATCACAATAAACATAACTTAAAACAAGAAACTTTGTGGCATACACACATAATCATAGAGAATCATTTCTTATTAGTCAAGACTCATTGGCAAGACAATCTTAGTGGACAAAGTCCATTTCTGAACCAAGTTCATTCCTCGTTTCAGTCCTGTTTCACTGAACTGGTTTAACCTGCCGTTCCAGCCATGTCTATCTCATAAGATATAAAATCTTTACCCAATGCATTGGAGGGAGATATAGGTCCCACCCATCTCATAATGATACAATTCTTATGTGTGCCACAGAATCAAAAATCATACATCATTTCATTACCCATATAATTAAAATGGAAATCTTAAACATTATTCCATCATAACATAATCTATATAAGATAAAAGGACATCATAAAAATAATTACATCATAACATAATATAATCAATGTAAAAATAGGGATAGAAATAGAACCCTATATTATCTTATATGGAAAATAATTTTGATAAAACACTTGAACTCCATTCTTGAGGAAAATATCCTTTCTACTTCAAATTTTTTTTTCCTTTCCTAACATGTCATACAATTTTAAACTAAAAGAAGTTGATTAAAAATAAACATGAAAACATGTAAAGGAGTCCTCTTGGAAATAATTTTTTAAAAATCCATTCATGCCGTAAGAGTTAAAAAACATTCTTCTCGTACTTTGGCCAGAAAAGTCAAAAAGTACCTCGTATGATAAATGAAAAAAGATTACTTTCATATATTTTAATAAAAACTCATAGAAGGGAAAAATTCGATTTAAAAAATTGTAGAAGGATATAAATATTACATATTGAGGAAACATGGATGTGTGTGATAAAATATTCCCCAGTAAATTCTGAAGTATAAACAATCTCAGATAAAAATTGAGATTGCGATATTTTCCCTTACCTTAAGTCCAATTTTCTTCGTAAGTTTCCGAAACTCCTGTATAATGATTTAAATAATGTTATTGACTTATTCCAGAATCGTACTCATTGTTATGATATCATATATGGTCATATTCTTAGCTTCTTATTAGTAATATTTCATTGCTACTTGTTATTCGCGTGTTTATTACTTTTTTATTCTTATGCATGTTTTGTCGAATAAATTCTTATTCTTCTTTTTAGGTTATAGAAAACTCATTTCCAGAATGGTATTAGTGTAATATATATCATATTCATTCATTCAATTCATTTATATAATCATTATGCAATGAATATCATGTAGAACGAGTCACATCACATCGTGGAGATGGTATTCTGTACATACGCACGAGCAATGATATCGTTCCCATGATCGTGTAATTGTATTGGAGTGTATGTATACTATTTCAGAATCAATATAATTTATAGTTATTATTTACACCATTATACCCATCCAAGTAAGGTGGTGGTGGAAAATAGATTACACCACGGCGTGGAGATGGTATTCCGTACGTACGCACCCACGGTGATTTCATTTTCTGTAGGATGGATATATGGTGAAATAGGGTTGTTTCATACTTATAATAACATATCAGTATATGAGTGATACTTATGTTATTACTTCATAATGAAAAAACTAAATAAGAAGAGGTGGAAGAAGAAATAAAGTTGAAAGAACTGGTAACAGACATTACCTCTTCTTTGAAGCGCCTCTTAGAGACCTCCTTTTAGGGCACTAAAATTGGTATTTGAAGAAGACCAGGACCTATAATATGTTTCTATGGAAGTGTAGAAGAGAATTTCATAGGGGTTGTCCGAGTTTGAAGGCTCAAAGTGGTGTGAGGAAGAGAGGGAGGAGGTTCCCTTTTATAAGGGAGGAGAGGGGATCCTTTGGAAAAACTAAAAATATTATTTTATTATAAAGCCATATTCGGTTTTAAATAGCTCCAAATCAATTTATTTCTAAGATAAGGTGGGTATGGGTCGAAATCCTCTCATCCAATAGAATTTGGACAAGTTTATTTTATTATTTCAACCTTATCATTTAGATTTAACTTTAAGTTAAATAATTTTACTTTTACCGTGTCTTCTTGTGTTCTTACACTATATGGTTAATAAACTTACTATAACAAGCCAAAAAAACCCCAAGTTGTTTATTATTAATATATATAACCTTATCTAAGTCATTTTGCTGATCCTCATATTCTTATGAATAAAATAACAATTAATAATATAATATTTGTTTTAAAAACTATTTTATGTCAATTTTGACACTATTTAGTAATTTATTTTTGTGAAAATCATAACAGAACGATTAGTTCGAAAAACGTGAATTAAATCAATAATAACATGTCATATTAACACATAAAATTATTGTAATTCATAAAAAGTCTCAAATTACATTTATTTGGGTATTTATAACATCAATTATGTCAATATTTCAATAATAAGATAATTACTGCATCATCACTGTGTCATAAATAAATTAAATTATTTAATGTCTAAAAATTACAAATAAAATATAATTATGTATGAAATTTTTTTATATTTATAATGAATATTTATAGTTGAATTTATCTTATGTGTAACCCAATATTAAAAATGATTTACTTATTAAACTTTGATTTTAACTATTTTAACCATTCTTTAAATAAATTTATAATAAATGACCTAATCTAATCCAAGTGGGCCTAAATGGTCATATTTTATTCCTAAGGTTGTTTTTGGTCGAATTAAACTTATCCAATAGAATTAGGACATGTGTTAGGGTAATAATAATATCATTTTTACTCTTAATTACACTATTTATTTTTAACTGTGGTAAATAAAAGTAAAAAGTTACTATTCAGAAAAAATTATTTTCATCTCATTGAACCACATTTTACTTACTGACATCAATTGCGTCTCTTAGATTTTTGAAATTCCACTCACAGAAGCGGTAAAATTATGTTTTATGTAAATTTGCAAATTCTCCTAGGAGGTGGGTAAAAGACGGTGAAAAGTTCAATAAAATTTTTATATATCTAAAATTATTATAAAATGACTCCAATGAATTGAATTGAACTTATATAGGTATTATGTATCAATTTTTACCTAAAATAAATTTAAATAAAATAAATAATTATTTAAATAAAAAGTCGGTTTTTAAATAGTAACCCAGTGTTTTCACTATTCATCAAAAATTGAATGTTTTCAGAAAAATACGAAAATTTTACCCTAGGAAAATTTCGATATTCCGAATCCAAAAATGAATTCAATTTTGAAAAATAAAATTTACAAAATTTCAAAAATTGGGAATTACTATTCATAACTGCTAGTTTTAATAATATTTTAATAACATATCGTTGTTTAGTGAAACTCGGTATTGCGTACGACACAAGCTATCGAGGAAGGTCATGATTGCGTGTAAAGAAAGCCAAGCTAGTGTTGTGTGTAGTGAAATATTTCTTTGATAATTTATACAACATAAAAACAAAATATTTCTCATAAAAGTCTCGGGTGTTACATTCTACCCCCCTTAAAATGAATTTCGCCCTCGAAATTCGACACTTTGTAATAAAAATATGAGGATACCTCTCCCTCATCATATCCTCAAGATCCCATGTAGCTTCTTCTAATTGGTGGTTCCTCCATAAAACTTTCACCATGCGAGTGGTCTTGTTCCGTAGGACTTTTTCACTATGATCAAGAATCTCTATCGGCTGTTCTTCATAAGAAAGATCTTGTTCCAGTGGTACAACTTCTGAGATGAGTACATGTGAAGGATCAGGTATGTAATTTCTCAGGAGAGATACATGGAACACATCGTGAACTTGAGAGAGATTCGGTGGAAGCACCAATCGGTAAGCAACTTTCCCAACACGATCCAGTATTTCAAAAGGACCGATATACCTAGGGCTCAACTTTCCCTTCTTTCCAAATCTTATTACTCTCTTCCAAGGAGATATTCGTAAAAACACTTTATCACCCAATTAAAACTCTAAGTCTTTTCTTCGGTTGTCGGCATAACTTTTTTGTCGACTTTTAGGTTCTATTATGTGTTGTTGAATAGATCGGACCTTTTCTGCCATCTCATCAAAAAGATCAGGTCCTAATAGCTTTCTTTCCCCAGCTTCATCCCAGCAAGTTGGAGTCCTGCATTTCGTTCCATAGAGGGCTTCATAAGGAGCCATTTTAATACTGGAGTGAAAGCTATTATTATAAGAAAATTCCACCAATGGTAGGTGTTGATCCCAACCACCTTTGAAATCCATAGAGCAAGCTCTCAACATATCTTCTAGAGTTTGAATTATCCTCTCAGACTGACCATCTGTCTGAGGATGATAAGCAGTGCTGAAACTCAACTCTGTATCCAGAGTATGCAGAAGACTTTGCCAGAACATTGAGGTAATCCTTGGATCCCAATCAGATATAATAGAAAGTGGTACTCCATGAAATCTTACCACTTCCTTTACATATATCCTGGCAAGTTGATCCAGAGAGAAATCCTATCTAATAGCAATGAAGTGTGCCGACTTTGTAAGACGATCAACTATGACCCAGATACCATTATTGCCTTTGGATGTTTTAGGATGTCCGGTGACAAAGTCCATAGTGATGTTTTCCCATTTCCATTCAGGTATGGGTAATGGTTGTAACATTCCCTTAGACTTCTGTCTCTCAGCTTTAACATGCTGACAAACCAAGCATCAAGATACATATTCAGCAACATCTCTTTTCATGCCATCCCACCAGAAGTACTCTTTCAGGTCCCTATACATCTTAGTGCTTCTAGGATAAATAGAGAATGAAGAACTATGAGCCTCATCCAGCAGCTCCTTCTTTAATTCGGGGATGGGAGGAACACAAACCCGATTCCTAAAATTTATTATCCCATCACAATCAAGGTTGAATTCAGGAACATTTTAACCTTCTTTTGTAACTCTACATCCTCTTTCTGTGCCTCTTTAATCATAACATGTATAGATGATTGAACATTCATTTGAGAAAGATAATATTTTCCCCCTTCCATTATAATTCCAAGATCCATCCTTGGTAAATCCATAAATATTGGATTTTTTGTGATCCTTATCATGGATAAACTGGCATGGTCTTGACGACTTAATGCATCTTCCACCTTGTTTGCTTTCCCAGGGTGTTAATGGATTGATCAGTCGTAATCCTTAATCAGCTCCAACCATCTACTTTGGTGCATATTCAGCTCCTTTTGTGTGAAAATATACTTTAAAATTTTATGATCAGTATAAATATCACACCTTTCTCCCTAAAGATAATGCCTCCAAATATTTAATGCAAAGGTTACCGCAGCTAACTCCAAATCAGGAGTTGGGTAATTTTGCTCATGGATTTTCAACTTTCATGAGGCATAAGCTATCACCATATCATTTTTCATGAGAACACACCCCAATCCATTCATGGATGCATCACTGTAGATCACAAACCTTTATCCAATATAAGGCAGTGTGATCACAGGTGCACTGGATAACCTTCTTTTCAACTCCTTGACATTTTCTTCACATTCCTCCATCCAAACAAACTTATCTCCTTTCTGAGTCAACTTGGTGAGTGGATTAGATAATCGTGTGAAATCTTTCACAAAACGTCGATAATATCCAACCAAACCATGAAAACATCAGATCTCAGTTACTGTTGTTGGTCTTGACCATCTTTCGATAACCTCTGTTTTTGGTGGATCCACAGGTATCCCCTCTTTTGAAATTATGTGACCCAAAAATTCCACTTTTTGAATCCAAAATTAACACTTGGTAAATTTGGGATAAAGCTTCTCCTTTCTCAGGGTCTTCAATATAATTCTCAAGTGATCTTCATGTTCTTCCTTGATATTTGAATATACAAGAATATCGTCTATAAAGACTACAACAAACTGATCAAGATAGTCTCTAAAGACTATATTCATCAGATCCATGAAGATATCAGGGGCATTAGTAAGACCAAATGGAATCATTATAAATTCATAGTGTCCATACCTTGTACGGAAAGCCTTCTTTGGTATATCCTCCCTTTTTACTGTTAATTGATGATACCCTGAACGAAGATCAATCTTGGAAAAGTATTGAGCTCCGTGTAGTTGGTCAAATAGGTCATCAATGCATGGGAGAGGACATTTGTTCTTGATAGTGATCTTGTTAAGTTCTCGATAATCAATGCAGAGTCTCATTGATCCATCTTTATTCTTAACAAACAGAACAGGTGCTCCCCCAGGTGACGCACTAGGGCGTATGAACCCCTTATCAAGATTCTCTTGGAGTTGATTCTTCAATTACTACAACTCAATTGGGGCCATTTTATAAGGTGTATTTGAAATAGGTAAAGCACCTAGTACAAGTTCTATTGAAAACTCAACTTCACGATTTGGTGGAAGAACTGGAAATTCCTCCAGAAAGAAATCGTCAAACTCTTGTACAATGGGAATATTCTTAAGCGCGAGTTTCTCACAAACCATTTGAGATAAATAACCATCATTTAGTGGAATCAAGACCCATAAGATGGAATAAATTTCCACTGGATGGTTATGTTCATCCTTGCATCGATAGACAATCATAGATTGATCTGGAATATGAAATATGACTTCCCCTCTTTGGAAATTGATATGATCTCCATATAGAGAAATCCAATCCATGCCAAGAATCACATAAAATTACACTATAGGGAGGATCACAAGATTTCTAGGAAGCACTTCCCCACAATCTTCAATCGGAGAATAATTATACACTTTTGATGCGACTGTTGGGCCATTAGGGGTTGTCACGGCTAACTCAACATCTAATTGTTGAGGTAATATAGTGATACCCTTAGAAAATTATTCAGAAATAAAAGAGTGGGTGGATCCAGAATCAAATAAAAAATTTGGTACTTTAGTGTGGATGGTAAGTGTACCTTTCACCACTTCGTTATCGTACTGCACATCACTGATAGAAATTGCATGTGACTTTCCTTTGTCTTTAGCCTTAAGAGTTTGTTGACGTCGACCATCATCATCAACCCTTGGATTAGGGCATTGATTGGCATAATGCCCCATTTCCTTGCACTTGTAACATTGAAGTGTAGGAGGTGCACTCTGTGTAGCCTTTTCTTTGTCCACATCAATAGACATCTTATTCAAATCATTGCGGCTTTCAAATGCCCGATGACCTTCCTTTCCACATTTGAAACATTTACTTGTACCTTTAAGACAACTCCCTCCATGTTTCATTCCACACTTTGAGCATAAGGGAAAACTCATCTTCTTTTCAGTGTGCTCTTTATATTTTCCTTTGAATTCCATTTTCCTCTTCTTATCAAACCCATATGACTGATGGGTTACTCTAATATCCATCTCTTCTTTGAGAGCACATCGAACGATTTTCTCATAGCTATTGAAGTCCCTTATGGCCAACGCCCTTTGAAGACTTGGTTTTAAGCCACTAAAGAATCGATCGATCTTACTCTCAGGTTGGATAATTATACCAGAAGCATACCTTGCATGTCTTGTAAAATTTTCTTTGTAGGTACCAACAGATTCATCATCCTTTTTCTTTAGATCAAGAAACTCCTTCTCCATCTTTGTTCAAAGAATACGAGGGAAGTACTTATTGAAAAATAAGTTCTTGAACTCGTCCCATTCCATGGACTCAATTTCATATCTTTGAATCATATTCTTGATAAGATTCAACCATTGATTAGGATCACCTTCCAAATGATACACTGCTAAGATTAATTTATCATGTTCAGAACATTGAAGAACTGGAAATATATTTTCAATAGTACTAATCCATTGTTCAGCAACTAATGGATCAGTAGACCCGCTGAATGAAGGTGGACGCTGCCTCATGAAGGATTCAACATAATTTTTCTCCTTACTTTTCTCATTTGGAAGTCCTGTATGATTCATATCTTGAGAAAGTTGTGTGAGATTGGATACAAGATTTTGCATTCTAGCTCCCACAACGTTTGGTTGCTCAGGAGGAAAATCATTGCATTGCCCGTCGCCTTCCGCATTAGCATGGTTCCTTTGGGTTCAAGCCATTGACTAAAACCAAGATTAATAGTGCGAGAAACACTAATTATAATAGGAAAAACACAAAATCAAGAATAAAATTTCACACTTAAGGTCTTATCCAAGGTTATTCATGGCCATTTCTAAAACACTAATATTGTGTTCTATGCTTAGACTTATCCTTATGATTCTTACTAAGGTTGTCACATCCTAGTTTCCAAAGGTTGACTATACCTTTCCTCTGATACAACTATAACGACCCATACTTTACATACATTATTAGTACATAAAAATTTAAGTACACTTATTACAACATATAACAAAACCATGAAAGGGCCATATAGGTATAGTGTCTTTAGAAACTGGGAAACATATATAACTAGTTCATAAAAGTCTACACTGTCTCCAATTTATTTCATCATATCTATAGTCCCTTTTGGCATATATTTCTTCATAACCTTCTTCCTGACCTGGGGAAAGAAAAAATACAAAAGGGTGAGCTCAAATGCTCAGTAAGGGTAAACAAAAGATATATCAATCACATCATATTCATAAGAACATAACATTTTTGAAATCTTACCCTTCAAAAGAGATCATAATTTCATAACATGGGAGAAATCATGGTAGTGAAATGTAATCATAATAAACATAACTTAAAACATGAAGCTTTGTGGAATACACACATAATCATAGAGAGTCATTTCTTATTATTCAAGACTCATCGCCAAGACAATCTTAGTGGACAAAGTCCCTTTCTGAACCGAGTTCATTCCTCGTTTCAGTCTTGTTTCACTGAACCGGTTTAACCTGCCGTTCCATCCATGTCTATTTCATGAGATATAAAATCTTTACCCAATGCATTGGAGGGAGATATAGGTCCTACCCATCTCATAATGATACAATTCTTATGTGTGCCACAAAATCAAAAATCATACATCATTTCATAACCCATGTAATAAAAATGGAAATCTTAAACATCATTCCATAATAACATAATACATATAAGAAAAAAGGACATCATAAAAATAATTCCATCATAACATAATCTAATCAATGTAAAAATAGGGATAGAAACAGAACCCTATATTATCTTAGATGGAAAATAATTTTGATAAAACGCTTGAACTCCATTCTTGAGGAAAATATCCTTTCTACTTCAAAAACATTTTTCCTTTCTTAACATGTCATACATTTTTAAACTAAAAGAAGTTTATTAAAAATAAACTTGAAAACATGTAAAGGAAGCCTCTTGGAAATAATGTTTTAAAAATTCATTCATGCTGTATAAGTTAAAAAAAAGATTCTTCTCGTACATTGGACGAATAAGTCAAAAAGTACCTCGTATGATAAACTACAAAAGATTCCTTTCATATATTTTACTAAAAACTCACAGAAGGGTAAAATTGGATTTAAAAAATTGTCGAAGTATATAAATATTACATATTGAGGAAACATGGATGTGGATGATAAAATATTCCCCAGTAAATTCTGAAGTACAAACAATCTCGGATAAAAATTGAGATTGCGAGATTTTCCCTTAACTTAGGTCCAATTTGCTTCGTAAGTGTCCGAACCTCCTGTATAATGATTTAAATAATGTTATTGACTTATTCCAGAATCATAACTGTTGTTATTATATCATACATGGTCATATTCTTAGTTTCTTATTAGTAATATTTCATTGCTACTTGTTATTCGGGTGTTCATTACTTTTTTGTTCTTATGCATGTTTTGTCGAATAAATTCTTATTCTTATTTTTAGGTTATATATAACTCATTTACAGAATGGTATTAGTGTAATATATATCATATTCAGTCAATCAATTCATTTATATAATCATTATGCAATGAAGATCATGTAGAACGAGTGACATCACATCGTGGAGACAGTATTCCGTACGTACGCACGAGCGATGATATCGTTCCCATGATCGCGTAATTGTATTGGAGTGTATGTATACTATTTCATAATCAATATAATTCATATTTATTATTTACACCATTATACCCATCCAAGTAAGGTGGTGGTGGAAAATAGATTACACCACGGCGTGGAGACGGTATTCCGTACGTACGCACGCGCGGTGATTTTGTTTTCCATAGGATGGATATATGGTGAAAGAGGGTTGTTTCATAATTATAATAACATATCAGTATATGAGTGATACTAATGTTATTACTTCATAATGAAACAACTAAAGAAGAAGAGGTGGAAGAAGAAATAAAGTTGAAAGAATCGGTAACGGACATTACCTCTTCTTTGAAGCGCCTCTTAGAGACCTCCTTTTATGGCACTAAAATTGGTCTTTGAAGAAGACCAAGACCACTAGGATCTTTCTAGGGAAGTGGAGAAGAGAATTTAATAGGGGTTGTCCAAGCTTGAAGGCTCAAAGTGGTGTGAGGAAGAGAGGGAGGAGGTTCCCTTTTATAAGGGAGGAGAGGGGCTCCTTTGGAAAAACTAAAAATATTATTTTATTATAAAGCCATATTCGGTTTTAAATAGCTCTAAATCGATTTATTTCGAAGCTAAGGTGGGGATGGGTCGAAATACTCTCAACCAATAAAATTTTCACAAGTTTAGATTACTATTTTAACCTTATCATTTATATTTAACTTTAAGTTAAATAATTTTACTTTTACAATGTCTTCTTGTGTTCTTACACTATACGGTTAATAAACATACTATAACAATCCAAACTAACCCCAAGTTGTTTATTATTAATATATATAACCTTATCTAAGTCATTTGGCCGAGACTTAGATTTTTAGGAATAAAATAACAATTATTAATATAATTTTTTTTTAAAAACAATTTTATATCAATTTTGACACTATTTAGTAATTGATTTTTGTGAAAATCATAACAAAAAGATTAGTTCGAAAAAAGTGAAATAAATCAATAATAACATGTCATATTATCATAAAAAAAGTATTGGAATTCATAAAAAGTTTCAAATTACATTTATTTGGGTATTTATATCATCAATTATGTCAATATTTAATTAATAAGAAAATTACTGCATCATTGGGTCATAAATAAATTAAATTATTTAATGTCTAAAAATTAAAAATAAAATATCATTATATATGAAATCTTTTTATCTTTCTAATGAATATTTATAGTCGAATTTAACTTATGTATAACCCTATATTAAAAATGATTTACTTATTAAACTTTGATTTTAACTATTTTAACACTTCTTTAAATAAATTAATAATAAATGTCCTAATCTAATCCAGGTGGGCCTAAATGGACATATTTTATTCCTAAGGTTGTTTTTTGTCGAATTAAACTTATCCAATAAAATTAGGACATGTGTTAGGGTAATAATAATATCATTTTTACTCTTCATTACCCTATTTACTTTTAACCGTGGTAAATAAAAGTAAAAAGTTACTATTCACCAAAAATTATTTTCATCTTATTGAACCACATTTTACTTACTGACATCAACTGTGTCTCTCGGATTTTTGAAATTCCACTCACAGAAGCGGTAAAATTATGTTTTAAGTAAATTTGCAAATTCTCCTAGGAGGTGGGTAAAAGACGGTGAAAAGTTCAATAAAATTTTTATATATCTAAAATTATTATAAAATGACTCCAATGAATTGAATTGAACTTATATAGGTATTATGTATCAATTTTGACCTAAATTAAATTTAAATAAAATAAATAATTATTTAAATAAAAAGTCGGTTTTTAAATAGTAACCTAGTGTTTTCACTATTCATCAAAAATTGAAAATTTTCAGAAAAATACCAAAATTTCACCCTAGGCTAATTTCGATATTCCGAATCCAAAAATGATGTCAATTTTGAAAAATAAAATTTAAAAAATTTGAAAAAGTGGGTATTACTATTCATAATGGCTAGTTTTAATAATATTTTAATAGCATATCATTGTTCAGTGAAACTCGGTATTGCGTACGGCGCAAGCTATCGAGGAAGGTCGTGATTGCATGTAAAGCAAGACAAGCTAGTGTTGTGTGTAGTGAATTATTCCTTTTCTGATTTATATAACATAAAAACAAATTATTTCTCACAAAAGACTCAGGTGTTACACTTTTCCTATGATTTAGATCCCTTTGTGAGAAAATTTATTTCAAGCCTTTATGATCAGTGAACCCAATGAATTTCCCACCAAGTAGAGAGTGATGAAAACTATTTAACGCATGAACAAAGAAAAATAAATCCAAATAATGTGTTTGGTAATTCTTCTGATGTACGAAAAACTATCTTAAACCATAAGAAACCACATGGTCTCCCTACATGAGAACACATCCCAACATACATCTGGATGCATCATAGTAGACAACAAATCCATGTCCTAGTTCTAGAAAAACCTAGATAGGTGTTGATATCAAACACACATTTAGATCATGAAAAGACATTTGGAATTATTCCCTCCACTAGGAAGAGATATTTTTCTTTTCCAACACTGCCATTGGGGCCACTAGTCATGAGAAGCCATGATCGAAATGAAGATCATACCCAGAGAGACCATGAAAGATTCATTTCTCAGAAATGATCTTTAGTGGGTTCCAAGAGATAACTGCTCCAGTATTTTTAGAATCCCCATAAAATCCTTCTTCATAAAGAACATAGACCAGAAATCAAACATATTTTACCAGAAAAACATACTTAGATAGTTTGGAATAAAATCATTGTTCTCTCAAGATTTTTAATATTGTCGCCAGATGTTCCTCATGATCATCCGTTTTCATTGAATACATCATTATGTCATCCACAAACACCACAAAAATAGTCTATATGTCTATAAGATATCATATTAATAAATTCCATGAATTCCTCTAGTAAATTCATTAAACCAGAAGAATTTATACATATTCATTGTGGCCATATATGCTACTAAAATATCTCTTTGTAATATATTCAATCTGAACATGTAATTGGTAATATCCTGATTGAATGTCAATCATAGAGAACCACTGATCTCCCATCAATTAATCAAATATATCATCAATTCATGAAAGTGGATAGCGATTCATTAATGTAATTTGGTTTGGCTTATGATAATCAACACACAACTGAATATTTCCATCTTCTTTCATCACAACAAGAACAATACTTCCCACAAATATGTACTTGGAAAAATAAAACATTTTCATTCTAGATCCTCTAACATTAATTTCAGGTACTTTATTTATGTTCTTCCAACCCTATAATATATAAGGGAGATGTTACTAGTCCCTAGAAAGAGATAAATTGTAATATCTACTTCCCTTATAGGTTGTAACGCAAAAAAATTATCCGGAAAGACATTTGGAAATAGATCCACTTTTGTTGGAAAACTGCTATCCTCGATCTCCTCCATCGATGCAAAATTCAACACCATCAAATGATAATTGATATTTCTAACCTCTGGTGCCATCAATCATATTTCAACTCTTTTCTCAAACCTTTTTCCTCTAAAGAGATGTTGGGAATGGCCCTCAATTGTGAAACTAACCATCCTACGATAATAATTAATGTGATAATTTTATGCTGTCAAACAATCCATTCATAAGATTACATTAATGAAATATATCTCTAGCAGTATGAAATCCCATTTCTTCTCAGTTATATCAATATTTATAAAACATGTTCTACACATGAAGGATTGAAATCCTATTTCACCAATAATGGGTTTTATTTTTATCACAGAAGGAGTCATTTGATGTTTCAAACTAATAAAATATATAGTTTTATAAGAAATAAAGGAATGTGATAAAACAATATAAAAATTATCTAGCATTAGGGTATAATTCAGTAGAATCATATCTCACACCATTGATAGTTCAGTATGATCTTCTAGAGTCCCATACTCTTTTTCATATAACTGCTTCATCGTGGCACTCTTATCTTGTCATCCATTATATTATTTCCCCATTAAATGATTTATTGTTTTACTAGAATAATCAATTATAGTTCTACTATACTAGGGATCTCATTTTTCTAGCCCCACTGTATCAAAGAATATGATGCATGTGACACATAATATGTGTCCCGAGCACCCGACCATGGAGCATTGCGACAATATCACTGAACATGTCGCATTTGGTTGTATTTTTGGCATTGTTTAGGTTTTTTTGTACACATTATCTTGATGTGGTAAAATGATCCAGACTGATAACATCCCAACTGACCGATTAGATTAGGAGGATGATTTACTAATCCATCTATTTGACTTTTATTCCCTTTTCCACCCAGGAAATTGGTACCCCTCTTCTTTTCCTCCAAATAGTTTATTTCATACTATTTCATATTATTTTCATCATTCTCCTCTTTACATACCTATAGAGATATCCAATTCAACCAATAACTCCCTTTTACCATCTCCGTTTAATCTTTATACAATGTACCACAATCATACACCGAATCTCCTATCTGAGTCCTGAATCGAGGATGTGTGCCTTCAAGATCTCACATACAGATAATTTTTGTGAAAAGTGCACTAAATTAATGAATTGATCTACATATTTAGTAAAAGTGAGGCTCTCATGATTTAGTCTGTAAAATATTGTTGTTCTATGCATTCTAAAATTGTGAGGATAGAATTGTTTGTTAATAAATTATTCAAAATCCTCCCAAATCAAGCCTCGATCCAATATTGCTTGCACTTCACTATCCCACCAATGGAGTGAAATATCATATAGCATATAAGTTGGTAGTTTATCCATTATGGGTGCTTTGGTGTGCTGATGAATTCAAATATTTGATTCATTATGTTCAGAAAACCCTCTTCACACTTTTATTCTAAATCACCTCATATGCTGGGTAAATTCTTCTTCTGAGACTAGATGGAGTGGTAAACCTATCTTGGCTCCTTCATTTGGTTCCACATATCCATATATTAGAATAATTGTACTATACTTTTCTCCATCTCTTTATTCAATAGTTTCCTAGTGGAAATCCAACAATTTTTTAAAAGAGTCCACTCTTGATTTTGAAAATAAAAAAACATTCAAAATACATGAACTATTTTATTTTTCAATGTATTTCATTTGAAAACAATTTACTTTATTATTTATTCCAATACTAAAACCATTCTTTGAGTCATATGTTATTACTGAAAATGAGATATGAAATCCCAGTGGGAATTCATTCATCTACAATTCATTTGATGTCTGTATCATTAGATAAACCCATGATAATGTTACTGCACTATCCTATAACTGTTTCCAAAAAACATACATACCCAAATCCTTGGTAACATGATGTTCAAAATAAAATGGTTAAAAACATCTTTATATGCTCTCTATTTCATATCCCAACAATTCTTATCTTTTCTAAGAATACCACCTAAGTAATTGACATGAATTATTTCACCTCCATTTCTATGAAAACTCTAGACTGTATATCCAACAATGAAGGGTCTATGGTTTCCTTTTTGTAATGTCCCACTCATTCTCATTGGATGGAGAACACAATGAATCATTACTTGGCCATAGGTGACACCTCTAAGATGAAAAATTATGGAAATAAATGTTGAATGGTTTCAAATACTATTGGGTACCATTTACTATATTAATGATAAACTATAAACCAACCAACTATAGTCCAGAGCAGCTATATGATGCTATATAAAAATAGTGTAAATTTAAAAAATATACTATACCAAATTGAAACAAAAAAAGTTCTATAATAGAAGGCAAAAACACATCAAAATAATAGTGTATGTGCACTCTAGAGGACACCAAAATATCCAAAAGACTCCATGCTCCGCTATCTCTATGCTCCACCACCACATGACAACTCAACAGCTC
Organism: Viscum album; assembly: GCA_963277665.1. Lineage (NCBI taxonomy): Eukaryota > Viridiplantae > Streptophyta > Magnoliopsida > Santalales > Viscaceae > Viscum > Viscum album. Next base: position 1,642,558,239 of record OY728122.1, on the reverse strand, counting down.
AAGAAGTAGTGCTAAAAACCTGCTGCTGTAACATCCCAGGTAAATAAATAATATGAAATTTTCATATTTATTAATATTTTTGAATTAAATATTAATTTTACTTTAAACGGGATGCTATGTTTGATGGCATACCCAATACGCAACAATGAGTTTCTCTGAAATATTATGTTGCTCACTAATAATATAATATTATTATTTAAAATGGTAGTTAATGCCTAATCATTTTAATGGAGGGAATGAACAAAAATAACTAAAAGATGATTATATATGTTTTTTTAAATATTTTTACATTTATCCAATAAAATTTAGAGGCTTAAAATAAGAAAAGAATTCGAATTTAACCATAAATATTATAATGTACTTTAAAAGGTCGATTAACTGCCTTTTGATGGAAAACCCCTTTTGAAACTACTTATTTCCAATATTATATGTTATATATGACAAAATAATATCCTTATATATAATAAGGACAGAAAAATTTACATTGTATAAATTTTTGTTATTTTTCTGATAAACTGCATTTTTTAATGAATAGTGAAAATGCTGTATTTTAATTCAAAACCTCATTTTAATTAAATTTATTTATATGGTAAGATTATCTTTTTAATTATGTTTAATGTTTTGTTCAAATATATTTTTACCATTTAATCCAATGGTGGTCATTGGAATTAATTTCACATTGAAATTGGACATAAACAAGTGTCAATCTTTTGATAGATATCATTTCATAAAATCATGGTATTTGTTTTGACAACGGGAATTAATTATAAAATTAATTAATGAAAAATAGATGTTTTGAATTTGGTAACATGGAAATAAATTTTTAATTTTAAATACCAAATTTAATTTGGATAAATTTTTGGTATTTTTCAGAAAAATGATCATTTTTAAGGAATAGTGAAAAATACTGCATTTTAAATCAAAACTGCTTTTTCATCTAATTTATTTATATATATATATATATTGTAAATTTATTTTATTTTAAAGTGTAATTTAATTATTTTTTATCACTTAATACAATTTTTTTCATTGGAAGTGACTTCACTTTCAAAATGGAGGTAAAATGAGTCAATCTTTTGATGAATTTTACTTCTTGAAAACCCGTCTATGGTTTTGACGATGAGAATTATTTTTAAATTAATTACTGAAATTTATGTGTTTGGAATTTGTTAAAATGGATTCCATATTTGGAATCATAAAGTACAAATTAATTAATTAAGACACTTTTGTTTTTGACGTGATGAATAATAATTAGAGTAATTATTTCTAATTTCAGTGGTTAATTAGTAAATCAGGTACAAAGGGGTAAACCAAATAATGTTATAATAATATAAAATTACCCATCCATGTGGATTAATTATATTTTTTGAGTCACTTACGACCATGGTATGCCTTTTTCAAAACATGGGACCCCATGGAATCACTTTAGTGTGATAGTGACCTTTTATCATATTATTTTTAAAGAAAGGGAAATATAACCAATGTATGTATCACCTAAGTAAAACAATTTTCATTTTGTTTAAATAAATGATATCTTAAACTATAAATAGTCAATGGAAATATAAAAATATTTCCTACATCATGGTATTTGTTTTATAATTTTTAGACATTAAATAAATACATTTATTTATGACACCATGATGATTGAGTGATTAGCTCATTAATTAATGATTTAAATAAAATGAAAAGATAAGGTAAAATCTAAGACATACACCTGTATAAAACCTATTTTATGTGTATATTTCTAACCCTTATTACCTTATCCTAGAAAATTATCATTGTGGGACCTTTAATATCCGAAAATAATTTCATAATAAAGTAACATTTCATGACCTTCCAAGAGTGCCCCTCCTCCCTCTTATGAAAGGCCCCAACCTATACCCCCTAACCCAATCCTCTCAAGCACTTGGATCATCCAACCTCTGCTCATACTATCTCCCCAAAACACTATCTTACTCATATAAGCCTCAATTTGGGCATAAGTCTTCCCAAGGAAGCCTTTGGCTCAAATCAAAAAGAGTTACCCGATTTAGAGGTAATGTCTTCTCTTGAGTTTCTTTATTTTCATTTTCCTTCTTCACTCCCCCTAAAATTTTAATGTTTTGATTCCATAACAACACCAGTATCCAAAATATACTAGGATGTTTTTATGAGAAGGATTTTATTTACACTTACACACACCTCCGTCTAATGGTTAAAGAACATATTGTTTCTGTGGGCGGCAAATTATTGCCTCACGAAACGATGATTATTCAATATTATTTTAGCACCATTCATGGTGGCCATTAATATGACAGTATTTTTATATATGATATATATTATGTTTATTTTTACTATATTCTACTGTATTTTTCTTTTTATATCATACCTTTATTGGTTTCATTATGGGTAAACATGATAATCTCATTAGAGGAAGTGTGGACTACCACCCTCTCAAAGTGATATGACACGTTAATACCATATGTGGTACTTATAAAGAATGGAGTTAATGATGTTATATATTATAATTTACTGGAATTATAATACTTCTATGTATCAATATGTTTTAATTCCATTGAATATGAAATATAAATTGAAGTAGTGTTCATGCGAACGTACGACTTACCATCTCCATGAACAATGCATTTCATTTATTACCTCTAAAAGTTATGTACTATTATAAATACATGTATATGATGGATATATATGATATATGTGATATCCAAATCATGAATATAATTTTGGATATAATTAACCTTTGACCACAATAACAACATGTAATTATAAGAATTCCATTTTTGACTTAAGTACCAAATATCGATAAAACAAACATTATAAACTTAAATGATTGCATAATGTTTATAACATGGAAATAAGTTAGATAAAAGGAATAATAGACTTGATAAAGGTTTTTAAGGAAGTATAAATTAACTTTAGTTTATTATTCAGGTGATTAAAGAACGATTGAGTCATGTCGGACATGAGGTAAGGGATCCTACCTCTCTCTTTCCTTTTAAGTACTCTCTTCTATGTCATTTCTTTTAAGCTCGTATTTCTTATGTTAGGGGATGTTATTTTATATTCCAATTTCTGTAATTCTTATTTTCTTATGATGAGAGACCCTATTTGACCTCATCAACACATTTTTGGATTTTTTAAGTGGCGTCGTTAGGCTGCTGAATTTTCATAAGGGATTTCTTATCTCAGTTTTAATTACGTGTGATTTCGATTGTTCACCAATTATTTATTTAATGTGGTGTATTGTGTACTTCCATTTGATATATATTATCATGATTCTATTTATATTCATGGTATTCTGTGATTTATTTGGTTCTTATTATCTTTTGGTCATACGAATCGATTTATTACAATGCGGTAAGGGTTTTTATCTAACTATTTGTTCCAGTGAGATTCATGATATATATGTCACTATATCATTTGAGTGGTGTATTTAAAGCCCATTATTCTTCTTTGTGTGTAATATAATTTCGTCTATGGGTATTTACATCAACGTTGCATAGTCTTTCTTTCATGGGGTGTACGTTTCTATAGTTACCCAAGTCGATAAGGGAACCTTTCACCCTCCTCTTTTTAAAAGACTTATTTTTTGTTAGTATTTTAATTTACATCATCATAATGTTGGGATATGTTCTCATATATCCTTATTTCTGTAAATTTTGTGTCTATGTGATGAGATACCCTTTCTATCTCTCATCAACTAACTTTCTGAATTTTAAAGTGACGCTATTAGGCTGTCAAATTTTTGTAAGGGAACTTCTTAAGCCAATTTCAATTCTTTGGGTTAAAACTCCACTCCTTGATTATGTCAGGATATGAATATGTGTGGATGACCATTAATTTTTTTACACTTAATATCCCCTTATATTTGGTATATTTATATTTTTTACACATAATTATGTAATTGATTTATCCTTAATCTAAGGATACCATCTTAGTAAGTGACTTAGTCTCAATATCTTTTAGTTGAGGCATATTTTCATTTATACACAACATTCATTTATACAGTGTATATACCCCTTTGACATTTACTTTTATTAAAAAGAAATATTTTCTCTACGAAGCGTTTTACTAAATGAAAAAATATATGTTTTTTTAACGTACGTGGTGACAATGATATTTCCACCTCCGCGAGTATTATTTGATCATTGGAATCATCAAAAAACCGTAAAGTTTTAAAAGAAAATAAAAAAAACATTATTCTCTTTTACGTATTTTGGTATTGAAAATGGTTTTTGATGAAGGATTATTTTGTGTCACTAAATTTAAATGATATATTGTGATTGAAATGTTAAAACGTAATCATTCCTTTATATTGGTTTTATGTGTTATGATTTTATAATGGTACTTAGACATTTTACGGGTGGTTACGTGATAAACCAAATGATGGGTGGTGCCATGAATACTAGGATGGGTGGTTATGTTATAACCTCCAATTAATTGGGTATGTAAGTCGGTTGTATGGCTATTTAATTTAGTGACATGTCTGGATGTTGACCGCATGGTTATTCCATTTAAGTATTTTTATGTTCTAACTTACCTTTATATGTTATTTTTACTTTATATGGGCAATATTTTGGTTACAAAAGGGTAAGTAGTGTTCTTTTATTCAGTGAAGAGTATTTACTACTTCATAAAGGTGAGAAGTATTACTTATGTTAAATCATTCATGGTTTACTTAAAAACTAATAGTTTCCTTCTTTGTGTATTCCTTACTGAGCTTTTTCAGCTCATCCAAAGTTTTTGAAATGTTTTTCACAGGACATAAAGTGGAAAACGGTCAAGGATGGGATCATGGAAAGTCATGCAGTAAAAAACAAGGAACTGGACATGACACTTTTTGTAAGTGTTTTTATTTTATGAAAAAATGGAAACTAAGTAGAAGAGTCTACTTTGTAACTTTTGAGATGTAACAGTTATGGCCTAATTCTATAAAACTCTAAACTTGAAAAGATCCTCAATGTGAATTATTCATTTAATTCAAGATTATGTAACGCTTTAAGGATGGGGCCTTATAGCTGCACCCTACCATTACCCATGTCTGAAAATATGACATATGAAAAAGACCAAAAGTTCCAAAAGTAGGTGTTGGTATAAAACATATTAGGATTTTCCCAATTAATTTTGTACTCACACCACTAGGATTTGAGATGTATCTAAATTTATATAAAATGGTTTATATAAAAAAATTTCTAAAAACAATTTATAACTAAATTTCAAAAAATCTAAAAAATATTTTAACTAAATTTAAATACAGCCATGTGAACCAATATTACATCACACAATAATCTAGGTAAAAATATAAATAAATATTTAAAATCCCTCTAGAAACTACATTGGAAAACCAATAATTTCCACACAACAATAACTACCTAAAATGCCTGTACCGTTTTGACAGTTCCATAGTCATGAGCAGTTTTTCATCGATCTACCAAGTTTTCAAAGGGTTATTATTACTCATGTACCATTAATCATTTTGAACCTGGTATATGATCATATTTCAACCATTCCTTGTAGGGAAATATGATACTCAAACCTTGTTTTCCAAATACCATATCCAATTTCAATCATTTTCACATGTTTCAATAAAAATTCATGTTTATAGAAAAAAATTTAAACCATCCAACTTCAAAAAAATTAATGAATTTCAAAACCCCACACATTTACTAGAAAAATTTTAAATAAATAAATTTTACAAAAATCTAGAATATCCATAATTAAAAAATTCATATTTAAAATAAAAATATTGAGTTTTTCAGAAAAAACTAGGGGTTTTCACCCCCCCACAATTTTCCACATTTTCTAGCACCCATAAATATAAAGGTTTTAACAACTATATAGTAGAAAAATCCAAATTATAATTTTCATAAGAAACTAAATTTTTTTCCATTCCAGTCAATTCCATCATGATGAGATGAGAGTCAAGCCACGTACCATAATCGTTTCAATGAAAACTGACAAGGGATGAAGAACGCTCAAGATTTTGGGTCAGGATTCCATAAAACCACCAATGGTTTCCTCCCATATCATGAAAAATAATAGATCTAACCTTATTTTCCTCAAACTTCTTAGATCTACCAACAAGGGGCATAAATAATTGAAAAATAGATGGAAGGAGGAGTAGATCTAGGAAACTGTGAAGAAAGCGCTGAAGCAAGAGCACTTAACGTGAGAATATATCTTCGATTATCCAAAGAACATGTTTGAATTTTTTCTATAATTATTGGAGAACCTACTTTGGACTTTTGGGGAGAAAAAAATACATTTTAAGGTTTATATGGGTCAAAATACATAAAACAGATGGCCAAACCGAAATAGATTCACAAATATAGGAAATTTGCTTTGGCCTTGCATGGTTTGGCCACATGGTTTGGCCAAATTGTGAGTTGACTGTAAATCCATTTTTTATCCAAAAAAAATCCAAATGTACTCCAATGTCTCTACCAACATCCCACATAACCTTTAAAAAATTTAAAATAACCAGGGAAGGGTTACATTCATGAAACTTGGGGTGATAAAATTTTCATATGGTGGAAACTAACTGTTATAACATTATAAGAGCTTTATATATCCAAAGGATTCATTATTAGAAAAATTGTTTGATGGATTCATTAGGAATATTTTTTTGAGGAAATGGAATCCTTTAGCTGAGTACCTTTAGAATAATACATATGATTTATTTATCAAATTATTATATTTGAACAATTCTGTCTATGATCATCATTCGAAGACCACTTCATTTTCCTTCACTAGTAATTGATTGTTCAATTTCCTCTTAATGGTTCATTTCAATTTATCATTCTGATACAACAATAGTCACTTCTAAAATTGGTACCAATAAATGTTATTGTGTTTTACTCATTATATCTATCTATATGGTACAACATCATTTGTTAAACTGTATTTTTTGTAGTTTATTACTTCTTAAATAATTCACCTATTATAGAACATCCAATAAAATTTCTATTTTATGGTATTTTATCAAAAAAAAATATCCAGAAATTTTTTTCCCATGTTGCACCAATATATTCAATCCATAATAATTTCAACAATCACGAATTCCATAAAGTAAAAATGATTTTTGGTACCATAAATAATATCAAATAAACACCTGATTTAACATCTCTAAAAATATATATCAAATTATAACTATAAAATAGATTGGTCAAAAATATGTTTTTAACATAATTATTATCACCTAAGTATGATTGAAATTATCTATTAGACTCAATCCGATCACCTTGATATGCTGAACTACATCTGATCACCTTTTTAACAAGGGGTAAACTTTTTTAATTGATTTATTTATTGAAAAACATACACCATACTATTAACCTAATCTATATTCTACTACACATCATCACCTCTTGGTCTCAACAATCACAACCTTTCAATTTTAGCATCATCTAGGTATAATATATAACTGATGCAATGAAATTCATGAAAATTACCACCATTAGAATATTCTAATCACATATAATTTGACATGATATATGTAGCATGTATCATTGAAATAGAATATAACATTTTTTATAATGAACTGACGATAATTTTTTTGAACATCTTCCAAAACATAATACCTTATAATCACAATATTTTCAACGAGTTCCATCATCAACATTACTACAAGGGTAAAATAGTTCACACATGATGACGTCACATCTTACCCAATTTAAAAAAAATCTATGTAAATATTTGTTTATATCTAAAGGGTAAACATGTATTAGATAATAAATTTAGGCAACATATTTCCCCCCTTTGACCACACTATCCAAAGACACGATGAGATAAGGGACAAACATCAGAAACCTTAGTCACAATGAGCTTAATTTTTTACACCCATAATCATCCTAAATATCTAAAATTATTTTTTGGGAATAACATAGTGATGATATTTGGACATTTACCTGTTATTGGGACAAACGATGTCATTTATTTATTTTTATCCACATACTCTTTGGTGAAGTGATATTTTATATCAAAGTTATTATACTATGAATGGTTCCCTTGAGTCATTTCTATATTTATAGTATAATGATTATTACATCCCAAGGGGAGAGTCAATTTTACATAAACTGTAAAATATTATAGTTCATTAATCCAACATATTAACTATGATATATCTTGATTAGAAAATATATAATATGATTCTCCATTGATGACAGTCAATAAAAATTGTATATATGTATTCCTTTTACTAAATCACATTAATAGAAAAATTAATCTTATCTATGCAGATCTGTTGTCTTAAAAAACAAACAAAATTTTTATATGTGTAAAAAAATAGTTATACTTTACAAAGATATCATATTTTAATCTTATTTTTATATTTATGAAAATTGTTTTCCTACAAAAAAGAATATATTTTTTCATGTATTTTTACACCTAGTATAATGTGTAACTATAAAATAAATATCAAAATATTAATTTTAGATAATTTTGGTTTAAAATCAACATTATATATTTTTTAAAATCTAAATTCATTTTTTAGCCTTCATTTTCCAAGATTTTCCCATCTGAAATATGTTTAGAAACATGCATTGAATCATTAATTCTAATTCCCATTATTAGTTTGTTATCATATATATCGTGAGAAACCAAAATTCAATTTTTCATTTAAGAGAATCGTAATCCAAAAATTTATTACATAACCTGTAGAATAGATATCAGAAATAACTTGATCATATATTTATAAAATATTCATTCCTTTTTTCATCATTACATGTTAATATGATATTTTCAATATTAAAAAACCAAATATAGGGAATCCTCGTTATTATTTTTATAGAGGGTTCTATAAAATATTTATTTTATAATATTTTAGAATTTCAAGAAACATAATTTATTATAATAACATTTTATGTGGATTACATCAACCCATACCGATTCTCCACTGACATGAACACATTATTTTCAAGTTAATATATCAAAATGAAATTGGTTTCCCAATATATAACTATTATTCTATCTCACAATTGAGAAAATAATTCATAATGTTTATATGGAATAACATATAACTTCCTTGTGCCTTAATGACAAGAATGATTCTGATGGTTTCATGTCTTGAAACTAGGGAAATGGATCATTTAAATCAATATCATCAATATAATGGTTTCCTTTATAGACAAGTCTTTACATGTATCATATCAATTCTACATTAACTTATATAGAAACATATATTTTTTTTAAATCTCATTTTAATCTTATAGTTTGGATACGATTTTCCATTTCTTCTTTTTTATGATTTTAAACTAATTCATCAACTAATAAATAATTCTTCTATTTATCTACCAATGATTTTTAAATATCTGTGGGCTCAACATGTGAATTAATGTGTTATGTGAAACAATGATCTATATTATTTTCATTAAACCAGATGGCCTTGATCTCGAATGATATTTTTAACCTCCACCTTATTTATCATTATTGGAAGGGATGAACATGATTTTACCTTGAAACATAAATTGGATGAATTAGCATATTTAACCTGTATTGTTTTTACATTGTCACTTATGTCTGAAACATTGTTATGTTCTTTAATAGAAACAACTACATATTTCATTATTCTAATATTTATAGTTGGTTATGCTATTTTTCTATCAATATTTTCTAACACATTCACTTATTTTGAATCTAAATTATTTCAATTTTAATTATTATAATGATTGTATCCTTTAACATTATGCGGATATTAATTAAAATTACCATTAAATACACTTTTAACAAACATCCCAAGATTCTCAGATTCATCATCGACTATGTAGGGACTACTTGGTACCTTTAGGTTTTTTCAATCATTGTGTTTCATTATAGTATATCTTGAATTGTGTCATACCTAGATTTTTTAATTTATAAATATATATTTGAAACTGGACAATGTCTCCAAAAATGTGTTAATCAAAAAATCATGAAGTATAATGTTTAATCGGTGAGGTTTAATCCTGATAATCTAGATTTCACTTTTTTATTTCAGAAACAACATTTTTTTGTGGAGTATATGTAAAAAAAAGTTACAAACGAGATCCACTATTTTCAAGATAATCTATACACCTCCCATTTGTGTGTTCATTACCATTAGATGTTTGATCATTATTGATGAAACACTAGTATTACTATTAAGAAATTCTTTTGAAACTCTTAAACGATTTCAGAGCAGTTAATTCATGATTCCATATCATAATAAATGTAATATTAGTAAAATCATCAATAAAGGAAATAATATAACTATATCCATTATTTATAGGTCCTTTATATTATATTATATATCAATAATCTATAATCCCCAATAGATGTGTTGAATGTATCTAAATATTATTTTGTAAATAATTTTTATTATTACATTTATGAAAAATGGAAAAACACTAATATCATCAACTTTTCAATGGAGGAAAATCAAAAAAAATTCTCTCATTATTGTCATTATAATTTTCATAAGGAATATAATTCAAATACTCTTATACTAAATTTTATTTTAAACCATGATGGTCAAACAATGTTAACCATTTGAATATCCAATGGGTTACATGATTCTCATGGTTCATTTTCCTCATCTTACACCATTACCATAATAAATACATTTAATAATAAAATCATCTTTTGTAATTTTTTTTTTTCATTCATAAAAAAGTTTAAAACCAAGAACATGTTGTGTTTCAATACATTGATAAAAAAGGAAATTCTAATATTCCTTTTCCAATGATATTATGTATAATATATTTCATTATTAGTAATTTATCATTTTTATAAGTTATCATCCTTTATTTAAATAAAACTACAATTATCAACAACATAAAATCTTTAGTCTTGTTTAGAGAACACCTGCTATCCATTATTCATGTTCATTCTAATTTTTTGTCTATGAGATCTGTTTCATCCCCTAATGAATTTTCTATCACCTTTTCATCCTATACAAGTGTATTTTGAATTTATTCACATAAAATATATTGATATGTTAGTAATAAAATACATCATATATCATGATATCATGGTCGGTCATATCTCTCAAAAATTGTTTTTACAATTTGAAATATATTTTCAACATTAATATTACATTTTTTATGTAGATGTTTTCAGTTGGTTGACCCCGCCTCACACATTACCTCTAGTATCTTGTGGATTCATTGTAGTGTTTGTAATTAAAAAACCTATTTTCCCCATACTTCCAAATAATCCATAGTTTTATAAATATCCATATAAATATAATTTATCTATGTAAGATTATGCGGTACATAATTGTGTTTTTATTTTACGTAAAAATTATAATTATTAAAATTGGATTTTTTTTGAAAAACAGTTTTTTTGATTCATCATATCTTCTTCTTTTGTGTAGAATTATTATTATCATTTATATAGATCCATTTGTAGTTGTTTTTACTTTTGAATTTGATTCCATAGAAATATAAAAAAATTAACCTTAAATGTTTTAGATTCATAAATGGTTCCCATTAATTTCCATGCCCAATAAAAATTTTCAACCTCGTCGATGCCATTTGAGCATAATATTGTTGATCCATATAAGGATCTAGTACATTTGATCATATACCAACATCTATACCAAATTTGGGATTATTTTTATTCTATTCTACGATTAAAAAATTAAATAGTGATCTAAATTAAATTTTTTCTCTATCACCATTATAATGTATTAAATACTATTATTAATATTTTTATCTTCCTTAACTTATTAATATCATCAATTAATTTATATAACATTGATTATTCATACTGTAATTTTTTTTAATTTTTTTTCTTCTGTTTGATCTTTTTTATTAAAATTCTTATTTTATCTATCATGTTTAAAGATAATAAAAATAAATTAAATATACTAAATTTTAATCATATACTCTTGATGTATTTATTTTTATTTTTTTGTTATAGATTCTAATTTCATCACTACTGATGTGATCATAATTAATTTATTCAAAACAAAAAACTCTCTATTACATCATCACTAATGGATTCTTATTTAACTTTACTATAATTATCTAATTTTCGATGAAGTTTTATATTTTTATATTTAGAGAAAATATTATACATTACTATTGATGAAGGGATTTATTATCCTATCATATTCATCTGTGATCCTATTGACATTCTATCTCTCTTATCAAAATATCCATCTACAATTTTCTTTTGAAATATTTCACGAAAATGTCCATTTAGTGTCTAAAAAATGATATTCATTAATAAAATCACATTATACTTATATGTTATTATTTTACTTATTCTAGAAAAAATATACAGGAATTAATAAATCTATTAACCTAATTTAACTTCGATGTCAAATTATGTAAAAAATTTCTTCGAAAAAATTATAAAATTTACATTCTTAACCGATTTAGAAGGTATTCCCTGATTAATGTTATATCTTTTTAATGATATCATTTTCGCATCTCAATTCATACATGATGATAATTATATGTAAATCAAATAGAGAGATAGATAGTTTTTCTTAATCTCTAACTTTTTTGGATGATTCCATAATGTCAAATATAACTGGTTGAAATGTAATTTTTTTAGACAAAATTTTAATATTCCATATTCTTAGCAAAACTATACATGATGTATTCAATGTCATTAAACATTTTGAAAAATTCAACATTATAATAATTATCCCCCATTTTGATATTTTTATACATCAATATAAAAATCATTAATATTTATTTCTATATATTTTCATATCATTCAGAAATATACTTTTATTTGACAGAAATTGTTTTAGATATTATAGATCCTTTAATCCTTAAAATATATATTTTAGAGAGTGAGGAATGTATTTCATTTATAACTACTAAATCATAACCTTGAATATTCTTATTGATAACTATTTAGGTATAAAGCTTAGTTGGAGGAGTGAAACCATATATCAAAACATTATAATATTCATATCTAATATATATCAGGAAGGGTATGATTTATCATTATGGTTATGATAGTTCATCACATCGAAGATATGAATCCACCTAATATTAATAATGTTATAAACATCCATTAAAATCATCATGATATTTAAAAATCACACAAACTAGAGTCCATGAAGAAAAACCCAATGATAAATATGGAATGGAATAGTAGGAAATTTTTTTATCACTAATTGGTGGTGGTAGGTGGTGAATTAGTGATAAATTATTTTATTTTATTATTATTTTTAAAATATAACCATTTTACAAAGATAATTCAATCGAATAGAATAAAAATTGAACACCCATATAAAGACAAGTATATACATGGTTCACTACTTTCTAAGTGTTTCTAGTTATACCATGGTTTGGAAATAATCCAAGACCATAAATCTAGTAGAAAAAAATCCATTAGTAGTTTACAAAATCCATGTAATATCCATTAAATTATTTTCAGTATAGTCAATTGATTGTGAATGTACTCCTCACATAGATAAAACAATAAAAAATATACTCAAATAAATTCCTTTCACGAATGGGGGTTTACATATTGGCATAGTAAAAATTGAACATTCATCACACTTTAATACATGTATATTATTCTTCTTCCTATAGAAAATTATGCACATTAGTGAGGAAGTTATTATATACAATATTATTTATCTAAATTTATTTTTCTAATACCTTTTAATTGATCTAATCATACCAATATCATCAGTAAAATACAATGTCCTTCTAATAGTAATTATTTGATATATTTCATTTGGTATCATTTCCATGGTACTTATTATTATAATACATCTATATTTTCTATTCTCTATTTGATACCACTAAGATTGATGTTACTTTTTCTAGAAATACAATTAAAAAATCTATCATGTTCTTTAATCAATAGCTCACTTTTTCAAAAATTCTATTAGAAAGAATTAACCAAGAACAACAGTGGAATGCCTTTTCATAGGAATTAACTCTTCAAAAAATATATATTGGAGTTCGATCCTCAAATTAAATGTTCCCACTCAATTACTGGACATACCAATCAAATATTTCATTACTTTACTACCTTAAAGAATGTATGTCAATAATGGTCTGATTTATTTGTAAATATAGTCCAAAAATATTAGCATCAATATATATCAAACCATTTTAAAATCACTGTTATAATCAGGTATTTTTACATCATGATTATTGAGGCATTGAGAATCCATCTCAATATAGTCAATTTATTATCTTACAACCACTTAAATTAGTTCAAAACTATTTGTGCTTCTTCACCCAATATAAATTTTTCAATACAAATTGTTCATAGGTTTCTCCATATAGAGGCCTCTATCTAGAATACACTCTTTAATTGTTTTATAAAGAATTATTTATTTTAGAATAGGGAATTTTATTTTTATACCACATTGTGTTACTCTATCCATTTGTTTTGTCTGTTGAATTCACTCAAACACTTCTATGTGGTGACATTTTTAATGCCCTTTGTAAATATCCATCACATGGATTTTTCTTTATAATGGTCTCATAAATGTTTACCTTTTATTATATCTCTGATAATACCAAAACCTATACACTAATTAGTTATATTAAAATATTCATTAGATAATGTTCACATGTTTCTTTATTTGAAATGAATTCATTCATAACACTCCATTTTTCATTGTTCGATACTTCATCATGAATTCTATTCATTTGTAACATTCAAAAAATTCTTTTCCTGATGAACACAGATATAAAGACTTTATTTGGAAACATTATTCCAATAATAAACCACCAAAATCTTCTATCAACCAACTATTCTAGAATCATGAATTCCATTAAGTAAATATTATTATTTTGTTATAAAAAATACAATACATTACAAGATTTAATTTCACTTGACATCATTCTATGATGAAACTATAAAAACAATCATAAAAACATATTTCTCAAATAAAAAGTAACACATTCGGATCGACTCTTCCCATTGGACATGGTCCATTCACAATGATTTATTATGAATTTTGTTAAAACTTATATAAAATATGGTCATCTTTTTCAGGTGATTTATTTTCATAAAACAATTGAAAATACAAAAAAAGGTTATTTTTCAACAACACTTAATAACCTCTTGGTATTAATATCATTTCATGTTTTTATAATATCTCAATTAAAATAGTGAAAATTAAGAAAAACATTCCAATTACATTATTACATAGAAATTAATTCCATAAATGTGTTAATGACTCAATTGGTTTAGTTCTATTAATATATTGAAATATTATTAGACATCCTCTTTACCAAATCCAAAAATCATAAAACATTCCCCATTGATACAACCTTTTTATACCATGACCAAGTCATCATATTTACCTGGTGTTCCTCATGTCTTCAAGAACATGTCCTTAATGCATGAGGTTGTTCTCATGCTACAAGGTTCTAGAGTATAAATTTGGATATATTTTACTCAGATAAATGTCTAAAATAATATTAAAAATAATAAAAACTACATTTATCCACACTGATTATCAATAACATTGCAAACCACAACAATAATTATATCTGAAAATAATGTTATGATAGGAAAATAAAACTATTTTCCATTTTTTTCAACCACATATATGATTAATTATAAACCAATCATACATTGGAGACCTCTTACAACCCTGTACCTTGTACAACCTTTCTAAAAAATGATCACGTTTCACTTTCATGAAACACTTCACATTCTATGTTAAATTAGATTGTTAGAAAAAAAGACTGCACCGACACCAGGGTTCCCATATATGGTTTCAGAAGTAAATCACATTATGGTATCACAAAGAATCCTTAATATACATCATCCCATGTTTTTATGCACATGAGGAATATAAAATATATAATTAAATATTCTTTTGATTTTATTTTGTCCTACAAAAGCCACCATGGAACATGATGGGTTACACACACATAGGTTCAGTATCATGGTTCCCCCATTTCCACTATGACACTGAACTACACATGATTTGATTATATGTTTGATGGAATGTATTATACATCATCACATATACAATTGGAATACAAGATCAAACTTATCACACTTTAGATCAGACTGGAAGGCCAATATCAGGAACAATAAGATAATATTTAATGTTCAATGTCATTATCATTTTGATATGTCAATGGTTCCTTCATCATTACATACTGGTATGGGTCATACTTCCAAGGTAATATATTATTTAAAAATTCCATAAGTAAAACACATTTCTTAGATCAAATATGCTATAAATTAATTATTTAACATAGGACAAAAGTTCCTAAAACAGTCATCTCATTCACGGGTAAGGAAATATGGTAATCCAAACCCAATTCAGTTAGTTTGGTCATCGGGGATATTTATCCCATTTCCCTTTATATCAGGTTAATAAATAGTATTTCAATACTGATTCCATATCTTTAGGTATAATCTTCATTATCAGTAACAGATAATGCAACCAAATTCTCCCCTATAGTTACTAACCAATCTATGATGCTCCACATATTACCTAGACACAAGAGAAAATATAGTGACACTAAATTTTATGAAAATGTTATAACAATTTAGAAGACTAATAATCATTCTAGAACATAATTATACATTCAAATATCAAATAGTTCTAGAAAATTTGGAAGCTTGGAACAAAAAACAACCATAATATAAATTATATATGTCATCTCCCTCTAGTATTATAATTAATTCAATATTTTATAATCATAACATACATTATAACTCAGGGAACCGAAATATAAGAAAGGGTGATCTTAGATGCTATGTACAGGTAAACATGGTAGATATGAATTGTAACATGATTATAAAATGACAATTACATTTTAAAATAATTCATTGTATATCATTTATCATAATATTGATGCATTGAATTAACAATGATAGCTCATATGAAATGAATTATAATGGAATAAAAGATAATAATCCATGTAATAATAATAATATCATAAGTCACTACACATTGGAATATACATAATAATAAAAAACATTACATTAGTGGATGGTTCTCATTTCCATGTTTATCATAGTATCATTGGCTCCCTCCCTAATACATCATAGTAGTCATTTTTCACTCCCAAAAATATAACTATGGACAAATTCTCTTATATAATTGGGCTCACTGACAATTATAGTCATATTTAACTAATGAGATATAAATAATTTCATAATAAATTTTCTAGAGATATATATTCCACCCTCAAAATAAAGAAAATCAATAATATGGTAAAAATTTATACATATCATAATCCATGAAATGAAATGGGTTTCATAATCATTTTATTATATGATAAACTATTGAAAAATTAAAATTTTCAAAAACATTTGATCGTTTCTTCATAACTCGACCCATGTAAAGAAACATGTTTCATAAAATTAATTTCTATATAAAGATAAAACACACATAATCAAATTAAATATGGTATCCTTGGATTATACCAGATACAGAGAGAATCTAAGTTCACATGTTGTTATATTTTCTAAATTAGTGTATAGTTAAAAAGTTCTTCAAAACATTCTGGAGGAGAATATTCTTTCCATTTTAAACCAAATCCTTCAAAATAAATGTTTTTTGAAATTATTATCAAAATTTTTTATTTCTAAATTACCATAGGAAAATTGTAACTAATGATTCATGTACTTGAGAAGTCAAGATGGTTGGAAACTTTGTTCATTCCATATATGTTAAAATATAATTATATGTATACATTTCTGTATAAGTAAATAAAATTTACTGAATTTGGAAAATATTAATAATATTCCATTTAAAATTAGTTTAAAAATTAAAAACAGGACTAAAAAACAATAAAAATTAATAGGATAATATTAAAAACATTCAAAAAATCTATTTTGGATGAAGTGTGTATATACTATTTTTTACCAAAGATAGAAAAATTAATGAATTTGTTTAAAATTAATTATTTTTGACCTTTTTTGAACATAAATTAAGGAAAATGAATTGGGAAAAAATTATTTTTATGAAATAATAATATTATATGAAAATAAATGAGTTTAATGATAAATAGATCATATTATTTCATTATTATAGAGTTAATAAAAATAAACCCTTATAAATAATGATATTGAAATATAATACTCTTACCACTATGGTCTCATTTGAAATGTATTCCCCATATAAGAAGGAATATTATAGGATATTTATATTCCATAATTTTCATTACAAGGATCATAAATGGCATTCATGGGTAGTATTAACACCACACAAATGAAATAATTGTTTATAAGGCAAGTGTCCCATGTAAATAAAAGTGAGATGAAAATTTCGTACATTAGTCTCAAAATCATTCATATGGTTTGGAATTTAATATATAATAAATATAAATTTATTATAATTTAATTATAGAACCATAATCATATATATCATTGCATATATTATTTATTTATAACATTTTTCATCCATTTTCTAAAGCATCATTATTAAAATTGTTGATAAAGGTTATATTTTCTTCATTTTTCATTTATGTTCGGATCAATAGTTCTAGTCCTTATATTTTTATCATGATTACAACATATATAATATTATAATATATATATATATATATATATATATATATATTATTTATATTTGTTATATATATTTTCTAGTCATTCATAAATGATTTGTATAGGAAAATGAAATACATTATTTTTGGAGATGATATGTCGTATATACGCGTGATCATTGTTTCCATTTTTTTGACATTTTGAATGAAAAAATTGTAATTAATATGCCACTATTAATGAATAATTATTATATTATATATATAATATATATTCATTATATCTATACTATTTAACATCAATATAATATAGAAATGAAAAACTAATCACTTTGCTTCATTGATGTGGTAATACACACAAACACTTGATGAACATTATCATGATACAACAATTTTGAAGGAATACTGGTAGATATAATATTTTAATTAAATAAGTATTAATATATCATTATTATCACATATAAACATTAATCTCATCATAATACACATCCATGACTGATGGGGAAGAAACAATGAATTGTATCAATACATTGAGACAATAACTCTTGTGTTTGTATGTGTGATGTTTTCAATTCACATTTTAAAGAAAATATTTGAATAAATATTACTTAATAATATTAATAATATAATTCATTTAATATACTTATGTTAATATTTTATTAATAATAAATCAAATATGGTTGTAGTGAATGACAAGTTGAAAAGATACTGACAGATTATAGCGATAAAGTCATCATTGAAATAACACTTTTAGATATCTTCTTAAGGGATCTAGGTATGATCTTTTGGGATTAAAAACAACAATATAATTTTTATAAGGTAGTGTAGAATAAAACATGGTTGATTTTGGTTGAGATGTGAAGCTCAATGTGCTATAAAAAATGAAACATATGGACACTATTTTATAGTTTAGGGGAGGAATATTCGTGTAATCTCTAACATCATTTAAATATATTATCTTTTTTGAAAGAAAAATGGATCCATATGGCCGATAAATGGGTGATTAATGAACAATTAGACTAGATCTAACCCCTTTATTTTTATTAAAATTATTGTTATTTTGATGTAATGAAATAAAATACTATTTTTCATAAAATAACATTATTTATTATTTAGGATGTATGAATTTAAATTTTTAAAAAGAAATAATAAAAATGTGGTAATTGTATTTTAATATTTTGAAATAATATTAAAATTTATTAATATTTTATAAAATACATGTAATACCATAGAAAACTAAAATTATATTACTTAAAAAAATTGAAATCATTATTAAAATATTTATAAATTGTTGAAATAATTCATCAGTGTTGCATAAGAATTTATGTTATCATATAAACAATAAAATTTTATAACAAATTTCAATAAATAATAAAATTTCATTTATATCAATATAATAATTTAAATCAATTCATAACCTCATTTGTTTTCCTATGTGGACACATAAGAGATATTAATAACTAATTGAATGAAAATTTAAACCTTCCATTTATTAAATTATAATATATATATTTTTCATGGTCATTTTTCAATTAGAAAAATAAATTTGGAGACAAATATTATTATGATAATAAAAAATTCATCCAATAATAATATGAATGAAACAATATGGCTTTATCACCTGTTTTGAATGTAGATTAATATGATTCACCCTTTACTAAGGTGATTATATTTAGAATGGTTACAATTCATATTGATAAAATGTAAAATGGACCTATGTACCAAATTTAAAATTCCTTATTCAATATATATATTCTATTTTATGAAATTCAATTTCTATAAGTGTCAAAAATTGATTTAAAAAAGTGATTAACATGATAATTGAACCACTTTTTTATAAAAATAATATTCTAATAATAAAAAGTTATTTATTCGTATTGAATTAATAAAAATATTAAATGAATTATAAGAAATTTCTCTAACAACAACACATATATATATATATATTATTAATAAATGTAATTCAAAAATAGTGAATAATTTAAATTATTGTAATAAAAGCGCAATTTGTTTTTCAAAACATTCTACACAAAAATAGATCTTTCCAATCAATTATACACATGATAGTTAACATGTACACATATATTCTAATGTAAAAATAGATTGTACATGTCAGTGTCCTTTTACATGGGTTTTCCATGCCTGTGTACACCCGTTTTTGTTTGTGTAGCCTCAGATTTACAAGCTAAGTGTCTAGGTATGGGACACTAGCTGTTTGACCAACTGACAAAGTTTTTGATACATATATCTACATGAAAATTCTAGAAATTCACAAAGGGGTACCACATGATGTGTAACTCTGTAATACATTCTATGTAATGTGTAATTTTAGAGAATACACATGTTCTTTCACCACATATTCCAGGGTACCATCAAAACTGGATCCACCAATGATGACTTCTGGATATCACAAAACAAGTCCCACTGAGCCTCATAATTATCACTCATTAGAATACATCCACCATAACACATGAAAAAATACATGGTAAAATGGTTTTCATTAGTCCCTTTTTCGATCACATGCCCCATGAAAAATGAGAGTCTCAAATCCATCCCCTCAATGCTATCATATTAATCATAGCTCGATCGTCTCATGGATCTGAACCTAGATATGCGAAATAAATTTGTTTTACTAAAAAATATGTTTTTATGATTAATTATACAATATGTTTTATCCTTCTATTAAAAAAACATTAATGTTGAAAAAAATTAATGGCCAGAGAAAACTAAGAAGCTAAAATGAAGAACCAACCTCAGCCTTGATTCAGTTTCCCATAATATATTTCCATTAGAATGATCAATGGTGAAATGATAAAATAATCACAAAGAAATACCAATTCCAAAATTATAGAAATTCCATACCCAAAATTTTATCAATACATAAAACTGTTCTTTATTTTATTGAAAATTATTCTTAAAATAATAAAATACATGAATAAATACAAATAAACCTTAGTCCTACCTCAATTTTGATGAATAAATGAAAAAAGCGAATCTGCATCATTGTGATTGAAAAAATCCACATGATTCTCTTCACATAGATCGAGTGATAAATGATCTAGTTGTCATCCCCCCAAGAATCAACCTCCAATTAACATTTAATAAACCAAATGTTTAGATGGCTAACCCATTTATTTTTCCATGTAAGCATGTTTATAGAAAAATACCAGGTCATTAAATCATTGAATAAAAGAAATAAGTAAATAAATTTATTTTATTAATTATAGTTGTGATAAATTTTAACCAAATTACTGATGCCAAAAAAATTATGTTAAACCTAGGGTAATGAAAAATCTCTTAATTCAACATCAACATCATATTTCTAATCAATTCCTATGTTTATAAGTTATTCTACTTTTTAAGGAAAATTTATCACATGTGATATATGGTATATTTTTAAAATATCAAAAATAAATTCCAGTATCATAGGACCTCAAAAAATCCTTCCATAATTGTTTCTTGTTCCATAAATAAGCTATATATTATTTAAAATAAATAAATTGTAAAATATGAGTCATTATATTCTCCCCACAATTGGTCTTTACATCTTAGAAATCCAAAACAAAAGGCTACAGAATGGTTTTGGGTACTGATCACGCATTTGAGTCTCCATATCCCAAGTATATCGTAATCAATCATGTTCACCCACTGGAAATGCACCTAAGGAATCACTCACCTTATATGATCCTCTCCAAATGATCCTCGATGTTTAGTGGGTACTTTTATAATGTATATATTTCCTTGATATCCATATCACCCCAGTTGATTACCTGAAATTGTTCATGCATGTACCTCCTTAGAAATGAATCATGGATGAAATTGTGTACATACTCTAATTGTTGGGGTATAGCTAAGTTTTATTCCACCTCATAAACTATATGAGATATCTGAATAGGGCCAATGAATCTTGGAGATAACTTTTCACCCCATCTAAATATCGATAATCTAAATCGAGATGTGACCCTGCCAAACACATTTTCTCACATATCAGACTCCAATGGACACAATAGTCTTTGAAAATCGGACTTATGATGGATATGTGTAGTCACCATACACTCTAAGATGATCAAAACCTTATCTATAGTAGCTCACACTAACTCTATGCAGAATGTTTTTGAGCCTACTGGGTTAGTCTAGTATAGTGATGACCTATAGGGTCACCCTTACAATCACTCAAATAGATCCATACATATGGTGAAATGGTAGGTTTTGATGTACACAAACTCTAAACATGGTATATGATCCTTCCAAATATATCCAAATTCTAACATTAATGTCATCAACATTTCACCCATTATATGAATAGTCAACTAGATCATGCCATCATTGTGGGGTTGAGAATATGCGATCAGATGATACTGAGTCGCAATGGCCTCCTATAATCCATTCCATAATAGATATTTTATGAAAAAATCACTATTTAAATCAATTATCGGTGGACCTACAAGGATATTATCCACAACACATCATGGAATTTTATGATATATACAAAAATACACTCTAAAATAGTCTATATGTGGGACAACATTGTGATCCAATTTATGATAACCCAAATAGTATCATGTATTAAAGATTTATGTGGTAACCCCTATTTATGTCTATATATATCCTATAACAATTTCTCTCTAGGACTTCAAGGGGTTAGGATTAACCTGCTAGATCCTGATACCCATCCTTCACTTGCTGATAAGTAATTCATCGAGAGACCTATGGTTAATATTCACCTCTTCATACTTGGACACAAGAAATACTTTTGATGGTCCTTGTAAATCATTTCCACAACATGATGTACCACTATGGGTTAAGTATAAACCACCAAAACACCCACTCTCTTAGCTTAGTTGGTACCATCGTGCTTCCTATAAATATACAGACATGCACTTTGCGTTATGAAAATCAATTAGAATCATGTCTAGTGGATGTATGAGTGTGTATTTCATCCCAGTTAGTATCCACATGATAGGCCTCCTTGAATCGCATTAAAATTGGAGGTGTAACGACCATTTAATGGAGGTATATTGTTACATCCCAACCCACAAATATTACTATAACATGAAAAATTTATTTGACACCTCACTCTAAAATTATTAAATAGATATTCTTCTGGGAGAATCTACTACCATGTTCCCCTTTAGAGGAACATCGACATTTACAAAATTAGATTCATGTAGGATCTCTATCTATCACCAATATCTTTAGTTAATATAATTCTATGAGAAGACATACACGATCCTTGTGAAGTTAGAAAGATTAAAAAATTTTCCATCCACAAGGTATTGTGGCCACAAATTTTGTGTGAAGATAACTATTTATAGATCAAGATCATGAGTCATGCAGATCTACTCATGTTGTCTCAACTAATATAAATTATAGGCAATCACTACAATCCACTACATTAGTACACAAAAAATGATCCAGGATGAATTCTTGATCAATATATACTTTTCACCATCCTCTAAAAATATCAATATTTGAGTGCTCATTATTCTCTAACTTAACTCATTGAAAGCCTACCTGAATATCTTTTTCCCCATAAAATACATACCCTTTTGGTTCACACCTCTCATAGAAATTAATATGATATTTATGTCATGTTTTAATCTCTGGTAGTGTCAATCCATCCCATGAAATCTCTACAACTATGTCATACTCATGGGTGTCTCCTAAGATGACACCACATCGGCCAACCCCAAGTCTACAACTACATCAACTTTTGAGAAACCATGTACCACAAAGTGGACATACTTAATCAAGAACCAGAACATTGAGATATTCTTTAAAAGATGGTGCCCCTAAATTACATTGAAAACAATCATCTTGTGTCTTGTTTGTTCTATGAAAACACCAAGTACGTTATGATATTGTTAATGATAACTACCAAAAACCTATCTACGAAAGGTTGAAATATATATTTATGAGTCCCATGAACACTTCTATAGAATCCATTGTGACTAATGGCATCACCATGTTCTAATAAGGATTATAAAAACATCATAATGTCAACATTAGTATATCCTAATCCAATAAGTATAATCACTGATAGCCTGATCTAGGTCCATTTTAGAGAACCATCATGGACCTCATAACTAATTAAAGAGGTCATTAATCCATTGTAGTGGATACATTTTACATATGGTAACCAGGATTAGGAGATGATATTTCACTCATAACCTCAATCTACCATATGCCTCATTGGAAAGAACACCAAAATATGTTAGGAAGAAACACAAGGTCTTAAAAATCAATTCCTCTACATGTCCCCTAATTGTACCATTAACCCTCAATGATCTATAGGAGGAATATGATAGGATATTGTGAATATTGTTTCTAAAACTGTGTTTCGATGAACACTAAATTCTATTTCATGGTAGGGAGGAAAAGTTGGAAATTTCTCATAAAATACATCATCGTACTCTACCACCACCATATGAAACTAAAAACTCATATCATCCACCACACTATGGGAAATGATAGATAGCTGTTAAGTAATTAGATGCATCCACCAAGACAAGGGACCATTCTCTTCTTCCAGGGTTTCCTATTCATCCATAAAAGAAAACCTCATCCCATCACTGTGAACAAACAACATCCCCTACCTAAATATTATTTCAACTTTAGAACATTAGATAACGATACCATTGTTAATGTAATTTCCAAAGGAGTCATTATTGCTACAAAAAGATCCCATACAATGTTATCACCTCTAAGAGTTAGGTCACACCATAGACAATAGTGTGTGATAACTGAGTCACCATGAGTAAGAATCTCCATGAACAATAGCCAATCCAAGGTTCAAAGATAACATTTTTTCCGGAAACAGATAAGAGAAAATAAATGAACGAATCACACTAATGTTGGAAAATACTATATCTTATGTAATGGAGATAGATATCATACTTTGTAACATTCCAAGATCTTATGATTCATAAAAAATGGCCTCATAAATCATCCTTTTACCATGTCTACATGCTCCTTGAGTCTGATGGGGACCATCATAGGGTGATGATGGTAACAAGTCATAAAGTCTACCACCCCCAACTGATTTCCTAGCTCCTCTTCCCTGAATTAAATCATACGGATGTGGCTACTCTAGAAAATACCTCTAACAAGGTTTCCCATATAGTATCTCTCTATCAGCCATAAGGTGGGTCATAAAATATTAATCAAGATGTCCCATATTATCACAGGATTATAACTTCCAATCTCTATAATGAAATGATACATATTGTGTTCCCAGAACCATAGACCATATTTATTGGGATTTCCCTATGAAAAGTATCTCAAATCCATGTCACTGTGACTATCGTTGGCTCCTTACCATAGAAATATCTACTCCTATATTCCAATTCCTAGGACCAACATTCCGTGTATACTCACCCAGAAAACAATTAACATACGAATATTTCTATTTCACCCCATCTTAGCTAAGAATGCCTAGAGGTATCATGAAAAGTAATATTTATCTTTGTATTCATCTCTATCAATGGCCCGAGCCTTACAAAATTTATCACGTACCATATTCATATAGTACCTAGAAATGTTTGTGAACCTTAATGAATACTCATACACAATCATACTACCATACTAAAAGTATAGAAGCACCTAGATATGAATAAATCAAGAAATAGCTATAGATAACTCTTATATAGTAAGGAACTCTTACTCTGGATATGAAATATTTACCGCATCATAAGACTTGGAAACTAGTCCTCACCATTATTTTATAGATTCTTGGAGAAGGCTCTTTGAACGGACTACCATCTATTCTATAGTTTCCCCAAAAACATATAAAAACACATCACTAGCTCATACAAATCCACAACCTACTATGTGTCAGGCTCAGCTCAGAGCCCATGTTTTCACTATAAATGAATCTCATAAATCATGTTAAACATTTTAGCATCATTAGCCGGTACATCCCGTATCATATTATACTTAATAGGTCTTTGTAAGAAAGGTGGACCACCGGGAGATAAGATCTCATTAGTAGGTAATTTATCAATGTGTCTTCATTAAGGGGATCTCCATTATAATCCTAATGTCTAATCCTTATTGGAATGCATCCTAAATAAATCCTACAAAATACATGTTGCACCATAGACAATATGCATATTCAGAGAGATTTATCAAGAAGGACATTGAAACCACAACACATTACTTTATCATGCTTCTACCAATGTTTTCTTTATAACCAACACATATTTTTACTGAGACAACAAGAATATTGTCAGAGTCATACTGTTTGGATATCATTGTCACCTCACAAACACTGGAGTTACTTTCCAATGATACAAATTCAAAACAATTAACATTATATCACCAAACCAATCTCACATATTATGGTACTAAGGTAAAACCAACTCCATTTATACCACTCTTTCATGTTCCATCCATACACGGATTCTTCTTATAAAACCCCAAACCCACCCCCAATAGAAATGGTGTTTGATACTCACACTGATTAGGCATATCAAGAAAATGGGAGCCCTAACATAATGTACATATACACACAAATACACTTATATTTCCCTAAAATTTTGACATTTAAAAAACATAATAACCATCAAAGAATAAATCAAAAATACCTCAACCTGAGTATGAAATAAAATATTGGTAATAGAAAAGTTCCAAATACAGTCCCATGACATTGATATAGAAAAGAAATATAACTTTTATGCTTGGTGATAAATGTTGTAAAAGTACCTAAATGAACTAAAATCCATATTTCTAGGTCACTAAGGTATTCCTTATATGGATCCCTCTAGGAACCTATCAAAATGTTTATCATCCTCAAAAGACATGAAACGTTCATGAATGGACCATGCATATGTGATTATTATAATACATAGTATAACACACCAAAATAATAAATCATATATCATCAATAAAAATGGTCAGTTAAAAAAAGGTATATGTAAATAACACATATATCAAAGACATTCAAATATTTTGTAGAAGATAAATCGTCTCACAGTATGGTTACAAACATACTTCTATCCAATGATTCCTAATTGATGGTTCCATTTTTCAGGTGTTTGGGAGAAAAAACTCTATGATTCATATAACATAGATGGTATCTATTAAAAGTGTCATACTCATTGTGTATCACCATAATAAGTAAATTATGGAAATCAGAGGACAATTTTACATAGATGATCATCAAAACCAGGGCTGTGGGGTATAACATAACCCCATTCTAGATTAAAATTCTATGTAGATAATGGATAACCTCATAATTTGGTCATGATGTTTCCAAGATTTACACCTAGGTAAAGGATGATCATATACAATATCACTCTGGGCTTCATAGAAGTATTACATCAACTATATAAATGAATAATGTTTGTGAAAGGGGAACCCCAAGCTATTCATAAGATGAGACTCAATATTAAAACCATAAATAATAGATCATGAGAATGTGGCCTATTTAAGCTAATCCAAAATGAAAAGGGAAAGGGATCAAATCCATATTTGTTTATTATGTGGTTTGTAAAAGAAGTACATGATGTTTCCCATTGGAACTGTGTACTTCCCAAGTATCCTCACCTATGACCATGTTCATTTCCATATCTGAGTACACATCTCCTCTAAGACTGTGATATTGTGATCATGTCAATGTACATGGAATTTTTTATTGAACACATATCATATCATAGTCCATGTTAATCTAAATAGTATTTCTGAGATAGTGTACACATGGTAATTGTTTTGTAACCTATGTGGTACAGGCTAATCCAAAACGTAAGGGTTACAAACAATGTGTTAAAGTCACAAGGAGTGTGATAATTATCTCTATCCCAATCCCCATGAACTATATAGTGTGTCACACATGGTGTGTAACTCTAGAATTCCCATGGTGTAATTTAGGATTCCATAGGTCATATAGGTTCTTCATCCACATATATCACACCACTATCACCTTATTTTACCCCATTGATATCAACTAGAGATTGTACATCTTATTCAGATAAACCTCACTATTATTACTCCTCATAATATATGCATAGAAACACATGGGAAAAAAATAATGCAATATAGTCTTCATTGATCCTCATCACTATCACACACCCCAATCAATCCATGAGTATCAAATCCATCACTAGTCAGTTTTCAACATCATCGTAACATTGTTGATTGAATGATCTAAACTAGAATCTATGATATCAATCAGTTTCTCTAAAAAAATGAGTGAAAAATGATTGATGTTTTAGTATTTATCAAACCACCCGTCAAACAAACCACTAGTGATTAACTCACAATGAGAGGTGGGATAAATATAAAATGAGAAACTAAACTAAACCATGTTCGGTTGTCTGGGATCCGTTATGGTTCAAATGGGGATCAATGAGATAATAAATAATAAAAACAAAATCCCCATGAATAAAAATATTTATCTCTTATTTGAAATATGCACGATATATGAATTAATTCAGTAGTTAAATGATTTATATACATTTTAGGAACAAATTAATGAGTATAAGTCCAAATAAAACAACATCCAACCATATTTTGGATCAATAAATGGAAAAAAATACATGTCACTATAATTTATGATATCCATGAGATTCAATTCACACTGATGGATGTACAATAATTTTGTTATTGTCTTCTTGAGAATGATCATCCAATGCTGTATTAAAAATATCTAGGGTTATGGGGATAGACCTTTGATTTTCCCATTGAATCATATATATCAAAAAATAAATAGTTTATTTTTTACATAATAAAATAAAATATAAATTAATTTATATTATTTTTCATGCTCGTGATGGTGTTTAACCAAATGACCAATGATGACAAAGTTAATGTCGCACTAAGGGTAAATCCCATGATCTTAACTCAGTGGTGGACTAAGATGTATAATCTAAAACTTTATTTATATGTAATTCCACTTTCTTATAAAAATTAAGCACACATGATATATAATATATTTAAAAAATTTAAAAAATTATTTCAGGGATCACCCACCCTTGTAATCTCACGATGTTTTATCATAAAGAATAAAACAATATCCATATAATATTATAACAAAATAAATGTAATACTAAAAGTCATTAAACTTTTTTATAAATCATTTATGAATATATGGATTTATGGATTTACGGTTTGTGGATCACATCAGAGATAAAGATGATATAAACTGTTCAAAAAATTATACTTTTGATTATTACTAATACGGGGGAGAAATGTGGTCTCACATATTATTTAAAAAAAATAGAATAAGTTTGACCATGTATCATATATAGAAATATATAAATATAAGGTATTATATTTAAAAACCATCCAAATGGGTATATTATTGAACCCATTTATGATGATGTTTTGTTTGTTTGGAATAATATATCAATCAGGCATGGAATGTGTGACATATATTTTGATTTTTCTAAAGATAAAGATATATTATATTGGTATTTTGAGTTCCATGTTATAGGTAACTATAAATGGACTTAATATATGATAATAATTTTTGATATTCTCCCAATACGTAAGAAAAAATAACTAGAACATCACTTATATATATATGATTTTTTTTGACTTGATAATTATTAATATAATTGAAATAGTATACAATGCACAAGAATTTACTATGAATTATATTTTTTATAATGCTATATTTATCAACACATAATGTTTTTCATAATGGATATGTAATGGTACTCAAAAAGTGGATATAAAATTGGAAAATCTTTTATACAATGTTTTTTTTGGAAAAATTAACACTTTTATGACTACCAACATAACAAAGTATTTTTTAATCAATGAATTAAATGATCTCAAAACATATAACCAAAACATAACCAAATATATAAATATATATTTAAATAAAAAATGTGTATTTTTAAATTAAATAATATTTAACCAAATAAATGTTTTAAAAATAATCAAAATATGATATATGATTACTATACTTGTATTAAAGGATAACTAAGATATATTTCAACTTGAAGTAATGGGATTCTTAACTCAATTTACCTTAATTGGGTTATACATAGAGTTAATTAATGTGTTATTCCATTATTTTTTCTGAAATGACCTAATATTTCAAAATTTTATACCTCCACATGTATTTTTGGTTATTAAATTTTTACACATAATCAATATTTTGAATTAATCCTGACTTCAATGATATATTATTTGGGAGGATTTTTTATCTCTATGATGTTTCATTGAGACATACCCTATATTTTGGATACACATCATTAATTAATGAATATATGTTTCTTATAGTGTTATTACATCATTAATCAGTCCTTAATCATGATATGTAATTTTCATTCGATGTTTTATCATTCATGTGATATTGAATAAAATGTTATAGAAGATTCAAGAGTTTACATTATATCAGTGTTAACTCATTGGATATAATTCAAATTACGTAGAACATTTTATTTTACAATGTATACTCACTTCTCTATGAAAATTTTATCACTTATTATTTAATGGAAATTTTTGTATTTATGCATTAATGAAATTTTTATCTATTCTATGGATTTAAGATTGAAATATTACCAAGGACTAATGGGGTTCTCACAGAAAATATCATTATTTGAGAATGTTTTTGATTGATCTATTAATATTCATTAAGGTGGTGTAAATAATTAATCGTAACCTAAAATGTAATGATTATTTTTCTAAAAATGGAATCTTTTTCATTCTTATTTACATTCATTCATTGGTTTTTTAGTTCTATAATATAAGAACAAAATTCATTAAAAACATTTAATTCAAGGAAATACAAGATTACATCAAAATTCTTATACCTTTGTATATATAATTATTCAATAATACGCAATTACATAAATAAATTGTTAACAAATTTTATTTAATGTGTTATTTGAACTACTTTTAAAAAGAATTAGTGTAATTTTTATTAATTTATTCTATATGGGGAAATTTATAATCTTTTTAAAATACCTTAAAAATAATATTTTATTTTAAAATTAACTACATGAACTGATTTCACAACCATTATGAAATAAAATTTCAATGAAGCACACATTATATGTGTACATGGTCATTTAATTTGATTTTAGTTTTTAAAATAATCTATAAATTTTGTACCAAATATTTCTAAATGAAATATTTATTTTTTATTATTTAAATGAAATTTTTAAATGTTATTTTAACGGTATTTTCGTCAATATCGATATAATTTATTTATTCCTATTCTATAATATAAATATTACTTAATGATACCTTCCATAATGTTTATATGTATGGCTTATGATGATGGATTTAATGAGATTTTTAGGAAACTCCTTTATTTTCCACTGATTTACAACGATATAATGAAATGATGGTTTTTTATTACTGTTATTATGTAATATTGATGATTCTAAATTCTTTATTAATTAATAGTACTAGGAAACTATTTATGACGATATTTATTCTTAATATAATTCATACAATGGGTGATTGTGAATCGACTTATTTTATGGGTGAGCTTAATATAGATATCCAATGGATTGGGTAATGATAACGGTATTTAATAGAAAAAAATAATGAGTTACCCACAATGGTTTCTATTATGCATTTTATGGTCTCCAATTATTTATTACATGAGTTTACATGGGTTATGAATATAATGCTACAAGATACCAAATCTTTTTCATTATTCGTACGTTGATTCTCACTAGTTCCATTAATCAAATTTGGCATCTCATTGACCATGATTATTGTAAATTTTTATTACTAACATTGAAAAATCAGAATACTATGTAACTTGTTTAATGATATTGGTTTTCATGGTTATGAATTCGTTCTTGATAAACTAATTCACAAGGATTATACCATCATACCCTTATACCCATCATGTGCTCACTAATGACATTCAATTATTAATGCTTATTTTCACCCTTATGATGTGTTTAAGGCCACCAATCATATGTTTTATATTTTCATATGTTATGAATGATGATTTAAAATGAATTATTTCAATATTTGGTTCATATTTCTATAATTTTATGTGATATATAAATATATTTTATTAAAAAATGTTGGTTATAGTAAGAAACATTATCCTCAGAAGCCATATTTATTATTATGTAAGTGTTTTTCTAATTTTTCTAAAATTGTATATATAAAATATTAATTGTTATTCATGTGATACAAATTTTTTTTATGTTCATTGTTATTGAAAAATAAATTTGAGTTACATTTATCAGTATCAAATTCATTAATGTAATAAAAATTTTATCACCATATTCGTGGGTGCTGGTTTCGAGCAATTATCCTTACATAATCATTAGATGTGGTCTCATAATATATATGGGTAATAAAATAAATGTTGTTATTTATTAATTTTCAGTTAGATTATATCAGTCATATTGTGATCTATATATGTTATAAAATATATCATAGATAATTTTAATCAAAACATAATGATTGATTTTTGGGATTGGATTAGTCTAGATAAAACCGTTATTTATGAAACATGATACTGTTCCTGAAATAAATTTATTTTATTAACTTATTTCAAATCATTACTCATTATATATAATTTTCCAATTTAAATAGTTATATTTTTTTCACTATATAGATGGCTACGTAATAATTATCACTTCTCATTGTTACATAATTTTTGTTTCTAATACTCACCTAATAACTATACAGTAAAATAACATAGAATATCAATCAATTTTATAAAATAAATATATATAATCTCAATGGATATATGTATATATTTAATTAATATTAATTTCCAAAATTTAAATTTAACTATATATAATCTGTAACACCCCAAAATTCTAATGTAAAATTTTTATTCGATAGCGTGTTTGACATGTGACACCATGTGCTAAAGAGAATATGATATCCAAAGACTATACTATATATTCACTATTTTCAAATATTAAAAACATGATATATCAGCTAATGAAAAAAGCACTGAGTTATCTAACATTTCATGCCATAAAAACCTTCCTCGATAACTTATATTACATGCAAGACTGAATTTCACCAAATAAAAATGTACATTTCAAGTATTATTATTGAATAGAATATGAAATAACCTAGCCATTATGTCAAAGGTGATTAATATTTTTAATTATTTTATAAATAATTGTGTTTTATATAAATATAGAATGAATTAATGTGTTACCAATTAATGAGAAATGAAAATAATAATAAATTGTATATATAAAGAAATATATCTATTTATATGCCTCCAAAGGATTTATGTCTATATAAACATAATTAGTTACTTTTTGTGAATTATTCTAATTAAATATATAGGTTTTATATTTAAAAAAAATAATTTCTATGTTCATCTTAATAGGCCAAATAGTCATAAAACGTGAACAAACTCTA
This sequence comes from Viscum album, assembly GCA_963277665.1. NCBI lineage: Eukaryota > Viridiplantae > Streptophyta > Magnoliopsida > Santalales > Viscaceae > Viscum > Viscum album. The sequence continues at coordinate 1,642,524,532 of OY728122.1, read as the reverse complement.
TCTAAACATTAAAAAACTGTATTTTTTATACAGTGAAATTAAAAACCATTAAATTTAAACCCAATTTTAAATATTAATTTTAAAACATTAATTGATTAAATATATAAATATAAACAATATCTTAGAAATTTGACCCAAAAAATTAGGCCAGGGAGAATTTTTAATATTTTTCGTAAATAGGAGATTTTGAAATGAATTTTTAAAAACAATGAATTTCATTTCAAAAATGAATTTTTATATAATTTATTTATGAGGATAAATAATAAATTTAATTTTTTAATGTATAATTATATAATATTTTTATAAATTTAAAACAATTATGGAATTTCAGAAAATTTCACTTCTAAATTGATTATAAAATCCAAGCTAACTTTCAAATGTTTTTTACTTTGAAAACCCGCATTGTCGTCTAACCTCTGAGATGGATTTTAAACTAATTTTTTCCCACTTATATGAATGGAATTTTGAAAAATGGATTAAAAAATTTTAATATTTTGAATATCTAATTTCTTATAATAGAAATATTTTTTAACCAAAATTATTATTGAAATTAAAGAAAATTAAATGAAAATATTAAGGTAAATTTAGTCTTATTAAAGTAATAAAACAATAACTTAGGGGTAAAAATGACCTATCAACAAGTCCAAAACTCATTTTATATCCATAATTAGAAACATAACCTTCCATTGTTGAGTTTTTTTATTTTTTGTTATTTTTTTAGTCATGAACATGTGAACATATAACTTTTATCTAAAAAATTCCATGTGATTCTTTTTCCTCACTTGTAAATGGTCACTACCTCTCCCTATTCCACACACCTCTGAAAAAACATATTTTTGGCCATGATAAGACCATATATGTTCACAAAATCTCTCCCCTAAACTTTAATGACTTCATTATTGCAGAAATCCTACCAAGGATGACTTTTGGTATAATCCTAAAGAAGTTCCCAGATTAAGAGGTAACATATTTCTTTATGATTTTGAGTTTTATTTCCATTATCCAACCCATTATAGTTTATTGTTATATTATTGAATAATAATAAATGTATACAAATTTACTAGTATTTGTTATGGAATGGAATAATCTAAAACAAATAAACACCTTTATATAATTGTTAATAAACATATTGTTTCTATGTACGGTGAACTACTGCCTCATGAAACAATGATTGTTTATTTTTTCATTACTAACTTATTTTGTTGTAAATTTTGATGAAAAATATGTTTTTATATTATATATATGATATTTATTATTTCTTTATAATTTTAAAATTATTTTATTACAGATACTATTAATACCTTCAATTTTAAGTTAATACGATAACATCATTTGAGGAAGTGTGGACTACTACCCTCTTGAAGCGATGTGATTCATTCATACTAAAAATATAATGTATAAAGGATGGGTTTTATTAATAATATGTGACATAAAAAAACATTTGTATTATATTAATGATATAATTTAATATATATATATATATATAAATTTCATTATTACCCTTTCACTCACTTAAAAAGTGATGACGTTATTCCTGGACGTCGAGACTATCATCTCTTAAACATATTGCGATTCATTTTCATCACAATAATTCAATATATAACTATATAAGAATAAATAATATGTAATTTATGATCTAATTATTACATTACAGTAATATATTTATATGCACCTTCTTTTCAAAACGATCATGGAAAAAAGACAACGTTACTAAGGTGTACGTACAACCTTCCATCACTATGATTGTAACATTGGAGAATTATTCTCACCCTTTTTAATTATTGATTTAATCATTATAATATATTTATAAATATTATAATTATTCCACCATTATTATTCATTAAATTTTATTGAATTAACTCCTTGACCATAGTTTACCTATCAATGTCATTATTGACACATAAACTCAATTTGGTCAAAACACTAAACAAAAAATTAATTTTTCATTTAATTGTTATCAAAATAGAAAAAAGTGTAATAAAAGTATTGAAAGAATGAAAAATATTCTCTTTAAATTAAAAAATTATTATATGTTTATTATACACTACATTAAAATATTCTCCCCTGAATGGAAACATAATTGATTCTCATCTGACTTTTTACATATTTGAGATAAATGTCATGTTCACCACTTATATCATTTTTGTGGTGTATATACTTCCAGTTTTTGTATATTGTTTCAGTAATTACTTTATCTTCATGTTATTTAAGGATTTAATATAATATTATTCCATCATTTTTTTTTGACGTAAAATGCTTCAACGTTTAATAATACATTTTGGAGTGTTTAAATATTATTTTCCTCAATAATAACATTATTAATCAGTCAAAGATATTTCAATTTGAGGAAATTATATTAAAATTTTATGATTAACCCTTTAATATTCTCTCCTATAGGAATTCATGACCATTTAAAATTATTAAAATCATTTTCCCGCTCTATGGTACTCAATATGTTTTAGAAAATTTTTATTATAAATCACAACATTTTATCTCTTATTAGATGAAGAACCAATTTTACTTAAATAACCATGATCTATTAAAATGTTTTCAAAATATTTTTTAAACTGATTTGGAAATGAAATTTTATCCTTTCTATCTTTTATCTATGTTTTAAATGGAATCATAAGGTCACCTTCTGAACAATCCATCTTTAGAACCATCAACCGTGAAAACATCAAGATATTTTTACCTCATACGGATTATACAGATTTACCAACTATAATTTTATCGAATATTACATTGAATGTTTATTAGGATAATTTTTAAAAGATTTTTTTTTTCAAAACTTTATTATCTATCAAAATTATTTTCAAAATATTTTTAAAATAAAAATATATCCTCGGAAACATTTTTACAAGGTATTTTTATAATATTTTAATTCATTAATGAAAAACACTATCTTTTACACCACATAAGATATGTTGTGTTTATAAAATTCTTATCCTTCCTCTGGATGGATTATGATTTATTTGGAAAAATATAGTATTCACATTCATTTATTTGATTTAATTGTTATTCCCATTGAAATATTTATTATCATATGATCATTGAACATTGAATTTTCCATAAATTATCCATTAAATGTATCTTGTATATTAATATTTCCAAAAAAACCAATAACATTTTACAAATGATGTCTACAATACAAGTTATTTGATTATTTGGGTAAGTATTAATAATTCTATATTGTTTATTTATTACGAATATTTGATACGAAATATTATTTATTTTGGTTTTTTGATATGAGGAATAATTTGGACTGGTAATGATTGTTAGAGCCCAGAAATTATATAACTCCTTGATTCATCGATTGTTTCTCATGAGACAAATTATTTTCATGAATCTGAATAGTTTAAATCTTCTTGTGAAATGTCATGATGGTATAGGTTTTAATGTGCCTCAAACCTGACATCCATTAAGAAATAAATTCACTCATTTAGTTTTAGTTATTATTCATCCAAGATATTTTTGGTTGAAATATATATTGATACATATTATTTTCAGTTCACTAGATGGAATATGTTTCAGTTTCATACCATTCAATATTGATTTTCCTTATCTAGTTATTCAAATGGAAAGTGTTTCCTCTTATTACCTTCCCATTATGTTTTATCACATTGTTATTAGTTTATTGATTATATTTCTTGTGATTTGAGTTATTTACCATGTCATTATTATAATTCTCATTGATTCATTATTTCTTATGATATATTTTTCCCTTAATGTGAACTCGTGATCACCCTTATTATGTTTCTTTCCCTAGATATCATAGAAGAGTACAATAAAAGAAATTCAGGTATATATAATAAGTATTAGAGTTATCCTCAAAGTTATTTATTTAGTTAGAATAAAATAATGTTGAAATTAGTGTATTAATTTCTGATGTATGAATGTATTTTACCAATACTATTATGCTCCTGGTCAGTTGGGATTTGATTCCATGTAATCATGCCAATATAATAATAGGATATTTTGGATTTGGGCTATCTAGGGTCGGGTCACTATAGTTGGTATCATAGGAAGTTTAGTAGACTCCTTGGGAACTATATTTATGAAATAAATATGTTATTTAACTTAACCCTAACTTATAATTTTAGGATAAATATAGAAGGACATCCTATAATTTTATTAAATAAGGGATTATTTGGATATTCCTAGGAATATATCCCTGTATGGATACTACTGGTGGGCATGCTTCTAGTATAAATATATGCTGGAGTAATAAAAATGAAAATGTTTTTATGTCCTAACTTGGGGAAACCTGGTACATGACAACATGCCTTTCTTTGTATCTGGTCTGACACTCTTGAGAGATATGCTTAATATAGTCCACTTTTTCATTATAAACCATTATGAATGATTTCAGTAGATAATGAAAATGAATATTCTCGGTGAAACTAAAGGTGTTTTAGAATAAAGATATGGTGTGATGTTATAGAATTCCAATAAATCATATTATGGATAAAATCATTACAATTGAAGGACATTTGTAAAAATAATTATATTAAGTATATTTGTATTGGGATTTTATTAAAAACTATAGGTAAAAGGATACTTTCTTATTAACATAATTTCAAGAATCACTATGATATAAATTTTTTTTAATTATAGTAATTTGGTTTTTTAAAAGTACAACCAATAAGTCTGGTGAAAACCAATCAAATTTAGCAAGGGCGCGGGTCTTGAACCCATGACCGAAGGATGAAAAAGGATTCACGCCAACCGATGACCAACACAATGTCCCTGTTAATTTTAGTTTGTTTTTAGTTAGACCATTTTTTTTGAATAAATGTTATTGATGAAGCAGTAGTATCACTTTTTGGGAATAGAGATTAATATATTAACCATATTGGTTGTTGAATGTAGTTAAGGATAACTTGTTATTCTTGTCAGTCTTTTAAGGTCCTTATAAAACATTAAATGTCTCTTCAAGTTCTCTAGGTATACAAAATTCATTATTAGTAATAAATTTCTTGGAGTAATGGTATGAATTATAATTTGATCTAAGAACAAAAAAAATTAGGATTGTTAATTTCAAATTGAATCCTATCAAGTAAAAATATTTCCTTATAAAATTATCTAGTAAAATAATTACCCAACATTAAGAAAAAAACATGGAAATAATATGTTTTCCTAATAACATAATTTTGGTTGAATAAGTAGTCTCCTAAATAATCAATGTTTATGGATTTGAGGACCTAAAAATTCTATTGATCATTCACTTGTATGTGATTGATGACCTCAATCACTCCTAATAAATATTTACATATTTTGTCCAAGTATATATCACTACTTGAAATTACTTTTATCCTACATATTTTACTAGTTATATGATATTTCATGTGAACCATGTACAACCCATAACCACTTTCTAGAGGATGTTTTATGATACATTCTCACAATGTAGGATTTAAATATAGGGAATATCAAAAAATCTATTACCAATATCGAGTTTTAATTATGGGAATGAAATTTAATTAAGTTGGATAGAATGTAACACCCCTAATTCTAAAGTACAAATGTTTATTTGATAGCGTGTATGACATGCAATAGTAAGCACGTCAGGGAATAAAATATCTCGAGACTATAATATATATTTACCATTTTAAATACATTCAAAAAATGAAATGTATTCTAATGAATGAAACATTGAGTTTTATAACATTGGATGCAATAACGACCTTCCATGATATCATTCATTACACTCAATATCCGGTATCACCAATTAACAATCAATTATTAAAATATTATTATTTATTATAAAATGATATGAATGAGTCATTATTCTATCATTTATGAAAAATATTAACTAACTCATGAAAATATATGGTTTATATAAATATATAATGAATTAATGGGTTACTAATTAATGAGAATTGAATATAAGAACATATTTAGTCAAAAAAGAAATATATTTATTTTTATGAAACACAAGGTATTTTATCATAATGAAAGTAATTGATTAAAATTAGTTAAAAATTATCATTCTGAAAAAAATATAAATATAAATTAATTCTTACTATAATTATCATTGAAAAATGAGAACGTTACTCATGTGTACGTACAACCTACCATCCCCATGATTATAACATTGGTTAATTTTTCATAAACATACTTAATTATTGATTATAAAATTATTATTGATGAATAATGAAGATAAAATTTTCACAAATATTATTCTTTAAATGATATCTAATGAACACTTGTACCATAGTTGAAGTACCAAAGTTGTTTCTGACACATAAACAAAATTTGGTCAAAACAAGTGGCATAGACATAATTGTTTTTATAGTTGTATTGATCATTTTAAAAAGTAAAATAAATGTAATTATAAACATTAATATGGTTTTAATTAATTTATAAAATTAACCTAAGTTAATTTTAATGGAATTCAAAGGATGTTCCCGGAAAGGAAACCCATGGTAAGGGATTCTCATCTCAATTTTTACATCCATGACATAAATTTCATGTTCACCACTTACATTTTTTGAGTAGTGTATCTACTTCCCATTTTTATATATAATATCATTAATTAAATTATATTCATGGTATTTAACGATATATTTTAATTTTATTCCATCATGATGTTTATTATTTAATATTTTTCAATGTGATATGAGACACTTTATAATGTTTAAATATTATTTTCCTCCGCAATAAAATTAATTATATATCAATGGTATATCCATTTGAGGAAATTATATTACCATTGTAAAATAAACTATTTATTTTTCTCTACTATGGTTATTCAGGACCATTTCCATTTAGTAATACCATCTCCTCACATTTTTGTAGTCAATATGTTTTAGAATTTTTTTAGAAAACCCAATTTTGTATCTTTTTTATTCAGATAACCAACATTCTTCTAAATCCCATAGTTGAATAAAATATTTTTAAATTTTTTAAAAATATTTGGTAATGATATATTTACTAATTTTTTTCTTTTTCAATTGTATTCAAAGGAATCTTCTTAGATTTTTCAGAATAAGGAAACTTTCTAACCTTTAACCTTGTAAAATTAATTTTCTTTTAACCTCATACAACTAGTACGGATTTTCCCACCATCATTTATTTTAAGCTCGACTTTCATGTATAAAAGTTAAATTTTTAAATAATAATGATTTCAAAAATGATTTTCAATTACTTTATTTCAAAATTATTTTAAAAAAAATGATATTTTCCCAAAGAATGTTTATAGAAGGTATTTTTTAAAATGTTTCCATTCATCAATGGAAATAACCCATTTTTTTCCCCTGATTGGGATATTTTGTATTGATACCATCCTTATTCATCAAATGGATTGTTTATGATTAATTTTTCCTAGGATAGTATTCACATTCACTTCATTGATTTAATAGTTATTTCCCTTGAAATATTCAATCCACTATAATCACTTAACTTCCAACTTCTCGTAAATTATACATTTCATTTATCACGGATATTAATATTTCATAAAACATATAGAATTTTACTTATGGTTTATAATTTAATATTTATTTTATTATTGGGGAAAATATTGATAATTATTTAATCTTTATATAATATTAATATTTGATAAGGCACACTATTTAGTTTTGTTATTCAATTTGAGGAAGGCTTCAGACATGTATTGACAGGTGGATCCTGAACATTGTATTGCTCCTCGATGCATTGACATGTTCTGATTAGATAAATTTGTTGTTAAAATTAGAATATTTTAAACCATCTTGTGCATGGTCTTGACCACATCGGTTTTAATTTTATTTATACATGATGCACATTAAGAAAGAATTTCCCTCATTTAGTTATAGTTAATTTTTAACCATGTGATTTTGTTTTTACATATCTTGGGATATATTCCATTTTATGTTACATAGATGGATTGTTTTTTAGTTTCTTACCTTAACATGTATATTTTTCATTATATAGATATTTTAATGGAATGTGTTTTTAGTTGTAACCTTTCCATATTTTTTGTTAATTTTGTTATCTGTTTATTCATTATATAGAATGTGAGTTATGTTATTCACCATGTTGTAATTAGTATTCACAATGATTCATTATTTCTTTCACAATATTTTTTTTTCATTTTGAGAATTTGATCACACCGTTATAATATTTAATTATCCTTGATTCCAAAAAGCATACTATTAATGATATAAAAGTATTTACTATATTGATTAGAGTTATCCTCGATGTTATTTATTTAATTTCGAAAAAAATTATGTGTAATTACTGTATTCTTTTCTCATGTATGTATATAGTTTACCAGGACTACTATGCACTAGGTACTTCGAGTTATGATTCCCAGTAATCATGTAAATTTAATAGTTCAAGACACCAGATCAAGGATATCTGGGTTCAGGTTTCTATATTTAGTATTAGAGGATGTTTTTTAGAATCCTTCAAAACAGGATTTAGGGAAACATTGGTTATAGAACATAACCCTATGGTATAATTTTTCGATGACTATAGAATAACATCATATAATTTTGTTAAGGTGCACATTAGGTGCTTCATCCAAATAATACATCCCTATCTAGAATGTACATGTCGATATGGTTCTCGAATATATGTAAAAAAGAGTAATAACTCCAACAATCTGTTCTGGGCCTGACTCGGAGGAACCTGGTACACGGAAACGGGCCTTACTGTGCGCCGGGTATTACACTCCCAAGAGATATGGTTATGATAATTTAATTTTTCATTACAATCCATTTTGAAGGATTTAAATAGAAACTCAATATTATAGGTTAATCCTAATGTTTTTTTGATTAATGATAATGTTTCATTATTTTCAAAATCCTATACATGATATAATGGATAAATAATGGACCAAGGATGGACATTTATAGAAACAAGAGGATGATGTATTTATGTATTTGGATTTTATTAAAAACCATAGTAAAAATGATATTTAGTTATTAACCATAATTCCAGGTTGTCAATTTAATTTATTTTTGAAATTATATTAATTTGATTTTAGAACACAAAAACCTATTAATCAGGTAAAATCCTATCAAATCCATAAAGTCCATAGGTCTTAATCATATGACCGAAGGAGGATCAAGATACTAAACCAACCAATGACACCAGTAATTTCCTCATTAATTTTACATTTTTTAGTTAGCCAATTTGATGAATAAATGTTAATGATGAACAAGTAGAATCATATTTTAGGATTAGTGATTAATGTATTTACAATATTATTTTTAGAGGATAGGTAAATTAAAATAGTTATACTTTCCACAATTTTTTAATCCATATGATCTTTTAAAAGATTATTCTAGTTCTTTAGGTATTAAAAATCATTACTGATAATACGTTTCTATGATTAAAGGTATGATTTTGAAATTTATCAAAGAGAAACCAAAAGATAAAATTGTTCATATGAAAATTAATCCTATAACATATGATTAATCACTTATATTCTTAGGTAGTTATATAATTAACCAATTTTTAGAAATGGATTCGATATAAAATTTTGTCATAATACCATAATTTCTATTTAACTGAAGGTCTTCAAAATCATCACAGATTTATGGATATTATGCCCGAAACATTATATTGATAATTAATTTTTTTGGGACTAAGGACCACATTCACTCCCTATAAATATTTCCACTTTAACTCCATGTATATATCTCTACTTAACACAAATTTTATCATACATATAGACCTTGTTATATGTTATTCTATATCACCCATGTATTTCCAACTCTATATTTTCTAGAGAATGTTTTATGAACCCTTTTCAAGATGTGGGATTTCAATGAAGGAAATATCAGAAAATCTATTACCATGTTAATGTTAAAATTTTGAGTATGAAATTTAATTAAGGTGGGGATAAATTAATACACCAAAATTATAAAGTACACATTTGTATTCGATTTCATGTATGACACGTGACACCAAGGGTGTAATGGGATATAATATCCAACGACTCTACAATATATTTTCTAATTTAAATATATTCAATAATGGATATATTTTTTAGTTAACCAAACACAGAGTTATGTTATGTTTCCCGAAATATCAACATTCCTTGATATCTTGTATTACACACAAGACCGAGTGTCTCCAAAAAACAACACGTTAGTAAAATATTGTTATTTATCATAATATGATACCTTATTGCTGTTATGTTAGTGTATATGAATATTTTTAACTATCTTATCAAAATTTATTGTTTATATGATTATTAATGAAATAATTTGTTACCAATTAATGATAAATGAAAATATGAACCAATTGAATATAAAAATAAATACATTGATTTTTATGCTTCCAATGGATTTTTTTCTTAATAAACATAATTAATTATAATTAGTGAATTATTGTAATGAAATATATATTTTATAAATTAAATAATTTTTTGATATTCATCCAATAGGTTTTATATGTATAATATAACAGAAAACATTATTTTACACATAAAACCTATAATTTTTTATATGGGCAATTTTACCTCCTTTTCAAGAAAAAATAATTTTAAATATTATTTTCATAGAATAATTTATTTAAAATGTCAAAATATAATTTAGAATTGAAATAAAAACATAAAAAAAAATTAACAGTGATTTGTTGATAATGTTTGAAAATATATCATTTTTAATGAATTGTTAAAATATGATATTATATTTCAAAACAAATTTTTAATATAAATTATTTATATTGTAAAATGATATTTCTAACTCGTTGAAATGTTTAATTTGATATTTTTTTAAATTAAAACAATTTAGTTCATTTTAATAAATTTGACGTGGATATTGATTATAAAAACATAGTAACCCTTAATACATTTTTACATTAATAACCTGCATTGTCGTCCCACCTTTGGGACAAATTTTAAATTAATTTTTTCCACTTATATTATTGTATTTTGTAAAAATGGATTCCGTATATTAAATAAACATAATTTATATTGTCTATAAATACAGAATTTTCTTTAGACCAAAAATATTAGTTATTGTGATTAAAAGTAATAATAATTATTAGGGTCAAATTATGTATAGTAAAGGAAAAACCCTTAAACATAGGTAACCAAATGAACATTAAACTTCTCCAAATTCTATTATCAGTCCATAAATCAGCCATTATCCTTTAATTATTTAGTTTTGTTTGTTTGTATCACTTTTTATTTATGAACATGTGTACACCAAACTTGTTTCCAAACACACTCTATCATTTTCCTCGTGTATAAAAGGCCACCTCATCTCCCCATTCCTCATACATCTCAAAACACATAGGATTGGAAACGTTATGCCCATATAGCTTCCAAAAATACCTCCCTTATACCTTGAAGCATCCTTTGGGAAAAAATACTACTAAATAAACCTATGGGTATAAACAAAAAGAAGTTACCCAATTAATAGGTAACATAATTCCAAAGAATTTTAGTTTTAGTTATTTTCTCTAACACCTCATATCTTCATATAATAATAAATTAAAACATAAATTATAAAATCAATATACTATTATGTGTTTATTATTTTTTATACCTACACTTACACACACTTCCATCTAACATGTAAGAAACTTACTGTTACTGTGTATGGAGAACTACTGCCTGACGAAACGATTATTGTTCATTTTTCATTTACCGACATTCATTTATGGAAAGTATGATAGAAATAATGTTTTTATATTAAATATATGAAATTTATTATTTCTTTATATTCTATAATAATATTATTAAACATACCATTAATACCATCCATTTTACGTTAATACGAAAACATCATTTGAGGAACTGTTGACAACAGCTCCCTCAAAGTGATGTGATTCATTCACTCTAAAATGGAAAGTATAAAGGATGGTTTTAATTACAAATATGTGAAATAAAAAACATATATATGATATCAATTAAATAATTATATTTCTTTATATATATATCATTTTATTTAATACCCTTTCAATCAATTGAAAAGTTATAATGTTATTCATGGACATGCGGACTACCACCTCTTCAACATGATGTGATTAATTATTGATCATATGAATTAAATATATATGTATATATGACTAATTAATATGTTATTTATGATATAATTATAATTTTAGAATGATATAATTCTACGTAACATCTTTCCATAGTGATCATTGAAAAATGTGAACGTTACTCTTGTGTACTTACTGCCTACCATCTTCAAGATTGTAATGTTGCTTCATTTTTAATTACAATATTTAATAATTGATTTTGAATATACAATTTATGTATAAATATGATAATTATTTCATTATAAATTTTCTTTAAGTGATATATAATGATCCCTTTGACCATATTGGACCTACAAAGATGTTTTTGACACCGAAACTAAATATTTTCAAAACTACCGAAATAATATTAATAGTTTATGTAGTTGAATACAACATAGTAAAAATTTAAATAATTTTAATGATAATAATGAAAATGGTTCTCAATAAATTAGAAAATTTACATATGATTATTATATAGGATGTTAAAGGACTTTCCCCTAAAATGAAATGCAAGGTAATCGATTGTCATCATACTTTTCACATCTTGGAGATAAATGTAATGTTCACCGCATAAAAATTTGGTGTGGTGTATCTAAATACCATTTATATATATTATACCATGAATTAATTTGTCTTCATGGTATTTTAAGCATTAATTTAATGTTATTACATCATGAGGTTTATTATTTAAAATATTTCAATGTGGTATACGAGACATTGAAATGATTAATGACTGTTATTAAAAAAAATCATTAATAATTTTTCAATGGTTTCCAATTATAGAAAATTATATTACCATTGATTAATGAAACCTTTAATTTTATCTCATGTGGATATTTATGACAGTTTCCAACTATTAATAATATATTTCAAATATTTTGTACTCAATTGGTTTTAGATTTGTTTCTTCAGAAAACTAGACTCTGTATCTCTATTTAGTCAGAGAACCCTTTTTTCTACTAAAAACCATGTTTTATTAAAATGTTTCCAAAAACATTTCATAAATATTTTGGTAAATTAATTTTTATCTTTTTATCCTCTTACCAATTCATTAAAATTAATTTTTTTCTCTTTCCGAACATGGAATCTTTCTATCATTTCATAGTGAAAATGGAATAATATTTTTACCTCATACGACTTGAAAATTTTTTATATTTTCCTAAATAATGTTTTTATAAGATATTTATATAATATTTCCAGTAATCAATGATGTAAAACCATTATTTTACATGACATAGGAATTTTGTATTGATACCATCCTTAATAATTCATTTTATTGGTTTCTAGTGATTTGGGAAATGATATTATTCACATTACCTTCATTTATTTATTTTTCATTACCCTTAAAATATTTAATCTCCCATGATCATTGAACATTTAGTTTCCATAGAATATCTATTTCATATATCATGGGTATTTATATTTCATAAATTTTATACCATTTTACATTCAATGTCTACTTAAATAATTATTTGATCATATTAAGATGTATTTAGAATTTTGTATTCTTTACTCAATAAAGGTATTTGATAAGCCATGTTATTTGTTTTGGTTATCTGATATGATTAATGCCTTAGATTAGTATTGATGGGTCATATTCAGAATTTATATGGCACCTTCATGCATCGATAGGTTCTCATGATAGAAATTCTTTGTGAAAAATATAATATTTTAAACAATATTGTGAAAGGTTGTGATGGAATAGGTCTTCATGTGACTTAGACATTGCATCCACTAAAAAATAATTTCCCTTAATTAGTTTCTATAATTATTCATCCATGATATTTTTCATCGTCATATAAATGGATACATTTCATTTTATGTTATTTAGATGTCATGTCCTTCAGTTTTTTATATTTCTATATTTATTATACCTTATCATGTTTTTTGAATGCTATGATATTTAAATTATTACATTCCTATTTTTTATACACATATTTCTCATTTTATTGATTATATGGAATGAATGTTCAGTTTTTTACCAAGCCATAATTATTATTATCATTGATTCATTATTACTTCTTTAATATTTTTATCTTACTGAGCATCTGAGATCACATTTATTAGGTTTCATTCTCTATGAATCCCAGAAGAATACTATGAAATATATGAAGTTATTTAATAGATGGATAAGAGTAATCTTCAAGGTTATTTATTTATTTAGGGAATAAATTATGTTGTAATTAGTTCATTCTTTTACCATGTATGTATTTGGTTTCCCAAGACAATAAAACTCTTAGTACTTTGGGATTTGATTTATTGTTATCATGCCAATGTAATAGTTGCAGACACCACCTTCGAGAACTCTATGGGTGGGTCCCTATATAATGCAATTTTTATATAAACACATTATATCAATCACATATTTCATTGTTTATATTTATATCATATTTTTATATTTTTCATATCATTAATTTAGTGTTTAATTTCAATTGGAGAACATGTAGAAAAATATTTCAATTTTTAGTTTTTATATTTATTTATATTTTTAATATCATATACGTTAAATAATTAAATTTTTTATATGTTTCTTATAAGTTATTGTAATGTTTATTTCCTTTTTTCTATAATATTATATTAGAACAAAAAAATTAATTAAATATATATGGCTTTGTTGTAAAACCTTCAACAATAGGATGAATCACAATTATATAAGGGATATTAATAATAAAATGTATGGTGTTATATTTCCTCTCATAAAATGTTTCTTTAATGAAATTACATTAAATAAATGAGAAAATAAATTTTTACTTTTATTTCAATAAATATTTTCTGGAAAACTACCTTCCTCAAACTTATACATTTTCATTATGACATTTACAAGAATAATTTTTTTTTTCATACTACATTATCTTTAAAATTACGGACATATATTGAATGGTTCTCATATGACAGGGTATGTTATTTTTACCAAAACTATGGATTTATTATATTAGATAGATCTTGTAATAAAAACCTTAGAAACTATATAATGAACATGTTGTAAAAAATTTATAGTATTTATGGAATAACTACTTGAAAAGAAATTGTTCCTATAGGATCAAAAAAATAGTCTAATATATATGGATTAATTTCCTATATTAAAATGTATGAAGACCCTCTTACATAGTAATTTTTATGAAATTATTTTACTCTAAATCAAAATTTTTTTATCCCTTTGAGGATTAACAACATTGATTTACCATCGATACCATGTATCAATATTGTGTCACTGAATATTTTTTATATTCTCAATTTCTTATTGAGAGTGATTTATTCCCAAGTGAATTTATACTCTAAAATCATTAAAACCTATCAACGTACTATATATTTGTTAAACCCTAATATTTTATTATGTACTTATCTTCAAATAAATCCAATTTCTATGATATATTTGGATACACACAACCCCAACATTAAATGAAAAACAATATGGTATACCATAATAACATATACATTATTATGGATGAATGAATAGGAATATTTTTATAAAAAAAATTATGTACAATGGGTTCTTATAAATAAAATAAATTGATGAAAATGTATTCTTATTTTATTAAATTAATTTTATATCTTTAAAATAAATTCTTCCTAAAAAAAGTTCTTATTAATTTTTAGTGAGAAAATTATTTATTTTTTCAAGTAATTAAAATATATTTTACAAAATCAAGAACATTTTTGAAATTAGAATAACAAAATTATATTCTATTTATGTTTTGAAAATATTTTGAAGAGATTGAATTCATGATTAATAGATAAAACTAAAAAAATTTATTTGAAAACTTCTTACTTATATAATGCATTTACATTGATGCATTATAAAAAATTTATTTAAAATCAAAATTATATGATTTATATAATTAGTAATAAAATTATTATCAATAATTTTTTTGTGTAATTTTCTTTAAATTATATTCACACAGATGAATATTTTCTTTCTAGAAAACTAATTTTCCTCAACTTTTTCTTATGTAATATTAAATAAAATTATTCTAAATTTGTGAATCTAATTTTTCAATATTGTCTCAAAATTTGGAATATACATGTCCATATTATTGTAATGATTCAATTTTCATCCTTTCACTTAATATGTTAGGAAAATTGTAAAAATCAATTCACTATGGTTTAAGATAAAACTGGTTGATTGGGGGGAGGATGGGGAGGTGTCAGACCAATAGATAAGAGTTTTTTACCCATTAATTATATCTAAATACTATTTTCTAGAAATATTTCATCCTAATATTATCTCAAGATTGATAATATTTCCATTTTAAATCATTTTAAAAAAAAATTTATTTATTATATTTTATCCTTTTATATAATTCGATGTTTGTTCTCTCCCCAAATAAAAATGGAGACCCCTAAATTAACTTTATTACACCACATTGAGCCATATTTCATTGGAAAACCATAAATAATAAACTTCTCATCTTCTAAAAACATGATTTATAGGTGACGGTCTTCTTAAAAGGCAATTATAAGGGTATTTAATAATGGTTCTATGAGAGGCCAATCGAGATAGATATAATTTTCTTACATGGTTTATTTATATATAATTATTTTAATACCTTCTCTAAATATAGGTTAACAATAAAATAATTATATATTTAGTATATTAATTATAATTTAATTTAGTTATTATTGTATAACCACCAATATGAAAAAACTATTAAATATAATGTTATGTGAATGTATCTGTTGTGTGTCAATTGGGATTATCACTTCCACATAAGGATACAATTTATTTTTCATTTCAATCATTCAGAGATAACAAATGAAATGGGTTTATTTTTTATATATTATATTAATGAAATCATTGTGATTATTTAAATATAATATCATATGAATCTTCTTACAATATAATCCATTTTAAAATGGTAACACTACTCATGTGTACATGTGGACTACCAACTCTAGGAGGAGATGTGATTGGGCTTCATTTGAATTTTACAAGTATATTTAAAAGTTTAAATTCAATGAATATATATGAAAATATATTTCTCCTTAAAATGATATTTATTATTATCATATATTATTTTTAATGATGAAATGTGAAAACAATGTTAATGTTTATGTACAACCTTCCATCACCATTTAAGGTGTATTTAATTTTTTTATTTATATAATTTATGGTAAACTATAATTAGATATATAATGTAAATAAATTATTTTATTATCTTGACTTATATTATTTTATTGATGTAATTTTGATCATTTTACAAGGGGAAGAAGTAAAAAACTGAAATTCTCATGAGAAATGAAACAACTAACACACAAAATTAATGAATTTAATTAGGAGTTTTTGTTAAATCCCAATTGACATTCTATAAGTGTATTATATATGATATTATATGTATGTAAATGATAACTATATAGAATTATAATATATAAATTTTTATGAAATATTTGATTATTGTTCTTTCAAATATATTAAAACCAGAGGTAATGTATTCATGATATAATCTCATTATTTATTGGGATTCTTTATAATACTATTTCTGATGATGAAATATCATACTCTTTCTCTAATGGAAATCCAAATTTTTTCCACTATAGTTATTTCTAGATATTACATAATTTCATTTAGTTTTCCTCTCTCAAATTAATAATGATAATGAATTCATATTTTAAAGGAAACTATTCATTATTTATCTCTTAGATAGAAAATAATTTTTATTCCACATACATGTTTTCTAAAATTGTTCTCCATAATATTTTTATATAATACGATAATTATTGAAATACATTTTTCTAGAGATTATATTTTTATATAATGTATAATAATAAATCTACATTCATTTTATAATTGATATATCATTGATATTTTTATTGAAAATTTGAATGGAATCATTGTTTTAATGTATACAACATCACAAAAATTTCTTTTAATCATGAAAACACAATCCATTTAATTTTCATTTTAATGATTACAATGTTACCTTAAACAAAATTATTTCCATAAAATTTATGATATCTTTATATTTCAAAAAATTTATTTCAAAATAATTAGGGAATTGTCCTCTATGAAAAATATATATTTATTTCAAAATAATTTTCATCTTACATGATATTGTTTCATGTTACTTATGTTTTAATGTGGATATTATGTTATGATACAATACACATATAGTATTTAGACAGATTAACAAGAAAATAATTGAAGTATTTTTATATGAATCATGTGTCTCTTCTACAAGAAATTTATAGTCTATAGATTCCATTATAAAACTAAACATTTTTCCACATGTTATTCTATGAGGAAATGATAAACTTTTTATGAAATATTATTAATTTATATATATTATTATATGATGTATTTTTTATAATATTTTGGAACCAATATGAATTTACAATGATTATGTGATGGCTGGTCTAGTAATTATGTATCCTTTATATTCCTTGGAGAACAATAGATATCTCATGTGATAATAATGACGAACATGTGAAGGGAACTTTCTTAAATAAGGTATAATATATGATATGGTAATCAAGAGAGTGAAACTACAATATAGATATTATGGATTGGGGAGTGAACGTTATCCATTATAATAGTATTTGATGAGAGAATTTACTTCTAATTTATTTATTTAACATACTTATGTGTATGCAAAAAATGTATGTATTATTGTATTTTTATTATACCATATACCATGTTCATCGATTCAATTAGGATTCGTGTCTTGTATACTAATATTCTATATTCCATGACACATGATTATGTAATGTGATATACAAGGCACGTTTTCAGATGTTATGATATTGTTCACATACACTTACAATCATGTTACACATAAGTTATCATTGATATACACATTGTATACTCATACAAATAAATATGAGTTCTCCTTTTATAATGGATCCTTCCCCCATTTCATATAGATTGGTTTTATATATGATTTGTTCAATAAAGGTGGGTGTTATGAATAGTATAATTGGAGATGATTTAGATCATTTATGAATTAGATGTCTAATTATCCACATTTCTTAAGAGTCTAATCATATATAAAACTAGTATACATTATAATTATATTTGTTTAATATTCACAATATTTGATTTAAATTTTTTTGTATGAAATTTATAGGCCACTATATATTGTATTATATAACAGTTTAGTTACCTTTATATACTATGGTGAATATAAATTTGTGACATCCCTTTGGATAATCCAATGTACTAGAGAAATTCCTATGTTATGGAAAATAATGTAGTGTGGTTTATCTTGAAAAAAATATATTTTTTTATTACTAGAAGTCTAAATGTGTGTTTAATAATTTAATATAGGGGTAATAACACTGAAATTGTTTTATTGAGTATATCTAAACCATCATTATTGTGAACAATATATGGTCCCAGAAAGCATGTTTGATTGAAAAACAAAGGGGATATTCTTAGGTTACTTCACATTTTATTTATGATTAATCAAAAATGATTTTAATAGATAGTGATCAAGGATTAAATAGTTTAAATGAATGGATAAATATATTGAAAATAATGTGTCATGATTTAATCATCCTGTAATTTTTTTATGATATTAATTTCTTTTTATCATACAATGAATTTTCATTTTATTCTAACTATAGAATTTGGATGAATAATATTAATGGTAAATTGGATATAAAATATGTTTATTTTGAGTACCCAAATTGTATGAAAACTAATTTGAAGGATATTTTGATTATTCATAATCATAAATCATTTTTTATTATTCGCAACATATTCCATAAAATACTATTGAAATCATCATAGTCGATGATAATGGAGTTCATTTAGATATGGGGTGGTGGGTATAGAAATGGGAGGAAGTAATAAGAAACTTAATGATATATATAATGATGGATTCACCATTTAGAGTGTGTTAAATGAAAAAGATTATCTTTATGGAAAATAAGGTCCTAAAGAAATTAATTTCTGATGAAAATTGAGGTGTTTGATAGAGGGAAATATATTTCATCATAGGGTTCCATTTATAGTTTAATGTTATAAATATAGAGAACCATGATATTTTATGAATCATTTCCCTTTACTATAATTTCACACCTAGACTAGGAAATAACCTATTTCATGTTGATGTTTTTAATAATGTTTTTCATGAAAATCATATTAATGTCAAATTTGATGTTATCCATGGTATGTATTAGATTTATTTATGTAAATACAAAAATAATTATTATGTAATTGATGTCACATATGATATTAAAAACAAAAATATTTTCTTATAAGAGTGTGATGAAAAATATGATCTTCATATATAAATTAAAACAATTGAAAAATTCAAAATTCCTAATCAAAATGTGCCTTTTTCTTAGATGGTTGGGGAGAAAATCAAATTCGATGAGATGCCTATTACACATGGTTTTGTTTATATTTTTACAAAAAAAAAAATAACTATGTAATTTTTCCAAATCATTGATATGATATTATAATATAAAATATAATTAGTTATTCACATATGTCAAAGTATCATTATATAGTAGACCCTAGTTAGTGGTATTAATTAAAGAATGAAATCTAGGAGAATATTAGTAGGGGATTCGTTTATCCAATTGGTTAACCATGAGATTAACCTAGTCAATTTGATATGAATGAAGGAATACAAATGTATATTTTTTTTATATAATTTGAATATGAATATGATCAATATCAATGAATAGAATCATATATCATATTCTGATGACTCATTTGATAAACTAAGTGATGAAAAAAGTTGTCCATGATAGGACTTGTATTTGGATATCCATAATTTGGTTTCAAGAAAGTGTATATATTGATGATATAATTCGATAAAAATATTACAGAATATATACATATATATAGTGTTTCAATTAGTTCGTAGTAATTTACCTACTATCCTTATGGATTTAATCAATAATGTCTTTAAAGATAACCTAGATCAGTTAGTGGTAGTCTTTATAGATGAAATTATTATATATTCCCAATTTAAATAAGGATTAATGATAACATGAATGTTACAATGAATTCTTTAAGGATGGATAAGATGAATGATTTTTTTTTTCAGGTGTTCCCATTATCTACCAAATGATTATTGTTTGGGTTATATAATCTCATGGGAGTGTGTATTGGTGGATGAATCAGACTTGGAAGTTAATAAAAAATTTCCAAGACAAAAAATTGTTGATGTGATCCATAATTTTCTTGTTTTGGGTGGATATTATATTTTCATTATAGATAATTTCTCATTATTCTATAATCCAAAAACCAATTTAGCTAAAAAGGGAGCTCAGATCATTTGGAAAGATGAATCTGATGAAAATTACATTGAACCATAGAGAAGATTAGTAATCACACATATTCATACATTACCTAGTAGTGGATAAGTGGTTTTGATCTATAATGAATAATCAAGGAAGTGATATGTATGTGTCCTCATATAGAATGATATTTTGATATCATATTCCTCACAACAGTGTATAGTTCATGAGAGAAGTTACCTACACTTAATTTAGAGTTATAAATTGTAATTTTTTCCTTAGATATATGTAGGATTTATCATTACATGAAATTAGAGAGATATATACCATAAATAAAATATTAAATTATATATTCACATAGAAATTGTTGATGGTGTTATAGATAACATAGTTTGAGTCGATTAATGACTATCAATACTAGATATATTACACCATGTTAAAAAGAACAATGTTTCCAATGTGTCGAGTCAAAAGGATCATAATACATTACGTATAAAGTGTATAAAAACTATAATATCTATGAATTTTACGATGATATATCAATAAATAAAAATGAAATTGGATAAATATTTTCTTGATAAATTTATTGTCCAATCATCTATACATGTGAGGATTAAAGTGGAACATAAGGATATTATAATGTTGGAAAAGAAGGTGAAATTTGTCCTTAGTAAAACCCTATTTGGGATGGAATGATAAGGTTCTAAAATAGTGTATGTATTATATCAATAACTAATTACATGGAGATGTTTCTTTATATCATAGATCACCATTCCCAATTTATCAATTTTATATGAATATGTATATAGAAATGTATTATTATTTTTGATTAAAAAAATAGCGTTATTGTAGAGTATATATCTAGGTTTAAAAATGTGAACATATTAGGAATGAGAGATATTATTATAAGTGGATTCATCACAATTATAAATACCCTAACAAAAATAAGAAAACACCACCATATATTTCTTCATCCGACTACCAAAAATATCTAATGTCCATAATATTATTGTATTTTTTGTTTATCACCTTAAAGAGTTAGTACATTTTATTGCTAATAGAAAAGACTAATCCCTTTATCACCATTTTCTAATATAAACTAAAGATATAGTAATTTTTACGGGAGTAAAACAATCAATTGTATATGAATTTGATATGATCAATACCAAAATTTTATGTACAAGTCTCTGGAAATATCTTCATTAATAGTTGGTTTTAGTAATATATATCATCCTAAGATAGATGGTTAGTATTAGATAACCTTTTAAAATATAGAGGAAATGTTGAGATATTTCTCAATAGATTTTGATGACTGTTTGGATCAGAACCTTAAACAAGTCATGTTTTAATATAAAATTTGTTTTTACTCTATCATTTAAAGGCTTTATTATGAAGACATCTATGGAAAAAATTGTAGAAAGAAAATGTTCGAGGATAAAGCTAGAGAAAAAAATCTATTCCAATACAACATAAATGATTAAATTGATGAGTAAATAAAATATATTTAATATTAAATCATGGAATATCATAGTCATCATAAAAGGGATGATTAATTTCATTGGTTAAATAATGAATTAAATTTTTGAGAGAATGTGTTCATATGAAATTATTTAAGGAATATGGTAATGATATTAAATAAAAATAATATTCTAATAACTAACTATATTGAACCCTTAGGTACTCTTGATCAAGAGGGATTGTAGCTTATGACATGAAAATTCCACCGAATCCCTATCAAGTTCATGATGTGTTCTATATATCTCAACTATGGTATTCATACCTAATCGAACTTGTGTTTTGAAATAAGAGGATACACCATTAATGAATGACCATCCCAATGAATATCAAATGATATAAACCATTAATAATAAAGAAAATTAGATACAAAACACCACGATAGAACTAGTTTATGATATTCACAGGAATAAAAATTATAAGAAATTATATGGGAACCCAATGATGTGAAAAAATATAAATATACTCAAATTTTAATCACAATGATATAATTTAAATGAAAAAATTAATATTATGGGTTATTGAATATAAGACATATTTATTATATGAAATATTTGTATAAAAATAAATTTAATTTCTTTGATAGGTTGTGATACATAAATCTCCAACTCTAAATGAACCATTATATATAATAACATTTCATTGTATCCCTTAAATTTATGGAAGGAATATGAATAACCATACATTGAATTTTTTTTTATGATTTTATTTTTTAAATCTATATTGTAAAATAAATTTTGAATTTATAAGTAAAGTCATTATCTAAATTAAAAATACATATTTCCATAAAAATGAATTATATTTAATTTATGTGAGAAAATATAACTCCTAATTTTAGAAACTATAATAAAATGTATTTTAAAAAACTAATATAATTTTAGTACTCATTATATCAAATTTATCTTAGCGTAAATTTTTTATGGGTTTTGGAAATGATTCAATTTTCAATGAATAGAAAAATACATAATTTGTTGTAAAATTAACTTTTCATGCAATGTTTTTTAAAAGATCCATTTTGTTTAAAAATGGTTTTAAAAGTACCATCAATTCATATATTTTTAAAATAGTCACATTATAATCATTATAATTAATTTTATTTTGGATTATGGTATAATATAATTTTATATATAATAAAAAATTTGTATGGAAAAGTACATTTTGTCATATTATTTTGGAATAAATTTTCTCCGCATTTTTCAAATGTTAAATTTCAATTTTTTTATTAATGGATAGTGAAAATATTAATAAATTTTCACCATAAATATGGTTATAACATGTTTACCATGGGTGTTAAAATAAGAGATAATGGGGTTTATTCCAAATAAAATCGAAAAAATTTATATATTATGATCATATTTGGACAATATCCAACCCACCATAGAACCTCTATCCATTTGGTTAAATATCAGTATTACTATATTATATTTTATTCTTTTATGATATTCCAAATATGTCCTCTACCTCAATTATAAAAGTAAACCAATGATTTCTCTATGTTACAAAAAATAGCAACTTCTAGCTCGACTAATCTACAAAAAATCATCTTAAAAACTTCTTAATATATCATGTAAAGGTTTAATAAATCGTAAAAAACCATTCCAATGGTCCTTAAGAAATTATCTCAAGGAGACCCACAAAAGAAGAGGTAATCATATTATTTTACCTCTTTAAATTTATTTCATCTTCTTACATATATAGATATATATATGGTATTAATCATAAATATTTTATCTTAAAAAACTAAAATGTTTTTTTTTATTTTGAAAAAACTAAAATAAACCCACAACTCCATAAAATGGGTAGTTAATGTGTCCCTTATGCGTACTTGTGGTCTGCCACATCCATGTAAAAATATAATTCAATTTTCAAAATATCATTTATGGATGAGAATTATGATGTTTTGAATGTTTATAAATTATATTAATTAATTTTTTATGTATATAAAACTATAATATCTTGTCTAAAATCTAACCTTCCAATCAGTTTGGAAAACATCATCATCATTCATGTTTATGTGTGGGCTACCACCACCATGAGGTGATGTGATAGGTATTTAATTTCAATTTTACATTGATTGTAATAAAGATAGATTTATTTCATATTTATGATATAATAATGATTCTGGGATAGTTAACGATCATTTACATTTCATTCATTCAATTTGTTGATATTTGAAAATAACGTTCGTGTATATGTACGACTACTGGCTACATGAACGGTGTAGACCATTTTTCAATCTATATTCATTATGGATGAGTATATATATATATATATAATGACTATATATGATATTTTTATCCAGATTATAATTATTTATATGATGTAAAAAGTATCAAAAAAGAAGGAACACAACTACAAAACCAAAACATTAATGAAAAATTAAATAGTTAATAACAAAAAATGACGATATTAATATGGAATTATTAATAAATGTTTGTTTAAATGTTATAATTAGCTCATATATGATAACATAAATATATTTAATTTGAAATATAATATTATTATATAATATTAAATATCATTATACTCTAGGATAGAGAAAATTAGAAATATTGATAAACTATAGGTTATCGATATTTGTTAAAATTTAATAATTCCAATTGATTATTTCGGATTATATTTTGGTTAATGAAATGTTATTATCCTTATCCTAAAAAAATATTTATTTTCTTGTCCTATTTTTATGTATTTATATTAAGTGTTTTCCTTTAATTACATTCCCTTTATGTACTCAATAATCCCAAAGTATGTTTGTAATAAAAACAAACATTATTTGTCACTTCAGTAGAAAAATATTTTTTATCCATATCTATGATTTCATAAAATTATTTCAAGAATTTATTTAATATTATCCCATGTTTATTAATTTCATTTTTTACAATTATTTATTTCTTTAAATCAAAATAAATGTAATATTTTTATCTTGTTCTAAATGATGTATATTGAAATTATTGCAAAAAATATTTAATGGTTTATTATTTTAACATACAGATAATGAACATAATTTACCCCCATAATGAACAAAAAATAACTTCAATAATATATTACCTGATTCCATAGATTTTTTTTAATTTTTTTATTTAATATTTTAAATTGTTTTTTAATGAATAATTTTCAAAATGAAATGTGTATTTGTTTGAAAAAATATTCCAGATATATTTTAAATTAATTTTAATATAATATGACATAAATTGATATTACAAATGTTTCTCTAGTGATATGATAACATCATACCATCTAATTTCAATATTTTTTTGTCTTATGATGATAAGGATTTGTGTATGATTCTACTAGAACAATTTATTTACTATAATTTAATTAAGTAGTGACGTACCATTTTTGAAACCTATTTATATTCAATGGGTTATCCAATGATATAATTATGAAATTATTTTGCAAAATATTTATTTTACATAGGTTATATTATTGTTAGTGTTTTATGATCTATTGGAACACATATTAATAGATCACAATTATGTTATTGATGGAACCATATTTAAATTACCTTCCAATTGATTTTGTAAATATTTATTCTTAATGAGATAAAAAGGACTAAATAGGGATTGAACAAGGATTAGGGTGATATTCTATCGATGTTGATAAACATAGGAGTACTTAATTTTTATTGATATGTTTTTAGGGATTGAACCAAATCCTCCAAAAAGTCTTTGAAGAAGGAATTGACTACTAATGAAATGATTTTCTGTGATTTTGTTTATAACACATCCTTTTGTATCTTGATAATTTATTTCTCTCACATATCATTCTATTCGATTCCTCCATAATTTATTTATTATTTACAACAAAGATGTATTCCACTACACATTATTATGATCTATGATATGATGGTAATGGTTCTAAAATAATAATTTCATGTTATTAAAATAATATTATTTGTCTTGAATATGTGATTATTGATATGTAACTTGTGTACCCTTATTGAGCACTTGAGGAATCCCTTTTATTTTTTTCGTTTCCACAGGCTATGAAAAAAGATTTTATGTATGATATTACTTACAAGGGTGTAAGTTATAATGAACATACTGGGAGATGTAGCATATAATTTATGATTTTTTTTATATTGGTTGAGGTGAGTAATTAAAGAAAGGGTGAATTGATTAAACCATTTTATTTATATCTAAAAGACACATTAAATGAAAACTCTCAATTTTATTTAAAAGAAACCCAGTATATCAAGATAGAAGTATAGTATATAATTTATCTATTAATAGATTTTTAAATTAAGTATTAGGGATTAGTTAAAATAATATTTTAAATCACATTACGTTTTGAAACCAATTTACATAATATATTTTTTATATAAACATATGTTAAGATTAACAAGAAATGAATAAGTATTGTTTAAATATTTAAAAACAAATATAGTATTATTATAGAAATAATGAAAAAAAACTAAAACAACAGTGGATATAAATAAGGGGTCCAGTCTCAAGCTATGACTTAATCCACTCTACTTGAAAATGACCTACATAGAAGAAAATTATTATTTGGAATAAGGTAATCCACAACCTAAATCATGTATAAAAAACTACACATAGGGTATCCTGGATAAAATCATCCTCTATAATTATACTTGGGAAGAAATACTGTACAATCCACACATTTCCACTTCTATAGTTCCCACGTGTAAAAAATAGAGAATGTTTGAGAGAATTTTTAGAACACACTCTAGTTAATACACATGACATAGTGTTTGAAAATACAGAATGGAATATAACAAACCTCTCAAAATGATGAAAAAAGAGTGATAATAAGAGTGTAAAGAAGTGAAAAGATTATGTTTCTCGATATATGATATGCCAATGGATCAAAGGTCCATGAATATATATTATAAAGGAACATGAAGATTATTACATGAAACCAAAGAAAAGAATAGTGTTGTAATGTTCCCTTTTATATATGTAGATAGTTGGAACAACTTCTTATGATTTAGTTTATGAAAGTTTCTGATACTTCAGTGTATTCCACACTTTCACTAATTCATGAATTTATTTGAAATAAATAATAATAATCTCTCAACACATCATCCACACACATGAGGGAGTCCACTATAACAATATATCCTTACATGTATAATTATCCCTTAATGAAAAATAATAAAAAAATATATTGTTCCACATATTGAGTAGAAAATCAGGATATCTCTTTAGTTTTATTAAATTCATTTGTATAGAAGTTTATGAATAATTATTAATAAAATCCTAATGAGTCTATTTTCATTAACCCCCACAAACTATATATTTGAATATTTAATAGGAATGATGTACAAAACAATAATAGATCATTCCTGACACTAGATCAATAATTATGGATGAATTAACCAATGTTACACCGATATAAAAATATAAAAACACAGAAGTGGAAAATAAAAATTTTAGAACATATAGTAGTAGAAGAACATATTGCAATATATCATCTACTAGTATCAGAATTGAACTATAGGTAACATGTTTCATGTATTTTCACAAGGCTCACTACATAATGTCTTACAAAAGAACATTTGAACTAATGGTGGAACTCTCCAAACAGTAATAGAATCATGATAATAGATGTATTATGGATGTAGTAGGAGTACGATAATTGAACAAGGTTAGTGATGGAATTATAAAACTAATTATGGCACATCTAAACACATATCCAATTTGGACACATAAACTAACGTTAGATTATTTCTATGTATAGAAAACTCACTTTCTATTTTATATTGAAAATAATAAAATTTCATAAAAATAAATCTCATTAGAAAAATAAAAATATGATTTGTGGAAATTAATGTAAGGTGGTTCCAACAATACCCTCAATTTTCATGATAAAAAATCAAGGAATTATATAAATAATGAATAAAAGAAACATATTCATAAATAGATGAAATAAAATTAATGGAATCTCTACAACAATTCAAATTCATTATGTGAGATATTTTGAAAAAAAAATTACATGAAATAGAAGTTAAAAGTTGTAGACATAAAATCCTTTACATTCAATTAACATGACCTCCCACTTTTTAGATTGTCAAGAAGATAATAAAATGAAATTCATTCAAATAATTTAAGGAGGATAATATGAACTGGAATAAAATAAATAAATTAAAATTAAATATCCCCAAAAGAAATAAAAGAGGAAAATAAATCCCTATTAATGAATAATCATACTCTGAATAACTCTCATCACCTTTTGTTGTTAGATTAGCTAAAATTTGCCTCTTATAGAGGTAAGAAGCATTGAAGTATTGGCTTAGTCTAAAGATGTTGTTAAGATATATCTCCAATCAGAACCTGTAATATATGTTTATCTTCTATTGATGGAGTCATACTAAAAAATGTATACTAAGGAGAAATATGAGAAATAATATAGGCAATTTGTAAGGGATTATATAAGTATGGACTCATGTCCCCCTACTCCATTACCAAAATCATAGATAAATGGATTCATCGTGTTCAAAAATTATAGGATGATATTTCCAAATCTCTCAATGGCATTGGAGATGGATTTATTATCTTCCCTAAAATACATGGTATGTGGGTCCAAGACCTTAAACTTCTCTTTTTTATCCATGAATTCCCTAGTAACTGGTGGCATTATTATATTCTCAACTAATAACCATAAGTGAAAATTCAAATAATAAATTATAAATAATACAGGAAAATCATATATTAATGCCACGTTGATGGTTTCGAAATCACATCAGTATTAATTAAAAAAAATATTTTACTATTTTTTATATATTTCATCCATTCTATATAGAATGGTGTAGGTCCACCTAATGATATTTATGGAGACCACCCATTATGGAAGTAAATTATTCTCCAACAATATATATGATCATACCACCATAAAATAAGGATAAAGTAGGACTAGAAAATGGAAGATGAAACAATAGATGTTAATATCTCAAACCACTCTAAATGGGTAACCTGACATGAAAAGAATGAATCACTATTCTCCTCCACAACAAACACCATAGATTCTATCTCACTGCCCAATATTTTTTTTAATAAATATTTATTGAATCTTAAAAATAATATTGCGATGAATATTTTAAATTACTAAAAACATTCCCTGGGTATCAACATCACCAAGCTATGTAACAACACCTGAAATAAAATTGGCATCATGAACATTTCATCACATCATTACCTATATAAAATATATTGGTTCACAACCATTTCATTAAAGAATTACTCAAGAAATTATGAGGGTTTCAAAATCATATAACTCATGGGAGAGAAATGATTTTTATAAATATCATTCTACTAAGACATATCCCTTTCAAGAAACAATATGAAAGATATTCAAGGATAATGTCACCAATAAATCATAATATATAAAAGAGGATGACATATTATATATACAAGGATTTTGAAGGATCCATTGAAACATTTATTAAGAAAAACATCCTTTCATTGAATTTGTTTCTATTAAACCATTTCAAAATCCGTATTCTTATAAAGAAATATTTAAAATTTCATTTTAAACATTTATTGAGAAAAATATTTTTCCGAGAATGAAAAACTATTTTTAAAACGTAAATACTTTTCAAAACCACTTTCTTTTAAAATGGATGTGAAAAAGTATCATAAAATCCTGAAAATATTTTTAAAATATTTTTCTTTGAAAGCATTTTGATATCTCATAATAAAATTAAAAATAAATTTTGAATACCATTTTCCTTGAAAATAATATTACTAAAATAAAATAATTCCAGAAATTATTTTGAAAAAACAAATTTACATTAGAACACATAAAATAATCATTAAAAATTTCCAAAAACCTTTTTCATTAAAATTATATAAAAGAAGCTTTGAAACCCCTTGAAAACCAATTTCCATGTAAAATTATAAAATAATATTAAACAATTTTGGAAGACCATTTTCCATCATAAATTATAAAATAAGATTTAAAAATATTGAAAACATATTTCCATGTAATATTTTAAAAGAATAAGGAAAATATTTTGAAAATTATTTCCCTTGAAAAATTATAAAACAGATTGAATACATTTGAAACACTTTTAAAATATAAATAATATTTTTAAACCATTTTTCATTGAATCCCAATTTGAGTAAAAAAATAATAGAATATTAGTAAAATAAATTATTTAAAAATAATTATCATGTAAACTTATAATGGAATAATTATGTAAATATTCTTTCTAGTGATAGGAAATCCCGTACATGTCGAATATTCCTCTTACAACATAAACATTAAGAAAAGTTCCCTGATAAAAAAATACGTAATTATTCCCTTAAAAATAATTTAAATTGAAAAATATAAGGAAAAAAATCCTTCAAATATAATATGATAATAATAAATTTTTTTTAAAATAGTTTAAGAGAACAATGTTTTTTAATAACATATATTTCCTACAAAAAGGTTAAATAAAATCTACCTTTCATAGAAACATTATCTTAATTATCATAAGATCCAATAAATGGAATGATGGTACCATTAATTGGAAATAACATGAAAAATATAGGGTGAGAAATTTTATGATAGTTCTTGAGATATGGATCATAATATTTACTCAATCGAAGTGTAATAATAAAAATCTCATTAAACAATGAGACTATGGCTATATATAGTTACCATTTTGGTAACATTTAATAATAATACCGTTGAATGAATAAAATTAAATGAGTCATTACATATTAGGAAAATAAATATATTCATGATATGACATATTAATGGATGTATATGGACCTCAATTCCAAATAAAGTTACAAGACATAGTACATGTGTCAAACAAAGAAAATTGCGATAAAATTACTTCATCAATTTGGATGCATTTGCAACATAATCCTCATGAAATAAATATCATTAAATGGGTATGTAAATAACAATAAATTTTTATATAATAATAAAATAATTTATCAATTGGTATTATACACATTAAATAAAATAAATAAGTGTGGAATAAGTCATGTATCTCAATGGAATAAAAAGTGGTATTAAATTCCAAAACCTTATGTATTGACTTATTTTTTCATGTTCAAAAATCATTTGTAATATATAATAGTATATTATAAATATAAATAATAACCATATTCTTATATATAATTGCATAAAATATTTAATTATGACTTTATAATACCCATTTATTAACAATTCAATGTTTAAATAATGTTTTGTTAATAACTACTTTGATTGTCATATGTGTTTTGACATGTTATTATTTCTCCTATTTCCAAATTCATGGTTTAAATATTTATAGAATTTAAAAAATAATTTATATATAATATATTTTTAGAATAAAAATATTTATAGTAATATATAATTGAAATAAAAATTAAACGAAATCCAATAATCGTAGTGATGGCATGTCGTACTTACACATGAATAAATCATCTGTTTTATTATCATATTTAAATGAATTAAATAAATTACATATTAATATTTATAATATAATAATATTAACATTATTATATATATATATATCAATTAAATCTACTAATTATATCTTTAATACATTACATATAAAATGTTAACGAATCACATCTATTTGAGGAGGTGGTAGTCCACAGTTCCCCAAATGATGAAATTATATTTACTAAAATGGAAAACATTATGGTTGGATTTATATAATAACTAATGAATTGTATATAAATCATATATATAATATAGATTATATTAAAACACTGTATACATATAATTCCCACCCCTCAAAGGGGGTAATGTTAAAAGTAATAATATCGTTTTGTTAGGCTGTAGTTCGCCCTACAGAATAATGGTATGTTCATTACCCATCAGAAGTATGTGTGTTCAACTTTGGTCCAATAACATTGAATAAAAACATATCAATATATTTAAGATTCTATTTTTAATATATGATAATAGAATAATAATAGTTATAGTGATTTAGAAAGGAACTATAGGAAATAATGTTAAGGAAGGATGTTACCAATTTTTTGTTTAAATCCCTTTGGACATCACCAAAGGGATTCCATGGATGTATTTGTTAAAAAATGGGGTATTAAATGATTAAGGTATGGATTTTGGTGATTTAATTCATCAAATCATGTCTGAACCAATATGGCTGGAGATGAGTAATGAAGGGGCAAAAGTGGTGGCCTTTTATAAGAGAGGGATAGTACACATAAGATTTTATTGAAAATAGGTTAGTGGTACCCGTGTTTTTAAATAGAAAAAGTAAAAAAAAACTTTTTTATAGAAGTTTTATAGACTAAAAATTGTAATAAAATGGGTTTTGGACAAGTATCTATGCCATTTTTTCCATTAATATTAAGGTTTAGTCCATTGTTAATAATAATTTTACCTTAATCAGTGTAAAAAAATTTAATCGCATTTACTAATCATTTTAGTCAAAAATTAAGTTGATCATATTATAAAATAAACATCTACTTATTAAAATTATTTATTTTCATTTTTCTTAATTGAATTCAAAAAAGTAGTAAAATTTAGTTTAATACAGATCTGGTAAATGTGGTGATAATGTGGATTTTAATGCGAGAATGTTTAAAAGTTCATTAAGAATTTATTTCTAAATTGAATATCAAAATTATTCCAATGAAATAAATTCTTCTGATATATATATAATTAATGTTTTGGGACATTAAATACAAATTTAAATTTAATTTAAATTTTTTAATAAATTTGAAAAAATATAGTTTTAAATTAAATTTCTATGTTTTCTATTATTCACCATAATATTATGTTTGTCTAAAAAATCCAATAAATAAGCATAATATAATTTCTGAAATTTTAATTGAAATATAATTTAATTTTATGAAATTTAATTATTAAAAATTTATAAATTAAGTTTATAGTTGTTCATAGAGGGATATAAAAATAATTTCTTTTATAAAAATAGTTTTTCCAAACATATAGATATTACTCTAATAATTATATTTATTATTATCTTTTGGAATCATCTACATAAAAACATTATAAAAACTAATGAAATTTAGTTATAAATATTATTATTACTATGTTTAATGGAAATTTTCTATATATATCCCATTATAATAATAAATTGTTGTTTCCTAAAAATATAGTGTGGTGAGTAACGCAAGCGATGTCAATGTTTTTTGTAGTGAAATATTAACATGGTATAACATATAAAAAAATTTAATTTGGTTATCATGGAAGACATGACATAAATAATTATTTTATTTTAAAAAAAGCTTCATAAAAACACAGGGTGTTACATTCTACCCCCATTAAAATAAATTTCACTGTCGAAATTTGAATTTTTTATTAATTGTTTAATACATGAAAGTTCCGATCATAGAAAAAACATCGTAAAAGTGAAATCTAAAAATACATAAAAAAGAGAAATATGGAAACATTACAGTAACCCAAAGTAACACCTAACTTAGTTTCCATATTGGAGAACACAATTTTTAACTAAAAACATGTAAATGGAAGAGAAGTTTTAATAATCATAGAGATTGATGAAGATCACTGATCACCCAAAATTGTTCGATTCAAGGAAAGTTAACAATAAAAAAATCATAATGTGAATAAGCATGAAATAGGTTATTGATATCATAAAAAATAATTAAAATAGAACAATGTTTTATTTTAATAACCCTTTCCTAATGTTGATTAAATTTTTTAAAAAATAATTATTAACTACATAATTTAATTTCTTTTTCATATATAAAATATCACATTTCCTTTGTTTCTTGACCAATTTAAACATCACTATGTTCTCCAAAATTGAAGGTGATCTATTTATTCATAAACCACTAAAAGGCCATTAGATGGTTGTTATGTCATCGAATCAATATTCAATTTCCATGAACACAAATAGGTTAGAATACATTATCCTGTATTAAAAATTTATCATGTGGTGAGATTATACGTTAATAATTCACACTAATTATGATGTTTAGCATAAAATATCTATAAATATTTTGCATTAAAACCAATTTAAATTATTAAAATCCAAATATTTATAATTAAGGACAACATATTAACTTATAATTAATCCCCCATATATTATAAATTTTCTATCAGTTTCCACATTTGAAAAATGTCAACACCTTCATAATATGTTCTCTTAAATCTAGGTAATAACCTAAATTAAAATAAATACACTGGGAAAAAATGGTTGCTTCCTTATTCCAAAATGTTATGGATGCATTCCATAAATTCATGATGTACTAAACTTCATCCATGATATTATAAACCACTTTTTCAATAAATACTTCTTTAGTTATAAGGACTTCGATACTATGTAATTTACTTTATCAAAATCAATCATCACTATATCAATGAAAAACATGTTTTTTAGATCATCATGAACATATTAAGGGTTACATCCCCTAAATAAAATTATCAAATGTCCTTGAAATAAAATTTCTAATTCTTCATAATTATTTAATATAAAAATTAAAATCCATTATGAAAAACTTATCCTATTAATCAAAATATATTTGTTTATTCAAATAACAAAATATTTTAATTACAAAACAATGATACATCATTCATCTCACTTCATTCTCAAAAAATTAACCAATATTCATCTATAAATTCTATAATACCCCTTTAATTAAATATGAAATATAAATCATGTGTAAACACATATCATACAAAATTTAATCATTCTTGTTAATAATGATATTGGAATAGAACATACATTTTATATGTCATTCTTAGTGTCTCTATTATCAGTGGAAAAACCATTACATATACCAACTTGTTGATTCTAATCATGAGCCTTACATATAAGAAAATTGTTTTGATTATGAAATCTAATTCTATACATATAGATTTTCAACTACGGTGATGTCTTAGGGAAGAAAATATTATCATATATTAAAATAAGGAAACTCTTATTATTTATATTACAGCTACATTAGGTTTTTCCTTCATTTCCATGATCAATTTTTTTTTATTCCTATATGAAATTCACTTTTATTCATTCTCCCAAATTCTATTCTGGTAGGAAACTATACCTTCTTTCTTCCATGGTTTAAACGTCCCAATATCTCATTGAACTCATTTCTACTCTTCCTTGGTGAGTTCCAGAGAGGGATAAGGTTCACGTTGTTAATAATTCTCTTTGAAAACTATATGGGCCTGATTAAAACATCCTTCACTATAGTTAATATCCAATTTGACTACTCATAAAAAAACATTATGTCACATTAAACATTAACAAAAATCCTTTTGGTTCCTACCATTGAATAAAAATTGATAGCATAGAGTAAGAAACAATTTTCAAACAGAGGAATTTAATAATCATGAAAGACCATTTATAGGGTGTATATATTATGAAACCTACATTAATATATGAAAAATTATGTATATCCAAGGTTATTGATAGAAAATTTATTATTAAATCCTTAATGATGTTTCATAAAGAGTTTTTTAATTCTAAAGGAATATCCCCTGAGTGTTTTAGTCTAGGTGCATAGTAAGGCTTGTTGTCATGTATATGGTTAAGTACATTTCAAGTCTGGAGCACTATGTTGGAGTTGTTACTCCAAGAAACATCTGTTCCAAAAAAAAATCCACTTTTAGTATCTATACATATATTTATATCATGGAATCCACTTTATATGTACTATAAATAAATTTATGGACATTTTCTTATAATTTTTCGCATCCTTAATCTTAACATTAGAGACATCCCTAGACATATCCGTAAAAATAATCATAGGGATCAAATTAATGTGTTATGATCTAATTTTCTATATGACAGCTAATCCTTCAATCTGATACCAACAATAAGAACCAAGACTTAACATAAATAGTAATTACCATATTTTTAGGGAATACGTAATACCTTACAAAAATAGACACCCAATGACACTATTATCTTACTTCCTTTGGAAACACAAAAAATTAAACACTGGTATGTGATTGGGATAAATTATCTCAAACAAGGTTCTCAAAGACTATAACCCCTCTTATATATATCATACATAAAATATATATTCATAACCACTTGATGGAAACATAAAAAATGGCGATCTCATTTCCTTATTATGGGTAAACAAGGAAGATATGTATTTATTAGAACAAGAACATGGGAATCATAACATGATCATAACATTATAGGATGAATACCTTAATATCAAAGATCATAAAAATGAATAATGGATTTTTTTT
The DNA here is from genome assembly GCA_963277665.1 of Viscum album. Lineage (NCBI taxonomy): Eukaryota > Viridiplantae > Streptophyta > Magnoliopsida > Santalales > Viscaceae > Viscum > Viscum album. Next base: position 1,642,487,767 of record OY728122.1, on the reverse strand, counting down.
TCAGTTTATAAGAGATGAATTTGAAGGAAAATAAGAGAGTAATCCATTAAATCATAACATAAGAGTAATACATGGAATTGTGGCATACACATAAACATGTAATATCATTCACTGTAAGTCAAAACGTATATCTATGAATTATTAACGTACTCCATGGGGACAACACCTATACGGTGGGACACAACACCATACCAAGTCATAATCATGTCCTTATAAGGGATCAGGTTTCCCTATAATCTCATAGTGGATCGGTATTACACATCATCACCTAGAATATCAGGTTTCCCCATCATTCGTCTTCATGATGACTATACCTGCTGGGTGGGACATACCACCATACCTAATCATAGTCATTTCATTGAAAGGTTTTAGGTTTCCCCATCTTCCCATAGTGTATCAAGCCTATCCACTTGTTTCCCATAATTATCTCAACAAATATAAACATATACCTAATTAACTAGTGGGAGATATAGGAAATTACCATAAAATAACAAAACCATTCCCACATGTGAAACAAGATAAAAAATTTCATTATATCATGACCCATAAAAGGATAAAAGTTTTATAAACATCACATCATAAAACATGAAAAGAAAATGATATCATGAAAAGTTTATCTCATCATAAACTATATAAAAAATATTGGTTTTAAAATAATTAAATCAAATCATAACCTGTGAAATGTGGTGGTTTTAAAAATCATATATCTAGTGGTGTGAAAAGGGTGTCATTAATATCATTATATTATGAATTAAAGTATTAAAAAAATTAATTAATTGTATTCTTGGATATTCTCACCAATAATTAATTAACAATTACAAAGGATGATATTTTATACGGAGATGGATTTTAAAATATTTCATGAATCGTTTTATAAAAAAATATAATTTATTTAAAAATACTGTTCATAAATCCATTTCAAAAAACATTTTTTTTAAATAAATAGTGAAAATTTCATTTAAAAAATTAATTGAGGAAAATATATTTTCCATGTTATAAAATATTTTTTTCAACATAAATCATATTGAAATAATTTTATTAAATAACATTAAAAATTTATCAAGGGATATTGATAATATTTACAAAACTGTTTTTTATTAAAAAGAAATTTGAATAACATAATGAACTCTTTAAAGCCATTTATAACTTTTCAATTGATAGTAATTTTAAATGATTAATATATGTCTAGGATTTACTTTGATATGAAATTTCTTTTAGAACATATAAAATAATCATTAAAAAATGAGGAATTATTTTTTTCCCTGAAAACATATAAAATAAGCATGAAAACATTTTGAAAACCATTTTCCTTCAAAACTTATAAAATAATCTTGAAAAAAATTTGAAATTTTTTCCCTTGAAATATTATATAAAAATCTTGATTTTATTAAAACCTATTTCCATTAAAACAAATAAAATAATGTTGAAATTTTTTTGAACATAATTTACCTTGAAAACATAAGAATAATCATGAAAACATTTGAAACTATTTTTTAAAAAACAATCCTTTTGAAAATCCTTTTTCATTAAAATCGATTTTAAAATAAAAAAAATTATACAATATGGTAATATGTTTTATTTAAAAGGCATAACCATCTAAATATACTATGGATTCATCTTGTAGATGACAACCATTATGGATGGTAGGTTTTTACATTTCAAACACTGATTTTTCAACTAAAATGTATAGAAATGTTCCCTGATCAAAAAATGACATGAATATTAATTTAAAATCCATTTTTTAAAGGGTAAAACATGGGTTAAATTTAAAGCCCAACATCATATGATAATAGTAAAAAAATTTAATTTTTTTTAAAACATGTTTTTAAATGATGAATGATTTCAAACTGAAATGAAAAATAACTTCATGTTTTCAAAAAATATTTCTTAATTATCCAAAGTACAAAGATGTGCATAATTATACCATTACATGGGTATAATAGGCATAACATATATGATATTAAAATTAATATGATTTCTTGATATATGGATCATAATATTTCATTAATGGATTCATAATCATAAACAATATCAATAAATGATGTGATTGTAGTTACACATTATTACGCCTTTTGTAACATTGAATCAAAATAAAATAGAGATAATAACATTAAATGAATATTTATATATCATTAACATAAGTATATTAACGACATACGATTTCAAAGGATGTATAAACAATTTATTGAAAATTTTATGGGTATAACATGGAATGTGTCTCAGTGAAGGAATATTGAGACAAAATTACATTAATGAACAGGTAAAATTTGAGACATTAACCTAACGATAGAAATATAATCAAATGGATATTTAAATACCAATAAATTTAATTCTAAAAATAATAAAACAAATCCATGTGAATTATACACACCACAAAAAATAAATGTGTGCAGAATATGGCATGTATCTCACAGAAATAAAAAATGAGGTGATATCTACTTATCTTATGTCTTGACTTACTTGGTACATGTTTGAACCTCCTATATAATAAAAATATGTTTATTATAAATATACGCCAGAAAAATATTATTATATATAAAACCATATAATATTAACTTATGACTTTATATTACCCTTTTTAACAATTCCATGTTGTAAAAATGTTTCCGGTAATACTCACATTGTTTATTCTACATGTTTTAAATTGTTATTTCGGATTATATAACTTAGATTATTATTTAGATTATTAAATATTGAAAAACATGATTTTTATATCATATATATTAACTACATAATTGGTTATAGTAATCTATAAAATATATAAATATTAAATGAAATACACCGTTAATGGAGATAGCAAGTAATACATACACATAAACGTTGATTGTATTTTATTATTGTATTGAAAGGAAGAAAATATATTATAAATATAAATATATAAAATAAATATAGTAATATTTGTATTTAATATATATCATATACAATTAATAAACCCATATTTATTACAACCCATGTATTGTATGAAAGAATAAAAAAAATTTAGGAGGTAGTAGTCCATTGTTCCCCAAACAAAGTTATCATATTTACAAAAAATGGAAATCCTAACATTAGGAATTATATAATAAAAAAATAATCATACACAAATGATAAATATAATATATATCATATAAAAAACATATTTTATGTTATAATTTTTTACCATGAGAGGCATTAATGTTAAATCGAACAACATCGTTTCATGAGGCGGTAGTTCGTCGTACAGAAGAACATTATGTTCATTACCCATTAGATGGAAGTATGTGAAAGTTATTATAGAAAAATTAAAATAAAATAATATAGTATATTTATGGATCCCTCATTATTAAATTTGAATAAAATAAGAATAATTGTGGGGGAGGATAAGAAAAATAATGGAAAGGTGCTTGAGGATAAATGTTACCTCATCTTTGTGTAAGTGCTTTTGGTTATCACCAATGGGCTTCCTTGGATGGATTAATTGAAAAAATTATTCTTCATGTTTTAAGTGAGGGATGATGGGAATTTTATTAGGAAAATAATTTCCGAACATAGTTGGTTTTAAAGGTTTCAAGAAGGGGGAGAGGTGGTAGTGTATTATAAAAGAGGGTGGGGACACACATGGAATTTTTGAATTTTTTTTTGTGTAACCATTATTCTAACAAGAAAAAATTTATCAAAAACCAAAAAAAAGCGATGTTTTATGGCCATAATATGACCATTTAATGGATTTTTTAAAACAATATCTGTCATTTGGTCCCTTGTGATAATATTTTAGTCCATTATTAATCTTAATTTTACCTTAATCACTGTTATTAATTTTACAAACATTAAATAATATTAATGTTAATAAATTATTTTTTTATTATAAAACAGTAAATATTTTACTAATTTAAAATATTTATTTTTGTTTCTAAAAATTAATTTTACAGAATCTAGAAAATTATGTATAATGAAAATCCCATAGATGATATGGGAAAGAGGGTTTTTAAAATTAGAATGTTCAAATGTTCATTATGATTTTATATGAGAAGTCAATATAAAATTTACTTAAATGACATAAATTGGACAAATAGTCGAATAATTGACCTTTTTCATAAAACAGACTAAAATATAATTTTACTATATAATTGTATTTGTTGAAATAGTAATTTTGAATTAAAATTTTGTATTATTTTTTATTCATGTAAAATGGATTTTCTCAAAAAATGAAAAATCACCATTAGATAATTATTTCAATATTAATTAAAAAAATGAATTTTATTTTACTAAATTCAATTTCTAGAATTGACTTATTTAATTTTACAATTTTTGACCAAAAGTAATAAACAGAAGTTATTTCGTGAAAGTATTATTTTCCACAATATAATGAATTCACTAAAAATGTTATTTCTTATTATGAATATAATTTATCTATATAAAACCATTAAAAATATTATTTTAAATTCACAAATTCAAATTAATTTTATTATGATTAATACATACCTTAAAAATCCATTTTAATAATAAAATGTTGTTTTGTATAAATTTAGTGATGCGTGTATAGAAAGAAATATCAATGATCTGTTCAGTAAATGTTCAAAATGGTATAGGCTATGAATAAAGATTCACCTATAATACCGTGAAATGAATAACAAAAAAAATTAATTTATTCAAAAATAGGTCACAAAAACTTAGGGTTTTACACAGATGGATCCTTTTGAGGAATTGTATGGAATGTGGTGTCATACGCCAGATTTTTGGGAAGAAATAGAGGAAGAATGTTTTTGGGGCCATAATTTGTACATGAAATGGCTGAGAAGGTTAATATAATTAGACAACACATGAATTCATCTTAGAGAATATATAAAATTTAGGTATATAACTAAATTAACATTATTTCATTTGAGGTTGGTGATCATTTATTTCTCAATGCTTCCCCATGGACAGTGTGATTCTTTTTGGAATGAATGGTTTAGTGGAGTCCAAGGATCATTATACCCTATGATATCCTAGAGAAAGTGAAATCTCTTTCATAGTGAGTGGACTTGCCTATGATTTTATCAAAGGTATACATTTTACATAATGTATCAATGTTAATGATGTATGTGCTAGATTTATGCCATGTTTTGAGCCCCGAAGTAGTTATGTTAGAAGAGAATATTTATTATTTTGAAAATCTAGTTCAGGATTTTGACCATAGAGATAATGTGTTATAGAATAATGTAATTCATAAGGTTGATTTTTTATGAAAAAAACTATATTGTTGAAGTGGAAACATGGAAATATGAAAACTTCTATAATGGAAAATATCCCTACTTGTTTAGTATGTTAATTACATTGTGGGGACGCAATTTCTAGAAGTGGGGGAGAATATGACAACCTAGGTATTAATATAATTATGTGTTTTCAAATATATTATTATTATTAAATTTAATTACTCATTATTTATGAGATATGTAAATGATATTTAAATGTTATATATTTAATTAAATTTTTCTAAATTAGTCAAATAATTTTGATAGGCTTAAAATAAAAATAAATCATATTTTATGAATAAAGTCTATATTCTATTAAAATGACATTTTGACACCATTTTATGGAGCACCTATTTTGAAATTTTTATAAATTAAAATTGAAAAAAATAAAAATATCTTTTTAATTCAATATATCAAAATTACCTTATGGTGAAATTTTGGAATTTTTTTGATATGATTAATTTTTAATGAATAGTGAAAATACTACATTTTAATTGAAAATTTCTATTTTCAATAATTTATTTACATAGTTAAATTATATTATAAATTGGTTTTAATGTATAATTAGTTCAATTATACATAAATAAAACCAATTTAGGTCATTGAAATCTTTTAAAAATTGAAAATGGGCATAAAAACTATTCAAAAATTTAAACATTTATGTTTTACAATCCAATATTTATGTTGTGTATATGGGATAAAATATAAATCTAATTTTTAAAATTATGTGAATTGAATTAGTTATAATGGATTAATATTTGGTATAAAAAATTCCAAATTAGTTTTTATGGTAAATTTCTTTTTTAAGTATATGAATAGTTAACTTTGAGAAATTAAATATTTACCATAGAAAAAGTAAAATATAGACATGGGTCAAAGTAAAATCGTAAAACATTAACATACCAAAAAATAGAAATATTTAATGGTTTGTTGAGGTGGAGATCTAACCTAACCATTATATTAAATATTAATATCTATCCAAAGTAGTGGATTTTAATTCCTCCTAAATGTTTGAAAATAAAATATTCATAATTTTAATAAATTAAAACCTCCCCTACTAAAGTATAAATACCATATAAATTTGACACACAATCCGTATTAGCTCCTGATTTGTCTTACCAGCCATTTCATCCACACTCTCTATGTCATGAACCGTCCCCCGAGGACCGTATCGTGACAACCCCAAGCCCTCCTTCCATAGGCTAGGGGCTGGCGACTAGAACCAAAGGCGTAACTCCCTAAAAACAGGGAAGGCATTGCCTTTATAAAACATAAATAGACACACAACCAGAGTACAAGAAGAATAAATCACTAAGTAAAGCATTTAAACAATACTACTGAAAGTACAAAGGGTATGGAAACGCAAGCCGAAAAGAATGGTAATGCTACAACTGAAAGAAAGTACAACTGAAAAGACAAACAGGTGAATGGAGAAGCAGCTCCTGGATCGTCCTCTAGGTTCCCACCTGAAGGGTAGGTATAGATGTCCTCCTCAGCACTTTGCATCTATTGGTCCTCTCCATGTTCTGTCACACCAAGTGTCCACCTCTGGGTACCATCCAGTCCTCGTACACCCTTCCTCGGCCAGTGCTGTCCGTCGTCTGCATCCAACACAATGAGGTGCGGGCATAGCCCATGCAAGGGTGGGTATAACGATACTCACTAGGGATCCCGAGACCCTCAAGGTCTCACAAAATCCAATAAGATTAAACAAAAAAAAAAATCTCATCAGATAACCTTTACTTAGGTATTTCCCTATATATATACCTAAGTTATCAAGTAACTCATCTCAATCATGAGGACAACACAAATGTCATTGACTAATCTCAAACCAGGATTTTTATTCACAATGATGAAAACACGACTACTAGAGAACTCCTCCTCTATCGAGTGAAATATTCATGTCACGACTCTAAGGTGCCACTCACTAACCTTAGACTGCTGAGGTACTCCTCCTGTCGAGTACCGCGGGTCTGCCACCCCAACATAGTAGTGCTCCCCGCCATGAGTCTGCAGCCCCAACACAGTAGTGCTTCCCCTAATAGCCTACAGAGGTACTCCTACTATCTAGTTACGCGGGTCTGCTACCCCAACACAGTAGCGCTCTTCCGCCATGGGTCTGTCACCCAGACACAGTAGCGATCCCCACTGGGCTAGTCAAGTCACTCTGAATCAAATCGGACAAGCTGTCATCAGGTCTCAGAAAGCTACAAGGTCACCGTACTCCTTATACTCATCTCTAGGAGGATCCTCTCCACAATCCTATGGTCGACAATCCTAGTGTCACAAATTCCCATGAAGAAGTATCTAAAAGGACCACCTCGTTATAGGGGTCTCAACACAATAGACGGTGCGTCAATCAGACGCCCAGTCTGTGAGTTATTGGATTTTCCATTCCAGGGGACCAATTGGTTTTTAAGCTAAAACCTACCCAACCATACTCCAACTATTTTCGAACCTTGTTCATAGTATTCCAAAAGATCCGTCTCAACAAAAGGAAACCAACATAATCGACGACATTCCAATCGAACGTCCGGTCCTTAAGTTATAATTGTTTCCTCTCCGAGGGCCCAGTTCGTTTCAGGTTCGAACCAACTTGGACATACCCAAAATTCACCTAAACCTTGAGTTTAATATACCTAAATGACAGTCTAGATCCAAGGATTCCTATGAAACTGACAGTGCATCGATCGGAGGTATGTAGCTCAAGTTAGGGTCGTTTAAACAAATCTAGTACTAAAAGGGGGGTGAGGGCCTGGTCCGACCCAACCCAACCCACCTGGGTCTGGCCGACACGGGTCGACATGACCCGGGTTCGGGTCCGGCTGAGTGGGGCATGGCCCGGTCCGACCGGCGCGGCCCGTCCCTCGGCAGGCGGGGCCCGACTCGCTGCCGGCCGCGGCTTGCCCGTCCCTGCCGAGCGTTGGGGGGGGGGGGGTGGCCTCCCCAGCTGGTGCGGCTTAATGTCGAGCCGCTTCACCACCGGAACGGCTCTGCCGTTCGGGGTTCCTCCCGCCACCGCGGCCGAGCCGCGGCGGTCTGCTCCAGTAGCGCACCGCTGTCGCCTTCCGCGGACCTCCGGACGCGCTTCGGTGGATCGATTCGCCCACCGTCTGCACCTACAGCTCTCCCGGGACCTACTATTCACTGCGACGACTTCAAATCGCCCTTACGGTCCCGTTTCATCATCGCCCGTTAATCCACACTCAAAAAAACAACTAACTGAGGGTCGTCAGGTTGTGTTTGTTAGGCCCGCGCCCTCCGCGTTGGCCGTTATCAATTAGTCAAAGATAAACATGGTTTCACGTAGAACGAATAAAAATTTTATTCAAATAAAATTGAAACAATCCATCCTACAATTCCCCCGCAAATAACTATTCCCAACCCGCAAAAGAAAACATCTGCTGATCAACTTGATTATGAGTTGATCTGCATTCTTTGTTTTAGAGGGGAAGAACATTAGAATATAATAATACTCAAAATTAAACCACTACCTCAATAATTGACGTTGCACGTCAGGCGTCGTGGAAGACGACGTCACGGGGAGAGGATTCGTAGACGACTTCGGAGTTCTTCCACGGAGGAAGCGGCGTCTACACACTAGTTAAAGAGAATAAGAAGAAAGGCACATCATCGCTCTTCGTGGAGTCAGCGTTCTTCATCGAAGATGTGTCGTTCCTTGTGGAAGGATGGGTGTTCTTCATCAGAGAAGATATCTGTTCTTCATCGGGGAGAAGAACACTTCTCTCTCTTTTCTCAAGAGCTCTCTCCCAATGTTTTTTCAACACAACAAAGCTCCTCCCAAAATAACATATTAGGCTTGGCTAATATTTTATTAACACATCCAATTCAAAATTTCAAAAAACTTAATTAATTAAATGAAAATTTTCATTTCATTAATTAAGGTATGTTGGAAAAAAAATAATGAGGTAGAGAGAGGTAGAGGAAGAGCCTCATTAAATAAGGGGGGTTGTCACATTAAACAAGGGTGTTTAAATGGGGTTTTAGGGAGGTTATGGGGAGATGAATGGTTGGGGATCGTGTGGGCCCCACCTCTCAAATATCCACCCATGGAAAGTTGGGTGGATGTGGGTCCCACTATTAACATCCAATGGGAGGAATTAACCTCCTTAGATACATAAAATATTTCTAAAAATTTTCTTTATCTTTTTAATTAAACCAAAATTTATAACTTCAAACCCGTATAAAATGTAACTGCGGTAAAGGTCCCCTTAAGTAATTATCGGTTCTGCGAGTTCATCGGTGCCCTCAGATTTCAATTCCAAGCACCTCTTCCAAAGATAGAAAAACCCGCTCGTTAGTTCACCGAACGTACCCGAGCTAAACTTCAGAAATTGATTACTAGCACATGGGCCTTGGAATCAAGTGTCGTCAAAAGCCACAGACTCGTAAAATTCCAGAGAAATCAAGAAAAAAATATTTCCTTAAAATATTTGGGCCTTTACACTCTACACATCCTAGTGTTAATGGTAACAAAAAAACAAAAAATCCAAGATCCAAAAGTGTATCTCAAGGATGTGATACTCAAGAGAAGCTATAGTGACTTTTGAGGAATTGGTATTGTTACGTATTGGGATTTCTTATACCAATTTCCATTCTTTTGGTTAAACTTCTACGTCATAATTATGTCATTCTACACATATGTGTGAAATGAATTTATAATATCTTATGTTTTACTTCCAATTATTTTATATTCATTTACAATGGATAAACCAATCTAAATAAATTTTTTAATTACCACTTTAACAAAATTATATTTATAAGGGATTTCCTTTTAGAAATTATCCTATAATGATATCCTTCAAAAATATTCTATTTTCCCATGTAAATGTTTTATAAATTATTTTAATTTTTTTTTACAATTACCCATTTCTTTTTTAATGAAATTTATAATAAGGATTTACTTTTTAGAAACAAAATATATATTATTTTATTATCTTCAAAAACAATCTTCTCATTGTCTTTCCAAAATATAATAAAGAAGAATATTTTTTATATTATACTTTATGAGCATATTTTCCCAATATCACGTATATTTAAAGTTTTGAAGCATAATTTTCAATTAAAAATTTACTTTTTAAATACTATATTCTCATTTATGAGTGCACGCCTTTGTGAAAATGTAAACTGTTTTCAAAATAGAAAAGACATTTTCATCATGAATGTTTATTTTATGCAATATTTATGAGTTATAATTATTTTATGGTTTATAGAAATTGTTTATAATATATGTTTGTTATATTTTAAACCAAGGGTAGATGATCCTTTTATAGCTCTTCAATAAATTGAGTAATGATACTGAGTTAATTAGTTTGTTTTCTCTAAATATATTATAGTAATACTAATGCAGTGATCATTCCAAATGTGACTATAATGGTTACTTCCTTTGTAGTTTATATAGATACAATTTTTATAATATTGATATAAAACATTATGACTTGAGTAACCTAAATATAAATTTTTGATGCTTACTAATGATTTTTATTAAAAATCGACTTATTTTAAAAAGGTAATATACTGATATTTTTGAACATATGATTATTTTTTCTTAATATTAAATTCTATTTTATGGATGTCACTAGACTAACATTTCTATATATTTTATGAACCTTAATGAGATTGTTTCACATTTAAAGTAGAATTTTTTTTCACATGGTAAAGGATATATAGGGACGATGATGTGCCCACGATAAAAATTGTGAAGGTTGGGAATGAAAAGAAAACATTTTTTATTTTAAAAAGTTTTTCTTATTTTCAGAAAAATTATATAATGACTTGAATTTTCATGATTTCAATATTTGAGTTGTTATATATGATTTAAGACCTAATTCTATAAATCTCAAAACTCAAAAGGTTCCCAGCAATGTAATAATGTGGGTTCAAAATTAAAATCACTAGAAAATGTGTGGTTCAAGGATGGGTCCTTATAAAAACGGCTTTAGGGAAGATATATTTTGGGTAAAAACAATGATGTAGATTGAGTAAAAATAAGAACATTTGTGCACACGTTGTTGAAACCATTTTGGAATTTAAAAATAGACAAAGATGTTAGTGGGGGAGAAACAGATCATAAATAATCACCAACATTGATTTAAATATATAATTATAATTTCATGAAAACAACATTTGATATAAATTAAACCACAAAAAATATATTTATACCAATTTAAAAATTTATTAAAATTATTTAAAAAATAAAATGAATGAAATTTATTTTTATATTTATTTTGATTTGATGTGATATTTATTAATAAAAAATAAATTAATTGTAATTTTTCTTCTTCATGTGCAGTGGTAAATTTTAAAATAAAATAAAAAAATGTTTTTGAAATATGAAAAAATTAACCCTTATTGAAAATATAGTTTTCTAAAACTGAATAATTCCAAATAAAAAATACTATGATTTGAAATTTTATCATTGATTTTTTATTAAATATAAATATTTTAAAAATATTGATATATTAATAAATAAGAATTTCTAACTATAATTATATAATAATATAATAATATATAATAATATAATTATGCATTCATAAATAAATAAATATATATATAATAAATTTAAATATATATATATATATATATTTAATTTAGTTAATATATAGTAAAAAATCTATTTATAAATTTTTTATTTTTTATTAATTATGTTAAACACAATATTTATATACACACAATAGAAATTATTAATAAAACTATAATAATTTATAATCAATAAATTTTAAGCACCCATAATAAAAATAAATTAAATAAAAATAATAAAAAATATCAAGTCAGTGTAATCATAATTATTTATAAATTATTTATATTATTTATTTGTTAAAAATTTTTACCTCTTGATAATGAAAATTATTAACTCAAATGATTAATTAAAAACTATTCTTAATTATTAATTTTTATTTCAATATAAATATTATTTCAAACAAGTTATTAAATCATAATTTTTTTTAAGTTATTTTGACAATTTTTTAGCTCAAGATAATAAAATATATTTATAATCGAAGTTATCTAAAATAAGTAATTTATGTATTATTTATAATTATTTATATACACATAATCAAAAATATTAAAAAAATTTATGATTATTAAATATAAATTTTTCTGACGTTATAAAAATAAATATTTTCAAATTACATTTCACAAAAAATTTATACACATGAAAATATTTTTTTAATATTAAAAATAAAAAATAAAGTCATTTATATACATATTAATTTAAGAAAACATTGAATAAAATTTTCATAGGGGGTAATGTAGAAAATTTTATATAATTGCACATGCATGTTAGGATTCCATCAAAATCACTCTGATTTTGGGGTGATTCTTGATATGCAGTGGAGAGATTGTGACAAGTATGAAATACCAAACACATAGAGCACCATCATCCAAAAATACAAAGTCCAGACATCAAAAAACAAAAATCAAAGAATATTGGGGAATCAATGAAAAAAATGATAGGTTGTGTCTTTAGTGGGTATAAAGGAATAATCGTGGATTTTCAATTAATGTGAAAGCATCTGGTACAAGGTATTGAATGTTGTTCCCATGGTGTAAGGCTAGAATTATCAGAGGGTTCGGACAATGGAGGTTTGATTGGTTGTTTATTGTGTGTTGGGATGTGGTTTGATAAGAATCAGATCAGTTGTGTAGTTTTGAATCTGATGGGTTTGTTTTGAGCATTATTCATGGATTTTCCTAGAAAATTCATCATCCTCATGTTGTGATTGGTGTCGAGTGGTGTCATGTAGTGAGCATTGGATCTTTATGCACTAAAAAATAAATCAGCGCATTCCGTATCTTTTTAGAGGATTTAATTTTATAGTATATCGATGAAGGACAATAAGGATTTTAATTTATGAGATTTTTAATATCCCAAGATTGGACATTGTAATTGTTCTATTTAAAAATCACGTAATAATTTATTGAGTTATTCCAAAAATATCGGATAACGTGTATTTTATTATTTCTAAAATTGTAGGTACTGGTAAAAAACATTTCTAGGCCAAAAATAATTAGATAAAGACCAAATTTTAATAACAGAATAAATATAATTATATATATTTATTATTATAATATGATTTTTATAATTTTATAATTTATTTATTTTATAATGGTTAATATTTTTTTGAATGGGTGATCTAGATACTAGTGGTATATTAGAAATGATAGTGATAATGATAATAATGACATTGTCCTATGAAAATGTTTTCCCATCAACAATATATATAATTTTTTTGAATATTTAAATAGATCAAATAGTTGGGATGTTTTTGTCTTGGAATATGTAAATGTCCATGATCCTTTTGGAGGAAAATACTCATTTTTGGATATTATTATGGAAGAGATCCATTTGGACCTGGAGGATAATTCATCTAATCAATATGGCCTTATTTTTAAATGAAAAAATAATTTCATGGGTGGCTTTGAAAATCATGGTATGGAAGAGAATTCATTGGGCATGAATAATCAGGATGAAACATGTTAAACACTTATTCATAAGAAGAGAGGAAGGAACCTGAGTGGCCAGGGTGGATCCCAAATAATGGGATATTGACATAAAATAACGTGATTGGTGAATTAAATTTTATATTTTTGGTTTTGTTTGAGCCAACATTCAAAATTTAAATCCCCTAAACTTGTTCATTATACTATCACATTTCAATAAAACAAATTCGACAACCAAAGATTTTAATCCATGATACACACCATTATTGATATATCAATATAATTTCATATATTTATATATAATTATAAATATAATTAAAGTATTTATTATAATTTTGAAATATTTAATTGTACATTTATTTATATTTAATTATAATTATAAATAAATATATATTAAAATATGTGTAAATAAATAAATAAATAAATAAATATATATAATTATTTAAAAGTATAAATATGTCAAATATAATGATTATATAAATATATTTACTATACTCATTGATGATTGAATGTGAGTTGACCACCCATCCCATATCTCCAAAAATAATTAGATAAAATTAAATTCCAAGTGCATCAGGTTGAGAGTTCATAAAATGGAACACACTACCATGAATAGCCATCAAACCAGAGAAAACCAAAAGACTGTCCTGATTCCCTAGACCATTTTTTCAAGATTCATCTATTCTTCTTTTTGTAACCACTTACTCATAGGTAGCATCAACCACTTGTATGATTTCATCTTATCCATTGCATAGGGGCTTTCCAGGATTCATTTTTATCTTCCATGCAATTGTTATCATTATCTTATTCATTGAAATATTCAATTACTAGTTATTGTTTTAATCCTATGATATGGTAATCAACAACCCTGTTTAGGTCATCATCCCCAATTATAGCTTTACTTGGGAGAGATTCACCTCCACAAATTTCTATTTTTTATAATGGTAGTGACATGAATTGGTCACCCAATTCATGCCCTATAAATTTATTGAATGTAAAAAATTTCAGTACCACTATGAGCTGTAAGTAACTCACACAAGAAAGGATTGAGGAGGGGGGTACAAGATGAATTACCAAGAGATAAAACAAGCAGATCAAAATGAAAATGTGGTAGAAAGGCTATCCAAATATCAATATATATTTAAGCATTGAAGACAAATTCCAAGACCAACAGTCCTCCAACAAAAATCTCTAGAGCGATCAAGATCCTCAGATACAAAAAATTGAAAGCAATGCAGTCTCAAACCAGCAGGGAATGTGGGGATGAACAAGCCATGATTTCCAGAAAAATATAGCAAGAGATATTCTTTTGAAAATGTTCTAGACTTCATTATATCAATAGTCCATGTTCTCCAAAAGTTCATAATAGATAAATGGAAATAGAGGTTGCATGTTGAAAATCCAAACATTGAGACAAAAAGTGACACGACAGATGGGCATGAAACCTAAATTGAACATGAAATCTAAAGCCCATGATATGTCTACGAGGTTGTAGTTCTGATTCATATTGAACTATTAGGCCATCCTTATGAACATTCATTTCTTGAAATCATGATATGTTTTAGCAGATATCACACGATGGAAATATTTCTAGTGCATTATTTCATCTTGTTGGTCCATCCATGTAATACGTTTATCACTTAGGAAGAATTCATCCTCATACAGATAGGAATCTCTGTATAAATGATCTTTGTACCTATCATATTCATCCTCTTCATCATATATTGAAACAGGTTCAATCAGATGTTTGGGAGGCTCGATATCCTTCTTGAAGCTTGGAGGGACCTATGGATAACTTTTCTTTCCATTTTAGAACAGTCCACACATTTAAAAGACATTTCGGGATTCAGGGACACGTATCCATTTGTATCCACTATCTCCTTTTCCCTTTCTTTGGACATGATATTAGGTATTCCTCCTCAATTTAATCTGATGGGTCTTCCTCCTTCTTAAAAGATTTATCAGAGAGGTTACCTTTCTTATTGTCTCGTGTATCATGTGATTCATTTTTTTTCACTTTATCCTCCCCTAAAGAAACAACAGGTATGATATTAATAAGGTCTAACAATCTTTCACATTCAGAAGGTTTTACATGAAAATCCAATATCTCTATGTTCACATCAGTCTTCTACCTTTCATCAAGAATCCCAGTGGGGCCAATATAATCCTTCAAATCATCCCCATTTGTTTCACTATATTGTTTTATTTTTTCAACCCATGTGGAATTGGTTTTCGCAACATATTTAGTCTTATCACCATAGTACTTCATATCATGTGCCAACATGACCCAAGAAATTCACTAATCTGGGAGACATTCTTAAAAAAACTCCGTGGAGAATCTAGAATAGCCATTATGGATAAAAAATGCGAGTAGACATCATGAGAGACATCACATTCAATACATGTCCTAGAAAAAGATTGTCTTGAAAGAGTTATAGTCAACGATTCCATCTTCAAAGGGTTACCAATAAACAAGGAGATCGGAAATAAATCAGATTGCTTAAACAAATGTAGGGACATCCAAGGGAAACCAATCTAAATAGGAATAATGGTGAACTCAGAGTAGGGGTCAAAATCAAGGGTCCATTTGATAACATTCCTGGATAAACCCACAAAGAACCATGATCTCTTGGACCAAAGTCTGTAATAACCATCATAAGAATATAGGGGACAATAATGTTAGAGGAGGCCAGAAAGATGATAAGAACACCCAAGAAGCCTATGGATTCAAGAGAGGTTCGTAGGAATTTTGATGAAGGAATTCAATTTAAAAACATCCCATCAATAATAACTCGAAGATATGATGCAAGAAGCATTATCTCATTGGTTGAGAAAGAGATCGCTAGTTGTCCACGGTGAAGAAAATGCTTTGAATTGATACTAGAATCAAGAGCCAAGAAGGCATTTATGTAAGGCCTATTTTTCTTAGTCAATCTACCGGTGACCACATCTCTGAAGGATCATCAATCTGAGGTAGGGTTTCTCTCATAGATACTCGGGTTTATCATTTCATTCTTTGTCAACCTCTCCATGATTATAGTTAAAAATCCAACCACTTTTCGATGTTAACATCAACATAATCTAAAAATTCATTTGATTAGAATCCAAATCCACATGAGAATATTTATTTAGAATCTTCACATTCAACAGAGGAGAGGAAATTCCATCAAGATAAAAGAAAATATTTTTCTTCTGTACACCCCTCCTATAATGGCTCTCAAGGGAAAACATGACATGATCAGTGATGTTGATGAATGAAATCCTTGAAAAGAAGTTGGCTACAACAATAGACTCAATTAATCCATTTCATTCAACCTGAGTTAGATTAGAAATTTAATTCTGATTTCTATGGATTTCAAAGGCACCGATATATGGTGACATAACAAATAGAATCATTGCACTCATTCTTTTAAACCCATGATATTTTTCACTACTACAGACTAACAACTCTGGGTCCTCAACTAATAGTTGTTTTTTTTCATTTTCTCTCCCTTCCCGTCAATAGTAGTCAAAAATATTTTTTGGGAGACACAATTACCAATATCAGTAGGTGTATTAACAACTTCCAAAATAAGAGTAAATGAATCCTGCAAAAGAGTCCCTCTATTTCTTCTTGTGTTGAACATGTGCTGAGCAAACCAAAGAAAGAGGATTTTTAACTTTACCACCACCAAAACATTATAATTTTCCATTCCTGAACATATGTATAATCAACATCATTATCATACCATTGATTAATGACCAATATAGTTATATTTCTATTTGCCTAAAATGAAACACCCTCACAAACATTTGGTGAACTCCCTTTATCACCCTACCCAATGTTAACTAAACCATGTCAATCCTTCCTCTGATCAGCAGATATATTCTATTATTGAGATGTTTTTATAATTATAGAGCTCAAATACCCATATTAATATGCTCCATTCGATTGACAATATATTGATCCTTACCCTAAAATGGATACCTCCTACCACCATGCACCATGAATCCTCCATGATTAAACTACTCAAATAGATACATTTTAAACATTTAATTCACAATATAATCCCTATATTTCTTATAGTTTGTACATGTAATATTTCATCATAATTTAGATTCCATGTTCCCAATATTTTCACATTTCATAAAAAATAATTATTTATTTTAGAATTATATTTACAGTTCCAGTATTCTATCTTTATGAATAAATATAACATAATATTTAAAAATTGGTTGAACATTTATTTCCACTAACACACTAGGAAATTTCCTGAAATGAGTAATCATAGTTTCTCTATAAAATTTAATTGGTTTCCCTTCTATATGAGTAAGGTTCCACATTAGTTTAGAGTCCTAAAAACCATGGAATACCATAAATTTTAATCCAAGAATATTTAATATAATTCTTCATCAATGATGGATTAAAGAAGGGATCCCAATCATATATTATCAAAATTATTGGTTTAAGTGACAAATACAGTAATCCCCACATATGATTCAAGAGCTCACCTAAAGAATGAAATCTAAAAACAACCTTACCTATCGATGTGATCAATCATATCCAAATCCCCAGATTTAGTGAACCTTCATCTTCATATCATCGATCATCCAGGGGTTTCCCTTACCTTGGGAATTCAGCATTTCTAGATTATAATACATGCATTCTTTATGATTTTCTACAATCAAATGGTGATTTTCTTCATCAAAATCTAATGTATTATTTTTCATGACCCAATAAGGGGCCACAAATCTTGAATCTCTGAAAGATCAATTGGTCCTCACATTTTTTTTTAAAAATAGACTCGATTAACATTATTTGGGGATTTATTTATAGAAAATATCTTAGATACATCTATAGTAGAAGTTGATTCATTTTTCTGATCAGCAGATATCAAATTTCAAATAAATACATCTTCTAGAGGAAAATACCAGTCTCATTGGCAGTCAATCACTCCTAAAAATCTTAAACGCCATGATCAATTTATTCTTTTCCCCCACAACATCGCAAAAAATTCTCCCTTCAATTGAAAAATTAGGAATAACTTCTTCTATGTGGGATGAATGAAATGTAACCAGTGGTGCATCAAAACAATCAATATGAAAAAATAAATTAAAGTGAGAAGTTTAAAAGATAATAAAAATAAATAAGAAAAAAAATATTATAAGTGGATAATGAGACATGAGGGGCACAGTGGGGTTCACCTAATATACATATTATAATTTTATAATTATAAAGATATAATTATGACTATAATAAAAAAATATATTGCAAAATATTAATATAAAATTACAAATAAATATTAACTAGTAAATATATTTATTATATTATATATATAATCACATATAAATATATATATATATTAATATACAAATATATATAATTACATATAATTATATATATATATTTATGTATATTAATATATAAATATATATAATTACAAATAAATTCAAAATATTTTTTAATTTAAGTATATTTATTATAGTTTAATAATTATTTAAAATATAATTATTTAAAAAAAATATTAAATAATCATATTTAAAAACATTGATCTATAATTATAAACATACAAAAATTATTATTTATAATTATATATAATTATAAATATATAATTAAGAATGTAAAAAATATATTTATTATTTAAATATATTTGTAATTATTTGATAATTATTTAAATAAATATATTTAATTAAATTTATTATTATACAAAAAATTATTTAAAAATTATCTTTATATAATTATCAATATATTTATATTATTATATATATCTATATATGTACTTATATATATATATATTTATATATATAAATATATACACACATATATATATTAATATATAAATATATATATTTATAAATATAATAAATATATTAATTAATTATATATATTTGCAATAATTTTATAATTATTGAAATATATATAGAATTGTAATTGTAAATAATAATATTTATATACGTATTGGGGCCATGGATTTGATCTCATTGTGCCAAAACTAGTTCACAATAAAAAGGATATTCATCATTATAATCAGGAATCAGTTGATGCTCATGAATCATCTGGGTTGTTTAAGCTCAGCGTGACATGTTCTAAGGCCCCGAAGGACCCAACGACATTGAATGATGGTATGAAGCTTGTGTATTAGTAATATTTTAAAAATGATACTAATTTCAGGTCCCAGGTTGATTTAGATTTTTGTCTGGCTCTTTGAGAGGTGAATGCATCAACTATTTTGTTTTTCTAGCATTTATTCATTGATTCTCTCTACCTATAGTTGTATTATGAGAAATTAATATGTGGGTTTTTGTAGTTTGATTAAATAATCCTTCAAGATCTTTTTAGAGAGTGAAAAAAACTTCATTATTTCTTGTGTATCTTACCTAAATGTGAAGATTCCCTAAAAGCTAAAAGTTTTTTGGAAAAGGATACTTATAATTTGGGGATTATGTGGCCGAGGAATGACTACAATTGATAAGGGTTTATTCCATATCACCATTCATTCTAACGATTTTACATAGATAGACTGGATCATTTTATCAATATTTCTCAAGCATATATTTCATTGAACCAATTACTATGATCCATTGTGGGACCATGCTTGTTCAATGATTTTTTTCACCCTTGCTGTGATTCGCATGAAGGGATTCAAATAGTTATTTTGGAACACCCAGATGCTACGGAACATTGAATATGCATTGTTGACCCAAAATATTTTGTGAAAAAAATAAAAATTACTATTTTGGTCACATTTATAGAATTCCAATTGAGGCTGACCATTGTTCCACTATTATTGGGTCATTCTACCTTGGTATATTGGAATTTAAGATTTAAATTCTAGCTGAATTTGTGTAGCCGCTTCATTTTTTACTTTTTTAATTTCATTGGTCATTCTAATGAACAATATCAAAGGTGAACGAGATGCACCAACAATGAAAAGGTATGTAATTTGGTGGATAGTTATAAATGAAATATGAATATTTTTACCATGTATGGGGCATCTTGGCTTGCCCCTGGAAGGAGGAACATTCATTTCTATAGGGTTGTGTATCACAAGACAATGAATAATAGAGGGAAATGATTGGTTATTTTTACTAAGGACTATTCAAAAGGAAATAACCAATGGAGGTCCAATCAGGATATGGTTCAAGCTCTAGGTTTAGATGCTGTTGGTGGAGAATGATATTATATTCTTATCCCTCTAGAACTATTGTGGTGAAGGCTTCAAACATGTTTGAAAAGAAACATTATGACTAGTTTGTCCACAATGTTACAAATATATAGGTTGTGGAATTAGAGAAAGATGTATCATCTAAAAAGAATAATAACCACTGCTTTAACAATTTGATTAGAGAGGCTTACCTGAGATCATGAAATAAAATGGGATGTAATGAATGATATCCTGTCTAGTGTATGGAATTATTAAATGCTTTTTCCGATATACAGGTACTATTTTCTCAAGTTGTAGCAGGTGCTGGATAGTAGGAACTCTAATCTATCCCCATGGTTCCATGTTCTATCTTTTTGGATATTATTAATGAGGAGGGTATTCATAATGTCATTCCTAGGTTAACCAGGGATCCTCCATATATTACTAAATAGGTATTTTCTGAGAAATGTTATTAAACACATGAACATGTGGGCGCTGGACTTGGGGATGTAGCGGATGTAATTCTGACAGATGATTCCCAAGAAGGGAATGCAATAGTGGAAGAAGATGTTACTACACCCCATGAATATGGTCACATACCAAATAGACTCTGCATACATGATATTTTAAATTGATAAAATATCATGGAAATATTCTAAGAGGAACTCAGAAATGTTCATGGACCTTTATGAGTTGAAAGGAGATCCCTGGATATCGATAATGAAAATGAAAAAAAATTGATATGAATAAATATTGATCTATTTGGATGATTAAAAATTATTTCACAAGAGGAATTTAGACTCATGTGGAGTAGAATTAATCAATGGGAATAGATGATTAGGATTACACATGTCATCCTCCTTAGTAGTGGAAGAGAGGAAAACACATGAGAGGTCATGTGGTTCCTAAGGAAGGGGAGAGAGACTTAAAATAAGGTGACCATTGAATGATTTTTATCCTTTTTGTTGTTTTTTGTGCCACACTTTAGCCATTTAATGCACCCTCCTCTTTTCATTTGTGGGTAATATTATTTTTATTAATAAGTTTTTTGGCCCCATTGATATGATTTATCATTCGTGCCATTCCTGGATGAATAATATTTAATAATATTTTTACAAAATGATGAATATATTTATAACATTATACATATTAAATTATTTTTGTTAATATATAAAAATATATAATTATAAATTTAATAATAATGTTTAATAATTTACAATACATGAATATATTTATAATTATACTTGTAAATTAATATTGTAACAACCCCATATTTTACTGTATGTCAGTTTTTTTATTTATCTTTATTGGTAGTGTACATTTTAGAGAACTCCACACTGAAATCAATAATTAAATATTATTTGGATAGCTATCACCTAGACATTGGAATGGAGGGAATGAAATATAATATATAAATTATGAAAATATAGTACACCCATATTTAGAAACAAATTCATTAGTTAAAATTTATTTATAAATAAAAATATAATTTAATTAAACATTATAGATTTATTTTTTATAAAAAAATATTTTTTATTACCAAAATGGTATATTATATTTATATATATATATATATTTTTGTCTAAATAATAAATCAAATTATACACAAAACAAAGCATATTTCATAAACACCATTTTATCACATTTTAGTGGTTCACTTGTTTTATGACTAAATTATGAATCTTTTATAAATTATATTAAGAGGAATAGACTTCATTTTTAAAAGCGGGATATCAAAATTATCATAGGGATAAATTTTGGTTTTTTTTGAAAATATTTATCTTCTATTGAAAAGTGAAAAATGTCAATTTTTCTAAAATTTTCATTTCGTTATTTTAATATTATATTTATGATAGGAATAGTCAACTCACATATTAATATATATATATAATTTTTTTATCTTTTAAATGAAAATATAGTATATTTATATCTTTGAATGTGAAAATAATGGTTTTAAAAATTATATGTTCTATGTTGGTATTTTTATGAGATGTAAATAATTATATATAATTTGATAATCAATATAACAATATAATATAAAATTTATTTAATGTAAATATATTCAATAATATTTTTTTCTTAGTATTTTTGGATAATTTATGAGACCTTATTTATTTTTTCAATGTGTCAAAAACATTATAATATTAATATCAGTGTTTTTATAGTAAATTTTGATTCTATTTGAAATGATTATTTATCATATTATGAAAATTACTTTCATAAAAATAGTTATTTTTTGAACCATACTTGTCAAATAATCATGAGGGTAATTTATTGGTAATTTTCTATAATAGTCGATATTTTTTTATAGTGAAATATGGTTATTTACGGTGTAAGCTAATACATTATTTTTTGGGCCATATAGTATTTATGCCTGATTTAATCCCATATTCCCAAAAAATGATTCATTTTTTTAATAAAATTAGTGGAAATTATCAATATATTAATTTTCATGATCCAAAATAATAAGAAAATGAATAAATTTTTCAAAAAACACCCCTCTCGACTATAAATAACACCCCTCACCACCACTTATCCTCAAACCTTTTAATCCTTGAAGATTGTCCAATTTCTACCCAATAATCTCCTAAATTCTCTTACATAGGTACATGAGTAATTGGTCTCACTCAAAGAAAAAACTCATGTCCCTCAATGATGTTCTCATGGAGTTGAAATTCAAGAGGTAAAATCTTCTTTCGTTGCCCTTTTTTTCAATTTCATTTCATTTTATATCCTCCAAAAACATCCTGTATATAAAAATTAATTATAACTCTAGTGTCTCATAAATGAAATAATTTTTCATTTTCAATGTAAAATACACACTCAGAGCTCTTTTCATCATTAATTTATTCTAAAAATGAAAAGAATATCCACGAGGTACTAATTTACTACCTTCGTTGGCGGCATGTTTTCATTTTCCAATCCATCCTTTAAGATTGTTCATAAAATATTGATTGTGGTTAAAACTGATTATTATATATTAATTACATATTATTTAATTTTATGGAACTAGTATAAAAAAACAATATTATTTAACAAGATAAAAAAAATTGCAATGACCAAAATCGGCAAAATAATCTGGCCGATTATCACTAAATTATTATATAAAGATTCATCATCCCCCCAAATAACCAATTGATTTATATATACATGTAATTTTTTTATGTTAATTAATAACATATAGTACTAATTCTAGATAAATATTCCCATTTCAAATTATCTTTCAAACAAGTATCTAGGTGAACCAATCATGAAAACCAAGTAAAAGACCTCCCATGAATGATAGAATTTTATATTATATTTCACTGAAAAGGCCATAAATAAACTTAATAAAATTTTAATAAATTTAGTTAATATTAAATGGGTTATTAAATAATATATTAATGGATCTAATTTCAATATAAACAAATTTAATTTATAGTATAGAACACATTTAATCATAATGTAAGGGTTTTCTCATCTGACATTCATTTTTGTAAGATATGACTTATTCACCACTATTTACTCTTTGTGTTGCTTTTATAAATCCAATTTATGATTCATATAATAAATATATTTATATTTATATTTTTCAATGTTTCATTTTAGGATCATTAATTCTATGGGGCCCACACTTTGATTGTTTTGAAAGTGGTAATGGATTATTTGTGATCCTTCATTTTTCATTTATGATAAGTTTTCTCTATATTTACCACAATTATATTATTAGATAATTTTATTTAATTATTCGAAATTATATTTTTATTTTTCAAAATCAGTTATAAAGATAATTTTAAAATTATTTTATAGGGAAATAAATGTTTTTCAGTGTTTCCTTTTCAATTCCTCTTGATAAGCTAGCCCGATTGAATGGAACGTTCTAATTTAATACCCCTTTTCAAGTATACTCTATAATATATTTTATGTCACTAATTATTTTAAAAAATAAAAAAAATTCATTATAAAAAGTTATAGTTAATTTATATTTTTTTAATCAATTAACTATTGGTCTGTTTCAAAGGATCATAAATATTTTCCCTTAAACTAGAATAAATTTACTCATTTCTACTATTTCCTAAAAATATATTGTACACCATTACACTTCATCTGGAAATCATTTATCTCTTAAAATAATTTAACTAACCTTAAATTTTCTTTTCATGTATTTTCATGTTTACAATATGATTTTATTACAAAAAATATTTGTTTCCCAAATGAAATATTCATTCAAAATTAAAAGGGTATTTATCACAGGAATTTATCAATGAATTAATTAGAGTAATTTTGGATGTAATTATTGTTAAATTATTTCAAATTGGTATGGTATACCTTTATCTAATTATATATTTTTAATTAATTATTCACCATATGAGGAATTCATTATAAAAATTAATTGATAGGTTGGGCCAACTATAGCCCCTCAATTCATCAACAGGTAACATGAGATAAACTAGACTAGGATTTTTCCAAGGACTTACTGTTTTTTGTAGAATTATTAGCTGAGGCCTTGATGGGTTTTTTATGATGTATGGAATTATGTGTTCTGTCATTAGGAAATTATTTATTAATAATTAATTTTATTATTTGACAGGTAGAATATATATTGTTATGTCTCATTATTATATGATTATTTATATGGAATTAATCAACCAGTTTAATTCCTCCCATTTTCTGCTCTGTATTTTGAGTAAATGGAATTTTTTTAATTTAATCACCATTACATACATGTTCATACTTTTCTATAATAGTATCAACTATATTTCATACCATTAATGGGCACTAGAGATTTCCAATTTCTTGTGTTTTATTTTCCCAGGATATAAAGATGTGTATTATGAATAACTAGTAGCGATAATATAGGATTTTATTGGTGCTTAAAATGGAGTTTATTTTATCCCATTAATTTATTAATGTAAATCATATGTATGTATCAGGTTTTTAGAAACTATTGAACTATTTGGTCCTTCACTATTTGATTTCCTTTTTTATTATACCAATGTAATAAAATATGGAACCAGCATGGGGCTATTTGGTCGGGTTATTTACAGTTGGTATTAGATAATGTTTATTAGATTCCATGGATACAATATTAAGAAAATATAGATTTGGAAACATAACTTTAAGGTGTAATTTTTTGATAATAATGGAATATCATCTGAGAAATTTGATAAGGTTGATATTGTGAGGGTCTTCCAGGAAATAAAACACTGTCTGGATATTACATGTGGACATGGTTCTGGAACAGATTTACCAAGGGGTAACAACTAAGAGATGGTATGTAGAGCATGAATCAACATAACATGGTAATGAAAATGTGACTTACTTTTCACCTATATTAACACTATTAGGGGATATACATAGGTTAATTCATATTTTATTAAAAACCATTATGAAATATTCAAAAGTATACATGAATCCAAAGAAAGCATGTATAGAATTTTAAGATTGGATACACATGATTTTTAATCCATTTACATGATGTATTTCATAGGTTTGGGGATTAAATATTATTTTTCATAATTTTTAGATCTAATCATGGTATTCTATTGTTTAAAAATGGTTTCTAGTAGATGGAATGATAAACACATCAATGTATTAATCCAAAGAGTTATAATGACCATTTATTTGATTGGTTTAATCAATTATTTATAAGGGAAGTGGTCAAACAAATTATTATCATAATATTTAGAAATAATATCAGGTTTTAATAAGATAGAGAAATAATTATCCATAACATATGGCTTCAAAGGGAAGAAAGAGAAGAAGTGGAATGATGGGGAAGTGATAGATTAATGGAATACGATAAAGAATTATTTTCCCACATGTGATAATTTTGAAAGGAAACGCCTTAGTATATTATTAAGTGGAAATGGAGACTTATTCATGTTTGAATAAATTGGCCACCACACTCAAGATTGTACGGAATGGAAATTAATTTCCAATGTTTAATGCTTCAACTATAAGGAGATGTGACACTATGAAAATCAATTTCCCACACCATAGATGAATATACCTCAAAAGAGGATAATGAACCATCAACATGCATATAATAATACTACAAATAGATTGGAATAATTAATATTATTTAATTCAATTATATTAATTATTTAATTTATGAATTTACTCAATAATGATATAATAATATGAATCATGAGATATCTAAGGACTATACTCTATTAATTCTTCAATATGGATTTAGAAGAATGAATGTTTTCAATATGGTTTTATAGTGATCATGGTATTCATATATTTGGTATATGTGATTAATAGATACATTATATTGGGAATATTATTTTATGTTTATTTTGTTAATTTAGTGACATTCATTCTATTTTTTTGTTGTCGAATGTGGAGAGACATGTTTAAGATGAGCATTAAGATTATCTACTTATAAAAAATTTCAATTTTAAAATTGGAAATTATTGTTCAATGAAAATAGATTGAAACACATCAAAAAGTTGAAAATATGATTATAACATTGTATGTAATAATGTATGTTTATTTTATAATGTAACTTTCTAAATATATAAATAATCCCTTAACTCTAGGAAAATGACATCAAAACAAAATGCATTATCTTTTTAGTTTTCTTTTTGAGAAATCAATGGCCATTTAACCGATCACATGATTTATGGTCTTTGAAGGGTAAATATCTAAGGAACATGTTTGATATCACTCCCACTAAAAACATGATAGTTATATTTATAACCCATATCCATTTAAGCACATTCCACAAATTATTTTCTACATGAAATCCTAGTTTTTTGGGGACTTCAAATTCTCTATTCCCTATTATTAAGGGGTTATTTTATTAAACCTATTTATGATGTCCATTTCCCATAAATAGATTTACAATTATCAACATTTTATATTCAATGTACTGTTTCAAATTGCGTTTATTGAATTTGTTTAAGTAGTGGTTAATTTAACACCCAAATATTTTACAGTTGGTCACATTTAAATTTATTGTCTTTGATACTCTACATTACATAGAACACTGAGCTTAGAAAAATGATTACATATTAATTTGATAGATATAACCTATCCATTTGAATTTTAGTTATGAATGAGATTATATATATTATGAAAATATAGATTAAAATAATTATAAATTAATTCATTAGTTACCAATTTTTTGGAAATGAAAATAAAAATAAATTGACATAAGAGATGTCTTAATATAAAAAAATTATTTTTAATCAACAAAATTGAATTTTGTATTACTAAGATTAACGAATCAAAATTACTGAATTATACTAATTAAACCTATATATTAAATATTCAGTCATATTTTATTAAATTGAAAAAATAATTTCGATAGGCTTAATAATTATATAAATTAAATTTTACACATAAAAGACAATATATCCAAAATTTAATTTTAAAACATTTAATGGAGAAATTGTTTTGAAAGTAAATTTTGAAACATTAATAAATTATATCTGACAAAAAAATCATTTTTAAAATTGGAATGTAAAATTTATCTTAGGATGTCATTTTTTTATTTTTAAGAAAACATTTAATTTCCAGTGAATAGTGAAAAAATTCCATTTTTATAAACCATCCATTTTGGTTATATTCATAGAAACATAACATATGGATTTATATATGAAAATTATATATAAAATACATAATAATGCAGTATATCTATATTATGCAATAAGTAATGAAGTATTTTAAAAATTATATGTTTAGTGTTCATTTTGTTGTGAATCAAAAAAATTTACTTCATTATTTTAAATAATATAATGATTTAAAAGTAAAATATTTTCCTAAAAAAGGGTTAGTAATTTATAATTTTTTATTTTATTATTATAACATAATTTTATGAGACTTTTATTGACTTTTTAAAGTGTCATAAAAACCGTTATAATATTTAAATATATATTTTTTTGTAAATGATGATTTTATTATAAAATATAATATATATTATTTATAAATTTATTTTAAAATAATGGAGTTAATTTTTGAAAAATACATGTAGAAAAATTATTTGGGTGAATTTTTGGGATTTTTCTAAAGTATTTTATTTTTTTGTAAATTGTAAAAGACGATAATATAGGGTATAAATTAAATATATGATTAATTGTGTCATAGATTATGTATGGATAATGTAAGCCAACTATATATTAATATAATTAATTAATTTAAAAAATTTAGTGATAATTATTAAAACAATTCATATTCTTTTTCAAAAAAAAACAAATGTAGAAAATATTAAAAAAACACCCTCTCTGCCATTATAAATATCTCCCCTCACCACATGTTCTCTTCACATCTCTTAAACCCTGAGGATTGTAAAATTCATACACAATAATATCCCAAAGTCACTAATTGAAATCCAGGTTCCTTTTATCAACAAAAGGCCAATCCCAATTGCCCTAAGGTGGTTCAGAAGGAGATGGAATTCAAGTGTTAAAATGCTATTTTGTTTCTCTTTATTTTATATTCAATTTCAATCCCTTGATTATTCATCCATAGACTCTTCTATAAAAACATGAATTAAAAAAATTATTATATATATATTTTAATTTTATTATTTCATTGGTAAACCCACCATCATGAATTTTTTCTTCTTCCATTCATGTTAAAAATGAAAAAATCTCATATGAGGTGTTGATTTACCACATTTGTGTGCAACTTGTTTTCGTTTTCCAAATCTGACATTAATTATTTAAAAAAAGATTATTATTAAAAAAAAATTATTATATATGTATTAAAAAATATTTAATGTTCTAGAAAAATTATAAATAAATAATATTAATTAGTTAAACAAAACTAGTTTGTGATGATCAAAAAATGACAAAATAGTCAAAACCATTATCAATAATGTCTAATCTAATGATTCATACTGACCACAAATAACCAGATGACTTATATAAAAATTTAATATTAAGGATTTAATTTAATTAAACATAATATCAATTTTGTTTAACTATACCCATTTCACGTGATTGTTTGTACATGTATACAAGTGATCCATTCATTAAAACTAGGGTAAAAACACATTCGAATTACAAAATTAATTAATATCCCTCAGCAAAAAGTCCATAAATGAACACAATAAAATTATAATAAATCAAAAATATTGTTTATATATTTTGAAATAAAAAAATAATTAATATAATTTCATTATCACGGATGTTATGTACAAGTGAAGAACGCTTATAGACATCGGTATGAGTTATCTCATATCACTTTTATTTTTTAGAGATATGCATGTTTCAACACTATTTCTTATGTGTGGTGTATATATACTTCCTTTAGATAGATCATATAATTAATATATTTATCACAATTGTATTCAATGTTCCATTTTATGATCATTAATTATCTAAGGTACACAGTTTTACTATTTGGAATGTGGTAATGGATTCTACCCGAACCTCCATTTTTCACTCAGGTTACTCTTTCAATCTATTTACCCTTTTGTAATTATTCATTTTTATATAATTTTTCTACATTATATTTATATTTTAAAAACTCATGTATCCAAATAATTTTATCTTTATTTAGTGGTTAAATATAAGTTTTTAAATGTTCCTTTTTCAATTCATCCTGATAAGTAACACCAATTTTAGAGAACATTCCAATTTCATTGCAATTTCCATGTATGATCCACGATCTATTTTAAGGCACAAATATTTTTATAAAACCACACTTCAAATGACTAAAAAACTATATCAGTTAATATCTGGTTTTATGTAAAAATAATATTCCCAATACTTTTTTAAAATCCCTTTAACATTTTCCCTTAAACTGAACTAAACAGGATCATTTCTAACATTTCATAAAAGATCTTTTTACATGTATTTCATTTCCCGATATATACTTGTTTACAATATTTTTTTATGAAAAATATAATGGATTTTATAAAATTAACCTTATTTCTAAAGTAAAAGGGTATATCTCTTTTGAATTTATCAGTGATTTTATTATAGTATTTGAATCTATGATTATGATAAAATAATTTCAACATGGAATGGTAAATTATGATTTGAATATATAATTTGAAATAGATTATTCATCATAACAGGAATTCACTAGACATACTAAGTTACAGGCGGTTCCCACAATATCCCCTTAATGCATTGAGAGGACTAATGAGGCATATTAGACCTTGTTTTAGTAGTGGGCTTACCAATTTATATAGAAATCATGGTCAAATACTTTTTAGTTTATTTACGATTTCTTTAATTATTCATTATTTTATTTTTATATTTCTAATTGATAAAAGATTTGAGTTTTTTAATTATAGAATATCTATCTTTAAGTTTCATTCTTCTTTGATTATTTGTATTTCATTATTAAATTTTTATTATTCCTACTATTTTATGCTCATGTTATTTACTAAATAACTTTTTTATGTTAATAACCTTTCAATAATAATTTATTATTGTTTATAATAACTTCCATCTTATTTCTTACCCTTACTGAGAATCTGAGCTCACCCCATTCATATGTTTTATTTTTCCCCACGATGCGAAGATCTGTATTATGAATGACTTGTAAGGATAATATAAGACATTATTGGTGTTTACAATGTTGTTGATTATTATTTTCCTTTCAAGATTAAATGTAAAATTTGAGTATGTATATCATTTTCCCAAGATAATAAATTATCCATTATTTTGAGATTTGAGTTCCCTGTTTATTATACAAATGTAATAATATGAGGCATCAGCTCCGAGATACTAGGGTCAGTATCATTACAAATATATTTTGAAATATTTATAGATAATTATATATATATAATTATATATATTTAAATTTACTATTATATATTTTTATAAATATATATATATATAATAATATAATTATATATATAATTATAAATATAACTATTAAATTTCTTATTTATATATATTTATATTAATTTTACAATTATATAAATATATATTTTAAAAATATATTTATATATGATTGAAAATATATTTATATAATTATATATAGTTATATATTTACTTAAAAGCCATAGTCATGAATTTGGAGACCAAATGCATGATCATAAATTTTCTAATAAGAAAGGGAAGCATACAAAAGGAACAATCAAGCATAGTACAAACTGTCCACACCATAACAAGTAGTTATATCCAAGAATTCCCATTATTTCACATGTTTCTAGGCCATCGTCCCATTACCTTGGGGTGCCAACATCTCTACCCCGTCTTCTATTTTGAGGGAACTAGTTCCTCTTCTCTTGCTGATTTAGAAGATTCCTCCTCAAAATATAAAATTCTAAATTTCCTAGATAGATCCCAAAAATAAATCTTTGGAATGAATTGGAATCCTTCATCAATGATTAAATATATTTATATATTTATATTCATATTTTTTAATATATTATTATATATTATTATAAATATAATTAATATTTTTATTAATTAAATATATTTATCATATTTATATATTTATATAAATAAATATATGGATTTGAAATTATAATTCAAATTAATATATTTATTATTTTTTGTATATAATTATAAAAATAGTTATATATATTTGTATACTGTTATAAATAAATAAATAAATATATATATATATATAAATTTATATATAATTATATATACGTATATAATTATATATATATATATTTATTAATATTTAAATAAATATAAATATAAATATAAATATAAATTTATTATATAATATATTTATTATAATTTTATTATTACTTAAAAATATAATTGTTACATTATAATCTTATAAATAAATAAATATATATATATATATGTGTGTAAATTTATAATTCACTATTTACATTAAAAATTAGTAAAAAGTTCATTTAAATTGATTAAATATAAATTTCCAACATATTTTAAATGATAAAACACAACAAACAGAAATAATAAAATATTATTTATATAATTTACTAACATATTGAATATATTACATTTATATTAAATAAATATACCTTTAAATAAAGATTAAAAAATAATAAAATATATATTTTAATAATTAATGAATACATAATAATAAAAGACTAAATGAAATGCGATAAATCACAAAAATAATAAAAAGAAAATTAGTACCATTTGTGTGAATTAAAATGCATAAAATGATGAAAATGATTAAATAGAGGATATTAATTATATTAATAAAATAATTTTTTAAAAAAATTATATAATCTATATTAAAATATTAATAATTATACTAAAACAAATATAATAAAATAAAATAAAATTAACCTCACACACTTATATATTCAGTATGTATTGATTAAATTAAATTAATATTAAAAATGAATAAATACTAAAAATAGTTTAAATTGTGAGTTTTTAAAAAAATATTAAATTAATAAAAAGACTTTCTCATAGTCATATAGGTACACTTGAAAAACATATATATGTACACATTAAAATACACACACACACACACACATATACAACACATACACAGAAATAGATTGAGTTATACATATGTACACGTATATTATGTTATTACAAATAAATAAAAATATATATTTAAATAAATATATTGAATAATATATTATATAATTGATAAAATAAAATATTATTTTATTATATATACTTTATTTACATAAACATTTTGTAATTAACGTATACTAATATACAATTTTACTTATATATATTAGAGGAATTTATATGCATTATATTATAAAAAAGATTCATTTTAATGAAAAATTATAAAAATAATAATATTATTTAATATACATTGTAATATATTATTCATTTAATAATATATAAGTATATATATATATATATATGAATTAAATTACTCACTTTGTCAATTATGAGTTCTAGAAAAAAGAAATGAATATGGTGCCCTTTAATCTGTGATTTTTCTAGTATTGATTAAAGAATATTTTATTTGTGGTTTTCTAGCGAAGATAAAGAACCCACCACATTTATCATTGATTTTTGACTATTGGTGTTAATGTTTTTTGTTTAAAATAGCATGATCAGTGGTAGTGTGGTTTTCCATGCATTGTATGAAAATAAGAGAAATAGTGGAATCTAATTCAATTCCAATTTTCATTGTTAGAACATGATTTGGAATATCATGTATTATAGTAATGAGATGGTGTTTTAATGGGTTCATACTACTACAAAATTAGTGCATATTTTGTAAAATATTGGTACCAAACCACTTGTCTTATTAAACATGATAAAATTAAAATTTCTTCTAGATTTATTACGAGGTTGTACAATTATTCCCCTATCATTCCCTTGTGTGATCGTGAATCATTTACCCATTCCTTCTAATCCTTCAACCCCTTCAAGATGGTATTTTTGTTGGACCATTAAATTATTCAAGTCATTTCATTGACACTAGTGTCCTATGATGATCATCTCCCCTTTCCACTATAAAATATTATTCTCATGAAGGGGTTATTATTCCAATTACATTACAGAATTATTGAATTAGACATCAGTGATTGATATTACACTATTCATGGTAAGATGGTAACCTAAGACATTATCATTATTTTTATAGAGGTGGTGTTTTGGTAAAATACCAAAACACAAAATTTATTATAAAGTAAAGAACAAGAGAGGATTGCATGATTCTAAAATAGGGAATTTTTTTAACATCCCTGACATAAAGAGGAAGTAACTCAGGAGTAAGGTCATCCCTCTAGGAAAACTTGTGATTAACTCCCATGTTGGAAAGTACATTAGCGAGATTGTTTGATTCCCATTAGGTATTGTTGGGAATGATGTTGAGATCCGATAGAGAGTGTAAACAATCTATCCAACAGGGTGTGAGAGTCCAAGCTAGGTGAACGATGCCATTCAAAATGGTCTGGACTATTGTAGTTGCGTTGATCTCGATCCATATGTTGTCCTAGTTATGTCCCTTGGAAAAAGAAGTAGCGTGAATCACACTTATCATCTCGGCTTATAGGGAAGAAGCGAAGCCGGAGGAGAAATAGAAACAACTTATAACATGGTCCAGATTGTTTTTGAATATGGAACCACATCCCACAGGGCTTGGGTTGCCATTAGAATCCCAATAAATGTTGATTTTAATCTAACCTGGAGGTGATGCTTTCCAAAATACATCCATGGAATATTTAGGTTGAGGGTACCTCCAATCTACACTAATGCGTCTCAGAATCCCAAGATCTGTAACTGAGTTGTTGCAATGATCCTTATGTAGTAGAGAAGCCATCCGAATAGCATTGAAAATTCTCATTTTACAAACATTAACCTTAAAAGAGTTATTGGCATAAATAAAAAGATTTTTTCCATACCAGATCACATTTAAGAGTTCCACTGCGGCTGAAATTAAGAGATTCCTGATTTGTGGGGAGTCAGGTAAGTCCATACATCGCTGAAAATGAGTTGTTATAAAGCTATAAGGTATCCATCTACACTCAAAAATATTAAAATTTTATTTCCAAAGGGCAGTTTCCATAACAAAAGAAAGGAAGAGGTGATTAATATCCTCAGGATACTGATTACACGTACGACATTTTGAACAGTGATTAATCCCAAAGGATTGTAAATAGTGATTAGTGGGATGCCTTCCATGACCAATACGCCAAATGATATTGATTCTCGAGGGCTTTAACCAAGTTTAAAAAAAATTAACCAGCTTAAATTATTATCAGCTTTGTTGAATAAATGGTTATAGTATCTTTTTGAGTCAAGCATACCATTATAAGCAGGTTCCCAAATTAGAATATCATTGATAATAGTGCAGGGATATCTGTCAACCACATGACTTATATTGTCGGGATATCAAGGATTTTAAATTTGTAAAATGTCCTTGATGGTATCATTAGTATGGTTTTGATGTTTTGTGTTAGGCTCCAAAGAGATGAGGGGAGTACCAGTTCAGTTATCCAGCCAAATATTTAAGCAATAATCTTTGCTAGTTATCCATCTGGAGTTTGTAATAATAGAAACAAATGTATTCCTGATTGAGGTCTAGATAAAGAAGGTCAAATAATTGAATTTTTTTTCTTAATTTATCAAGGAAGAAAGACTTAAGATAATCAATGGAAGGTTAATTATTGTGGATGAGGTTCCAAATGAGCTTTGCATGAATGGATTCATTAAAAATTTTGATGTTTTTTATGCCAATGCTACCTTTTTGAATTGGTGTGCAACAAGAGGACCAAGGTACCGTAACTATTTTTATCTCAAGACTTATCCATATATAGAATTTTTTTAATGGACGCGTTAATGCGTTTCAGAAGAATAACCGACCATTTTATGATTTTCAGGTAGTAGACTAGTCTGGAGACAAATGTAGATTGGAGTAGGCAAATTCTTCCAACCATAGAGAGTTTTATACCTTTCCAAGATGAGAGTTGTTGAAGGCTTTGATCAATGATGTGATAAAAATAGATAGTCTTAGGACTACCACAAAATATAGGGACTCTAAGATAAGTGAATGGTAGAGAACCCTCCTTGATCCCCAAATTACAGATAATGTCCCATTTTCTACTAGGGGGATATCCTTTTCCAAAGTAAATAAAATATTTATGCCAACTGACATGTTGACCAGACACATATTTATAGTGATTGAGAATTATTTTAAGGTTATTAATGTTTCTTTTTCCCCCTGAAGAAATAAAATAATGTCATCAGCATATAGAAGATGTGAGGGGGCTTTCATGTTTCTGGAGGAAATGATCTGTTTGATCTTGACTAGCTCCACAGACTGATTGAGTAACCCACTCAAATAGTATTCAAAAATTTAGAAGAGAATAGTAGAGAGAGGGTCTCCTTTCCTGACCCCCATAGAAAATTTGAAATATCCTCTAGGGGAACCATTTATGAAAATGGAAATATGAGTTGAGTTAAAAAGTGTTTTAATTATTTTGATAAAGGTGTCATTAAAAAAATGTGTCAGGAACATAAAAATAATGTTCCAATCAATGGTATCAAAATACATTGTAATTTCAAGATTAATGGAAACATTCCCACCACATATTTTTTTGTTTAAATGGTTGGTGGTTTTTGAGGCAAGGAAAATGCATTCTTAAATTGATCATCCTTTTATAAAACCAAATTGGTTCAAAGAGACTATTATATTTATGATGGAAGAGATTATATTAGAAATAATTTTAGTGATAATATAGAGAAGAAAATTTATGAGATCAATGACTCTAAAGGGATTTATTTCATCAGAAATCTCCATTTTAGGAATAAGAGTATGAAATTGGGAGTTTAAACCATGAGGTATACCGCCTCTAGAAAATAATGTTTTAATCAAGTGATAGAAATCATCATGAATAATATCCCAATACGTTTGATGAAACCCATTATTAAAACAATAAGGTCTAAGAGCACTGTCAGGGATGACGCTAAAGACGGTTTCATTTATTTCATGTTATAATGGGATGTTATTAAGTAAATAGTTATCATCTCCAAACACCATTGTTGGAATGACATCATGGAGAAGATTGCTATCAATGCTAGGACCATTGAAGGTGTGAGAGATGTAGGAGACCAAAAAGTTGGCAATAGCTTCATCAGTGTTAATAAGATGCCTCTCATTTCTAAGATAGGCCAGAGGCTTAAAATCCTTTCTCACTTTATGAAGAGAGTTATCAAACATAGTGTTCCTAGCTCTATCATTGAGCCATTTGGATTTAATGCTTTGTTTTTTGAGGCTATCCTTAAATTTTAGTAATGTGACCAACTTAGAAGAAATGTTGATTTCATACTGGGAATTATTGATGATATTTGAGGAGGTATTTGTATTTTTGATTTGAGTGAGTTCATTCTCCAGGAAGATAATTTCATTTTCTATTTATTTAAATTTATTTTTACAGCAATTCTTTAAGACTTTCTTGATAATTTTCAACATCAGAGGACAAAAAAAGGGTCTTTATGATCATACATATTAGTCAAGGAGTTCTTGTTAATCTTCACATTGTCAGGATCTGAGGACTAAGCATTGTTATATTTGAAAGGAAGCCTAGGACTGATGATATTATGGGAGAAATTAATCAATATACAGTCGTGATTAGAGCCAACATTCATTAGAGTGATGCATGAAATGTTTTCCCATATTTTTAGGGATTTATAATTAGATAAACCCCTATCGAGCTTACTGGCCACGACCCTATTATAATGGTGTCTATACCAGGTAAATTTGGCACCTATTAAATTTACCTCAATGAGAGTATTAGTTTCAATGAAAAATTTTAATTCTCTAGAGGAAATATTGGAGTGATACTGGCCTAATTTCTCAATAGGGGCTAAAATGGAATTGATGTCCCCAACTATGCACCAAGGATTTTGAATAGTGCTACTAAGTTGAGTGTGCTCATTCTCGAGGGGCCTCCTATTTTGATATTAGTTATTAGCATAGAGGAATGTAATAAAAGTAAGAGAATGTTCAAATATGGAATCACAAGTAAAGCATTGATTCATGATATTATGAATGTTAACATTTTTAATGGAATAATGAGAAAACATCCAGATGGTTTCAACAACCTTACCATTATTAGAAGCTCATAGAAAGGAATATCTAGAATGACATAGATGCATGAATTTAGAAGCATAGTTAATTTTTGGTACAACAATAGGGAACAAACAAGGGCGGTGAGTGCTAATAAATATTTTTAATATGTTAAAGGTTTTAGGGTTGGAAATTCCCTAATAATTCTAGAAAAAAGATTCATTTGGACCTATTTTTAGTGGGGATGTCCCCTTTTGTTTTTTACCCAGTTAAAATTTCCCTGTTTGTGATTCAAGAAGTCAGGTTTTGATTACAGCTTTCGTGGTTCGCCTGTGCAGAGGAGGCCAAAGAGGTGTAAGTAGCACCTGTATTTAGAATTAAAAGAGAATCAATATCACCTAGAGGGTATGGAGATGAGCCCACCTGCTTTTCATGATTTCAATTAGGATCGGTTTGGACAGGTGTGCTGTAGAACATCTTAATAACAGATTCTTTGTCCTAAACTATATGACAGTTAGGATATGAAAGGTGGAAAACCGTACTTTATATCTCCCTAGGCTACAAAGAACCATCAATATGGACAACAACACATTATTATTGATTACCCATGCTATCTTGGAGGGCAGGGATGGATCCAGGCTCAAAAAGGATAGAGGAATTATTTTGTTCATCTAGTGGGAGCTTGGGCTCAATGTTGGAAATTTGAGCATAAGGGGAAATGAATTCAAGAGAAACAGGGATGAGACGGGGTTTATGATCAGTGCAAGGCTGGTCTACTTTTTTTTAATGGTCTAGGTGAGCATTCACCCCTACAAACAGCATTCACCCATTTCTCCTCTTTCCTCCTAGATGAGTCAGGTTTGTCAAAAGCATGTTCTTTATTCTAGTTACTTTCAATTTTAGTCCATTTATAATAATTAAGATGAGGGGATTAATTGTGCACAATCCAAAAATTGAGGACAGAGTGTCCTATAATTTTTCAATAATTAGAGTAGGGGAAGCCTTTCATACTCAATTTTCACCATGGACCTATACTCATTAGCATTGAACAGAATAGACGGTGGGAGCGTACTTTCAAGAATAACCTTAATCATAACTCGAGAAAAGATACCTAGGTTTCCATTTAGTGTTCTTTGATCAATATTTGGGGTGGGGGTAACAATACAAGATGATAAATCATTAAGAATTTCTGAGTGCCAGAAAAACCAATTAAGGTTGTGTAGCAAAACCCATGCATGAGCTGTGGTGTTCCTATGGTTGTTAGGATTGAAAAACAAATCCCATTTAGAAAGACGATGGAAACCAGGTTTCAATTGAAGATTACCTAATTTCTAATCTTTATCAAGATAATTTTGCGTAGAAATATGAATGTGAAAGAATGACATACCGATCGAGACCAGTTTCCAATTCGAGAATCCCCATCATATTGCAATTCAAGTCTTTAAATTAGAATAAGACCAGGGTTTGTGGCCTTTGAGGTAGAAAACTAGACCCATAATTGAAAACATACAGAGTTGAGTACGCTCATGTAGAACAACTAGGTCAGCTTCAATGGAAAAGCTTCCATCCTCTATTTGCTTTATCCATGGTGGCTTCATTAAGGGGTGATCTGAACCCTTCAAAGCGTTGAGAAAGGAAATACCTTTGATCCTTATATTCGTTGCTAGTAATGGTTCGGTTTTTTTCATTATTTTGGTTTTCCATACATTATATTTTGGGATCTTTATTATTTTATAAATATAATATACTTTTTATTCTTTGTGAGAAGTATGTTGAGGTTGGTGCTTTCACTTAATTTAAGGATGGGGATGGGAGACAGACCATTGTGGCATTGTTTTGTATGGTTCTATATTGATAATGGTTATTAGTGATAAATTCATCATTATTTGATTTTATACAAAATTTTATATTATTTATAGTCTATTATAATTTTTCTATTGTGTTATTTTCTACCATGTTGGTATCTAGATCATGGGAAGAGATAGGTTGGGATGAGGTGGGATTTGAATGTTCTTGGAAACTACATTCATCTTATGTTATTTATTTGTAAAATTCATGTAAAATTGTATGTTATAAAATGCATAGGCCTTAGGGACTATGTTTCTTTTTTTTTTCATGTGAATGCTTGTACACTCCAAGGAGTCTTGTTTCCTTGGTTAATTTAATTTAATTTAATAATTATTATTACATTAAATTTTTTATTTAAATGAATGAGTGTCATGGGTCTCAGATAACCCTTTTTCATTAGACTGATCACTCATTAACTAATGTTTGTGGCTATGACTATTGGAATAACTCATTCCCTCTATATCAGTTCAGAATTCTCTCTATATAAAATGTGGTATAGGAAAACATGTATAGAAATTTGAGGAACCCTAAACCAAGTGATAGTGTTAGAAAAAGAAATTATAGTTGATCGAGGACATTGATGACCCTATCATGCATTTCAGATGTCCGAGATCATTATGGTGAGGGAGGAAGAAAGATCATATCATGTCAGAAGATATCATACATGGTCAAATTTACTTTTCCATAATTGGATTGGATTGGATTAGATGAATGATCTTCAGTTATCATAAGGATCGAGATATTTCATGGGGAATATAATGTGGGTTAACCTTGTGAAAAGAACATGTGTAGTCACTAATAGTAATTCTTCCCTATTAATGAAGAAATTGGACTCATATTCCATAATTTATCATTATTCTACTTGGGAAAAACTGAGATCAGTGAGCTTTGTGATGTTGTATCCGCATTACAGAAAATGATGAGACCTAGTGGGTGATCTAATTGTTTAACTGCCCCTGAGTAGCTGTGTTTTAGATGGGAACACGTGTCACCATTAAACCAGTATTGAGGTGGTAAGCCTGAAGTTGCTTTGGATTATGATGATGAAAAAGGGTGTTCATGAATCCATTGTTTTTTATCCTTTTTTGGTAGGTTAAGTAAAGATCCCATAATGATAATGTTTCAAGGGTAGTTTCATTTTATAAGGGGACATGTACAGGGTTGGGTTCTATGATTAGAGTCATATTTTTATATTAGAGATTACATGAAGTGGGATCTCATTAATAGAGCTTCCATGGATTTATAACTCTTATATAGTAATGGGTAACATGGATTTAACGTTTTATGGTAGTAATAATTTGAAATAGGTCTGTGTAGTTAGAGGGAAATGGTTATAGATACAACATAATTATGACCATGTCTATATTCTACCACCAGACTGATTCTTGGTGTTATAGATATATAGTTATGGTTTCTATGGATTTCACATTGGATGAACATGCTAGT
Organism: Viscum album; assembly: GCA_963277665.1. NCBI lineage: Eukaryota > Viridiplantae > Streptophyta > Magnoliopsida > Santalales > Viscaceae > Viscum > Viscum album. Next base: position 1,642,446,330 of record OY728122.1, on the reverse strand, counting down.
ATGAGAAAAATCAATGTATTTATTGAGATATTGTTATTACAGCCTCATATTTAGGTAAAGAATAAGGGATTTTCACATGACTATTGTAATGGGTACTATGTATTTTGAGTTGGAAGCAATGAATATTGTTGGATGGGTCTAGAAAGTCATCAATGTATGGTTAGAGATACCTCTTATTAGTGTTTGATTCATATAGTGTATTACCATGAATTTGTATCTTTGATGATTTGAATATATTTGGACCAAGACATGGATTCATGACGTTTTGTTTGGGATGCCATGGATTTAGGTCCCATATGTTACATGAGATTCACATTTATCGTGATGTGTTTAGAGACACCCCTTCACTACCTAAAACATTTATATTTTATTAGGATCCTAGAACTATAGAATGATAGTTTCTTTATTTATCATTTTCCTTATGTTTATATTTATCTTACTGAAACACATCATATGGAAATATAATATCATATCATAGTTTTTCCATTCAATTTTAGGTGGCTCCCTACATAGTTATGTATTGACACCCTTGTCTATACATCATTGAATATAGGTACATGAGAAGTAATCATGTGGTTATTATAGACAGTTTTTTGTGTCGAGGAATCAGGTATAATGATCTATATTTATATAAAAAAAATTAGAAATGGATAATGGGATCATTTTTAAATGAAATATATCATTATTATAGTGTTCTTATTTCATTTTTTTCTTTTCAATTTTTATAATTAGTAGAATGGTTAGTCTGTTGTGTGTGTGATATTTTCATTTTGGCCTTTTTTGATATTATTTATATTCATTTGGTCTGGAATTTACTCCATTCACGTTGACATTATTTGTGATATATTTTATCATTTTATTTCATCGATAATTTGACACACTAATACAAGAAGTATTGTATCCCCATAATACCTTCCTAAAAAACATGTTACATGTTGGAGGTTTCTAAAATTATTGGATGGGTTCTTATAGTCATGTATTGACCACCATATTGGGAAGAAATTAGTGTTATGAGGTTGAGATATAGTATAGATTAGTATCAAAGGATAGATAATATTTATTTCATACAACATATGGATTTTTTTATAAAGGAAGAAATGGAATATGATGATGCTTGTGATGGAATAAAGGATAATGAATTTAGAAAAACTAGTTTTATAAGAATTACATGTTTATAGGTATATTAAATTTCTTTTTTGTTCTTTGATGATATGTTGTACATTGTTTTCACCTAATGTGACTCTCATGGATGATTGAATATCATGGTATGTAATTGAATTTATAGATCTTATTTCTTTTGAAAGAGGACACAAATTTTATTTGACTCATATTTTGTAAAGGAATAATCCTTCTCATGCAATATATATGGCACATAAAATTCATATGACATATATTTCTTCTTTTATATGAATTACTTATCTTTTGAGGATGAGTAGAATAATTTTTCAAAAACATAACTTATGATGTTTTCCTATATAAGTACATAAAGGGATTCTTCTAAACTGGGTCAGCCTGTATATGTTTCCCCTTCTAATTGTAGGTAATGTATATATATAATGTGATTCTTAGGATGTTGAAAACATAGTACCTTATGATATGATATAAACAGTGACCCTATTAGGTTAATGAAGCTATTAGATTCCCTTGATATAAATAAATTGGTGGAAGTCGGTGTTAAAGCCATCCATTTGTTATTCAAGTAACAACCAATATACTTTTTTTTTCTGAAATAGCATGGAATGAAATTCTTATTAACCAAATATTGTGTAATTTTTCCATTGGTATGGGACATATGGAATGACGTAATGAGGCATAAAAAAATTGGTATATGATACATGAATATATAGAGAGAAGTCATGTTGGTGGAAGCTTTAGGGAATCAGTGACCTCGGTGGAAAATAGATTCATCATATTGGAGATGTTGGTTAATAAAACAACATACATGAAATTCCATGAGAGGTATTTTTATAAGGATGATTTTTGTTTGGTATAGGTGGTTAGAAATAGATACCCTAACATGATATCTATGTATTAGGGCAATATGGGAGACATAGAGAGCCTTAGTCAGGTCAGGTACCATATAGATTTAGTGATAGGTTTGATTGGGGTGACCTATTATGGTAGTTTTCATGGTTTGGTTGTATTTTTAATGGATGATTAGAGGGGGTATGATTTTTTTAACCATTTCATAAGATGTGAAAAGCATTTAATGATATAATAATGGCTGTGAAATAGTTTCCTTGAGAGATATATCCTTAACATCTTGGGTATCAAAACTAGATTCTATGGATATGACTATGTTTTCTTCATGAAATGTGCATTTTGGGTTTTTATTTAATAGTATAGTTACGAAACTAGTTTAATCTCATGAGTTGAATGGAATTTAGTTGATAAAAGGTGTGTAGATGTGATTGAACCACCTTGGACTGAGGATGGGAACTTATGTAGTTGGAAATACCAAATGGTGTGGGTTGTCATGTGATAGATAAATCATGTAATGTGTAGAGTTCTAGTATGGAATAGTATTTCCAAGGGAGTGTATAACATTTCTAGGATGAGGATTCATAGATAAGGTTCATAAATTAAATTATAGTGATAAAAATTCTGTGAAAATGGGCCGATTAGTGCGATCAAAATTTACGGGATGGTACACCTAGACTATTGGATGAGTGAAAAATGTGTATTTTGGTTTTGGGATTGTTTCATTATGATTCTGGTGAATAAATTTACCATACTAATTAGGTATTTAATCATTAAATGATAAGTGAAATTTTTAATATGTTTTTGGCGGGTGTCTGAGTGTTGGTTTTTGGCATACTATAATTATGAAAAAGTATTTATGAGATCTAATTAAGAGAGCATCGATTCCAATGTTTAGATAATGTCAAATAAATTAGCCAATTGGATTTTTGAAAATATAATATCAACTAAATTCGGGGTCATACAACAAAGAATGTATAAGTATGATAATGATGGTCCTTTCAGAGTAATGGAATCATGATTAGTAAATGGACGATGTTTCGATAGTGGAAGCCAGTACTTTTAAGAAGACTCATCTAGAGTAGGTTTCAATACAAAATTCTTATATAATTATAATCATTTAGTTACAAATAACATTGGAAACATAAAATTAAATTTTAGGTGGTTTTACCAAAATTTGTTGTGGTTACATAAAGAAAATTCAATGTTACTATTTCATGCATGAGAGAATGAGTATCATGTTATTGTGTTGGGCCTTGAGGATGAGAGTAACTACTAATGTATGACATGAATTATCATGTTTTTTAGAGTGAATATTCTTTGAAACAACGTCATTCATATCATTATAACATGGGTTTGGTATTTTTTTAGGCAGGGGAGAATCATGACACAGACTAATCCATGAAAATATTATTCCTATAGTTGGTAGCACCGTAGGCTAGATGATTAATTATACAAAGAAATATTGGTTTCTAAAATATTATAGTTTTAGTGGAGTGACATCATGGTGATCTAGGATGATGAATGAACTGTCATAATCTATTAACAACCATATGATTTACTATTGGTTTGACAACAAGTTTCACATTAATATTTTATTGAATGAATGAGGATGTTTGAGTGGGATATAATGAAATATAATTGTTTGGTTTTATTTTGAAATTATTTAAAGAAAAATAGACAATAATAAAAATAAATTCCTTGAGGTCAAAAAACCTTATATTTATCGGTGGAATTGGAAAATAAGAGGAAATGTGAACTTTAATAAATTATACATGAAATTTTTAATAAAATGAATTAAAATAAATTTTTAAGAGTAAGAAAAATATATTTATGATTTTATTCAATGTCCAATGAGGATAATATATATATTTGGTTCTTATGTTGGTCTATAGAGAATTAGGGTTTTTTAAGATTTGGATGTTACTGTAGAGGGTGGATTGTTTAGTGTTCTTGGTTTAGAAGTGATTATGAGAAAGCCTATGTGAGAGGGGGCATCCAATTTAAATTCATTGGATCCTAGTTTGTTAGAATTTTTTCTCTCCAATTTAGTGGGACCCATGAGTACTTATGGGGAAACCATGTGACAAGGATATATATTGTGTCTTGAAATATGATTTGAGTATCATTATAGATGAAATGTTTTAAATATTAGAGGTCGCGTCTATAAAAATTCACAAGGTTCAATAATATTTATGATGACCATGCATGAAAACTCTAAATTTTATTAAACATTTGAATATTACCTACCCCTGAAAAATTTATTGAAGCGGATTCATCCGTTTTCCAACCCAAATCCCTCACACGAGAGAGCATTCATTCTCCATTCCTTCACCTATTTAAATAAACTAATGTGAGTGATTTCGTCGATCATATCTATGAGTCAAGGAGAATATCCCAGTTGTGTGGACTCTATTGGTTTTATAATTCTTCTAGATATAATTTATCATTCACCAGTTAGGTTATTTGATTATAATTCCACTAGTTAAATTCACAATTATATATCAATGTTGGGGATTCCACTTTGTATCTGGGGAGGGTGAACTGGGGAGATATCATCTAGATGTGTCTTACTGTGTTTTTGACGAATGTTGTGAATTTTAATATTCATTGGTTTTAAATTTTTTTTAGAAATTCATTTTTATTTAGAGTTAGATTTTATGAATTTTACAAGGATTAGGGTTAGGGATCTAATATGGACCCTTAGGGTGACGTATGATGTTATTTATGAATGAAAACGGTGTTCAATGAGAAATTATGTGTTATGAATTTTTGGATGAATTAAATTATTAATTATAACCAAAAATTATTTATTATATTATGTTTCTTCGTGTAAGTTATGTACTATGATAATGAGTTATGACTTGTTGAGCTGAGTTGGGATTAGATGGGTCTTAGTTACTACTACCAGCCCATGGATTTTATGTAAGAAAAACATCAAAAATGATAGTTGGTCTCGTTTCCATTCCATTTAGATTATGTTCCATTATGTTCCTTGTGGATGATCCTTGATACCATGATGGGTGGTACCCTATATTAATTTAATTGATTTGTTTTTAAATTAATTTCAAATATACAATTTAAATGAATGAGTTATAAGGGTCTTGAAAACCCCATATATTCTAGCATGACCCCATGGATACCATTCGTTGAGGCTAGGACAATTGAGATATTCAATGACCTAATGACTTGTTGATAGGTGAAGTTGGACTAAATGAGATTTAGAATCCCATGAATAAGTTATTGAGAAAAATACAAGATGGATAATAGGGGGACATAGAGATAACTTGCAGTTTGGGCCTTAGTGGCCCCATTTATTCATTTGAACTATTCTATAGTGTTGGGATAATAGAGGTATGGGTAGTCCGGTCATGTATTATGTTACTAGGCCTAGGTGTAATTTCCATAGGCATACTAGGATTGGATAAGGTAAGATAAATGAACCAGAGTTATGTTGAGGATTGAGATAAGTCATTGGTCATCACTTCTCTATTTCCCATACTGACAAACCCCATATAGATAGAAATGGTCATGCAACCTAGTTTATGATGACATGGGATGTGGAATTCATGTTGAATTGGGATTTTATCCATAACTCTATTGATTTAAAGGACTAATGTAAGACGCCACCTTCTATTGTGAGACTAAGGACTCTGGCTATGTGCTTTGTAGGATGAATCACCCAGAACAAATTTATATGTGATGGTAGTTGGTGTGTAACACCCGAGACATTTATGTTATATAAATCATCAAAGGAATCTTTTTCTACACAAAACTTTCTTGGCTTTCTTTACACGAAATCGCGACCTTCCTCAATATCTTGCGTCGTACGCAATACCGAGTTTCAGTAAACAACGATATGCTATTAAAATATTATTAAAACTAGCCGTTATGAATAGTAATAAACACTTTTTGAAATTTTATAAATTTTATTTTTCAAAATGGACTTAATTTTTGGATTCGGAATATCAAAATTAGCCTAGGGTGAAATTTTGGTATTTTTCTGACAACATTCAATTTATGATGAATAGTGAAACCACTAAGTGGTAGTTAAAAAAACTGAATTTTTCATAAAACTTAATTTTACCACTTCTATGAGTGGAATTTCGAAAATCCGAGAGACACGGTTGATGTCAGTAAGTAAAATTTGGTTCAATGAGATGAAAATAATTTTTTGGTGAATAGTACATTTTTACTTTTTTTTACCATGGTTAAAAGTAAATAGGGTAATTAAGGGTAAAAATGATATTATTATTACCCTAACACATGTCCTAATTCTATTGGACAAGTGTAATTCGACCAAAAATAAACTTAGGAATAATGTATGACCATTTTGGCCCACTTGGATTAGATTAGGACATTTATTATTAATTTATTTAAAGAAGGGTTAAAATAGTTAAAATCAATGTTTAATAAATAAATATTTTTAATATGGGGTTATACATAAGCTAAATTCGACTGTAAGTATTCAATAGAAAGCTAAAAAGATTTCCTACATAATGGAATTTTATTTGTAATTTTTAGACATTAAATAATGTAATGTATTTATGACACAAAGATGATGAAGTAATTATCTTATTAATGAAATATTGACATAAATGATGTTATAAACACCAAAATAAATGTAATTTGACACTTTTTATGAATTCCACTAATTTTCTAGATTAATATGACATGATATTATTTATTTAATTAACTTTTTTCGAACTAATAATTCTGTTATGAGTTTTACAAAAAATTAATTACTAAATAGTGTCAAAATTGACATAAAATAGTTTTTAAAACAAATATTATATTAGTAATAGTTATTTCATTCCTAAAAATCTAAGGTTTGGTCAAATGACTAGGTAAGGTTATATATATTAATAATAAACAACTTGGGGTTCGTTTGGCTACTTATTGTAAGTTTATTAACCTTATAGTATAAGAACACAAGAAGACACGGTAAAAGTAAAATTATTTAACTTAATGTTAAATCTAAATGATAAGGTTAAAATAGGAACCTAAACTTTTCTAAATTCTATTGGATGAGAGGATTTCGACCCATACCCACCTTAGCTTCTAAATAAATCAATTTGGAGCTATTTAAAACCGAACTTGACTTTATAATAAAATAATATTTTTAGTTATTGCAAAGGTGCCCCTCTCCTCCCTTATAAAAGGGCACCTCTTCCCTCTCTTCCTCACACCACTTTGAGCCTTCAAGCTCGGCCAACCCCTGCCACGTTCTCCACTCCAATTCCCTAGATACATCCTAGAGGTCCTGGTCTTCTTCCAATACCAATTTTATTTCCCTAAAAGAAGGTCTCAAAGAAGCACTTCAAAGAAGAGGTAATGTCCGTTACCGATTCTTTCATATTTATTTATTCTTCCACTTCTTCTTATTTAGTTGTTTAATTATGAAGTAATAACATCCGTATCAATCCTATACTGATATGTTATTATAATTATGAAACAACCCTATTTCACCATCTATCCATCCTACGGAAAAAGAAATCACCGCGCATGCGTACGTACGGAATACCGTCTCCACGCTGTGGTGTAATCTATTTTCCACCACCACCTTACTTGGATGTGTATAATGGTGTAAATAATGACTATATATGACTATTGTAAAGTTATATTGATTCTGAAATAGTATACATACACTCCAATACAATTCCACGATCATGGGAATGATATCATCGCTCGTGCCTACGTACGGAATACCGTCTCCACGATGTGATGGGACTCATTCTACATGATTTTCATTGCATAATGATTACATAAATGAATTGAGTGAATAAATATGATATATAGTACATTAATACCATTCTGGAAATGATGTATCTATAACCTAAAGAGAAGAATAAGAATTTATTCGACAAAACACGCAAAATAACAAAAAGTTATAAACACCCGAATAACAAGTATCAATGAAATATTACTACCAATAAACTAAGAATATGACCATATATGATATCATAAAAATAATTATGATTATGTAATAAATAAATAACATTATTTAAATCATTATACAAGAGGTTAGGACACTAACGAGGCAAATCGGACCTAAGGGAAGGGAAATATCACAATCTCATTTTTATCCGAGATTGTTTATACTTTGGCATTTACTGTGGTATATTTTATCATCCACATCCATGTTTCCTCAATATGTATTATTATTTCCATCCACCTACAATTGTTTAAATCCAATTTTACCCTTCGGAGAGTTTTTAGTAAAGGATATGAAAGGAATCTTTTGTCGTTTTTCGTACGAGGTACTTTTTGACTTTTCCGACAAAAGTACGAAGAATGTTTTTTTAACTTATACAGCATGAATGGATTTTTAAAAAATTATTTCCAAAAATATTCCTTTACAAGTTTTCAAGTTTATTTTTAATCAAATTCTTTTAGTTTAAAATTGTATGACATGTTAAGAAAGGAAAAGTGTTTTTGAAGTAGAAAGGATATTTTCCTCAGGAATGAAGTTCAAGTGTTTTATCAAAATTAATTTCCATCTAAGATAATAAAGGGTTCTGTTTTTATCCCTATTATTACATTGATTTGATAATGTTGTGATGGAATTATTTTTATGAATTCCTTTATCGTATATGAATTGTTTTATGATGTCATGATGTTTAAGATTCCCATTTTTATTACATGGGTTATGAAATGATGTACGGTCTATGATTTTGTGGCACACATAAGAATGGTATCATTATGAGATGGGTGGGACCTATATCTCCCTCCAATTCATTGGGTAAGGATTTTATATCTCATGAGATAGACATGGCTGGAACGGTAGGTTATACCGGTTCAGTGAGGCAGGATTGAAACAAGGGTAACTCGGTTCAGAAATGGACTTTGTCCACTAAGATAGTCGTGGCAATGAGTCTTGACTAATAAGAAATGATTCTCTATGATTATGTGTGTATGCCACAAAGTTTCATATTTTATGTTATGATTATTGGGATTACATTTCACTACTATGATTTACCCCATGTTATTAAATTATGATCTCTTTTGCAGGTTAAGATTTCCAAAAGTTATGTGCTTATGTATATGATATGATTGATATTTCTTTTGTTTACCCTTACTAAGCATTTGAGCTCACCCTATTGTATGTTTTATTTCCCTAGGTCAGGAAGAAGGTTATTAAGTAGAATATGCCAAAAAGGGACTCTAGATATGATGAAATAAATGGGAGGCAAAGTAGATGCTTTATGAACCAGTTGTTTATGTTTCCCAGTTTCTAAAGACACTATACCTATACGATCCTTTCTTGGTTTTGTTATATGTTTTAATAAGTGTGCTTCAATTCTGAAGTAATAACAATGTATGTAAAGTATGGGTCGTTAGAGTTGGTATCAGAGTAAAGGTATAGTCAACCTTTGGAAACTAGGATGTGAAAGACTTAGTAAGAACCCTAAAGATAAGTCTAAGCATAGAACACAATCTTAGTTTTTTAGAAATGGCCATGAATAACCTAGGATAAGACCTTAAGTGTGAAATTTTATTCTTGATTATGTGGTTTTCCTATTATAATTAGTGTTTCTCACACTATTCTTCTTGGTTTTAGTCAATGGTAGGAACCCGAAGGAACCGTGTTAATGCGGAATGCGACGGGCAATGCAATGATTGTCCCCCTGAGAAACCAAAAGTTATGGGAGATGGAATGAAAAATCGTGTAGCCATGCTCACACAACTTTCTCAAGCTATGAATCATGCAGGACTTCCAAACGAGCAAAGGAAGGAGCAACATTCTGTTGAATCCTTCGTGAGACAGCGTCCACCTTCATTCAGCAGGTCTACTGATCCATTAGTTGCTGAACAATGGATTAGTACTACTGAAAAGATATTTTCAGTTCTTCAATGTTATGAGAATGATAAAGTCATCTCAGTAGTGTATCGTTTGGAAGGTGATGCTGATCAGTGGTGGAATCTTATTAATAATATGAGGCAAAGGGATGAAATTGAGTCCATGGAATGTGACGAGTTCAAGAACTTATTTTTCAATAATTACTTCCCTCGTATTCTCCGAACAAAGATGGAGAAAGTGTTTCTTGAACTGAAGTAAAAGGATGATGAATCTGTTGGTACCTATGAAGAAAATTTTACAAGACTTTCAAGGTACGCTTCTGGTATTATTATCCAACCTGAGAGTAAGATCGATCGATTTTTAGTGGCTTAAAACCAAGTCTTCGAAGGGCCTTAGCCATAAGGGACTTCAATAGCTACGAGGAAATCGCTCGATGTGCTCTCAAAGTTGAGATGGAGATTGGAGTAACCCATAAGTCATATGGGTTTGATAAGAAGAGGAAAATGGAATTCAAAGGAAAATCTAAAGAGCACACTGAAAAGAAGATGAGCTTTCCCTTATGCTCAAAGTGTGGAAAGAAACATGGATGGATTTGTCTTAAAGGGACAAGTAAATGTTTCAAATGTGGAAAGGAAGGTCATCGGGCATTTGAATGCCGCGATGATGGGAAGAAGATGTCTAATGATGCCAACAAAGGAAGGGATACACAGAATGAACCTACTACACTTCAATGTTTCAGGTGCAAGGAGATGGGACATTATGAAAATAAATTCCCTAATCCAAGGGTTGATGATGATGGTCGATGTCAACAAACTGTTAAGGCTAAAGACAAAGGAAAGTCACATGAAATTTCTATCAGTGATGTGGAGTACGATAAAAATATGGTGAAAGGTACACTTAGCATCCACTCTAAAGTAGAAAATGTTTTATTTGATTCTGGATCCACCCACTCCTTTATTTCTGAAGAATTTTCTAAGGGTATCACCGTGTTACCTCATCAATTAGATGTTGAGTTAGTTGTTGTCACGAACCAACCCGGGTCGACCCCGAACCGGTCACCTGAGTCGGTCCATGATATGGCCCGAGAGGCGTTCCCGATCCTCCCGGGCTGGCGACAAGCGCCAGGGCATCACAGAGTACATGTGGGAATGATTTTACCCAATAAAAATTTACTAAGAAGCAGAAATAAACAAACAGCAATAAAATAAAATAGCCAAAAACATAACTAACCTGACCACGAACCAAAGCCCCCCGTGATCCCGAGAGTCGCCCAACAAACCACAACCAACTCTCGCCCACGGAGAGCAAGCTCAATTAAACCTGCAACAGAAACTAAAAACAGGAAAACACTCTAGGCGTGAGTATTAAAACTCAGTAGGTAGGCCCGACTAATTCTATTCCCAGTGCACATACCATTAAATAAAGAATTTACAAACTTCAAGTTTGAACTACATTATAGAAAATACGGGTTTTCACACACACACACTTTCCATTTTGAAAACAAGTAACAGTCCATTGCCCTTTTTAATTTAGAACAAGTTTAATGTTGAAAGAAACATGTGAATGGCATTTTAAACATTTTGTGAACAGTTTAGAAGTCCAAAATTTAGTTGTAAGTCAAAAGTAGAATCATACACAACACACCCTAGGGCATTGGGAAAAAGTGGCACACAAGGGGCGGCATCCAAACTCGACCTCGTAATCGCCTGCCACATAAAATAGACACTAAAAGAGACATGGGTCGAACCTAGGAGATCGTGAACAAATCAGAACGTACTATACATGTGACTCATCCTGAAGGCATGCCATAACTCGATGACTTCATAATTCCCTAACGCCCGGCATAGCCCTACATGGCCTAACTAAGGGGCCCAATCCCCATAGCAGCAATAACTCAGTATTCCCCTGCTATGGGGCCACTAGCCAGTGCGTAATCTAAACTAGTGCATCAATCGTTCTCAGAAAATTCACTAAATATGCCTGGTTCCCATGTCAACACATATAATAAAAGAAGAGTGCGTCCACAATGTAAAACTAGTCACGATGCACAAGCATCACATACCCAGCTCACCTAATCAACCAACTCAAATGATCACCCCAAAGAGACTTTTCAAAACATTAATTTCATTAGAAGTACCAAACGGGCCTCATGTACTTATTCAATACCAAATCAATTCCAAAAAAAAGGATCAGAAGTCGTCATGTTTAAAACCATAAAACACATTTAAAATCTCATTTAGGTAAACCAAATCACCATTTTAATTCTGAAGCGCAAACATAAGGGCCAAAGGGGCATTTTCACTATTGCGCAACAACTAATCATGAAAAAGGTATCGGTACGATGCAAAGAATGAAGCAGTTCCAATTCCAGCAAAATAACTACTCTAAAAAATAATATTTTAATACTAATTCCAATTTGATGAAAATTTAATAAATGACAAGAAATAAGTAAATTCTAAATTCAAAGGCAAGTGCAATGGGAACCTACCTCAACTCGCAGCTCGAACTTGGTGACGCGACACGCCTCGCACAGACGTACAAGTATGCACAAGTCGATGACCGTGGTGTCGTGGAGTCACCTCGCCAACACGCTGCAATAAACGCACAACAACTAAAAACAAAAAACCACTTGAATTAAAACAATAAAAGAAGACAACCCGTGCAAAAGGTCCACCTGGACAAAATATCAAAACCTACTTCGCACCATCCACACTATTACTAAACCACTCTAAAAAAAATTATGAAATAAAAATTCAAAAAGTAACTCGCAACCTCACCCAAACCAAACTCATTCAAAAACACGCTTTTGATCAAACACGCACCTAATTCCCACTAAAACAAAAACGCACCACTTGCACGGTTAGTTAAACCAATTGCACAATTTATATAAAAAAACAACTAAACAACTCATGACTAGTTTCCATAAAAACGTGTCTTAATTCACATGAATGTGTTATAAGGTATAAAACCAAAACTAAGTTCACTAAAAAAAATTAAACTTCACATCAAACACATTAATCACAAATATGCTAAATTAACTATCCAAATGAAGAAACAACACTAACCTCACCAATCACCCTGCAACAAATGAAAAACAACTAAAACACAAAAACGCTGACTTAAAATAATTTATATGAATCAGGAACGCAAAAATAACTAATAGATATATAAACATTGACATAAAATAATCCATGTAAAATCAATGAAAACCACACCTCGACGCCAGAGCAGGTGAAACGGGTGATCCCAAAATGCACGCCTTCGGCGGCAAGCGTTCGGTGCACACCTAGAAGGAACGAGGCACAAGACTAGTCACGCGAACAGGAGCAATTGTGCCGGACAGTGTAGCGGCGCTACGAGTGGCTAGCCGGGCAATGCGTGGACGCTGCGGGAGGCCTACGGGTCAAAGGGAATGTGACGGGTGTGGCGAGCAGGGAAGGGCGAGTGCGGCATGGCTGGAGGCGGCTTGCCGGAGACAGCGCGACTGGGGCGAGCTGCCAGAGGTTGGTCGGGCGCCGGAGGCTGGCCGGGGGTAGGCGTTGGAGACTGGCCGGGCGCCGAAGGCTGGCTGGAGGCAGGTACCGGACGCTGGCCGGGCGCCGGAGACCGGTCGGGTGCCGGAGGCTGGCCAGGAGGCGGCTTGCAGGGCAACGCCGGTGGGAGGCGCTACCAGAGATGGCCGAACGCCGAAAGTGGCCGGAGGAAGGAACCCGAACGGGAGGCGGAGGGAAGAGGCGCGGCCGGAGGGAGTGCCGCCGGAGGAGGGATGCCGAACGGGAGTAGGAGATGCAGATGGTCGGCGGCGACTCGCAGCGGGTCGGAGGTCGGAGGGTGCGCAGCTGGTGTAGTTCCGGTGGCCGGAGGGCGTTGCGCCGCTGGCGGAGGGAAGACAGGGCGGCGCTGGGGGGTGATCGAAGGAGGGTGGCTGTTGGCGAGGCCGGTAGGAGAGGGAGGTCGTCGGCTGGGTGTGGAGCATGGACAGGGGTGCGGGGAGAAGGAATCGCGCGATGGAGAAGGGAGTGCAGGAGGGTGGCGGCGTGCGGGGAGAGGGAGAGCGTAGGGTTAGAGGAGAGGAAAAGAGGGGAAGGAAAAAGAGGAGAAGAAAAAAAAAGAAAAGGAAAAAAAATAAGAAAAATGGGAATAAAATAAAAGGAAAAATAAAATTAAAACAAAAGAAAAGAAAATAATTTAACTTAATAATAATACTAATAATAAATTTCATAATTAATTATAATGGCAATAGTTATTATAAATATACATACACATATTTACATATAACTAAACATATATAAAACATGTGAACGTATATATAAACCTATATATATATATAAATACATAAACATATTGATAATAATAATATTAATAATAATAATTATTATTATAATTACAAACATATATACATATATATATAAACCCACATGACCAAATTTATAAACATACATATATGAATATACATGACATATTATAAACATATATGCATATATATACTCATATGCATAAACACATTTACGCATAAACATACAATGTTAATAAATATATATGCATCAGCATACGTGTATATATACACATATATACATACATATATGCATATTAAGTTAAAAATAATAATAATAATGTATGAACATATATACCCATATACATACACATATATAATCATATATATATGTATATATATATATATATATATATATTAATCCACTCAATGAGAGAATTTAATAACGTTAAAACTAAAAGACCGCGGGGTACGTGCGCACAGCACGGTACCCAAGAGGACTGCAAACGGGCTGTGCGCCACTACCGTATGGTGTTCGCGCACTATTCCAAACCATAAACTCATTCAAACATTAAAATTTCCAACCGGGACTTGCCCGCACACTAGCAAAAACACCCGACGCCATGATAAATAAAATAAATAAAGTAAAATAAAAACAGGTGTGACAATTATCCCCACCATAAAGCTTTCCGCCCCCGGAAAGCCATAACAAGTTGAAAACCCCAAATGAAAACCGATATTACTTCACAATTTAAAGAAAAATCTAAAGAACGACAACAAAGAGATTCTGAAACACTCCCAAAAAGGGGAGCGATAAACCAAAAGAACTCATATAATATGAACGAATTACCCGCTAAGTGTCACCCGCCCCCAAAAGTGTGACCACCTCCAGTTGATCGCTTCAAAGGACAAAGAACTTTTACAATAGAAGATCCAGGCCCAACATACACCCACCTTAACACCATTCAACATAACTCAACCAATTCTCCATCTTCCATTCAACCTTAAAACACAACATCCTGAACAACGTCAATAAGAACACGACCACTCTTTTGAAACCAACAAACAGGTCAAAACCACATCCAATGCGTATCTCTTAAAACCTTACTCCAATCTAACACTGGAACTCTCACGCCACAACTCCTTACCAAAAGATGAATATAGAATTTTTGTCTTTCCATCTAAGACCAACCACAACCCAACCAAAACCTAGAACAAAACTGGGAGATTGACACAGGAAGTCCGAACTGACTCCCCACCATAAGAAACAAGCTAAATTGAATTTGGCGAGACCCGTGACAGTTATTTCCACCACAAGTGTCAAGTCAGTTCCCGGAATAGGACCAGAACGCCATCACTTGAGACAAAAATTCATGATCACAAGAGTTTTCAACATGGGGAGGTCGAATGGACTCCCCACCATAAAGCTTTCGAGAAGAGAAGAATAGGAGGACCTCCCAGCATTATCACCAGCCATCACTGCCCACGGGTGGGAGGGGGGCCCTGTCCAACACACCACCCCCACTCGAAAATCATAAAGCGAGAAGCTCTTAGTAAATGAGAGCAACGACATGACCAGGAAGTTATTACACATAAACTAGGCATAATGAGGAAAAATGATTCTGACTGCGCGCAGTTACTGAGAACAACACCCTGCCGCAAGACTTCACCTTTCATTGGAGTTCCCCCGACTACGCGCTAGCTTCACTCCGAGACATGTGGCTGGAGCTCTGATGAATGAAGCATCTTCCGGCTTCACAGTCAGGTTTATGATACCCCAGAAGAATGACACCAGAACCAGAAATTTTTTTTTAACAATCACACATCCATAAGATCAAAGGTTTAAAAGAGTTCAGCCACAACCATTCTTTCAACTGAAAGAAAAGAACACCACAAAACAGTATAGGTAACGATTACTACATCCATGAAGCATCACGAAAAAGGAAAACATCAAGCTCATCCACCAATATCTACCTACTCCTGTTGATGGGCTGAAGTGACCTTCGATGACCCAGGTCTGAATTTAGCGCGCTTCTTGGAAACACCTCGGCAGAATCGCTTCAAGTGACCCATACGTCCACAGGTGTGGCAAGGTCTTGGAGCACTTGGACATGTCGGCCTTTTGTGACCCTGTCTACCACACTGGTGACAGATCACAACATTGCACTGTGAAGAAGATGACTGAAGGTCTGAAGGCCTCTTGATTCCTCTACCAGCACCACCAGCATCAGGTCGCTTCTTACTCTCCTTACTTGAATCATCTGAAATTCTTCCCAAAGCTGGGGGATTCTCCACCTCAAGTCCTCTTACTATCTCAGCTTCATCAATAAAGGTTTGCTCGACATCATCCGAGAAGGTGGTTAGGTTGAGCTCTTCCACTCTCGATCGCAGCTCAGGTCGGAGTCCAGACTCAAATTGACGAGCCTTTCCAGGATCATTCGCAACAAACCACTGATCATACGGAACTAGGTCTACAAAATTTCGATAGAACTCCAGTACCGATTCAACGCCCTGCTGGAGACAACACAACTCCATCCTCTTCCTCAGCCTTTTCAACTCAGAGAAGTGTTGTTGGATGAACAATGACTTGAAATACTCCAATGTCAAATCTTCCCCAGGATTGTTCCAAGACATGGACTTCCACCATTTCCAGGATGGACCTTCAAGCATGAAGGTAGACAACTTCACCTTTAATGACTCAGGTAGACCAATGGAACTGAACTTCCTCTCAATCTTCTGCAACCACTCCTCTGCCTCAAGAGGCCCTGCTTGTCCATAAAAGAGAGGAGGGTTAAACTTCTGGAACTCCAAAACATAATTGATGGGCTGGCCAACTGGAGGATTAACTGAGGATGCACCACTTGAAGCTGCACCATGAGTATCCATCAAGCCTTCGTGGGGGAAAACACTACGGAACAAAGAAATGAGGAACTTGATCAAAACACAATCAATACCAATTTAAATTCAACATTGCTCAATGAGTTTCAAAATGAAGGAAAAACCCATTCACTAAAGGGGGAAACTAGTAATGGTGGTTGAATCGACCATATGGTTGGTGGCCATATGTAAGCCATACCATCGTCACTGAGAGCATTGTAGGGTGAAGTCTCTGGCTCCAAAAGGCTTGCCAGGCCCTGTGAGCTCACGAAGCTACTTTCCCAACTCCCTTTTCATTTCCCAACATAAAACAATCCAGAAGACCCAAAAGACACTAACAAACCGAACATCTTATCGTAAATTGATGTTTAGAACGAGCAAGGGTTCATGACGTCCTTCCTGTTCCCCCGCCTCGAGTCCGAGCAACTTTACTCCCTTTACCATGACAACTCCAAATAGCAATGGGTGCTCTGAAAAATAAGGTCTGCCCAGGAGCCAACCTGCCTCTGATACCATTTTGTCACGAACCAACCCGGGTCAACCCCGAACCGGTCACCCGAGTTGGTCTGCGACATGGCCCGAGAGGCGTTCCCGATCCTCCCGAGCTGGCGACAAGCGCTAGGGCATCACAGAGTACACGTGGGAACGATTTCACCCAATAAAAATTTACTAAGAAGCAGAAATAAACAAACGACAATAAAATAAAACATCCAAAAACATAACTAACCTGACCACGGACCAAAGCCCCTCGTGATCCCGAGAGTCGCCCAACAAACCACAACCAACTCTCGCCCACGACGAGCAAGCTCAAGTCAACCTGCAACAGAAACTAAAAACAGGAAAACACTATAGGCGTGAGGATTAAAACTCAGTAGGTAGGCCCGACTAATTCTATTCCCAGTGCACATACCATTAAATAAAGAATTTACCAACCTCAAGTTTGAACTATATTATAGAAAATACAGGTTTTCACACACACACACACACTTTCCATTTTGAAAACAAGTAACAGTCCATTGCCATTTTTAATTTAGAACAAGATTAATGTTGAAAGAAACATGTGAATTTCATTTTTAAACATTTTGTGAACAATTTAAAAGTCCAAACTTTAGTTGTTAGTAAAAAGTAGAATCATACACAACACACCCTAGGGCAATGGGAAAAAGTGGCACACAAGGGGTGGCATCCAAACTAGACCTCGTAATCGCCTGCCACAAAAAATAGACACTAAAAGAGACATGGGTCGAACCTAGGAGATCATGAACAAACCAGAATGTACTATACATGCGACTCATCCTGAAGGCATTCCATAACTCGATGACGTCATAACGCCCTAACGCCCGGCATAGCCCTACATGGCCTAACCGAGGGGCCCAATCCCCATAGCAGCAATAACTCAGTATTCCCCTACTATGGGGCCACTAGCCAGTGCGTAATTTAAACTAGTGCAACAATCGTTCTCAGAAAATTCACTCAATATGCCATGTTCCTATGTAAACACATATAATAAAAGAAGAGTGCGTCCACAATGTAAAACTAGTCACAATGCACAAGCATCACATACCCAGCTCACCTAATCAACTAACACAAATGATCACCCCAAAGAGACTTTTCGAAACATTAATTTTATTAAAAGTACCAAACGGGCCTCATGTACTTATTCAATACCAAATCAATTCCAAAAAAAAGGATCAGACGTCATCATGTTTAAAACCATAAAAAACATTTAAAATATCATTTAGGTAAACCAAATCACCATTTTAATTCTGAAGCGCGAAAATAAGGGCCAAAGGGTCATTTTCACTATTGCGCAACAACTAATCATGAAAAAGGTATCGGTACGATGCAATGAAAGAAGCAGTTCCAATTCCAGCAATATAACTACTCTAAAAAAATAATATTTTAATACTACTTCCAATTTAATGAAAATTTAATAAATGACAAGAAATAAGTAAATTCTAAATTCAAAGGCAAGTGCAGTGGGAACCTACCTCAACTCGCAGCTCGAACACGGTGACGCGACACGCCTCGCATAGATGTACAATTACGCGCAAGTCGATGACCGTGGTGTCGCGGAGTCACCTCGCCAACACGCTGCAATAAACGCACAGCAACTAAAAACACAAAACCACTTGACTTAAAACAATACAAGCAGACAACCCGCGCAAAAGGACCACCTGGACAAAATATCAAAACCTACTTCGCACCATCCACACTATTACTAAACCACTCTAAAAAAATTATGAAATAAAAATTCAAAAAGTAACTCGCAACCTCACCCAAACTAAACTCATTCAAAAACACGATTTTGATCAAACACGCACCTAAGTCCCACTAAATCAAAAATGCACCACATGCATGGTTAGTTAAACCAATTGCACAATTTATATAAAAAAAAATTAAACAACTCATGACTAGTTTCCATAAAAATGCGTCTTAATTCACATGAATGTGTTATAAGGTATAAAACCAAAACTAAGTTCACAAAAAAATAATTAAACTTCACATCAAACACATTAATCACAAATATGCCAAATTAACTATCCAAATGAAGAAACAACACTAACCTCACCAATCACGCTGCAACAAATTCAAAACAACTAAAACACAAAAACGCTAACTTAAAATAATTTATATGAATCAGGAACGCAAAAATAACTAATAGATATATAAACATTGACATAAAATAATCCATGTAAAATCAAAGAAAACCACAACTCGATGCCAGAGCAGGTGAAACGGGTGATCCCAAAATGCACGCCTTCAGCAGTAAGCGTTCGGTGCACACCTAGGAGGAACGAGGCGCACGACTAGTCACGCGAACAGGAGCAGTGGTGCCGGACAGTGTAGCGGGGCTACGAGTGGCTAGCCGGGCAGCGCGTGGACACTGCGGGAGGCCTACGGGTCAAAGAGAATGTGATGGGTGCGGCGAGCAGGGCAGGGCGAGTGCGGCGTGGCCGGAGGCGGCTGGCCGGAGACAGCGCGACCGGGGCGAGCTGCCGGAGGTAGGTCGGGCGCCAGAGGCTAGCCGGGGGCAGGCGCCGAAGACTGGTCGGGCACTGAAGGTAGGCCGGAGGCAGGTGCCGGACGCTGGCCGGGCGCCGGAGACCGGCCGGGAGGCGGCTTGCAGGGCAACGCCGGCGGGAGGTGCTACCAGAGACGGCCGAACGCCGAAAGTTGCCGGAGGAGGGAACCCGGACGGGAGGCGGAGGGAAGAGGCACGATTGGAGGGAGCACCACCGGAGGAGGGATGCCGGACGGGAGTAGGAGATGCAGATGGTCGGCGGCGACTCGCAGCGGGTCGGAGGTCGGAGGGTGCGCGGCTGGTGTAGTGCCGGTGGCCGGAGGGCGTTGCGCCGCTGGCGGAGGGAAGACAGGGCGGTGCTGGGGGTGATCGAAGGAGGGCGGTTGTTGGCGAGGCTGGTAGGAGAGGGAGGTCGTCGGCTGGGTGTGGATTACGGACAGGGGTGTGGGGAGAAGGAATCACGCGATGGAGAAGGGAGCGCAGGAGGGTGGCGGCGTGCGGGGAGAGGGAGAGCGTAGGGTTAGAGGAGAGGAAAAGAGGGGAAGGAAAAAGAGGAGAAGAAAAAAAAGAAAAGGAAAAAAAAAGAATAAGAAAAATGAGAATAAAATAAAAGGAAAAATAAAATTAAAACAAAACAAAATAAAATAATTTAACTTAATAATAATACTAATAATAAATTTGTTAATTAATTAGAATGGAAATAGTTATTATAAATATACATACACATATTTACATATAACTAAACATATATAAAACATGTGAATGTATATATAAACCTATATATATATATATAAATACATAAACATATTCATAATAATAATATTAATAATAATAATTATTATTATAATTACAAACATATATACATATATATATAAACCCAAATGAACAAATTTATAAACATACATATATGAATATACATGACATATTATAATCATATATGCATATATATACTCATATGAATAAACACATTTACGCATAAACATATAATGTTAATAAATATATATGCATCAGCATACGTGTATATATACCCATATATACATACATATATGCATATTACGTTAAAAATAATAATAATAATGTATGAACATATATACCCATATACATACACATATATAATCATATATATATGTATATATATATATATATATATATATTAATCCACTCAACGAGCGAATTTAATAACGTTAAAACTAAAAGACCGCGGGGTACGCGCGCACAGCACGGTACCCAAGAGGACTGCAAAAGGGATGCCCGTCACAACCGTATGGTGTTCGCGCACTATTCCAAACCATAAAATCATTCAAACATTAAAATTTCCAACCGGGACTCGCCCGCACACGTGAAAAAACACCTGACGCCATGATAAATAAAATAAATAAAGTAAAATAAAAACAGGTGTGACAGCTGTGACAACACCTAATGGCACAAAAGTCGCATCAAAAGTTTATAATTCTTCTCCGATCGAAGTTTGTGGGAAAGTGCTTCCTACAAATCTTGTGATCCTTCCTATAGTGGAATTTTATGTGATTCTTGGCATGGATTGGCTTTCTCTACATGGAGCTCATATCAATTGCCAAAGAAGGGAAGTCACATTTCATATTCCAGATCAATCTATGATCGTCTATCGATGCAAGGATGAACATAACTTCCAGTGGGAATTCCTTCCATCTTATGGGTCTTGATTCCCCTAAATGATGGTTATTTATCTCAAATGGTTGGTGAGAAACTCACGATTAAGAATATTCCCATTGTACGGGAGTTTGATGATGTCTTTCTGGATGAATTACCGGGTCTTCCACCGAATCGTGAAGTTGAGTTTTCAATAGAACTCTTACTGGGTGCTTTGCCTATTTCAAAGACACCTTATAGAATGGACCCAATTGAGTTGCAGGAATTGAAGAAGAAACTCCAAGAGAATCTTGATAAGGGGTTCATACACCCTAGTGCGTCACCTTGGGGAGCACCTGTTCTATTTGTTAAGAAGAAAGATGGATCAATGAGACTCTGCATTGATTATCGAGAACTTAACAAGACCACTATCAAGATCAAATATCCTCTCCCACGCATTGATGACTTATTTGACCAACTACGCGGAGCTCCATACTTTTCCAAGATTGATCTTCATTCAGGGTATCATCAATTAAGGGTCAGAAGGGAGGATATACCAAAGACGGCTTTCTGTACAAGGTATGGACACTATGAATTTATAGTGATGCCATTTGGTCTTACTAATTCCCCTGCTATCTTCATGGATATGATGAATAGAGTCTTTAGAGACTATCTTGATCAATTTGTGGTAGTCTTTATAGATGATATTCTTGTCTATTCAAAGAGCAAGGAATAACATGAAGATCACTTGAGAATTATATTGAAGACCCTGAGAAAGGATAAGCTTTATGCCAAATTTACCAAGTGTGAATTTTGGCTTCAAAAAGTTTCATTTTTAGGTCACATAATCTCAAAAGTGGGGATATCTGTGGATCCAGAAAAAACAGAGGTTGTCGAAAGATGGTCGAGACCAACAACAGTAACTGAGATCCGAAGTTTTCATGGTTTGGCTGGATATTATCGGCGTTTTGTGAAAGATTTTTCACGATTATCTAATCCACTCACCAAGTTGACTTGGAAAGGAGTTATGTTTGTTTGGACAGATGAATGTGAAGAGAATTTCAAGGAGTTGAAAATAAGGTTATCCAGTGCACCTGTGATCACACTGCCTTGTAGTGGAGAAAGGTTTGTGATTTACAGTGATGCATCCAAGAAGGGATTGGGGTGTTTTCTTATGCAAAATGATATGGTGATATCTTATGCCTCACGACATTTGAAAATACATGAGCAAAATTACCCAACTCATGATTTGGAGTTAGCTGTGGTAATCTTTGCATTAAAGATTTGGAGGCATTACCTTTATGTTGAAAGGTGTGAAATTTATACTGATCATAAAAGTTTAAAGTATATTTTCACACAAAAGGAGCTGAATATGCGTCAAAGAAGATGGTTGGAGCTGATTAAGGATTACGACTGCTCAATTTATTACCACCCTGGGAAAGCAAACAAGGTGGTAGATGCATTAAGTCGAAAAGACCATGCTAGTTTATCCATGATGAGGATCACAAAAGATCCAATATTTATGGATTTACAAAGGATGGATCTTGGAATTATAATGAAAGGGGAAAAATCGTATCTTTCTCAAATGAATGTTCAACCATATATACATGTGAAGATTAAAGAGGCACAGAAAAATGATGTCGAGTTACAAAAGAAGGTGAGAAATGTTCCTGAATTCAACCTTGATTGTGATGGGATAATAAAGTTCAGGAATCAGGTTTGTGTTCCTCCCATCCCCAAATTAAAGAAGGAGCTACTGGATGAGGCTCATAGTTCTTCATTCTCTAGTCATCATGGAAGCACGAAGATGTATAGGGACATGAAAGAGTACTTCTGGTGGGATGGCATGAAAAGAGATGTTCTTGAATATGTCTCTCGATTCTTGGTTTGTCAACAAGTTAAAGCTGGGAGACAGAAGTCTAAGGGGATGTTACAACCATTACCCATACCTGAATGGAAATGGGAAAACATCACTGTGGACTTTGTCACAGGACTTCCTAAAACATCCAAAGGCAATAATTCTATCTGGGTCATAGTTGATCGTCTTATAAAGTCTGCACACTTCATTGCTATTAGAGATGATTTCTCTCTGGATCATCTTGACAGGATATATGTAAAGGAAGTGGTAAGATTGCATGGAGTACCACTTTCTATTATATCTGATCGGGATCCGAGGATTACCTCGAAGTTCTGGCGAAGTCTTTAGCATACTATGGATACAGAGTTGAGTTTCAGCACTGCTTGTCATCCTCAGACAGATGGTCAGTCTGAGAGAACAATTCAAACTCTAAGAGATATGTTCAGAGCTTGCTCTATAGATTTCAAAGGTTGTTGGGATCAACAACTACCTTTGGTGGAATTTTCTTATAATAATATCTTTCACTCTATTATTCAGATGGCTCCTTATGAATCTCACTATGGAAAGAAATGCAGGACTCCAACTTGCTGGGATGAAGTAGGGGAAAGAAAGCTATTAGGACCTGATCTCATTGATGAAATGACAGAAAAGGTCAGATGTATTCAACAACACATAAGAGCAGCTCAGAGTCGACCGAAAAGTTATGCCGACAAACGAAGAAAAGACCTTGAGTTTGAATTGGGTGATAAAGTGTTCTTACGAATATCTCCCTGGAAGAGAGTCATGAGATTTGGAAAGAAGGGGAAGTTGAGCCCTAGATATATTGGTCCTTTCGAAATACTGGATCGTGTTGGGAAGGTAGCTTACCGATTGGCGCTTCCACCGAATCTATCTCAAGTTCACGATGTGTTCCATGTATCTCTCCTGAGAAAGTAAATACCTGATCCTTCACATGTACTTAGCTCAGAAGTTGTACCGCTGGAGCAAGATCTTTCTTATGAAGAACAACCGATAGATATTCTGGATCGTAGCGAAAAAGTCCTACGAAACAAGACCACTCGATTGGTGAAAGTTTTATGGAGGAACCAACAATTATAAGAAGCTACATGGGAGCTTGAGGATATGATGAGGGAGAGGTATCCTCATCTGTTTGTTACAAAGTGACGAATTTCGAGGGCGAAATTCATTTTAAGGGGGGTAGAATGTAACACCCGAGACTTTTATGTTATATAAATCATCAATGGAATCTTTTTCTACACAACACTTGCTTGACTTTCTTTACACGAAATTGCGACCTTCCTCAATAGCTTGCGTCCTACGCAATACGGAGTTTCACTAAACAACGATATGCTATTAAAATATTATTAAAACTAGCCGTTATGAATAGTAATAACCACTTTTTGAAATTTTATAAATTTTGTTTTTCAAAATGGACTTCATTTTTGGATTCGGAATATCGAAATTAGCTTAGGGTGAAATTTTGGTATTTTTCTAAAAACTTTCAATTTTTGATGAATAGTGAAACCACAAAGTGGTAGTTAAAAAAACTGAATTTTTCATAAAACTTAATTTTACCGCTTCTGTGAGTGGAATTTCGAAAATACGAGAGACGCGGTTGATGTCAGTAAGTAAAATGTGGTTCAATGAGATGAAAATAATTTTTTGGTGAATAGTAACTTTTTACTTTTTTTACCACGTTTAAAAGTAAATAGGGTAATTAATGGTAAAAATGATATTATTATTATCCTAAAAAATGTCCTAATTCTATTGGAAAAGTTTAATTCGACCAAAAACAAACTTAGGAATAAAATATGACCATTTAGGCTCACTTGGATTAGATTAGGACATTTATTATTAATTTATTTAAAGAAGGGTTAAAATAGTTAAAATCAATGTTTAATAACTAAATCATTTTTAATATGGGGTTATACATAAGATAAATTCGACTATAAATATTAATTAGAAATCTAAAAGGATTTCCTACATAATGGTATTTTATTTGTAATTTTTAGACATTAAATAATTTAATTTATTTATGACACAAAGATGATGCAGTAATTATCTTATTAATGAAATATTGACATAATTGATGTTATAAACACCGAAATAAATGTAATTTGACACTTTTTATGAATTAAAATAATTTTCTAGATTAATATGACATGTTAGTATTGATTTAATTAACTATGTTCGAACTAATCATTATGTTATGATTTTCACAAAAATTAATTACTAAATAGTGTCAAAATTGACATAAAATAGTTTTTAAAACAAATATTATATTAGTAATTGTTATTTCATTCTTAAAAAAATATAAGGTTCGGACAAATGACTTAGATAAGGTTATATATATTAATACTAAACAACTTGGGGTTCGTTTGGATTCTTATAGTAAGTTTATTAACCTTATAGTATAAGAACACAAGAAGACACGGTAAAAGTAAAATTATTTAACTTAATGTTAAATCTAAATGATAAGGTTAAAATAGGAACCTAAACTTGTCTAAATTATATTGGATGAGAGTATTTCGACCCATACCCACCTTAGATTCTAAATAAATCAATTTGGAACTATTTAAAACCGAACATGACTTTATAATAAAATAATATTTTCAGTTATTCCAATGGTGCCCCTCTCCTCCCTTATAAAAGGGCACCTCCTCCCTCTCTTCCTCACACCACTTTGAGCCTTCAAGCTCGGCCAACCCCTGCCACATTCTCCTCTCCACTTCCTTATAGACATCCTATAGGTCCTGGTATTATTCAAAGACCAATTTTAGTGCCCTAAAAGAAGGTCTCAAAGAAGCACTTCAAAGAAGAGGTAATGTCCGTTACCGATTATTTCATCTTTATTTCTTCTTCCACTTCTTCTTATTAAGTTGTTTCATTATGAAGTAATAACATCAGTATCACTCAAATACGGATATGTTATTATAAGTATGAAACAACCCTATTTCACCATCTATCCATCCTACGGAAAAAGAAATCACCGCGCGTGTGTACGTACGGAATACCATCTCCACGCTGTGGTGTAATCTATTTTCCACCACCACCTTACTTGGATGGTATAATGGTGTAAATAATGACTATATATGACTATTGTAAAGTGATATTTATTCTGAAATAGTATACATACACTACAATACAGTTCCAAGATCATGGGAACGATATCATCGCTCGTGCGTACGTACGGAATACCGTCTCCACGATGTGAAGCGACTCGTTCTACATGATTTTCATTGCATAATGATTCCATAAATGAATTGAGTGAATAAATATGATATATAGTACATTAATACCATTCTGTAAATGATGTATCTATAACCTAAAGAGAATAATAATAATTTATTCGACAAAACACACATAAGAACAAAAAGTTATAAACACCCGAATAACAAGTAGCAATGAAATATTACTACCAAGAAACTAATAATATGACCATATATGATATCATAACAATAATTATGATTATTTAATAAGTCAATAACATTATTTAAATCATTATACAAGAGGTTCGGACACTTACGAGGCAAATTGGACCTAAGGTAAGGGAAATATCACAATCTCATTTTTATCCGAGATTGTTTATACTTTGGCATTTACTGGGGTGTATTTTATCATCCACATCCATGTTTCCTAAATATGTAATATTATTTACATACACCTACAATTTTTTAAATCCAATTTTACCCTTCGGTGAGTTTTTAGTAAAGGATATGAATGGAATCTATTGTCATTTTTCGTATGAGGTACTTTTTGAATTTTCCAACAAAAGTACGAAGAATGTTTTTTTAACTTATACGACACGAATGGATTTTTAAAACATTATTTCCAAAAAGATTCCTTTACAAGTTTTCAAGTTTATTTTTAATCAACTTCTTTTAGTTTAAAATTGTATGACATGTTAAGAAAGGAAAAGTGTTTTTGAAGTAGAAAGGATATTTTCCTCAAGAATGAAGTTCAAGTGTTTTAGCAAAATTATTTTCCATATAAGATAATAAAGGGTTCTGTTTTTATCCCTATTATTACATTGATTTGATTATGTTGTGATGGAATTATATTTATGAATTCCTTTATCGTATATGAATCGTTTTATGATGTCATGATGTTTAAGATTCCCATTTTTATTACATGGGTTATGCAATGATGTATGGTTTAAGATTTTGTGGCACGCATAAGAATGGTATCATTATGAGATGGGTGGGACCTATATCTCCCTCCAATGCATTGGGTAAGGATTTTATATCTCATGAGATAGACATGGCTGGAACAGTAGGTCATACCGGTTCAGTGAAGTAGGACTGAAACTAGGGTAACACGGTTCAAAAATGGACTTTGTCCACTAAGATAGTCTGGCAAATGAGTCTTGACTAATAAGAAATGATTCTATATGATTATGTGTGTATGCCACAAAGTTTCATGTTTTAAGTTATGATTATTTGGATTACATTTCACTACTATGATTTACCCCATGTTATGAAATTATGATCTCTTTTGCAGGTTAAGATTTCCAAAAGTTATGTGCTTATGTATATGATGTGATTGATATTTCTTTTGTTTACCCTTACTGAGCATTTGAGCTCACCCTTTTGTATGTTTTATTTCCCCAGGTCAGGAAGAAGGTTATTAAGTAGAATATGCCAAAAAGGGACTCTAGATATGATGAAATAAATGGGAGGCAAATTAGATGCTTTATGAACCAGTTGTTTATGTTTCCCAGTTTCTAAAGACACTATACCTATACGATCCTTTCTTGGTTTTGTTATATGTTGTAATAAGTGTGATTCAATTCTGAATTAATAACAATGTATGTAAAGTATGGGTCATTGTATGGTGTCCCCATAGATCCCATATCTGACAAGTATGACTAATTAGGATGATGATTTTGGAGATGGACATGAGGTATCATCTAGATATAATTATGTATTATTTTTTATGATAGTTTATAGATGTTTCCCTTTTGGAATATGTGATAAAGATGGTCTGAAATGGATAGAGACCAGGGTAAATGGATGTATTTTCATGTTTTGAATCATTTTTAAGGATGAAACCATCCATGGTGTCAGGTCACGGTTCTTGTCCTTCCATGGATTAAATTATTAGATATAGTTATTTATGCTTTTGATATGGATCGATATTCACATACTTATATTGGAAAATATTAAATTCATAGATATGTGTTTATGATTACCATGTATTTAATGTCAGATGCATGTACTATTATAGAACGTTTCCACAAAGTCATTGATATATAGTTAGGGATAACAAGGATTTACCGGTTTATATAAATGTAGTTTTGGGAAGGATCCGTAGATTAATGTATATATGGTAATAAATAGTATAGATTTGAATTCCGACATAATTACTATGGTGGGATGGGTCCTCGATACTATAAGAATATCGAAATTTATACCTTAGATTTGGATTAAAACATATTGATTGTTGTGGGATGGGTCCCTAATGCCATTATAAAATGTTTTTGAATTTAAAGAGTTAGATCTAATAATGGATTGAGATTCCATGTATTTGGAGATCATTTGATTGGACTATATTGGAATTAGATCCCATATTGACAAGTATTGGATGTGGCTATGAGGGATTTGAGGCATCCATGTTACATTGGATGCATGATCATTGAGATATCATTTGAGAAAACATGAATATATGAAATAAATGTATGTTCAATTGTTCTCAGAGACCAGAATATCTAGGTTCTTTTATTTATTTACTTTCATCATTTTTATTTTTTTACTGAGCATGTCACATGCACATGCCACTGTATATTATAGTTTCTACAGGACCACATTGGTGGTTTCCAATAGAGTTACGTACTAACACAAAAATTTGGAATCCATTTCATATGGTCACCTTTCAAGAAAACATGTCGTTATTTCTTGAATACTTTTAGGAGGAGTCCCATGATATCATCGTCAATAAAGACATAATGGGAGAGGAAAGAGATATTTTGGATAATTGTTTCAATGTGGATTTCAAAAAACTATGGTAATTATATATATATATATATATATATGGGTGTGGGTGTGTGTGTGTGTCTAACGATCCTAATGGGAGTTCAATGTTAGGTATGAAAAGGTTTTTCAAGAATTTATTGAATTTCATTACTGTTAGTTTGGTTTATATTTACTATTATCATATTAGTGTAATTTGTGAGGTGTTTTATTTGGTAGTATCATAAATTTTGGAACAATTGAATACTAGATGTATAAGGTCAAATTTTTACCACCATATAGCCCCAATATTAGGTAAAATCTTCTAAGGAATGTGGATGTTATATTCATGTCATGTAGAGGCCACTTTTATGGGAACCAAATAATGGTTCAGGGTGGAAGCAACATTCAATTCAAATTTTGTGATATTAAACAAATAAATTTCATATTTCAATAATGTAACAAAAATAAATGAATTTACCCAATTTTATATAAATAGGGGGATTATTGATAGTTAAATATAATTTATATTTTTTGAAAATTTGTGATCTTTTCTATCCCCCACCCATTAACTATTTCAAACAGACGTAATACATGGTAGATAATTAATTTATTAAAGAATATCTAATTTTTTTTATTAAATCAAAATTTCAGATACACATTATAGATTTTAATTAATTCCCAATATCGTCAATTATTTTAATATTTCAAAATTCCCATATTATTTTCCTTCACTTACATACTTTCATTTTTTTTTGTTTTTTTCCAATAATGAATCAAATAATATAAAAGTGGATTTGATATTTTAAGAAGCCCTTAATCAATTTATCACATTTAGTTATATTTCTTATACACATGTTCAAATTACCACATCCTTGAAACAATATAAATGAATTAATTATAGTTAAATTACACTTTTCAAATGTGGGTTCTATATTCCACTCAACTAAATAAATTCATCTTAATTATTTATTAAAATAATTTTTTTAAACAAATTGAACTTCCAAGAATATATAAGTTACATTGAAAATAATATTAGTTAATATATATAAAAATGGAATTTACTCACAATGAAAATTCTTAAAGGAACAAAGATTCATTTTGGGAACCAATTTACTCATTTTACTGTAGTTTCTATATAATTATATCAATTTTTTCGTCATATACTTTAAATGATCTATTTTACCATGGCCATGTCATTCTATTAGGATTAAATCATATAGTTAATGAGTATTATAATTATCAATCCCATATATTTTTCTTATTCTCACTATTATATGTTTTTTACATATAATATATAAAAGACACTCAACATTTTCACAAAACAATATTACAGTTTCATCTCTATTAGAATCCAAGGGGTGCTCATAAATATAATTCACTCATATAATTGGCATGAACATAATGAATTTCTATATTTATACCCTATTGAGTATTCAAAAATCATAAATTTATGAAAAAACATCCTTCATAAATTTTCCTTATTTTCATATATTAATTGATTCCCATAAATATAAAAATTTATTAAGGGTTTGAATCCATTCCCACACAAATAATCATCACCCTTTGATAATTTTATACTAGAAATGAAAAAAACTATTTAATTGTAATATATAGTGTAAAAATATAGGTATTGACTTGAGTAATTTCATAATAACTTGTTTAAGTAAATATCCTTCCTTGATTATTTTCAACAAATCATGTATTAACCAACTTTGTTAAAAAATAATTTGTAAAAAAACTACAAAAATGTAATAAATAATTAATAATTTATTCAAAACCATAAAATATCAAAAAATTATGAATTAGAATGAAAATAAATTTGTATCCCTCTAAAGAGGTTCAATTTTTCCTTTTAACAAATATTATATCCAATGTATTATCCACAGACTGTTTTTGGATATGTTTTTATCATTAAAAAAAGAACATCCACATTATTCAAAATATATTTCACTTATCATTTTCTTATAGATCACCTATGATAGAGATGTTAATGTCCACCCTCTAAAAATTTTATCGCGACATTTTAATTCTGGTTGAAGTTTATTTTATGGTTCTTCATTACCCATAGAAATTATGCAATCAGTCACTACCAATTGTACATAAAATAGTTATTATTATACATATAAAATTAAGGATTAGTATGTAAATAATTCAAATTTAATGAAACTAAAACAACATGAGTTGAAATCAAAATTTTCCACCTTAGAGGTAGCATCTCAAAATTTTGATCATTTCTGATATTTCATTTAGAAATTTACATCTATTATGATTCCCTCAATTTAATGTACATTGGGTTGTTGAAAGAGAAATAGTTTCACTATAGGTCCTAAATTATCATCCACATTAGAAAATTAACCAATTGGATGTTTTTCTATTTTCCTATTATAAATTTACACATTAATATTCGATATGATATGGATATAATTATTTTCCAAGATTGAATAAAAACTTGTGAAATTATGTCCATAGTGCATCTAAACATATGATCACAATATTAAAAATGTAACACATCATTAATATACTAGAAATAAATTTTTTTAAAATATTCTATATGATGATTCAATTAAATTATAATCTATCAATTTATTTAACTTCATAATCCAAGTCTTATAATATTGGCGTTTATTAGAATCAATCAATTTTGGGAGAGAAATAATTTAAATAAAATTCTATTGAATGAATAGAGTGTGAGTATATGGGTTGAATCATTCCTATATTTTTTTCAATGTTGTATTCATTGTTGATATATATGGACACTATGATAATTTTTAAATTTTTAAATAGGCAGGATTTTCTTATTCATTATGCTTTACCTCTAAATATATTATTTTGATAGTTGGGAATATTTATTCCTTTTTATCATCTTCTTCCACATGATATACTTCATCTTATGCTTATTGTTCAATAAGATACATAAATGTTTCTATGATTTTATAATGAATGGATTATAGTTCATCCATGTCGTTTAATTTCACATCATTACCATCTAACCCTTGTGTCATATATTGATGTAAGATATGTTTTCCAAAATATATCCTATCTATGATTTTGTATCATTATTTTTTTTACTACTAAAATAGATCAGTTATGTGCCATGTTTTAGGTTTTTTATCCTCCCATGTATCCTATGGGAATGTAAACCCAGAATAGTATAGTTCACCGATTATTTTATAAATTTCACAACATAACTATTGTAGATGAATAAAGTTGATAATGAGCGGAATAGTGATAGAAATAAATTATAAATAGAAAATGAAATCATAAAATGATTTAAAGTGATAAGAACAAAATATCCTAAACACATCCTAATTACCTAGAAATGTCAATAATTTGATCAGTGTACATTAACTAGATACATAAGAAATACAATTTTTAAATCAAAGAATTAATCCATGATGGTTATCGTTATTCTCTCTCATATAGTTTCGATTATGAACTACACAACATTTAGAGATTAATAGTTCATCCAAATAATCATTTTAAACTTTAAATCATGAATATTTCATAACTTCCTAATAGTTAAATAAGTATTTTTAATCCAATTTGAATCATTAATTTTTACTATATTCTATCTAAAATTGAATCTACTACAGGTGAAAATTATATCATATAACTACAATGGAATTGTATTATTGGAGAATTTGTGGTTCATGTTTCTATAAGAAGAAATAGTTTTCTTTTAAAACACATAGCTTCAATCTAGAACCATTATCATAATGGTATCACTTAGGGATAAAGGGATGGTCATGGTAAATAAACTAACTATTGGGGATCAAGACCTCATGATAAGGATGGATGATGTAGTAGGTGTAGTTACAGTTGATGACTATGAAATATCAAGATCCGTAGTCAAATGATCATCAAAGAATAGTAATTTCATGCATAAAGTATATGGAGGAATAAAATGATCATGGATATCAATGATATCTAGACACTGATGTCGGTGGTGTTGTCCCACAAACACAGGGTTCCACAGATGAATAGTGATATAGAATATGGTATGTCACAAAGATGACGGTAAAATATGTGAGTAGATGAATATCATTGGAACCAATCCACAAAATCATTCGAGATTGTATATTTTTTTTAACTTTTTGACATGCATTTCACCATTATTTTTTTATTATTGGATTTGGCCATATTATCCTATTAATTTAAAAAATAAAATTCCAATTCTTTCACTATTTCATGCTGATTTTATAAATTTTAATATTATTACATCATTTTTGAAATTAAATTAATCTCAAATTAATCTTTTAAAATAACATTATATTATAAATTTATGTTCCAATAATAAAATTCATAGTTAAAAACCTCAATTTATTTTTCCAAAAACTTAGTCATTCTGATTAATTTAAAAATTGAATATAATTTTGTGTTAGACTCCCAGAAATTACAATTAAAAATATAGTTGTATCAAATTTAGGAATTTCTTTTCCAAAAATTCATCAAAAGAACCTTAGTCCAAATAAATTTCATATTTTAATATAAAACTAAAATTTAGAAGTAAATGAGATTAAAAAAATCTATAAAAAAATCATAATCAATGTAATGATCCATCAGTTATATCCATAAAATAATGAATAAAATAAAATATTCTATTATTATCGACGAAAAAATAATGTCCGGATTTATCTGTCATAAAAAATAAAAAAATTTACCCATTAATTGTTAAATCATTGGGCTATAAACATTAAAAATAATTTTTTTTTTGAAATTTTGCTCCCTCAACATAGGTATTCTATAGGAGACTTAGTTACTAGATATTCGATTCATCTAATCTAGAATTTACTAGAGGTAATATCCCTTTAGTATTTCTTTTTAGAAATTTTTTCACTTGTATATATTCTAAATAATAAATATTCCATAAAAATAATTATGAACTCACGAGTTTTAACAATCAGAAAACATTAATTAATAATGTTCCACTGTATATTTAGCTTTTAATCATAAATTAGGGTATATGAGATTATTTATATGATACTATTAACATTTAATGAATTTTTTTAAATAAACCCAATGTTTTAAAATTACATTAAAAGTGTATAACCTACAGTTAGACTAATGGATCATTATTCTCTAAACAAAAAAGTAAAAGGGGTTATGGGATATTGGGGAGGAACTGAAATAAATGTTGTCATTTCTCTTTCATGTATAGTAAATTACATTCCATGTTTTTTTATAAAAATAAAAACAACAATAGTCAACGATGAAATAATCTTGGAATCCAAGATCATTATGTAGAAATTAACTAAACTATAGAGCATGTTACTTCTAAGGCATCATATAATATTCCAACCCATATTTTTAAAAAATATTTTATATTTTATATTTTATTATTTAATTTACGAATAATATATATGGAACATGTTAGAAATATTAATAATAATTTAATAATTTATAATGTAATTAATAATATTATTATATATATTTCGAATAATATTAAAAATAACATCATTTATATATTTCAGATAATATGTTGTATTATTCAAAGTTATTCTTTGGAACCAAATTATTTTAATTAAAAAAGATTTTCTAATTTCCCTCCCCATCCAACTACATAACACATTCAACTCATGATGCATATTTCATCCTTCTGATACTCCATATCTACTGAACATCAATTTTGGGACATCATTTGTTCATTTCATACTCAAAATTAAATTAATTGAAATATTCCTATAAGTTCATATGGGTTATTAATATTTTATTCAATACCTGAAATTAAAATATGAATCACTAATCAAGAATATTATTATAGCCATAAAAATTATTAGGCAATTCAGTAACACCTTTTTAGGGTGTGTTGAAGACATTTCATTCAAATTTGATGATACAAATAGTTAAATTTCTTGTACATTTCATTTTACACAATAAATTTAATACATCACATCGATAGAATACTATAAGAAATGGAATAAAAATAATTTTAAAGCAATTATTTTCAATTTTTATATGTTATGTAAAAAAATATAAATAAACATGGAATGTATATTCTGGTATAGAGGAAAGTTATAATCCAATACTAGAGTCTGTGAATGATATTTTAACAAAAATATATATACATTTTTAAAATTTTACCTAAATTTTTAGTTTTAGATAATGATGAATAAGATAGGAAGACATTATGTGATATATGCCCGACACCATAGACATGAATTCGATATCATATTAAAAGGATCAAATATATTGAGGATAAAGAGAGTCCATTCTTTATGTTATTGGTGAAATAGTCTCTAGAATAATAAATGATATCAATAGATCTTTTGTGATTAACTTATACTATAATATTCATTAATGAGTCCCTAGTTACACTATCTAAGAAGATGTTCTCATTATTTTGATCCCTCCCTAGGAATGAGCTTATATATCTTAGAATATTTTTTGATTAGATAATATATTCTGGGATAGTGTTTGGGAATCAACATCCCTTCCTTATATAAATAGAAATAATTTTCTTCAGACATTATCAATCATGGTTGTTCTATTATTTTTTAGATAACCAATACCTTAATAACAATAAAATTATGAGGTTATATTCAGATATTACTCCATCGCAATATTTGTTCAACATTAAGTTCCGAACCAAATTCATGATTAACAAGCCTATATATCAGAGAAATAAAACATATATAAATTAAATCACCTATTTCTATAAACCTTATAGAGATATTTTAATCAATTTTGTTTAATTTTCCCATGGGTATGATTTTATGTCTTATTAATTTACATGAAAAACATTTACATCCCATTAAATAAAAAACAAAAATTTTTTTATATAATTTTTTTATTAATTTTTTCGACAAGAGTCCATTTGGTCATCAAACTCATAACATATGATGACCATTATCTCCATTTCAAACATTTTAAGTCACTATTATATTTGATTTTCTATTTTTCTATTAAGTGAGATGGATTATTTCTAATATCGATATAATTATTTTTACATGAATTTAAATTAGAGCCTATATTATCATCATATTTTTTTACTTTTTAAGTTATAAAATAGTTTCCACATGTTATATAGGAAACATGTATGTTTCCATTTTTACATAAGATTAACACAACACATTGGGATGGTTTACATCCGTATAATATATGATCAATATATGTCATCCCACAAAAATTTAATATCCCATGAATTACCATATACAAAATGACTATAATTATAGAACACTTGAAGTGGGAGTCTATGTGGTAGGTCTTGAAATTGAATGTGGTGTTGTGATTTAATATTTCTGACCATGAACAAAAACAAATTTCCACAACTATCACACAAATCATATTTTATTAATTTAAAATATACAGAAACATCATGTCCATCATATATTACATCATCTTCATCACCAATGGTAGTATACTGATGTTCCCTAGTCATGAAATACAATGTCATGTTAAAAAAACATAATTTAAAACTAGCTTCGATTACGAGTATGATGTCCCAAACTAAACATACATGTATTTGAATAATTTACACATTATGTCTCATAATAATATCACAATGAGTAGAATATATGGTCTAGTGACTGTAAGGATGAATAATATAAGAATGAAATTTTCTGATACATGTAAACATTTCTCAAACATAGAATATACCTAGACCCCCATCTAGACGTCAAATAAGTTAAACTCATTTTTATAACCATAATAATTCAACTAAATGTAATGGGTGGTGTAAAATTTATAGAATGGGAAAACATTTCTATAGGAAATGGAGGATTAAATCACATGAATATGAGTTATCCTCATATTGGGATAAATATATTCTAAAAAAATAAATGAAATATTAATAAATTTCATTGAATTATTATATGAGGCTATATAAATGCATATAAACAATCATATATAATAAAATAATAGTATTAAATCAAGATATAATAATTATGATCCATGATGTATAACAAAATCACATAACATAGGAACTAAAAAATGTTATATTATGATCATACATAGTCAGGAAATAAATTCATGTTGTGAAAAAATCCATGTATATCCACCCTTAATGATTGTGAAAATGTTAATAAATGTCTACCCTAAAAATGGTGAAAAATTTAATGTTTTTACACCATTTATGTATTCAATAATATAAAATCATGTCTACCTTATATGTAATTTTTTTTCTCACATTATTATTTTTGAACTAATCCTCTCCTATCTGCTACATATATATTGAAAAATCTATTAATTACCTTACATTATGTTCTTCAAAAAATTCAACCATGTGAACCATTTTGGTTTGTGAAAATATTAATGAATATTCATCCACTACATTGTAATAAATTATATTATTTTATACCCATTATATGATATTAAAATTTACAATCATTTCAACCCAATAAGTACATTAAAAAATCAATGTATGACCACAATTTATGTTAGTGAAAAAATACAAGCATGTCCAAAAAGAATGTTTTGAAAAAATAGAACTGTACCAACCATATATGTTTGGGAACAAATATTGGAATGTCTATACATTAATTTGTTTTATAATATCCAATATATCAACAGTTTTTATTTATAAAAATCTCTTAATTATCCCACCATTATGTTTGCGATAAATTCCAATAATTTCTATTTTTCATTATTGTCACGACCCATCCCTCGAGGCCCGTGCTGTGACTACCCCAAGCTTTCCTTCTATAGGCCAGGGCCTGGATACAAGGACCAGAAATGTATATCATTAAAATGGGTAGGAATTGCCTTATAACTAGAAAATACACACAATATATGAACTCAAAAAGAAGAAACAAAGATGTAAACTACTGTGTAAAAATTGTGTTGAAAGTAAAGGGGCTAGAATACAAGCCAAATTTTAAAGTAAAAATACAAATGAACAGTAAAATACAACTGAAAATTGAAAAACAACTCATTGATTGTATACTGAGGATCCTACATGAAGGGTAGGTACAACTCATGATCAGTTGTCCCCGCGTCATGTCATGCCAAATAGTCCACCTCTGAGCACTGTTTAGTCCTGAATCCCTCAGCCTCGATCAACATTATACGTCGACTGGACTAGACACAACAAGGTGTGGGCATATACCATGAAGGGATGAGTATAACGATACTAATTAGGGACCCCAAGACCCTATAGGTCTCCAAGAGTTCCACAAAGGAAAACCCACAATGCAAGACATCAACTCAGATTATGTATATGCCCATACATATACCTATGTAATAAAGATATACTCATCTCATACATGAGGGAAGAATACCATAATGGTAACACCCTGAAGGTTGAAGTACCACACATGTAACACCACTGAAATAGAAGTACCACATATGTAACACCACGAAGACATCAAAACAATGGATGATGTACCCCACAAGTATCACCATGAAGATAGAATCACCACATAGGTAACCCCATGAAGACAACACCACAAAGGTATAGGTAACACACAGGTAACACCACATATCTAGAAGTACCAAAAATATAACACCATGAAGATAGAATTACCACATAGGTAACACCATGAAGATAGAAGTACCACACAGGTTAAACCACAATGACAACACTACTATGGTATTAGTACCACACATGTAACACTAAGAAGATATATGTACCACACATGTAATACCATGATGATTGATGTAACACAGATGTGACACTATAAAGATAGAAGTACCACACAGGTAGCACCACGAAGATAGAAGTAGCTAAAAGGTAACACCACACAGGTAACACAACAAAGATAGAAGTTCCACAAAGGTAACACCACAAAGACAAAATCACGAAGGAAGTAGTAACACAAAGGTAACACCATGAAGATAGAAGTACCACACAGGTAACACAACGATGATAAAAGTACAACACATGTATCACCATGAAGGTGAATAGACTCATCTCACAATCTGGTATAACATAAGTACAAAAGTACAATTGATAAGTGTAAGGCTAGATCATCTTATTCTATTATGTATAACTTCATATGACCCACAATGATCAAAATGTAACTAAGCCCCAATGACCCACACATGATATGATCAACATAGGATCAGTATGCACTCATCCACACAAGATCGATAAGTGCTGACTCACATAGGATCTAACCCACACCGGATTGGTATGCGCTGACCAACACAGGATCACTGAGTACTGACCCATATAGGATCGGACCCACACATGATTGGTCTATGCTGACCCACAATGGATCACTGAGCACGTACCCACACAAGATCAATGTTCTTCATTCAAGATACATCCTAGAATAGGATTCCTCGCCCCCGGTGCACTCGAGTTCCGTAGAATGTTCCCATCAAGATATCGGTCGAACATTGACCTAAAATAAGCTCAACTAAAGGGTAACAAAAATGACCCCCATGCCATAAGGGATCTAACACGACATATTGTTCGTCAATTGGATGCCTAGTTTTTGAGTTATAATCGTTTTAGTTCTAGGTTCCTGGTTGGATTCGAGTTCCATCCAACCCAGCCATGCTACAAAAAATTTCCAAAACTAAATTGAAATATATCAAAAGAACATTCTTGATCCTAGGATCTGAGTGTCACAAACTGTTCATCAAATGAACGTCCGGTTCTCAAGATATGGACCTTTATGTTTTTCTAGGTCTGGTGGGGCATGGGTCCAGCATGACCCTGTCGGACCGACCTGGCCAGACCCAGTCTCGACCAAACTAGTCTAGGTTCATCATGGCTGGAATATGACTTAGAGTGCTCGGACAGCTATGACGTGGTCCGAATCGGCCCGTAAAGGGCATGGCCCAACCTGCAAGGCGGCACAGCCCGGTCCTCAAGGGGGCATGGCCCACTGGGCAGGCGGTACGCTGGGTGATGGCCCACTAGGTGGCAGCTTGGTGGACAGGTGTCCCGACCATGGTGAATAGCATCCCATTGGGGGATCACGCTTGGTGGCATGGGGGAGTGGCTCCCCTGAATTCCTAAATGGACTAGAGGCTGTTCGACTCCTCCATAGTGACGACACTATGTGGTGATACTATAGAGCATGTGAGACCTGAAATCGCAGGTCCTGCTTTCCACCATGGCTAGCCTGTGAGCTAGCCATCGTCCCCAACAGCGCTTGACGACGCACCGCACCGCCTCCCACTGTCGGTCGGTGCTCTGGTCGCCTTCCTTCGCTCCACTGAGGCTAACGAGCCCCATCCCTAGTCCTCTAGCGGTGCGCTAGTTGCGTCACCTTCTCATTCTGCAATAGACTAGAGTGCTAGCTGCGTCCCCCAACTATCGTGGATAACGAGCCACAACTTGTTCCTCCGACGGTGTGGGTGCCCCGTCTCCTTCCTCATGGCCGGATGGTGTTGGCCGCCACCTTGGTCCCTACCAGGGCCAGTCAACGGTACCTCCATACTGACGGTCTTCTATAGGGAATTTAAAGGGTTAGTAAGGTAGGAGAGTGTCTGGGACTGGATTGATAGGACCGCGCCCTTCGTGTTAGCTTTTAATCATGAGGATGTTAAAGAATCAACAAACTATTAGAATTCAAATCAAGTTAAACACCTACCTCATGAACGATAGAGAAATTCCCGTGGTTGAGGGAGTGGGTCGGGGTTCATTGTCCCTATAACTAGCCTCCAATGACGTCACTTTGACATCGATCTTCAGTTTGGGGTTTCGGTGTCTCTCTTCACCACTCCCCAGAACCAGCTCCATCTTCCAAGGGTTTGGCGTCTCGACACTAGTTGAGCACTTCATTGTTTGGGAAATTAGTGTCGATACTTGTCCCCAAACTCCATATAAATAGGAGATGGGGAGAGTATATAATGACGTTGGGAATTATTGGTGGTTTATTAATTTGAATGATTATTAATTCATCAACATTGTTGTTACTTCGATTGTTGGGTCATTCTTTTTAAAGGCTTGACACATCATTTTCCCCACCCACTGCTTGTCCATTGGAGGATAAGAATGAAAATAATATAATAATTTTATTTTATTTTAATTCTTTAAAAAAGTCAGAAAACATAACTTTTTATCCAAAAATACTATGGTCAAAGTAATGTCACCTTTAAGTTAATCATGGAACTACGAATTCAATGATTCCCTCATATTTTTAATCTGATCGATTATTTAATATTTATAAAATGCCACTCATGCGTTTACTAAACATACCTTAAAAAATGTTCAGAAAATTGTTAATAGTAGCCCTCGACTGACGTCAGTCAAGGTTAGGCTCTGCCTAAAGAGAACACACCCTCACGACCTCAATGGTACTCTCTTATTTTAAATCAATGTTACTGTTTATAAGTTATGGATTTTACAATAAAATAAAAGTCACTTAATTATTTTATCTACAGCAAAAAACTAACTTTTACTGGTGGCCTAATTCGGCCAATTTTAGTATCATCCTATTGAAATCATATCCTCAAGAGTTCAATAGTGTTATCATATTCTTAATCCGATTCACTGTTCGTGAGTTATAAGAATTTGAAAAATATAATAAATTTATTAAATTGTTTTATTTACGGTTATTCCATTTTTAGGTTTTCCCACATGAGGCATGCACTGACTAAACATAAATATATCCTAGGGAAAACCAGCTATCCTGAACACAAAGTTTCACACAGATTTTTGTTTTCAGAAACCATTTAAGTGTTATTCCACTTTTTTTGAAAAACTGATCACTCACTCTAATTAATGCTTAAAAAATTTTCAACGGATCCTTCCGGGAACTCTGGGCCTCAGAATCACGCACAGTCAATTTTTTAAGACTCATAATAATTATATATAATTAGAAACATTACATGGAAAATCTGGTTCTTTACATTCGTTCCTCTGTAGGGACTTTCTTCCCTGAAATCCACAACATAGTCTAAGGAAACAAATGGGGATACTGAATAGGAATCTGAGCCTCCCGCTCCCATGTGCACTCTTGGAGGTTACCAGGCTACCAACGAACGTGCACCAGAGGTATAGATCACCGAAAAAGAACTCTTTTCTATAGATCCTCAAACTCCACTGGATCCTCCTTAAACATTACCCCATAATTAAAGTTCATCTCTCTATGGTCGATGGTGTGATTTGGGTCATGCACTTATCTCCTCTGCTGGGACACATGGAAGACATCTTGCATCCTATCAAACTGTGGTGGTAGTTCCAAGTGGTATTCCACCTCTCTAATATTCAGAATTATCATAAATGGTCCTATAAACTTCAGTAATTTTTGATTCCCTTTCCAAATATCTGCAATCCTCATCGTGGTGAGACCCATAGGAAGACATGGTCTCCCTCCTCTAACTCTAAATTCCTTTGAAGTCCGGGTACAACCTCACCACTCCATGATGTACCGCTAAATTTGATATATGGATCTCCCTCAACACCTCCTCCTGAAGCATCACTGGTACCATGGTGTGTCCCCTATAGTGAATAATGTTCTCCCCACTATCAGAAAATTATTCAGTAGACCATCTAGAGGATATCAGAGCACGTCGAGCCTCATAGTCAAAGTCCCCAAACTGTGACACTCTGACTTGCTAAAGTAGTGGGGTAGTGACTATCATAGATTATAGGTAATCAGATCTATATTTATCTATTAAGGATATCTGTAGTGTGACTAGCTTCATTGATTCCTCACTCAGTAGCCGTAGACTAGACCTCCTGCTGAGTTCATCTGCTAACATGTTCCCATTACCCTATGTATATACTTTTGCATGTTCATAGTCTTTGATGAACTTTATTCATCTTCATTGTCTCAGGTTCAGGTCCTTTTATGAGAATACACACCTGAGATGCTTGTGATCAGAGTAAATAGTAAACTGTTCACCTATCAAGTAGGGCCACCTCATTTTTATCGTAAAGACCATTGTTGCTAACACCGGGTCATGTGTTGCGTAGTTCTGCTTATATTGTCACAAATACCATGAGACGTAGGTGATCACTACCTTCCCTTGCATTAGAAAACAACCTTGTCTAGTACCTAATGCGTCGTAGAGGAATAAATACCCAACGACCTCTTCTGGTAGACTCAAAATGGGGGCATTTGTCAGTATCTTCCTCAGCTCTTGAAAACTATGCTGACACATCACCACCCACTTGAAAGGATTCCCCTTATTCTTCAATACTGAAAAGGGTTCCGCTACCCTAGAGACATCAGGTACAAAACTCTAATAGTACCCAACCAAAGTAGAAGTACCTCTCCCTTCTAGGATGTAATCCCGGATACAAATTTTGAAATGGTTTCCCCACACTCTGCGACACCTATTGGAATTTGAAAACTAAAAACTCCCACTTCCATGTGGGTAAGGCTGGCCGACTCAAGAGTGATCAGCTTCACCCTCGTATGCATGAGTTTATCATGTGCTTCATGGGTTTCCTTTTTCTCCGACCAAGGGAAAACCCATTCCAAAGTTGTAGATAAACCACATGCTTTTTCCTAATATAGTCAATCTGTGTATGAACTATGGATTTCTAGTCTATACCCAAACTAATTTCACAAGGCCTTGACGCTGCCACCATGAGGATCTGACCGAAACTCTCACCTCAATGGTCAGGTCACACTATTGTAATAAGTGTGATTATTAATCCCCCTCCCAAAGGTAACTCGATACCTAAGTGTCAAGTCATCAGTTTTACAGGATACTCTAGGAATTGAACAAGATTCATGGGGTGGTTTTTGTAACATGTCGAAATGTATACCACCTCATGCAGGTCTCCTAGATCCACTTCCATCTCTGCTGCTCTGTAGATTCATCTGTCCCTTTCACTTCCTCTTCCAGAAACATTTTATGCACCCAAGTCTCTAAGACTAGAATTTATTTCTTGTTTTTCCACTATTAACATTCACTAGCTGTATCCGCCCCACCAAATAACATTTAACCAAAAAGGTTCTCTCTATAAACCTAACATAAGTAGGAAT
Source organism: Viscum album (assembly GCA_963277665.1). Classification (NCBI taxonomy): domain Eukaryota; kingdom Viridiplantae; phylum Streptophyta; class Magnoliopsida; order Santalales; family Viscaceae; genus Viscum; species Viscum album. The sequence continues at coordinate 1,642,402,123 of OY728122.1, read as the reverse complement.
GAATTGAGGAATAGTGATGGATTGGATGTTCCTAAGCACACCTCACCCAGAGGTCTAAGCCCTAAATCAGTGACCATATTATATTTATCGAGTACCTGGGATGGTCAGTACGCCTCAATGAATACACAGATATTGACATGTCATCCTACAGATACTGTAGAATCTCTTGGGAACAATCACTCAAATTAGCTTTTTTATGGCATGAGACCCCCTACTCCGAGGAAGGTTCTCAAGCTTGTCCACATGAAATTAACCTCTTCACAAGATCAGGGTAATATAAACTCTGTCATAATCCTACTGATCCCTGAAATTGGCTCTCTACCAGGACCACCATCTGATCGACTAGTTTCCTACCTATATGGAAACTCGACCACCTGCTCAAGCCTGTCCTCAGATACCTGTGAGTCAAGCTCACCTTGGAACCTGAGGGGTATCTAATGCTTCAAAACATGTATGGCACTAATCTTACATTTGTACTCTACCTGTACTGTTGGTTTTAACTGTTGAATGACATACAATGATATATCAGGAACACTACTTGAATGTACATTCTTGGGAAAAAATCCATGAACCAAAGGATCATCACTCAGTGGCCCATCATTGTGTTCTCTCTCGTGAAACCTGCATGGCTTTCTATGAAGCAGAATAAAAAAATAGGTGTGCCACAGTCAATAAGTTATACATGGTGAGATAACTCAAAGAGAAAACAATAATGGATTTTCAGAAATATACGCAATCAATGTTTTTGTCCACTAATTCAGAAATCAAAATTCAGGGTCCTGGTGTATGGATACGTCAGCCGCAACAAAAACACTGAATTCCCAAATCTGAAAACACACTCATAACACATAACACTATTTCCAAATAGAAAAGTTTAGAGTCCTTGTTATTCGGTTGAATCGACTCCTCTGATACAACTTTTTCAGGACCAATCCCTCAAGGAACGTTCTATAACTACCCCAAGCCCGCCTTCCATAGACTAGGGGCTGGCGACTAGCACTCGAATGGAATATCTCTAAAACAGGAAGGCATTTCCTTATAAACTGAACAGACATACAATCTATGAACATAAATATATAAAACCATGAAATAAAATACTATGTAAAAATTGTGCCGAATGTAAAGGGGATGGAATACAAGACCAACTATAAAGTACAAATACAACTGAAAAGTACAATAAAACTGAAAATAAAAAAATAGTTCCTGGCTCATCCACCAAGGATCCTATATGAAGGGTAGGTAAAACACACGATCAGTAGTCCACGCATCATGTCATTACAAATAGTCCACCTTCGAGCACTGTCTGGTCCTGGCTCCCTTAGCCTCGATCAAAATTTTTCAACATCTTCACAAGAAACAACAATGTGGGGGCATTTCCCTTGTAGGGTTGAGTATAACGATACTCAATGGGACCCCGATACCCTATAGGTCCCATGGAGTTCCAAAAAAGAAAAACCACAATGAAAGACATCAACACTGCTTAGTTATATGCCCATATATATATCTATGGTATCAGATATACCCATATCATAACTGAGGGAATAATATCACAATTGTAACACTACAAAGTTTGAAGTACCACACAGGTAACATGACATAGATATTACCTCACATGTAACACCATGAATAAATCATCACGAAGGTAAAAGTAGCACATAGGTATCACCACGAAGAGAGAAATAACACATAGGTAACACTAAGAAGACAACACCACAAAGGTAGAGGTGCCACGTAGGTAACACCACATAGCTAGAGGAACCACACATGATACACCGTGAAGATAGAAGTAGCATAAAGGTAAAACCAAGATGATAGGAGTACCACATAGGTAACACCAAAAATATAGAAGTACCACATAGGTAAAACCATGATTATTTAAGTACCTCATAGGTAAAACCATGATGATTGCAGTACCACACATGTAACACCATGAAGAGAGAACTACTCTATAGGTAACACCACGAAGATGACACCACGAAGGTAGAAGTACCACATAGGTGAAACCATGAAGATTAATGCACCACATAAGTAACACCATTAAGACAACACCACTAAGATAGAAGTACCACACTGGTAACACGAAAAAAAAAGATATACCACACAATTAACCCCACAAAGATAGAAATACCATATAGGTAACCCCATGAAGGGGAATAGACTCAGCTCACAATCAGGTATCACTGAAGTACAAAAGTAAAAACGATTGGTTGTAAGGCTAGATCATCATATTCTATTATGTAGCACTGGTTCTGAACCACATTTGATGGATAGGTAATTAACCCCCATTGTCCCACACAGGATCTGACCAACATAGGATCAGTATGCGCTAATCGACAGAGGATCACTGAGCACAGACCCACACAAGATCTAACCCACACAGGATCAGTATGCGCTGACCCACATAGGATCGTTAAGTGCTTACCCACATAGGATCTGACCAACACATGATCAGTATGCACAGACCTAAAAATGATCATTGGGAGCTGACCCGCACAAGATCGACGTTCTTCCTTCATGTTACATCCTGTCACTGGATTCCTCTCAACCGTTGCGCTCAAGTTCCGTAGATTCATCCCCTTGAGTTATCAGTCTGACATCGACCACCACTAATTTACACAAAGTAGTAACCCAATGGACCACCATGTCATAAGGGTTCCAACATGATAGACGATGCATAATATGGATGCCCAGTCTGTGAGTTATAAGTGTTTTAGTTCCAGGGGCCATGTTTGATTCAGGTTAGATCCGACTCAGCCATATGCCAATTATTTCAAAAACTCAAGTGGAGTATACCTAAAGGACCATCTCGATACAAAGATCATATTAATATAGAAAGTTCTTCAAATAGATGTATGGTTCTCATGATATGGCCCTTTATGTGTTTCTAGTTCTGGTTGGGCCCGGGTTCGGACTGGTTTGGTCAGACTGACTTAGCCCGACCCCATCTGGGCTGACCTGACCAGGTCGGGTTCCGAACTGGATTGGCTGGGCCATGGAGAACTCGGCATAATGGGACGAGGTCCAGCCTGTCCCAGAAAGGGGCGGGGGGGGGGGGGGGGGGGGGTAGGGTTCCGCTGGGTAGGGGCCCGCTGGGCAGCGACCCGCTGGATAGGCAGCTGGGCCACGAGAAGTGCAACCCAAAATGGGCTCCGAATAGGTGGCATGGGGGAGCGACTCCCCCAGAATTCCTAATTTTCCCGATGGCTATTCAGCTCCTCCGCAGCAACGACGCCATGTGGTGCCACCCGATAGATTGTGGGACTCACTGGAGCGGGTCATGCCTTCCAACGTGGCAAGCCAGTGTGCTGGTTGCTGTCACTAGTGGTGCAAGACGGCACGCCGCTCCGCCAACTGCGGTCTTCTGGTGTTCCGGATGCCTTCCTCTAGTCCACCGCGGCTGACGAGCAGTGGACCAAGTCCTCCAGCGGTGCGTTGGTCATGCTACCTTCTACTTCCATGGAAGACCGGTGTGCGGGATGCCTCCCCCAACCACAAAAACTGATGATCCATAGATGGTTCCTCAAGAAGTGTGGGTGCACCACCTCCATCATCGTGGCTGGCTAGTGTCAGTCGCCACCTTGGTCGCAGGCAGCACTGGTCACCAGTAACGTCGCACCGACCATCTTCCATAGAGAAGGTGAAGACATACTATAAAATGGATGGATTCAATGAAAATTAACACAGGTTTTACTTATAGAATTCATATATTTTTACCAAAATTTTATTATTTATTTTCATTTAATTATTTTCTGCCACCTACCATTCTTAAAATTCACTTATACATGTGGGAATGAGAGATTCTATAGCCTAGAACATTATGAATCATAGAAACATGGGAGTCAATTAATTCATATTTGGGTTACATTGATTATTATGTGTTTTTATTAATGAAGCTCTACCCTCTCTTAGTTTTATTAGATATTATTTTTCGGGGATAATTATTTCATCATTAGAGTGTCTTCGTTCATACTATAATTGAAATTTTTTATTTAGGAAGAAAGGAAAAAGTGATTTTCATAGTTTAAAAATATTTGAGTAGTTTAGTGGATTATTATACCTTCATTAGGAAAATTCCAAAATCATTTTTATTGTAAATTTAAAATTTAAAATAGTTTTAATCGAATATTCAATAATATTATGATTTTATGACTATACTAGACTCTTAAATATTGTATTCTAATTGAAAAAAAAATTAAATTTTCTACTAATTAAATATAAAATATCAATTCAATAGAATTATTTAATTTTTAATTCCATAACACACAAATTTGTTCATAAAATATTTTTTATGATGCAATTTCAGTCCCCTTTCACTAATATATAGCTATGAATTCACTATGAAAAAAAACACCAATAATAATTAAATTGAAACCTATAAAAATGTTAATTTGTGTGAAAAATTCATCCCTTAAATAGGAAATTTAGTTAATTTATTTTTTAAGAAAAAATATAAATTCTTTTTGATATTCTTCATAAAATACATGGAAACAAAAAATAAACTTACACCAATATTCTATGGATGACATTTCATTTTCAAAAATTAAATGATGAATACGTTTTATTTATAGATTAGAAACTTCCTAGATTTTTTTTATTTTTCATCCTTTATCATTTCAACATTATTCAATGTTTATAACATCTCTCTCCTTGATAAATATCAATCCATGTGGATGATTCTACCAATCAATTACATAATTTAGGGAAAATGAGTTGTATGTCCTAGAAAATGATATTAAAAACTACAAATGGGTAATTCACCCATTGAATATAATTATATAAAGGTTAATGTTATTTTAATCCCATGTCTAACAATGTCATACTCTTTAATAGAAATGCTAATAGATGTTTATGGTGTCATGTTACTTATGAAAGAATAACAAGGAGGGGATTACAACCTGACCGGTGGGAAATATAGCCTATATGAAAATAACATCACAATATGTGGTATATTTTATATATATGTTCATATCATCTCCTTTACATATATAATATATGACATGTAGCACATTCATCCCATAAAATAATATATATAAACATAATGATCGAGTCATATCCCGCCATATGGGTATTGAATATAAGTGGGTATAGTTACACCATAATGGGAAATAAAATAAAAATGGACATATTATCCAACCTAAAAGATCAAACCAATAGATCGTGGAATATATTTATATATTTGATCGATAATAAATATTACAGGACTTAGGGACCCATTATAATAACCATAATAAGGAATCATAAAATTTCCAATCCATTTATTTTTTCTAAACCAAATGATGATAGGATAATTTAGAATGACATTCCATACCTCAATTTATGTATGTTATCACATAATGATAATTACATCACTTATCCAGATGAAAAATTACATAACCTTATAGTACCGTCCCCATTAATGATTGATAGTCTAAATCTCATATCCATTATAAAACGAGTAAAATAGAAACAAGGTATCTATAAATTTCATTACAATATAATAATCATAAAAATCTAATACAGTACCACGATACCCCATAATAATGTACAAAAAATGAACCTATTATTTGCCAATATAGTATAATATATCAAATTAGTACCCCTTTTGTGTGTCAGTTACAAAATTTAAAATAATTTAAATAAACCTTTTTGTAATTGGCTACATTGTAATCAATAAAAAACTCACAAAGGACATCACATATACATTGTAAACATAATTAAAACCAAATTTATCAGGGTAAAAATAGATCTAATATTTTTCTTGTATCCACAGTAGTTGGAAAATAAAAATTTGGAATCACTAGAAAAGAATATGAACCATAGTGTGAGAATATAGAACACATATCACATATTAATTTAATCCCACTAATGGAATACATTTAGTGGATTCAATTTCATTTAGAAGAGGAAAAAAATCTAATATATGACTATAAATTATAGAATTTGAGGGGAAAATCTATATCTGTTAGTTAATTTCAAAATTGTGGGACTGAGTGATAGAAGATTTTTATAGTGATCCACCAAGATATTTAAATTATAAGTGATTGAATTTAAATAATATATATTTTATAATGAAGTAAGGATCTCCAATGTAGAGGAGGATCGTTCATACACTATTATGAATCCCAAAAATCATTAATTTGATTCTAAATAATTTTAAAATTTTAATTATATTAGTAACTAGATAAGGGAAGGTTGAGAAATTATTATAGGTAGAGCAGTTAACACCCCGCATTCATATAATATTTTCACATGAATAAGATAATTATAGATTAAAGACCCATCCTATGGTGGCAAGAAATGCTCCCTGGTAACCCAGTGTCATTTGATCAGATGCATTGTTGGGTCTCCCAGTATGATACAACATAAAACCCCCTCGATTGAATAATTTATTATAACATAGATAATGTAGGTGTTATCCTCAATAATCACAACCTATAGCTGAATAATTTTAAAAATTGACTTATATTACTATATGATCTTTAACTCTAAAGAATTTATCATCTATCTACTATGAGAAGGGATAAGTAACAAAACAAACATTATTATGTTAAAAAAGGAACAAATATATTACACAACATATATAGTGTGTTAGAAATTATATAAATATCCAATCTATCTAGAACATTTCTATTTTTTTAAAAGACTTATGGTTTTTACTAATTTTATTTATCCTCCATCTTTTCCACATTCATATATGCATGACTAATTATTCACAATCCTAATTTATTTATCAACATACACCCAATAATAACCACCTTATATGAATATTTTACAAACATTCAATACTATAGTATATAATTTTCATTTTGTTTCATTTTTTATGGAACTATCAATATATTCATGTTAGGATTCCCAAAAAGAAACCAAAACCATTTATAAATTTTTGTTATCGTTTCGTGTAATCTTGTCACATAATATTATAACATATAAATATTTGATTCATCATTTTTGAAAAATTGATTAAATATTACTGATATATAATTGTTGAATGTACTTTTAGATTGTAATTGAATATATTTAAAAAACATATTTTTAAATATGTAAAAATTTAAATCATTTTATTTTTTAAATAAATATATATTTTGAATAACGATAAAATTATCTCATTTATAATGATAATAAAGGAATAAAAACTAATTTGATACTATAACCAATAATTTAGTCAGGTAACCAATTTATTTCATGATTATATCATTTCTATATGTTCTTTAACCAACTTCTACACATAATCATTTGAAATTAAAAATTTTCACCCATTTTGAACACTTATCATGTAAAGGCCTAGGAACAGTAAAGGGATGTCCCAACAAGAGTTCAAATAATTGTAAATCCCACACATCCTAAAATAGTATAGAACATTTCATATCAAATAATATCAAATAAGATAAAAAAAGTCCTACCATAATGATGATAAATTACATATTATACATGACTTCATGATTTTAATCAATAGAATTATAATAAAGTATATGTTTGGTGAACAAGGAAATCAGTGTTAAAAATTATTGTGTATCTTAATTATTATCTTTTTATTATAATCCTCACTTATATAGGATTATTTTCATGTCTTATACCATTAACATTAATTGAAACCTTGAAAATAACATGATTTCATTCTATTATTGTTGATGTGTAAAAATTCAACTTGATGATAAAAAAATACCATTTTAATTCCCTATTTTATGATTTTGACCATAATGAACTCTAAGAAAAAAACTTTTATCCCAATTTGAGGTCAATAATCCCAATAATAACCAATAATATTCAAATATGAAGTTAAACTCTCTTATAACCATCAATTTTCAATGATGTCATCAAATTGAAACTAAATCTACGCCGTTATTAATTGTATAAAACATAAGCATAACAATTCTTCTAATCTGATTCCATTAAATTCATGTATATATATAAATTTATTTTTAAAACTAAACTCCATCATAATCATTAATTGTTTCAATAAATAAACAAAATCATGCATAAAAACTAATTATTAATGATTACAGTACTACTTAATATAATTATAATTTCCTCTTATATGAAATTATTTTATATTAAAAATATCTTCTTATAGTATAAAAATAATTCATAGTGAAACCATTTTATAATCACGGTTTAAATTAAACACTCAAATTAACTTTAATCATTCATATGGGATATTTGTTTCCAATCTATACCACTCATTATACAATAAATTATTAGTGTCGAGAACACCCTAAGAGGGGAGGGGTGAGTAAGGGTCTAAAATTTTTCTCTAAATACGAAGGATCTTATTCCCAAATTGGTATGAAATAAATAAACCTGTATGATTAATTAAATTATAAATAATACATTCACATACAGAAAGACAACACAATAGTTTTACATGGTTCACCACTAAGGGCTTGTCCAAGGAGTGAATGTTGTAACTATGTCAGTCAAACATAAATACACTAATCATAACTGGATGTAGAAGAAAAATGTCTGGTCATAGTCACTCAATTCCTGGAACACTACCTTTACAATATTTTAGGGATATCTCACAGCATCCCTTAGAACACTTCTGTCTACTCAACCTATCTCACCACTGTGAGATAAATCATACACATTTTATTGACATGATGATTTCTTCAATAGATTTTCACTAATGACTTTCCCTTTGTCTAGAAAATAACCTTATTTCATCAAATTCTTTAAATTTTTTCAATTTAAGGAATTGAAAAAACAAACCAGATATTTAAACCATTCTTGAAGAACATAGTATAACCTGCTCGTAATGCATGCCCTTCTGTGGAAGATTTGGGAATTTCAGTAAATATGACTTTTGAAAAACTATTATCTTTCACCCAACCCTTATCATTCTCACATATACACCACAATTTCCAATTGGTCTTGTTAGACTAATGTAACACTCAACATGTAATATTTTCTTACATCTTCCCATCCGTATGCTACTATTTCATCTGGTAGAGGAACCTGATCTTAATAAAAATTCCCATGTCATGATTGGGGATATGATATTTATTGGCCTCGATGACCCTTCACATAATATTCACTCCATGTTCTCAAAAAACCTTTTGAATTTGGGTTGGGTATGTAAGTCTTTTCCCCACAAACTCGTCATTCTCACAAATTTAAATTTTTTGTGTGATTTTTCCCATTTTCTATATTTTGATGTGGTGATTTGAAAACAGTCCAAGAAAATAAAATTTGAACCCTCCTTCAATATTGTGAACAAAAAAACTTTCCAAAAAAACTTTTCATCATTATCAATTTTTTTGACCCACATAATTGGAAAACATAAGGAAACGATGACACCTTTAATACTGTTATCAGCAGGAACTATTCAGTACAATTTCTTGCAAACTCCATGATCTTCTATGTGAGGATTGACATCAAACAAAAACCAAAATACATTATAATCCAAAACAAATTTTTTTAACAAAAACAATCAACATCCTAACCTTTATTCAATAATGTTTGAAACTAAACTCTACTGAAGCATCTAATTACCCGAGATGATAATAACCACAAACATATCACATTATATTCCATCATGGGATTAATAACTATTATACCCATATATATTCTTTCATGAAATGAAATCCAATATAAACCCACTCATAATTCCTATGAAGTAAAAAAAAATTTATATAGTAATCAATTATAATAGGAAAAAACAAAATCCACCAAAACAATAATTAATCTTTGATATCATGAATAATATCTTCAAAATTCATTCCTTTTTATGGATGAAATATATAGTGTAACCATTCATAAAATTATATCATTCATTATTCCTTGGTGGTCACCTTTATTCAATTATTTTCCTGTATTAGTTTTTAATAAAAACATTCACAATTTTCCACATGGTATTATAATTCAAAACACCATCTACTACAAAATATAATTATTGTTTAACCACCCATGTGTTTAACTTCACATCGGTTAACTTTCATTAAAATTATGAGATTATTTAATTTTATGTAGTTTATATAAGAACATGGATATAATTTATTTGTTTTTTATCCAGATATTGAAAACTCCTATAGAAAAATATTACTTAAATAATTTTTCTCGTATGTCAAAATTATATGGAAAACAATCATTAATTATATAAGGGTGTTCTCAATAACACATAAATCACAAAATGAGGTTATCCCAACTCAATTTTTATCTATTTTGGAACACATATCATTCTATATTTATTATTATTTTATTAATAAAGGGAATGGTGAGTTAAATCATATAAATATAGATAACCATAAATAGAGAATATAACATTGAATTCATTACATAAGGAATATATCCGACGAATATGTATATATTCCTCTGGTTGTATATTGATGATTAATTTTTTATTTTATTTATGGATTTAAATCACTATCAATTTAAATTTCTTGAAGAATGTAATTTTATTAAACAGATGTATGGATGTTTATACATCTATCGATCCCCCTATATCTTGGATCTTCAAAATATTGATTATTAAATACATATTTTTAATAACCACTATTATCACAATATAGTATCCCATAAACTAATGTCAACACTACATAAAAAAAAATCACTATAAATAGATGATGAACACACAAGTGTGTCGTAAATACATAATAATAATATTGAAACATCAATGGTAGAATAACATATCATTGAATGAGATAATCTCCAGAGATTAGTTTCATGCTGATAATCTTGTAGAGAGTTGATAGCCACCATCATCACATATATTTTCAGGTGAAATTGTTATCATATGTGATTTAATATACTTATTCCTTGTATATGAATATTTTTATTAATAAATAATATATTCCCATTTGGTAACTAAGTAGTATCCTAGATGTATTACAACCTATCATGGACATAACCACCACCAAAAAACAGTGACATTAAAAATTATATTGAATGGATATAAACTATTGTAATTCATGTGAATAAATATCAATTAATTATAATCACAATATGATAAACTGATCCTCTATTGAAAATAAAATCCTATTGAGTTTATATATAATCCCAAATATTTTTATTCTATTTGAATGACAACATTGGGTTGATTCATTTTAATGTTCTGTTGGAGGGTTCTCTAGTAATCGATACATCCTTTCCAAGCTCAACCAAATGAGCCCCATATATTATAAAGATTAAAAATTGACGTACCATCATGATATGTAATCCTAAATTCTAGAATTTGAGTCCCTCCACAAAAAATATATATTTATTAAATCCCTAAAAAAATTCACAGAAAATAAATAAGTTCAATTTTATTATTTCAAAACTTATGTACAAGAATAATTAGGTAAAAATTTAATATGTATAACAAATTTTTTCCTTATTAACATGATAAATCTAAACATAATATATGGTAAATCATTTTATAATAGATATTACACAACACCCAAATACCTATTTACCAAAAAACGCTTATGAGGACTTAATGGAAAATTACATATGCATATTATATATGACATAAGTAGTTCAACACCGAAATATTATTTCTATGTACCCATTTACATAATCCTATACCATAATGGTATCCATTAAAAAACTCAGTCAAAGTCATTGGAATAAAGTAAATAACAACATTTCATTTAAAATGGATCCTTTCTATGATTATATGGTCTTGAAATGAATAAAGGTCCTTCCAAACACATCACATGTGACTATTAATATCACATAAATGACAAAGATCATGAAAAAAATCACGTTTATTCATCTCATTGGATCTTTTTAACCAATAGTAATTGAAAAATACTAGTGGTTAATTATTTCTTCATGGAAATGAAACTAAAATTTTTTCCTTTTTGTTGTAAATATAGGTAGATCCATATTGGAATAATTTTACTAACATAGATAATGTGATAGAGGAATAGTCTTGGAAAATGATTTTTCTGATTTTCATTCATCTCCAAAAATGAATCTATCATTATTAAATTAATATCATATAATTAAATATAATTTATTTTTCACACTGAATGGTCTAGGTCAAACCGCCTAAGTGTTGGATGATTTCATTATGTGTGGTATAAAAGAAAACTCATATCAATTAATGATAACCACTATCAAGATGATGTTATGAAACTTCTATATGAATAAAAATCATTTTCCTTCATAAAAAATGACATCCTACAATATAATTGTTTGAATTACATATTTTTTAATATCAATGAAAACAATAAATTATTCACTAGTCTAAGGATTTGATAGTTATATCGTGTTTTATTTTCCTTATATAATTTACCAACATAGGGTCCCTAGGAGTTCAGTCATACATTCCACCTTATAGGATTCACACATGTAAGCATGAAAAATTTATAGCATATGTTGGACACTATATTCCTAGAATCACAGTACGAGTCATTTTTTTAAATACAACTAACTCAACTCTATATATTAAAAGATACATTCATATGATATGTAATAATTTATATTCTTATATATAAAACAATATAAGTAGAAAATGAGTTATTAAATATAACGATGGAAAAGTAATTTATTTAAATCCCACAATGATAGTAATTTTACTATTGTCAAAATAATTTTCCCCAACTCCAATGACACACACCATACATAAAAATATTTTCACAATGAGAGCCCATAAATTATTCATTCCAAAATATAAAAAATGTGTCATTACCATAGAATCGCCAACAAATAGAATATTTTTTAATCCCTAAATACATTTCTTACTCAACTTAAATGTCCAATGGATAGTTAAGAAAATATAGTACCTCTTATATGGAAATATTTTTTAGCAAGGATATCATTTTTTTCAAATGTTAATAATCAATCAACATTCTACTATAGTTGGTGGGAAAAAGATTATTATGGAGATTTTATTCTGATTAATTGGTTTAAAAATACATTTAACTTTCCTCATCCATTTTATTATGTTTCAATAAAAAAACTAAAATGTGTATATATCAATATTTTACTTTAAATGAATGGGTAGAAGAGATTATAATGTTTTTTACCTAATTGGCGACTCGCTGGATAATTCCATATACAAATTAACATGGAAGATGACCTAGTCCCAATAATTTTAAATATATTATCCTTACCCAAACCAAACATCTTGAAACATCGAAATGATTAATTTTTTATGGACTATATTGAGAAATAAATTTATCAAAATACATACCTTTGTATAAGAAAATGATTAATATTGGTGTATCAATAGCTACTGATGGGATAATAATTATTAAAAATATGAAATTTTATATTCTAAGACTATAAACACATTATATAAATGTAAATAGGAAAATGAGTTTTAATATACTTTATGAAATATACATTCATGGATTTTAATCCCATTTTTTAGAATGAGTATATTATATTATTTAAATAATAAATGGATATAAATAAGAATATAATGGTTGGGTTACTACATGGGCACATTCATAGTGATGGTGAAATTACTATTTGTGATAATACATATATATTTAATCTCACATTACATTTTGTCATTAAAATATAATCTATAAAAAAATAATACCACATTTATGATCCCAAGAGATATCATCCTACTCAAGTAACCCATTCCTATTAACATAAATAAATTTCATATGTATATATATCATAAATCCCATGTTCAAGTGACCTATATAGATAATTACCCAAGTAATGGAGTTTTATAATTTGGGTAAAACACATTATTTTCATATAATAGTTAAAATACATTAAATAATAGAATTTTCTATTACAGTTTCCAAAAAGGCTGATCCTAGTTTGTTGATTTGGGTCATTATACATTGAGTAAAAAAACATACCCTATAATCCATCAATTTAAGAGTATATATGATGTAATAACTCAATATATTTTTTACATTTAACCCACTATTGAGGACCAATGAAAAATAGGAGTTGTCAAATATATAATACAATATTCAAATATAATGTTTTAAATTATTTTTATAATATAAAAACTCAATGGTCTATTCAATGAAATGTATAGACGAAAAAATATCCAATTAAACAAATCAGTATAATGAAAATTGAGAATGAAAAAGAATATTTATTATTTATATAAAAAAATTATTTAACTAAGGAATGGTTGATTTCATTTCCCATTTTAGAGGTTTGACATGCGCTTTTTTGATAAAATTACCTAAGGGGAAATTTCAAGAAACTAATGTAGTGAACATTTAGGATGATGTAACAGTAATGATTATATAATAGAAATATTCTATTTAGATAAATGAATTATGATAAATATTTTAATGTATTGAGGAATGTGTATTTAAAAAAATATTCCGCCTCAAAATGTGAGACATCCAAAAAGGAGGATTCCCATTGAAAATGAAACAACTGTTTTCCATAATAATCCGTCTATAGTTTTATCCCAAAAAATTAATAAAATCAAATTATTTGAATCATAATAAACAAATATTTAGTTCAAATTATTCTCTTTATAATATATTCCCTCCATATTTGTATAGGATGTAAATTTATCAAAAAAATTAGAATAAATAATATTGTCCCTTGAATTATAAAACATGTTTTGGGGACATAATATCTACCGAAGATAATAATTAAATTTAGTTAATTATATTTAGAAACTATTATGATGAAAATAAAAATTATATCTTACAATTGTTTCCTTTAATATCATTTGTTTTTTATTATGAACTAATATTTTTCTTTTCATGTATTTTATGTATTAGTTTGGAGTTTTGGGTAGGGTAGATCTAGTAACTCCATAATCCCAAACGAATGTCATATCTAACACCCATCAAGAATAGATATATTAATAGTAATAATAGAAGTGTATCCTAAATAATAAAAACATAACTTATAAAGACTGTATCACTAATATGTCACTTACTTAGACAAACATAATTATCAGGGCATAACATAAGAAACAATTGATAAAAAAATCACATTTATAATTACAATAAAATTACACTCCACAAAGTGAACATCAATTACTCAATGAAATCACACACAATTTGATAATTATACTGTATATGAATCCCTAAATATAAATAAATAGTTATAAATCCCCATTAACTTCTTTGGAATGACATATGGTGGTCAATCAATATAGTCATATTGAAAAAATACCCATATTATTCCTCAATTTGACTTAGTGGACTAGTAAAAATTATGTCTATCTTGAAGATTTTTATGAATAGATATCTTCCAACAATTTCAATAAAATCTCATAAGGTAGAGGACCAAATATCTAATGCACTATAATGGGTTAATGTTCCATCCCAAATCATATAATATTGGTTAATGAGTCTAGTATAATTGTGATATTGTGAGAACAATAAGAATTAAAACCCAGTAAATGACCAAATGGCATTTAATAATTCTCCAACTATATACATTCATTATTTTCCTATTGGTATCCACCATTTAATCATCATTGTTATGTGGGACATTATTTCTAAATTAATTTAATGATAATCACCACAAAAAATTAGACATTGCATGAATCATTATTTTGGTCAAAATTCCCATCTATGCCCCCAAAAAAGAATAAACATATCCATGGAGTCCAAAATTAATTTATTACAAATATAATTTCATTAATCATATTTCTACTTCCTAAATTAGAAACACGCACATATAAAACTCTCACTTATATAAAGACCACATTTTAGACATAATGAGGCATTATCAAATACTCATACAAATGATATTTATGTTTTCATAATTAAATAATATTATATATTTATCTAATTTACTAAATATATTCTAGTCATGTCTTCTCTTTGGAATTACAATGACGTGGTAATTTAATGGAATATTACTCAACTCTATGTATAGAAATCCCGATAATATTTAAAAACATCATTCCTTTATAGAAAATAGTTCATGAATTAAAGTCATCATATTTAGAGATACCATTCTATTAAACGTATTTTAGAAAACTATTCCCTATATAATCAAAAAGTATTTATATATTATGAATTTGGGGAGACACTATTCTAAATGATCAATATGAAAATTCAATCTAGGGTTTATGTTTATTATTTTCAGTTCATAGTTGATAGTATGGAAAAAAACTTAAATTTATTATTAATAATGAAAATAATGAAAAATTTAGTGATGGAACATGTATTCTTAACACCAATTCTTATATTTATGAACGAAATAAAAAATAATAGTTTTATATGGTTGGATCCACCATTACGACTCAATTAAAAAAATTTAATTTAGTAGAATGTATTATAATTTTGATGGAATTTGACTCCATATAATGAAAGAAAATAGTTAGTAACCCTAAATATTTTTATATGCACCGTATATAACACCTATAATTATAGTCAGAATTTATTTATTTACCCGTTCACCAAAAATGATGACTAATATTATAAATTGATATTCAAAAAATCCTTTTTACAAAGGGTATATTCTATTTATATAACAATTTTAAAATTACTGTAAATAAAGAAATACATTTAGGATTATACTATATATGTTAGAGAAATAAACTCACCATATATGAACCATGAACATCAACCATGGAATGGTATGCATTTATTAAAACAATGGTATCTTTTATATTTATTATAAATAGTCATAAAATAATGATGGAATAATAGAGAACCAATGAAAACGGATTTCATGAATATGATTCAACATTATAAAAAAAAATGTGTCAATAGATATTCTGGTCTATTCATCCATTCCTAATAGTAGGATGTCGAAAGAGGAACTCATCAGAAATCAGATGCATGGATTGAAAATCCAAATTTTGAACATAATTCGAATAGAGATTTAGAATTAGTAATTTTAAAAAATTATGGGAAATATTTTATTTATAATGATAAGTCTATATACCTAAAGTAACAAATATGTTATTTTATATAAATTTTCCTATTTGTTAAATCCATTATAATATCTCACTACTACAAAATAAACGAATGGATGGACAGTCTAACTTCATAATCACTATTACTTAACAAGACCAAAATGATATGATCAGTCTCATGAATAGAATAGATAATATACTGAATTCATATAAAAGGAGTTTTAATCGGTGAATATTGTTAAAACCACTATTCATTTAGTACAGTTCTCATCAATCTAAAAAAACAAATAGTCAATTTGATATCAAAATTATATACAATATTTTTGGTACTAGGAATGTGATTTCATTTATATAAATAATAATAAAATCCAAAATACATGTAATGGGAAATTCGGTGACCATTATTACTAAACATGATCTAGAAAGAATGATAACATACAAAAAAATTAAGATTGGAGGACTTTTTGTGAATCTAGAGTAAGAAGAAGTAGATGGAGTTGATAGCTCCTAACATTTTTATTCTCTTCCTCCATATAAACTATACAAATCACCAATGTAATATATCAATAGAGTACTATCTCTATGATGTTTTTATACTATAGAGATGGTTGAAATGTGGTCTTATTAATATAAGTGTATCCAACATCATCCAACACAATGTCTGGAATTATAATAATTATAAATATAAAAAATATTGAATTTTAATAAACAGTTACCATATTCTTTCAATCAATGATTTTTTTTAATTCCTAAATAAATTAATTTCATTGGTGTCAGTTGCTCCAAATTACATTCTATGAATCATTTATTTCAATCCATAATCCATTTTCAACATATAATTCATTGATTTTTTTTCTATTCACTATGTAGATAATGATATGTAATGTTTTCTCTATTTAAATATTATATATTATTTTTAATTGAAAAATTAATTTCTTTTTCACTATATTAATAATCAACTATCATTAAAAATTCATAAGAATATTAATTAGGATGATTTTTTGGATTGATGATTTGGGGGATATATGAATAATAATAATGATCAATGGAGTGGTGTGAACACATGATCATATTTTTTAATTATAATAGAATAACTATCAAAATATAATTCATAAATCATTTATGTTCCATATACAATAAATACCATTCCTTAAATAAATATTAATAAAGGATCAATGAATATAACACTTCAACATTCTCCCATTTTGAATTTTGTTCATTTTCCAATTTTTATGTTTTATTTTAAATTATATTATTCTTATTTAACTTTTCAATATTTTTATTCTGTTTTATATTATTTAATAAATGGTTTCCAATATAAAACTATTATAATTCATTGTCTATGAATAGAACTTATATACCAATTATAATTTCTCCATACATGTGAATCCCATCACATAAATCCCATGAAACAATGTCTCACCCACACAATCAATTCAATATAATTAAAATAGAAGTATAGGGATATGTATGAATACATTTTTGAATAACATGGGATAAAATTTAACAGCATTTAAATGTTTCTATATGGTTTGAATGGAAAATTTTAAAATGTTTTCTAATTGAAATTTTGATCAAAAAATAAAAAAAACATCAAAACCTATAATTAAATCTCCTAAATTCTAAAAATATTAGGAAAAAGTTACATGATGTTCTATAATATAATGAATTATTGAAAAATCTCTCAATTATACATGCAGTGTTAAAAAACTTTCCCATTAAGAGTATAAATTAACAATCAAAATTGGAAAAATGATTTATGATAGTTTATTAATGGGTATAAATTTGATACATGAGTGTGTTTTGGGACCAAATGTGTATGATACATGTAATATCCCTTTCATGGAGATTGTTAGGATAATTATATTGGGTTATATCGGTTCTGTAACACTATGGGGTAGCGGTGAACAATGCATGATCATTGAGTATTTGGGGATTAAATATAGCTATTTGAAAAGGATTTCAAGAAAACAAATAATGGGATTTTGGTTGGAATAATATAAACAAATATTTAGGATGAGTAGAGGAAAAAAGAAATATTAACTTAAGTAGACATTACATCATCTTTTCAAAAAAACACCCAGAAACAATAATAGTTTAGTGCCTTTAGAAACATGTCACAAAGGCATGTAGACTGGTGAATGATCATCAATGCTTCTGACAATGATATTCCCCTTCATTAACCATAGATAAAACCATTATATTTAACATATTGAAAATAAAACATAAGAAATGGGTGAGATTAGATGCTCAGTATGGGTAGAAAAGAGAGATACATAAGCATAATATTTCACATAAGGGCATTAGAACATGAGAATAACATTTCAAGGTCATTACCTACATATCAAAGATCATAAACATGAATCATTTCATAAATAATGGTAGTTTATAAGAATTCAATAATAATTGAATCAAGATTATTAATCTATAATTCATAACTTATAAATAATATGTGTAATATTTCGAATTCCCATAAACATGTAATATCATTCTCTATAATTCAAGGATCATTGAAAAACAAATTAAGACACTTCAGAGGGACTAATCAAACTAGGAATGACACAAAAAAATACCCATTCACTATCTTCTTCTTATATGGGATCCGTTTTCTCAATCATCCCATAGTGGATCGGGTTTCCCCATCTTCCCAGTGTGGATCATGTTTCTACATATCCCCATCATGGATCAGTTTTCACCATCTTACCATAGTAGATCAGTATGAAATTATTTTCTATTGTGGATTAGGAGGAACCTATTTAAAATTATGGATAATGCTTGTCAAAGTATTTCCCATCATTATAGGATGGGAAATAAATTTATACCCAATTCCTTAGTAGGGGATTTTGTTCTTAGATATCACATAATTAAATAATACATTCATGCGCCATAATATAATACTACATTTATAATATCATGACTCAAAAAGATACGAGATTCATAAACATAATATCATAACCCTAGAAATGAAATCGGTATCTTAAACATGCCATTATATGATATCTTATGAGAAATAGACATGGTTTATAATCATTTCATCAAATAATAACCCATGAAATGAAGGGTAATTTGTAACGACCCGAAATTTTGAATAAATATTGTTTCCTAATTTGTGTGTTATTTTATTTTATTTTTTATACTCAACAAAAATGTTTCATTTGATAACAAGAGTATAATTAAAATGAGACCATTGGGCTTTGACTGTTATATGACCATTGGTCAATATGACCACTGGAAACTAAACGTTTTGATTATTCTCTCTAAATACAAGTAATATTGGTTAATTAATATAGAAAGAAGATTCGATGGCCTCACCTAGTAGTCTTGGACCGATCGAAGCCCATCTAACATAACATGGGAAGGAGGTAGCACCACTGGGCTTTGCTCTGGACCAAACCCAAGCTGAACATCATCATGTGAAGCAAGAATGGGATCGCCTTCGCGAGAAGTTCAAACTGATAGAAATTACTACTCGTGCGATGTTGGCCGAGCCTCCCTCGGATTCTCTCACCTTAGCACACCTTACACTTAGGTCCTATGCTGGTTTGATAAGGGGCTATGTAAGGAGATCATAACTGCCTTGTGTAATCCTTTGTTTTAAATAAAAATTGGGATTTATTCTTATGATGAAGTTTATGAATTTTCAAATGACCGGATAAATATAGTATGCATATTTTTGATGAATTTTAGAAAATGGATATTTTAAAAATGTTTATGTAAACCTTAAATAATTAAAAAAAATGTGTAATGATTTTCGAAAAATGGTCTGCTACAATTATGTTCAGTACAAAATTTAGAGTCTAATAAGATCAACATAAAGTTTGATGAATAGTAAATTATGAATAGTAATTTTATGATTAGGATTAGTAATGAGTCCAAATGGATTAGTAATCTCACTTAAAGAAAGTATTAATATAATCTAGGCACTTTGATTAAGTAATGTGATTCAATAAAATGGTTAAATAACGGTTTCATAAATTATTATTCAAGTATTAGTTTTTGTGGGTGAATAGTGTTTTTTAATTAGAAATTTAATTAAAAATATTTAGAAAATTATTTTTATAAAACGGATTTCATTTTTGAACTCAGAGCACCGATATTATGCTATGGTAATTTTTGGGGTTTTTTCTGAAAAAATGAATTTTCGGTGAATAGTGTTTTTATTTAAAAATTAAATTAAAAATATTTAGAAAATTATTTTTATAAAATGGAGTTCATATTTTTAATCAGAGCGTTGATATTTGGATATGGTGAAATTTTGGTATTATTCTGAGAAAGTTGAATTTTCAATGAATAGTAAAAATACAGTTTTAGGGTTTCGGTATGTTTAATGACATCATAACCGTGTAATGATGATGTAATGAGATATTTTAAAGTATGTTCGACTAAAGAGGATGAATTATTGTGTGGGGGCCCCCATGTGGCCTAAATTTATGGGAAGTACCATGGGAGGGCCCATGCTTTTGAGAAAACCACTTTTGAGGTGTCCCTTGGTCATTAATGCCTTCTCCCCTCACTTTCCCTATAAATACCAAGCCCTCCTCTCATCTTTTCGACTCCAAAACCATCCTCAATGATGTTCTGGTCTCCTTACCTCCCAAGGAGTCCTCCCAAGGTGCTTCCAAGCCCTCAAGGTCCCAACCTTTGAGTTCTAAGTGTTACGTTTTAAGGTAAGGGATCTGACCTCTCTCTTTCTTTTCAAGAAATCTCTTTTATGAAATTTCTTTTATGATCCATGTTATTATGTTAAAGGATGTTATTTTATACTATTCTTACTGCCCTTTTTCATGTTCATATAATGAGATATCCCCTCTTACTCTCATTATTTCGTTTTATGAAGTTTTAAGTGGCGCCGTTAGGCTGCCGGAATTTTTTGTAACGGATTCTTTCTCCCTTCTCATTTTTCAAGATCTATTTTCCATGTAAAGTTTTGCAAGTTACTTTTTATTATGTTGGGGTATGATCTCTAAATTTATCATACTGATCTTTTATTATCATATGATGAGAGACCCTATTTGATCTCATCAATTCATTTTTGGTTGAATTTTATGTAACGCTGTTAGGCTGCCGAATTTTCATCAGAGAAATCTTATTTTTGTCTTCCTTTCATGTTCTTCATTTCATATGGTATATTTTTAAATTTCATTACCATGTTCTTAAATCCCTTATATTATATCCCTCTACTATTTTATGGGTCATTTATGAATGTTTGACCCATGTCCCCTCTCTTTTCAATTTTTTCTAAAAACCTTGTAACATAGCCGTTATGCTGTAGAATTTTCGTCTCAAAATGTCTCTCTCTTTTTTCTAAAGATATTTTATTTTATTAAAGTGAATAATCAAAGCTATTATTTCTAGAGGGGTATTCACATATATATCAAAATTTTCTATTTTAAATTCTGGGATTTACATACATGAAACCCACTTTCCCTTTCCATGGGTTTAAAGTGACGTAAAGATCATGTCTTTAAAGCAGTTTTTAAAATGTTATGATTATGAAATGCAACCCATTTATTTTATGCTATATGGGTTATGTATGAATTTTTTGATGATGATATATGTGTCTCACATGATAATAAAGGAAAATTTAAGGGTGCGCCCTGATAGCGCTCCAATGCATTGGGTAATGATGTAACCACTAGAGATTACAATTTTCACGATACCTTGGTGAATAACCTTGGTAATTTTCAAATGAAACCTTGGGGATGGACCTTGGTGATATGTTCATGATTGTCTATGTTAAATGATTTAGCCACATATTCAAGTTATGAAAAGGTTATTTTTATTATGATATGCCTCATGATTTCATTCTCATGCCTTAAAGTTCTTTTCATGACCATATTGAAGTATCTCATGTTCACATGTAAAATGTTTCTCTTGTTTCTATTACTGGGCTTGTTGCTCACCCTTTCTTTTGATGTATGTCCCCAGGTTATGTGATGAAGTAATGAACCTAGGATGAACATGAGGAGAATCCTTTCAAGTGTTTTAGAAGAATGTTTCATGTTTTCATGTTTAAAGTTCCTGGTTTCCAAGACACTAAACCTTAAAGATCCTCGGTTTTGTAAAATGTAATGAAAGTTTATGTTATAAAAAGGAGGGATGCTATAGTTGGTATCAAAGGATGGTTTAGTTATTTGTGGAAATTAGTATATGAAAACCCTAGGAAGAACCCTATAGAAAAGTTAAAAAAATAGGAAATCTTCCTGGTATTTTGGTGAGTATTGAGTAAGGGGTTTCCAAGCAAATACATCCCTGTCTGGATACAAGCAGGTAGAGGTGGCTCTGGAACAGATGTACATAGGGGTAAAACTTGAAAACACCGCTTTGAGCTAGACTCGAACGGGAACTGGTACACGACAACGGGCCTTGCTGCACTCTTGATTACGACACTCCCGGGGGATATTCTTTGGTAAATTTATAAGCTTAGTATGAACCATTGTTAAAGGAACAAGGATAAAACAAAATAAATATTCACATAAGAATACATGATCATAGATAACCTAGTTTGAAACCTAGGGGATCAAAAGTTAGGGTATACTGTTCTTCTACAAGTTATCCTTATATGCTTTAAGCTCTTTTTCATGATTATTGGTTATGTATTTAAGCCTCTAATTATACTTTATCTTCTTATCTAATGTTGGCAAATGGAAGAACATGTCCCAACAACCAATGTGATAGGAAATGAGACGATTTCCATATTAATAAGACATAGATGATTAGGGGATTAAAAGATAATTATTATTTTTGAAGACGTTCACTATTTTGGGGACCCTATATGATCGAGGTAAATAGATTACTATGGTATTTTCATTGAGGAGTAAGGTTGACTTATAGAATTGATTAATTTAAGGTGGACTTATAGTAATTTAGGTTACTTATGGGAATCATTAGCCTATCTTGGGTAAAATATGTTTAGGTTAGATACTTTTATTATAAGATGTTAGGAGTGGTTGATGTTGTTTGGATATTAACAATGAAGTTTATTTTGGAAGACCATGTTATCAAATCCTTCTTGTATTTGGGTTTCAATCTTATTTTGGTTTATTTTGAGGAATTTTAAGGACCGTTATTTATGGAAGGGTCTATGATGAACTTTGGGTAGTACCATGGAACTTTGAAGATTTAAGAGTAGTTTCCATTCCTATGGGATTCTTTTTTTTTCTTTTTGAAGAGTTGTTTTACCTTACCCTTTCTGTTTTTGGGAAAATTTTTAAAGATTGAAGAAATAGATAGTTAATATTTTGTGGATTATGAAGATGATTCTTGTGTTTTGATGAGACCAAGTAGTTTTGAATGCTCCTAGTTTGGAGGAAAGATTAGTTTTGGGTAGAAACTTATTAAAGGATTAAACTCTACATGAAGTTAGGTATATTTTCTTATGTTTTTTGTTTTATGTTGTA
Source organism: Viscum album (assembly GCA_963277665.1). Taxonomy (NCBI): domain Eukaryota; kingdom Viridiplantae; phylum Streptophyta; class Magnoliopsida; order Santalales; family Viscaceae; genus Viscum; species Viscum album. The sequence goes on along the minus strand of OY728122.1, from coordinate 1,642,378,006 downwards.
AATGAATTCCTCAAAATTATAAAAAGGAACCTAAAACAAAAACGTTGTTTGTTTACGTTTCCTACTAGGTAATCAAAGACCATTTACACACATCATAAGTTTGGGATTTTCTTATGGTTAACGTTCTTCTAATCATGTTCCCTATCACTCTCCCCCAGAAATTGACCCTTTGTTTTTCATCCATGTCTATGTTTTCCTCCATGAAATCATAGTATGGGTAAACTCGGGTGACCTTTGTACTTCCCTTTATTTTTTTTAAAGTAATATTTTTTCTGACTCCTTTTCCGATGTGGGACGTTCAATGAAATTTCAAAAACCCGATTAAAAAAAAAATTGCGAGGATGTAATTTCTTAAGGGGGGAAGATTGTAACGACCCGAAATTTTGAATAAATATTGTTTCCTAATATGTGTGTTATTTTATTTTATTTTTTAAACTCAACAAAAATGTTTCATTTGATAACAAGAGTATAATTAAAATGAGACCGTTGGGCTTTGACTGTTATATGACCATTGGTCAATATGACCACTAGAAACTAAACGTTTTGATTATTGTCTCTAAATACAAGTAATCTTGGTTAATTAATATAGAGAGAAGATTCGATGGCCTCACCCAGTAGTCTTGGACTGATCGAAGCCCATCTAACAGAACTTGGGAAGGAGGTAGCACCACTGGGCTTTGCTCTGGACCAAACCCAAGCTGAACTTCATCATGTGAAGCTAGAACGGGATCGCCTTCGCGAGAAGTTCAAACTGATAGAAATTACTACTCGTGCGATGTTGGCCGAGCCTCCCTCGGATTCTCTCACCTTAGCACACCTTACACTTAGGTCCTATGCTGGTTTGATAAGGGGATATGTAAGGAGACCATAACTGCCTTGTGTAATCCTTTGTTTTAAATAAAAATTGGGATTTATTCTTATGATGAAGTTTCTGAATTTTCAAATGACCGGATAAATATAGTATGCATATTTTTGATGAATTTTAGAAAATGGATATTTTAAAAATGTTTATGTAAACCTTAAATAATTAAAAATGTGTAATGATTTTCGAAAAATGGTCTTCTACAATTATGTTCAGTACAAAATTTAGAGTCTAATAAGATCAACTTAAATTTTGATGAATAGTAAATTATGAATAGTGATTTTATGATTAGGATTAGTAATGTGTCCAAATGGATTAGTAATCTCACTTAAAGAAAGTATTAACATAATCTAGGCACCTTGATTAAGTAATGTGATTCAATAAAATGGTTAAAAAACGGTTTCATAAATTATTATTCAAGTATTAGTTTTTTCGGGTGAATAGTGTCTTTTAATTAGAAATTTAATTAAAAATATTTAGAAAATTATTTTTATAAAACAGATTTCATTTTTGAACTCAGAGCACCGATATTATGCTATGGTAATTTTTGGGGTTTTTTCTGAAAAAATGAATTTTCAGTGAATAGTGTTTTTATTTAAAAATTAAATTAAAAATATTTAGAAAATTATTTTTATAAAATGGAGTTCATATTTGTAATCATAGCATTGATATTTGGATATGGTGAAATTTTGGGATTATTCTGAGAAAGTTGAATTTTCAATGAATAGTAAAAATACAGTTTTAGCGTTTCGGTATGTTTAATGACATCATAACCGTGTAATGATGATGTAATGAGATATTTTAAAGTATGTTCGACTAAAGAGGATGAAGTATTGTGTGGGGGTCCCCATGTGGACTAAATTTATGGGAAGTACCATGGGAGGGCCCATGCTTTTGAGAAAACCACTTTTGAGGTGTCCCTTGGCCATTAATGCCTTGTCCCCTCACTTTACCTATAAATACCAAGCCATCCTCTCATCTTTTCTACTCCAAAACCATCCTCAACGAAGTTATGGTCTCCTTACCTCCCAAGGAGTCCTCCCAAGGTGCCCCCAATCCCTCAAGGTCCCAACCTTTGAGTTTTAAGAGTTACGTTTTAAGGTAAGGGATCCGACCTCTCTCTTTCTTTTCAAGAAATCTCTTTTATGACATTTATTTTATGATCCATGTTCTTATGTTAAAGGATGTTCTTTTATACTCTTATTACTTCCCTTTTTCATGTTCATATAATGAGATATCCCCTCTTACTCTCATTATTTCGTTTTATGAAGTTTTAAGTGGCGCCGTTAGGCTGCCGAAATTTTTTGTAACAGATTCTTTCTCCCTTCTCATTTTTCAAGATCTATTTTCCATGTAAAGTTTTTCAAGTTCCTTTTTATTATGTTGGGGTATGATCTCTAAATTTATCATACTGATCTTTTATGATGATATGATGAGAGACCCTATTTGATCTCATCAATTCATTTTTGGTTGAAGTTTATGTAACGCTGTTAGGCTGACGAATTTTCATAAGAGAAATCTTATTTTCGTCTTCCTTTCATGTTCTTCATTTCATATGGTATATTTTAAAATTTCATTACCATGTTCTTAAATCCCTTATATTATATCCGTCTACTATTTTATGGGTCATTTATGAATGTTTGACCCATGTCCCCTATCTTTTCAATGTTTTCTAAAAACCTTGTAACATAGCCGTTATGCTGTAGAATTTTCATCTCAAAATGTCTCTCTCTTTTTTCTAAAGATATTTTATTTTATTAAAGTGAATAATAAAAGATCTTATTTCTAGACGGGTATTCACATATATATCAAAATGTTCTATTTTAAATTCTGGGATTTACATACATGAAACCCACTTTCCCTTTCCGTGGGTTTAAAGTGACGTAAAGATCATGTCTTTAAAGCAGTTTTTAAAACGTTATGATTATAAAATGAAACCCATTTATTTTATGCTATATGGGTTATGTATGAAATTTTTGATGATGATATATGTGGCTCACATGATAATAAAGGAAAATTTAAGGGTGCGCCCTGATAGCGCTCCAATGCATTGGGTAATGATGTAACCACTAGAGATTACAATTTTCACGATACCTTGGTGAATAACCTTGGTAATATTAAAATGACACCTTGGGGATGGACCTTGGTGATATGTTCGTGATTGTATATGTTAAATGATGTAGCCACATATTCAAGTTATGAAAAGGTTATTTTTATTATGATATGCCTCATGATTTCATTCTCATGCCTTAAAGTTCTTTTCATGACCTTATTGAAGTATCTCAAGTTCACTTGTAAAATGTTTCTCTTGTTTCTATTACTGGGATTTTTGCTCACCCTTTATTTTTATGTTTGTACCCAGGTTATGTGATGAAGTAATGAACCTAGGATGAAGAAGAGAAGAAGCCTTTCAAGTGTTTTAGAAGAATGTTTCATGTTTTCATGTTTAAAGTTCCTGGTTTCCAAGACACTAAACCTTAAAGATCCTCGGTTTTGTAAAATGTAATGAAAGTTTATGTGATAAAAAGGCGGGATGCTATATAATTCATAAGCACATAACCCTTTAAAGAGAAAAATGTGTCATAAACCTCAAAATATTAAAGAATTAAAAAAATAAATAAGTAATATTATGAATAATATTGGATGATTTTCAAAATAAATAACAAACTATATCAATGTATTAAATCACAGACGTAGAATGTCTTTTAGAGATCACTTAGAGAATTTGTGAAGTGAAAATAACATTTCACTAAATTTCAATTTTAAAAACATATAAAATACTCAAAATCATTTTCATAAATGAAATAATATAAAATAATTAGAATAATTCTCAATGAAAATATTATTAATTATTTGAAACGTCTTGGAAAAATAAAATCACCTCAATTTTTTTTATTTGAATATAATATTTATGAAATTTTGTGAAGCTTTTTTTTCGTGAAAACATATAAAATAATCGTGAAAAAATTTAGAAAATAGATTTCCTTGAAAACATAAAAATGATGATTGTAAATAATTTAAACCACTTTTATTCATAATTTTTTTAAATCTATTTCCTTGAAGTACCTCTATATACTTATAACAGAATCATTGAAAATATTTTAAAACAATTTTTAAATACAAAGGGGAAATAATGTTATATTTTCAAAAAATAATTTTCTTATTTTTATTATATACCAAATAGTGATAAAATTGTACCAATATGTGGATATATCATGAATAAATATATAATAATAAAACTATTGGGAGTTATTGAGATATTTGATGTAATATTTCATCAATGGAAGCTTAATTATTAAGAATATAGATAAAATATGATATTGTTGGAATAACATGTTCAACAATTGTTAAAGATGAATCATAATTATATGGGAATAATAAAATTATATGAACAGTTAAATATATTTAAAATAATTGTATTCATGATATATCATTTCAATGGGAATTATATACACCTCGTAGAAAAATATCAATTTATAACATGGAATGTGTCTCAATGAATTTAAATAGAGACAAAATTATTTACCAATCAGGTAATTTTTGAAACATAAGACCCCATTAAAGAGAGTTCATAAAATGTATATGAAAATAACCATATATTTATTTATAAGTATCTATAAAAAATTCATTGGTAGAATATAAACCACAAAAAATAAACATTGTGTGAACATTCTATGTATATCATAGATATAAAAAGTGTGATTAGAAAACCCTTACCTTAAGTCTTGAATTTCATTGTTCATGATCAAATATCCAAATTAATAAATATAGTTAAATTATACTTATGAAAAATAACCAAATTCTTATATATCATACAATACATCATTTTATTATTATTTATATTACATATTTAAAAATAATTTCTTGTAATTTTTATGTTTTATGTAATATCATCATTGTTTTTTCGTATATGTATTGATTTTTTATTCGTGGTCATTGTAAATATATATTGAAATAACTATTTAAAAAATGTAAAAAATTACATAATCAAAAATTATAATTAATAAATAAATATTCATAATAATCCATAAAGTATATGAATATGAAATCGAATACATTATTCACGAAGATAATAGTCTAAACATATATATGAACATTGTTTCCATTTTACTTACATATTGGATAAATGAAAGTAATTGAATTATATGAATATATATAATAATAATAATTCTAAATGAATTATTATGTCACATATATCATATGCATTTATAAATCACATCTTTGATACATTCCATGAAGAGTGTGAATTAATCACATCTTTTTGAGGTGGAGGTTGTCCACATGTCCACAAACACAGATATCATATAACAATAAATGGAATACATCAATATATTTATTTAATAAATAATAATTAAGCATAAAAACATCATTATTATCATATAAATAATATAAAAATGTTTTTACCAACATAATTCACCACTCTGAGATGTGGTAAAGGAAAAATGAACAACCTTGTTTTGTGAGGTGGTAGTTCACAGTAAAAATAATAGTATGTTCATTACCAATTTAATGTATATGTTTGTAGGTTTAGCTATAACCATTATAAAGAATTTTTTATTTAGGATATAGAGGTTATTATTAAATAATTTAATAAGATGATATTAGTTGGTGGATAATGAAAATAAAACAAAAGGGCATATCGAAGGATGTGACATCTTCTTTGGGTTACTCCTCAAGGTTTCCACAATGGGATTACATGGTTGGATTTCAAAAAATTTTAGGATTCTATTATTAGATTATTGATTTTGGTAGTACATTTAGTAAGGTTTTGGATGAGCTCATTGTCTTGATTTGTGTGAAGAAGTGAGGGAGTGAGTTCCCATTCAATTTAATCACTATAATTGATTTAAATTACATTCAATAATATTTTTTTTAAATACAATTGTTGAACATATAATAAATAATTTATTATTATGATATAAAATATTTAATCCATTTTTCGAAAATATAAACACATATGCGGAATAAAAAATTAAAATTAATCCTACAGATGTGTGTTACAGTGTGTTTTTAAGATAAAATGATAAAATGATTGAAATGTTTTTATCTCCAATATCAATGTGAAATTGATTAAAATGAAATAAATTGGATTAATTCATGTGACATTTATCTAAATACTATTGAAAACCAAATTACAATACTATTTATACATATAAATAAATTTTACGAAAAACAGTTTTGAATTAAAATTCAATCTTTTCCATTATTCATAAAAATTTGAAACTTGTCTGAAAATTTAAAAAAATATCCATTTTTTATATACCTATTTAAAAATAAATAGTATTTTTTAAAAAATTAATTTAAAATTGTTTAAAAATTATATTTAACATGGTTTCTCTATTTAAGGCTAGAAATATTACATTTTTGAAAAATAGAAAATTTTATTCAAAAATTTTGTTTATTATTATGTTATTCATATAAAAACAAGTGTATGGATGTAAATTTTTTTATTTACCATATATTATATATATTTTATTAAAAATAATTACCAATAGTACTTTGTTTAATAATTAATAAAAAATGGTGTTTTTATAAAGAGAAAATTGTTTTCTTATAATAATAATATCTACATTGAAAAATAGTTCTTATATTCATTTCTAATGAATTGATATCAAATGGAAAATTGTTATTTTAATGTTTGAACCTAAGTTTTGTATTTTATAAAATCTCAATCATATGTTCCCTTCTATTATCGAGGTGATAAATATGAAATAATTTAATAATAGTATTTGGTAGTTCATTGAAACTCATTCATGTGTGTAACATAAGTTATTTAAGGGACTCGGTATTGTGTGTAACAAAAGAGGAGAATTTTTTATGCGTATTGAAAGTTATTATATATTATTTTGTGTTGTGGAATCCTAAATTTTCTATGTGTATAAATCAATAATAACATTTTTATTATATATAATACAAGATAAATTCACCATCAGGTGAAATGAACAAAATAAAAACATCTAAAATAATTTTAATATATTTTTAAATAACATGTTCTTGTGTATGTATAATCTTCTGTCTCCATGAATAGTGTTTTCAATTTCATATTGCTATCCTTTATTGGTTATTTTGAATATTTATATATATAATATATATTAGACATAAATATTTTTTAAACCTCAGTAACTAATAAAATCATGATAAATTTAAGATGATCTTGAATAATTGTAACATCCCGGTTTTTATGAATGAAAAACAATGTTCAACAGCATACATGATACGCTACCTCAAGCTTAAATATAAAACTAAATATTATAATTTACATGTTACCATTATAACCAAGATGATGGAATGAAGGGAATGAAAATTATAAATATATTTAGAAAGATATTGATAACACATGTATATAATTAATTTATTTGTGAACAATTAATTATAAATGAAAATAAAACCCTTTTTAATTAAAAAGAAATGTTTTTCTAAACAACTATTTAAATTAACATATGTGTTTTTATAATATAGAAAATTAAATATAGATGTATTTTATTAATATATATTTAATATATTCGATTTTATATTAAATATTTTTATTATATGTTTTCTAGAAAAGATATAAGAACAAAATCAATTTTAAGCATAATAGAAGTATTTCTCCAAAAAGGCATTTTTACCTCTTTTTGATAGTGAACCATTTTTAAATAATATTTTGTCACTGTAAAATGTTATATTGAAAATAATAAACTATATATTTGTAATGGAGACATAAAAATTTACATTGGTTGAAATTTTGTTATTTTTATGATAAAATTCATATTTTAAAGAAAAGTGAAATATACTGCATTTTAAATCAAAACTGGTTTTCTGTATTAGTTATTTATATTGATATATTATCTATTTAATAACTTTTTAATTATAATTATAATTATATTATATATTTATCATCTAATACAATGTTTTTTTATTGTATCTAATTTCAAATTTAAATTGTATATAAATGTAGGTCAATCTTTTAAGGGTTTTCACTTTTTAAAAACTCGTTTGCTCATTTTGACAAAGAAAAATAATATTTAATTAATCAATAAAACTTATGTGGTTTGAGTTTGGAAAAATTAATTCAATATTTGTTATCATAACTTCCAAAATTTTCAAATCAGTCACTTTTATTTTTGGACATTATAAATTGTAAAATTAGTAAATATTTGTATTTACCACGGATAAAAGGTAAATCGGGTAAATAGAGATTAAAATAATATTATAGTAATATAAAACTACCCTAACACATGTTATAATCTAATTTTATGTGATATATCAGACCCAAACAACCTTTGTGATGAGCATTTTTCCTTTTAACGCTACTTAAGTGTTATTATGACACATATATCATTTAATTTAATGTAAGGGAAAATATGCTATAAAAATATATATTTTGAAAGAAAAAATTAATATAGAATTAGATAAGTTATATCTTCAACTATAAATATTAATTATATTGAAAGAACAATTTCCTATATCATGGTATTTTATTTTTAATTTTAATACATTTTAAAAATAATTTTTTTGTCAAATAATTATGATGTAGTGATTGCCTTACTTATGAAGGAATAAAATAATATAGATAATAAATATTGATATAATTAATATTAGAAATAACTTATTTCGTAAAATATTTTGATAACTTAATATTACATGTAATAAGACTGTTAAATTATTTGTTTGAAATTTATTTCTTTGATTGGATTTTATTTAAATTCAACAAAATTAATAGTGAATCAATTTACATAATTGATGTTTTCTAAAAATAGTAAATTATTAAATTATATAAAAATAATAAAAATATATAAAAATAGCAAAGTCTGTATTATAATTTATAAATGATGATTATTTATCAAATTGTGGGAAACATAACCAATATAAATATAAAAAATATCCTATAAATAATTAATATGTTGTTACCACAATTTCAATTAAAAGAGAATAATTATGGGAATACCGAAAATATATGATTTAAAATTAAATCATTACATGTCTAAAAATTATTGTACGAGTGTATTTTGACCAATACTCATCTTATCTTAAAAATATCCCATTTTTGTTCCTTTTAATTTTAAAAATTAACTTATATTAATTTAGTTACTTTAGATTTTCGAAGGGTACCCCTTCCATCTTCTACAATAAGGTAAACTATATTCTATAATACTCACACTTGGAGAACAATTTGGATCTGAAAAGACCAACCCAATACATATCATAGAGTCTTTACACCCATCTAAGAGGCCTCCCGTGGAAACTGTTTGGTATAAACCAACTGAAAAAATCATCATTTGGTGAGATAATACTTTAATCTGAAAAACCTCATCTAAATTTTACCATTAAAAAATCTGTAAATGCTTAACATTGTTACTGTTCCTAGAGACAAAAATAGAAAACATTATATTAAATGTCAGTATATCATTGTATAATTGATAGATAAGAAATTATAATTTAACTCTTCATTTTTCACATTCCAATCATTTGAATACCCTCAGAATATAATCTTATGAAATATGGAAATAACATTAATTTTCATAAATCCTTTTTTAAAACATACATACTTACTTATTTCAAAGATTACTATATATATTTCAAAAATAAAATATGTTTTATTCATTATACATGAAAACATATCCCAAATTTTCAACAAATCATATATCATCTTTGAGTAAAAAAACAATGCTATTTACTTTGTCTATATTATAATCTCTTTATCAATATAAAATATCATTTTCTCATCCTCAAGAACTTGTTATGATTTAACTTTAATTAATGATACATTTATATTAAATCAATTTTATTGTTCACTAGTATTATATATCTCAGTTTAGAAATTTTTTAATAAAAATATTCTAAAACCAATCCAAATATACTTCATTATTCAACTAATATAATATTTTAATTCCAAAACATTAACACTTCAATCATCCTATAATATTTTTAAACCATTACTCAAGGTTCATCAAAATATTCCTTATTAACCATTTCCTAGAATATGAAATATAAATCATATATTAAGGTACCTCAACTTCAATCTAATCATGCATCATATTTTAATGTAAACAATACTGGAAGAATATCCAATTCCATTCACATGTCACTCACAGTCTCATTATATTCTACAGTATAACTAATACTCGTACTATTTTCATTTTTAAAATAATTATATTTAAACTAAGGAAGTTTATATTCAAAAAACCAATTCATTCCATATCTAAATCAATAAAATATAACCCAGTAACTTCTAGTCCATATCATTGACTAAAAAAATCTTTTTCTACATGACACTTATCATGGAGAAAAGAACATAATCCTGAAAAATAAATTACAGGATGTCTAAATCATATTACCATATTTAATCTGTGATACTATAGGATTATCCTAGGGTATTCATATACTTAATTTATTTAAATACATTGTTATGTTTTATAAAGAGTTTGTGAATTTAAAAATAATATACCCCAGGAGTGTCCAACCATGTGTGCATCATAGACCTTTGTCATTCACTAATTCATTATTAAGTCTATCTCAATATGGGTATTCCATAGTTTTTACCCCTCTGTACAAATGTTCCATATCCACATCCATTTGGTGTATCTAGACCATGAATTAATTTCATGTAATCCACTCTCTTAATCTATTACCAAAATTCTAAGTCAATTTTCGGCACTCTAACTCATCCTTAGACATATCCTTTGATACATTCTTAGATATATCATTATATATATCCCTAGGGATGTCACTAAATTTATATCATCCTAGTTTCAAATGGTTTACTAAACTATTTATCTAATAATGTCTTTATTTACCACTGTTAATCACATATATAAATTACATCATTTCTACAAAATACATACAAAAATTCCCAAATAGATAAATAGTTTACAGAATTATGAAAAATATAAGAAAACAATATAGTCTCGGGAATTATCTTCATTATTTCCCAAAATGATCATCCCCTTTTATACATCGATATAATACCATTCATGATAACATGAAAAAAACATAAGAAAAAATGAGATCAAATTCCTAGTAAGGGTAAACAAGGGAGGAACATAATGATAATCATTATCATAAGGGTATTTGATCAGGATCAAAAAATTAGAATATCATACCATGTATATCCATGATAATAATCATGAATCGTGGAATATATACATATAGTTCATATGATATGAATCATAGTGGAATTGTGTTCATAATCTATGAAATTATAACATAGGGATAAGACATGAAATTTATGGCATACATATTAACATGAAATATCCATCCATATAAGTTAAGGTTCATTTCCAAAACATATTAGGGAAATTCATAGTGAGTAAAATGTTTGGGTGGGACACACAGCCATCACCAATCATAGTCATGTCCTTATAAGGTATTGGAATTTCTGATATTCCAATAGCGGATTGGGGTTACCCATCTTTCCAAACTAGATCAGGAGGTATATTTTTTACATTGAGGATCATGACACACCTATTTCCCATTATGGAACAATACCTGCCAATTTTTCAACATAAATATATCATGAGATATAAATCATTACCCAATTAATTTGAGAGAGATATAGGTCCCACCTATCATATAATAAAATCATACATACCTGTTCCACAAGATAATAAAACATTCATCATATCATAATCCTTAAAAATATTTTTGGTTATAAACATCATATCATAACTCCTAAAATGAAATGGATATGATGAAAAATTCTTCATATAATATCATGTGTAAAAGATTCAGGTTTCATGGTAATTTAATTGAATAAATAACCATGAAAATAAGCGGGGTTCATATGAAAATATCACATGGAAGAGAAATTTTTTTCATAAATATCATACTATCAAATGATAAATAATTTGAGAATGAATGATAATGGAATTAATATATCATTTACACAATTAATATTAAACAATATTAAAGGATTCCATTGTAGAGAGAGAAGAATATTTTAATATGACATGGATAATTTCTAATGGAAAAATAACCATTCATTGAAATTTAGTTTCTTAAAACATAAAACATACACTAGGAGTTGTGGACAGTGGTGTTGTGATTGGGTATTCTTCTAGAACTTTTGTTCATTTTTTCATCATAGGTTCATATATTATTTCATTATGGAAGTTGGAACATGGTTCAGTTACATATTATATTTAGTATATAGAGATTAATTACATGCTTTAGATTCACATTCATTGTTTAAGATACCATGATACTTGATATTAGTGATTTTTTATGAATATATTTTTGGATGTGGAATGGTTTGATGTTGTATTGTATTATTTTTTTGTATATAATAGGGGATAAAAAAAATTGATCCCAAATTTTACAGCAGCAATGAACAAGGATTTGGATATCAAATTATATGTTTGGATATCAATTGGATTCTGATATCAGATGTTTGGGGCTACCTTGGATTATGAGCTCAAAATATTAATCTTTTATGGATTAGGATATTTTGAACCACGTGAGATGAGACCATTTAGTCATGAAGGTTGGATTTTATGGAGATATAACATTTATATTGCTGAGTGTTATGTTTATAATAGAATTAGATGCTAAAATTTTGGACTTTCATGGGATGGTTCCTCAGTGATTTTTGGACAATTTTTTCTACCACATTTTTGGTACCCATGCATTACATGGAAAGTGTTCTCATAATGGATTTCATAGAGACACCTCAATACTAGCCGAATAAGGTATGGTAGATCAGGTATATCATACTAAGGATCGATACTGGGTGTCTTTATTTATATATCGTAGTTATTTATTTATTGTTTAAATGACACCGGCATATATAAAAATTCTTATAGTCAGTATAAAACCATTATGGTTGAACCCTTTTGAGTTATGTACTCCCAAACTATGGGGGATTCCACTACACATGTGTAAGCAAGAATATGTTCATTCAGATTCAATTATTGGTTGGGTCGAATCCTAGCTTTGGTCAAGATGGATTTTACTTTTTTCTACATAGTGATGGAAAATTACTTGTATGGGGATATCAAAGATAAAACACCATTATTTATTTTATTAAGTTAAATAAGTATGATTGGCCTATTTATAGGCCATAGTTTTACCGTTTCACAACACCATATGGCATATTATGAACTATTTACATGTTTTATTTTTCTATAATTCTCTATTGTTTATGGATTTTCGATTTATCATTTTTATTCATTTCTAGACACTCTGATATTAGTGGTATAGTCTCCCCATAAGAACACTACTAACCCCCACATTCACTTGTTATCCAATAATTTTCAGTGTGGTGTGCCTACAAACATATAACATTCTTCCTTTTCAAGAACTAATTAGAGCTATATGGTGGTGGGACATTACAATGTTGTTACATTGAATGATTTTATTTTTCCATATTTTTTTTTGATTTAGCGGGACGAAAACATAGGAATATGTAATATAATATGTCGAATATTGGGCAGGTACATCGAGACCACCTTTTTAGGTTTGATATATTGGTTAATATATCTATGATTAATATTATTTATGTTTGATGTAATCATTATATATGATATTTTTCCTTTATCAATGAACATGATTGTTTGAGTATTTGGGTATTATTATGATTATCTAGATATTGAAATGTTGTCATGAGAATAGTGATTGGATTTTAATTTTTCCCATAGAGGAAAGTGGAATTTCATGCATTATACACCGAATGTTGGATTTAAATAATATCTAGGGATTCAAGTGTGAAATACTTCTAATGCGAGTAGCTCTATTTTTATTGTCTTGTCAACTACACATTCCAAGAATTCACATATAATGTTTTGTTGTAATTTTACTTTGGTGGGCCGACATTCATATTTTTTTCCATATATTACTCTTTCATGTAGATCTATGGTTCATATGTCATTAATGATAATGATTACACAATATTCCTTATGAAAATTAGGTGTCTTCACCCTACTGGGTAATGGTCAGAACATGGTTACTTAACATTAAACCCCTCATTGGATTCTGTTAATCTGGTTAAATTATATAATGTTTATAGTATTAATCTCTCTGGTGGTTTCCCATATGACATAGAATGTCATTATATCAAACAACCCCCTAGTATTTGGTTTTACATGTAACATCATGGATGATTTCATTATGTTCGTTCACATTTTCTATTGAGATGTGATTCTACAAAGAGCAGTCTGATGTGTAGATACTCAGAATTGATGGGTTACCTCAATGTGGGATGTGTTTTTGTAATGTTAAATTGTAATATGTGAGACATAATGAGTTGTTTTTCTCTACAAGGGCTGTTAGGAGTTGATATGTGAACATGTCTAAAAACTTATTATATTTAAACATGGAGAGATACCTAACCCCGAAGTATGTAATACACCTAGAAGAAATTATTTTTACCACTGAACATAGGTTTTTAGTCGCATAATTTATTGGATGTTAACCATTGATTCCGGATTGAATGTGTCATAGGGTTCTTTTTAGGGATATTATTTTTGTTTTTTTATTTTATTGACATAAGTTAATGTGAGGTCATAATGGGTGATTTCCTAGACAAGTTGATGCCTTTTTGTTTTTCATTGATGAGGATCATTAGTGTTAGTACCTGGGAATACAAACTGTATTTTAGGAGAAAGAGAATTTAGATACATTATTATATTTACTATTGGGTGTACATTTAGTAGCTTAGTCAGATCATGGGTGGGATCACATGAATGGAATGACACCGGGGGTGGATAGACAAGTCATTTTATTATTGAGTGGTCATTACTGTAAGCGTGGCTCGTCACCAATGGGGTTAGAAAGTTTTGTGTTTGGGGGAGTATTTTTTATGAACCATGGCTTGTTTGAGGTTCCATATTTTGACGATGAGTTATGAGGGATCTGTTAGTGTGTCAGGTATTGCATTCCATTGATCATGTTTAGGTGATATTTTAGTTTGTCGGTATTATTATCAATTATAATTTGTATATGTGAGAATGTATTTTCTATTAGAATTAGTTACATATTTTTTTTGAGAAAGTGGAAAATAAATTCATATTTATTCTTATGGGAATGGTGAACCAAGGATAATATATTGTTTTAGAATCCCCCTCTGTGATATAAGAGGATTGGGTGTTGATCTGGATTCATTAAATGGTTGATCCCTCTGAATACCATGTAATGCATTATCAAGGGGTGTTAGAGTTTAGGGAATGATGTGACTGAGAACGATATATGATATGAAGAATAAATTTGATGGATATATCCATGATCCACTCAAAATGTATCTTTAGAATATTTACATCTATTGTTTGATGAATTTATGGTCACCACAGTTGACATTCCCTAAGGTATAGAGTGATAAGGAGTTGGTGTATGGGATGGATCTGGGGAATAGGTGGATTTTGGAAACTCTAGGAATTTTGTCTAATGTGTTAAATGAAATTGGTTATAATAATTATGATATGGTTTCAGTATCTTGGAATAATTGATTGTCTTAAGGTGGAGTGAGAGAATCCTAATGCATGCATGCGCCCCTCTCATGTGACCTGTCATCATAAACGGCCAGACTATTGTGAAATTGTTTTTGAATTTTTCTAATGGTGAATTAATTGATATTAGTACTACTATATTTCCCACTAAATTAATGGAAAAAATTGAAAATTGAATCAGGTGGATCCTATGATTGGGAATCATTTTTTTCAAGGAGTTTCATAATATAGATATAATATGAATGGTAATGTTATGGGGATTAAATTTGGAGAATAATGTAATAATGGGTCCATGGAATAATCAACTATAGTTTCAAACTATAGGAATGGTTTAGGATTAATTGGATATTCCGTGATGATTCTTGTATGCTTCTACGGATAATGGAATAATGATCAATTATGGGTGATGTGTTATTGTCTAAAGATGGTTATTTATAGGGTATGTAGAATGAATGTGGTTGGGATGTTGTTCACTTGTTTAATAATAAGAATTCAGTCAATAACCACATACACCATTTTTTTTTAAATAGAAAGTATATGTTCTGATTATTAGAAAATGTTTCGGATGAAATTTTATTATATCGATTTGGTCTATTTCAATCTGATTCTGGAAATTTCCAATTAAAATAGAGAATTTGTAGTGGTGTTCTCATGTGTGAACAGGATCATAGTTGGGCATTGTATCAAGACTATTTTTAAGATCAATATGTAGTTTTTTTTAAAAAATTTAATAATTAAATTTTTAGTCACTTGTTATTTCCATTTTTCATTGACTTCCACGGTGAGGAGTTTCAGGAAAATATTGGAAGATTATAAAAATAATTATTTTGTAGTATATTTTTGATTGATGGTAGGGAGTCATATGTTTTGAATTTGAATATGTAAGGAATTTTTTTTGGGTAAGCATATATATGATACATGTAATCTCATGGTTTTGGAGATGGTTAAGATCATAATGTAGGGTTATAGTGGTTTGGTAACCATATGTGTGTGTGTGGGGGGGGGGGGGGGGTCCTTGCATGATGGTTGAGTTTTCAAGGATTAGAAATGGAAGTTTCAGACCAATTTGTAGGACAATTTAGTTTGGGATGTTTGTTAGAAGATTACAATGAAATTTTTTGGATAATAATTATAATGACCCAATATCAAAGTATGTACATATTACAAAATTTTTAAAGAATACACATATTCATTCCCAATGATATTAATAGGTATTTCCTTCGAAAACATTAAACACAAACTTATTGTATGGTTAATCATCTTTAATGTGTCCTACAAACATCTTCCCCATTACAACCCCAACATAAAAAATTTCTCTATAACCTATGGAAATTAATATATAATAAATGGTTGATCTAAGATGTTAATAAAGGGTAATAAAAGAGAGATACATCAGCACAATCATGAAAATAAGGGTATGATAACATGTTAAAAAATTAGAATATCCGGACCAGTATATCCAATATCATAAACATGTATCGTGGAATAATGATTGTAATTTCATAATAAATGAATCCAAATGTAATCATGAAATTAATAAATTAATTGATAACAATGTAATAAGACATGGAATGTGTGCTATATAGGCAATCATGTAGTATCATTCTTTATAAATCATGTCTCATTGATAGAAGTTATTAGGGCACTTCAGGGGGACTAAACCTACTGGGATAGAAACCCCACCATCCCAAGTAATAGTACTCTCATTATAAGGGATTATATTTCTTCATCTACCCTTTGTCGATTTAGTTTCCTCATCCTCCCAGAGTGGACTAGGTTTCTCTATATTCCCATCATGGATCAGGTTTCCACATCTTCCCATAGTTAATCTAGACACACCTACTACCCATTATGGATCAGGACACACCAATTTAATGTTATGGATCATTCCCATAGACCAATTTCCTATTATTATAACCTGAAATATAAATCATCACCCAATTCATTAGTGAGGGATATATTTAACACCCATCACATAATAAAATGATACATAAATGTGCCATAATATCAAAAAACATTCATCATATCATGAACCATAAAAAAAATTAGGTTTCATAAACAATATATAATTACCCCTCATAGTAAATTTTTATCATAATAATTTCATATTATAATATAGTATGGAAAATATATAGTTTTCATAATCATTTAATCAAATAATAACCTAAGAAATGATGTAGATTTCATAAGAACACATCCCGTAGAAGAGAAACATGTGTCATAATAATAATAAAATCAAAATAAAAACCAGTAAAGAAGTAATATGATTTGTATTCAGGGACCATATTTTGAAAAAACCATAAACTATATCAAAGGATTCAATCATAGATGGATATGGACTTTAAAATTACACAAGGAGAATTTCATAATAGAAAATAACCTTACATTGAAATATAATTTATATAAAATAGATCATAATCAAAATTCTATTATTAAAACAAACACTTTATTATGATATAAAAAATACATTTGGAAAATAACTTTTCTTCTCTGAATTTTTTCTGCAATATAGAAACTATTCAAAATCATTTTAGTTGAAAATAATCATGAGGGAATTTTGAAAAACAGTTTCAATTAAATCATATAAAGGGCGATTTAAGAATCATTAGAAATAATTTTCCATGAAAAATTATATAGTATGATTATAAATAATTCAAAACACTAATTAAAAATATTTTTTTTATAAAATATAATCCTTAAAATATCATTGGAAACAAATAAAGGGATCATCAAAAACAATTCAATACAATTTTAAAACAGAGAAAATTTTCAAAAACCATTTTCTTAAAAAGCACATTAAAAGTAGGGTATATCTATAATAAAATGAAATTTTTAAAAAAATAATATTATAAACTTGCATTGGTACATTTTATAAAATGACAGTCATTATGGAGAGTATCTTCTTACATGTTGAACATTAATTTTTCTTCATAAAATGTTCTGAAATGTACCTTGATTGGAAAATGAAAAGAATATTAATTTTAAAAATAAATTATAGAAAACAAAATATTTTTAAATTTTTCATTTAAATATCATAGTAAAATTGAAAAATATTTTTAAATTTTTTTTAAACATGGTTTATAAAGAAAACTAATATCTAAATTGAAGGATAAATAAACGAAAATGTCTAAAAACATTCTTAACTTGTTAAGTAACAAATAGTTTTAAAATGATACCAATACCTAGAGATATCATGAATAATGACAGGATAAAAAAATTAGTTACAGTTATTGAGATATCAGTCCTAATATTCCATCAAGGGAAGCATAATAATAAATTATATCAATAAAGGATGAGATAGTGGAAATAAACTATTACAACATTGATACCTTTAATTCATAATGATACATAAATTTCAACATTAAATTAAGCTTAAAACCTGACAAAAATTATGTGACTCATGATATTACATGTCAAAGGGAAATATATACACCTCACAGAAAAATATATATACATAACATGGCATGTGTCTCAAAGAAGGTAAATTGAGAAAACTTTCTTTAACAATTTGGTAATATTTGAACCATAACCCCAATTAAATTGATATCATAAAATGGATATATAAATATCCATAAACATATTTTTAAGTAGGATAGAATAAATATATGGGATGTATATACCCCACAAAAAAGAAATCAGTGGTGAACATGGAATGTATCTCATAGATTTAAAAAGTGAGATGAGAAAACCAATACCTTAAGGATTGACTTTCTTATTACACATTAAAACCTAGAGTATAATATGTACAAAATTATTATATATATACCATAAAAAAAAATTATTATATATAGTAAAATATAATATTTTATTATTACAATATATTTTCCATTAAAAAACACATCATGTTAATGATATGTTTTCGGTAATATCCTATACGTTTTCCATATATAGATTGAATTTTTATTATAGATCCTCTTACATTGATCATTATTTACTTATTTCCTGAATAAAAAAAGAATAATGTATTCTATATATTCATTAAATAAATATTAATAATCATCCATAAAATATATGAACATGAAATCGAATAAAATATTCACAAAGACAACATAGTGTACATTTTCATGATCATTTTTTCCATTTTATTGTCTTAATAAAATATAGAATGTCAATGAAATATATTTATATAAAAATTTATATAATTGTTAAATTAGAATTATTATTTCATATATATTATATAAATTTAACAAATGAATCCTTAATACATTAAATGTAGAGTGTGAATGAACCACATTGCGTTGATGTGGTGGTGGTCTACACATAAAATAACAATGTCATCATATTGACACAAAAAAAGTAAACAATTAAGATATGTGTTAAATAATAAATAAATAATAAAAAATAGTAAATATAATATAAATTATATAAAAACATATTTTTCATCAAAATTACCAACCATGAGATGTGGTAAAGGAACAACAAACAACGTTGTTTTGTGAGGCGGCAGTTCACCATACATTAGAATGTAATGCTCTTTAACCATTGTATGATATTTTGTGTAGATATATGTAAAAAACTTATAATAAAATCCTTTTAGTTTATTCTTTATACTTAAGGTATTATATAATCATTTAATATGAATATTTTAGGGGGAGGATAATGAAAATCACAAAAAAAGATATTATGGAAGGATAAAACCTCTTCTCTGGGTAACACATCATGTATTAAACAATGAGATTCATTGAATATGTTAATTACCACAAGGGATAATACAAATATGATCGAAGTTAATTTTGGATTAAATTATATACAGGATTTCTAATCTCATTGTTTTGAGATGTGGGAATAAGTAAGGGGTCGGGTTCTATTTTATAGTGGATGAAGAGCGACATTCTTGTATATTTAAAAAGGTAAAAACTATTGAGCAGTCTACATTACATAATGGGCATACAATAGTTGTAAAAATTATATAAAATATGTTAATTGGTTTAAATGTTCCCATTCAAAGGATTTTTTACCTTTTTCTAGGTCAATATCCCCTGATGATTACTGTTTCACCATTATGTAAACTAATTTTCACCATAATAGTTGAAATTAAGTTTAATTACATTCACTAATAGTTTTAGTAAAATAACCATGTTGAACATATTAGATATTATAAATCATAATTATTCAAAATATGGATTCCATTTTTAGTAATTCTATTATCATAATTGGAAGAAACTAAATTAAAATTAATCCTACAGATGTGATGCGACAATGACTTTTTTAAGCGAAAATGTTTAAATGCCAGAAATTATTATTCTTTTTTATTTCAATGTGAACATTGATAAACTGAAATAATTGGATTAATTGATGTTTTATTGAGCTAATTACACTTTCAAATAAAAATAAAATATAATTTAACTGTATATATAGATTATATGAGAAAATATTTTTTAATGAAAATTTAATATTTTTCAATTTTATCAAAAAATGAATCATCTTTGAAAAATAAAAAAATCAAAAAAAATAAATTTTGATATCCCATTTTCAAAAATTAATGTTATTTTAAAAAATATATATATTATTTTCAAAAATTAGATTAAATTTGGGTTCCCTTTTAAAAGGTTGTAAAATTAGCTTTTAGAAAAATATATCTTTTTATTCATTGAATTTTATCTATTCTTATTTTACAAAGTCCAAACCTGTTGTATGAGTCTCAAAAATATATTTTAATATATAATATATAAATTTTATTAAAAATATTCTCCAATATTTTTGTTTTTAATTTATTGAGTTAAATTTGTTTTGGTACACATAGAAAATAGTTTTCATAGAAAAGGAATTTCATCTTTCTTAAATAGATATTACATTAATTTATAACATATTTATAACCAAACGGTTATTTTTATATACATTTTTAAACCATAATTTCACTATTTAGTGAATATCATTCATATGTTCGATTCTAAAGGAATTTTTATTTTTATAAAAATATTTTATTAATTTTATATTGTAGTTTGATAAAAACAACTCCTGTATTAAGGATGAGTTATCAAAGGGAATCAGTATAAAGTGTAACACAAAAAAATTTATCTTCATGTATCTAAAGATACTCTATGTGTTTCAGGTAATGAAATCCCTACATGGAGGTTCATACAATGCATGAATAACATAGTGATTTCTTATAACACATGATAAATTCAGTGTTGTGTGAAATTCACAATATCAAAATGTATAAATTAATTTGAAATAAAATTTCACAAAATATCTTTCCAATACATTCTAACCCCTAAAAATTAGTTTCACAATAAAAATTCATATAGGTTATCAAATTTTTAATACTTCAATGTTCGTTTGTTTATAACCCATATAATAAAAAAATACAAAAGAAATATTTTAAAAATGATTGTTGGAACCATAACGGTTAACCAAAGTAACTCGTACATATGAAAATATAGGTAGACATTGGAAAACATTAATTGAAATAAATGATTAAATAATATTATGGATTGATAATGGTCACCTATCATATGAAATTGGGTGATCAAGACAATGTAAAAAGTTAATAACCTTAAAGATTATTAGCCTGAAATTGGTAATAGGTATCATAAAAAAGATGAAAATAGTGAAACAAATTATTTAAAGACCATTTTCCAAAATATAATATAGTTAATTTACAAAATTCCTTTCATTATTCACAATATCATTCATTAGTTTTTCATTAATCAATTCCCACATCATCTCTTAATCTAGGAAATGAAGGTGGATTTTTCATTCCTTGAAAACTAAAAGATCAAGAGATCCATAAAAGGAATTATAATTCATTACATCTATCATTAGTTTACATCCAAGAGAAATGGTGAGTACATGATATCCTATATGAATAAATACTTATATGGAGACATAATGCATTAATCTCAAAAATATCATCTGATGTTTAAAAAAAACCATCATATAAATGGCAATCCTTGTAACTATTTTATGATTTGAAAATCTAAAACATTAGAATGAAAGACACTAAATAAAATTAACATTGTTACCCCATATATAATAATTTATATATTGATTTTAACATTATGAACATGTGAATTACCTCATCATATAGTCTCATGAAACATTGTGATAACATGAATTTCCAAAAATCATTTTGGAAAACATACATGCTTCCTTATTCTAGAGAATATTGGATATATTCTTTATATAAAAGATGTTATAAACACCATCAATGATCATAAAGACCACATTTTGAGAAACTAATTTATAATCTCTAATATAAACAATAAAATACAATTTACATAATCCATATCATCATATCTTTATCAATATAATATATATTTCGGTCATCTTCAGGAACACGTTAAGGGTTACCTTAAATTAATGATACATTGGTATTAAATCAATTATAAAGGTCTTTAATATCATTTAACACATTCTCAAAGAAAAATAAATAAATAAATATAGGAAAAATCCTTAAATACTTCAGGATTCATATAATAAAGTATTTGAATTCAAAAAATATATATAGTTCCATCATCAATATTTATTCTTAAACCATTAAATAGGCTTTATGAACTTATTTCTTAGTAACACATCCATAGAATATAAAATATGAATCATTTATTATGTTTCCTCAACCTCAACCCAAAAATTATTTATAAATTTAATGTATACAATAATGGAACAACATCCCAAACCATTAACATGTCATTCATAGTCTCTTAATCTTAAGATTTATAACCAATACACATACGATCAGACTGATTGACTTCATTAGATTTACACTAAGGAATTGTATTTTCATATAGCCCATACATTTCATATCTAAATCATTCAATGTAAAACCTGTTCCATCTAGTCCTTTCCATTGACTAAAACTATAATTCCTAGATTAAGCAATTGTTATCATTGTGAAAAACAAGATAATCATGAGAAATTACATACATGATATCAAAATAATGACACATTGTTTAAGAAATTACACAAGAGGTTTATCCAAGTTTATTCCTAGAAAAACATTATTTAAATACTTTATGATTTTTTTAGAAATAGTTTTTGAATTTCAGTAAAATTTCCATTGGGAGTGTCCATTTGTGTTTGACACAAGCCTTATTTTTCTTCACTAGTTCCTAATCGAGTGTATCTCAATATGTTTTTTCCGGATTGTTACTCCTTTGTTCATGTTTTCAAGTACCACATCATATTTTAGAATCTATTAAGGGATTTAATTCCTTGGAAACCACTCTCTCAATCCATTAGAGGAAATTTAGGACATTATATTATACATTTACTCATCCATAGACGTATTCTTAAATACTACCCTATAAATATATTTAGAAATACACCTTGTAACATCACTAATGTTTAATCATCATTTTTTCCAATTGTTAAATAAAACTTTGAAATTATACTAACTACAATAACCCATGTTAAAAATAAATAATCATTACATCACTTTTTTAATAGATAAACACACTCCAAAATATAGTAATAGTTTACAACCATTGAAAATATGGAATTAAAACAACTAGTCTAGTGAATGATCTTTAATGTTTCCAAAAAGATATTCTCTATTATAAACACTACCTACATCCTTTCCCGTTTAGCCTAAGGAAAATAAAACATAATAAAATAGTTATATTGTATGCTCAGTATGGGTGAGAAAGGGAGATATATTATTATAATCATTAACATAAGGGTATGATAACATTTTCATAACATTTAATAATCACACCCAACATATCAAAGATATTAAAATTGAATCATGGAATAAATACTTATAGATCGTAAGAAATGAATCATTGGAAATCAAAGAGAATAATCCATGAAAGCATAATATAGGAAAATGACATGAAATTTTGTAATACACATAAATATGTAATATCATTCTATATAAGTCAAGGCTCATTGAAAAAACATATTAGGGATCTTCTTGGGGACTAAAACTGTTGGACATGACCTGCCACCACCCCCAATCATAGTCATATCATTAGAAGGGATGTTTTCACCACATATTACCATAGGTAATTAAGTTTACCCATCTTACAATATTGGATTAGAAATCACCTATTTTCTATTAAGGATTAGGATGCACCTATTTCACATTTAGGTTCAATCCCATCAACCTATTTCTTATAATTTTCTCATGAGAGTTAATTATTTTAAAAATTCATTGGAGAGAGATATATATATATATATATTAATCATTGAATAAAACAACCATACAATTATATTCCACAAGATAATAAAACATTCATTATATCAATGCCTATAAAAAGAGATGAGTTTTCTAAACTTCACATCATAACCAATGAAATGAAATGGGTATCCTAAAAATAAAATCATATCATATCAAATGGAAAATATATAGGCCTCATAATATTTTCATCAAATCATATCCTATGAGAAGAAGTAGGTTTCATAAGAAAATACCATTTGGAATAGAAACATGTTTCATAAACATCATACAATAAACAGATAATAAATTCATGAAATAATATGAATAGTATTGTTGGATCATTTCCCAAATAAATATAAAACATTTTCAAAGGATTACATTATATATTATGAAGGATCTTGAAAGACCCCTTTTATCATTTCACAAAAAAAATATCATTCAATTGAAATTCACCTTTTAAAACAAAGAACATACTGAATAGACTATTCAAAATGTAAAAAATTAAAAATAATTTAATAAATTTTTTTGGGAATATATCAATTATTATTTGAATGTATTTTGTGAAACATAAAACATTTTTAAAATCATTTACTTTATAAATAACCATTAAGGAATTTAAAAAAAATTACCTTGAAAACATAAAATAGAAACTGAAATCCATTTTGATAAAAACTATTTCTTGAAAACATATAATTCATGATTCAAAATAATTTAATTTTTTTTATCAAATAAATCATTTTTAAAACCATTTCCATTGAAATAGATTAGGAATCTAATAAAGGAAGTGTTTGAAATCATTTAATTTAGTTTTTGACCTAATAAATTTTGGGATAGAATTTTCTTTGAAAGCCACTTTAAAAAAACAAACCTGAAGATTTTTAAGAAAAAATTTAAAAACCATTAATATTATTACCATAAAAGGATTATTATTCAAAATTATATACATGTTGGTGAGTAGGTCTAGATATTCCCAACATTCATTTTTCAATAAAAAAAGTTTAGGAAAGTGCCTGGATTGGAAAATAAAATGATGATCCATCTTATTTTTTTTAAAATTAACCATTTGAAAAAATATAATTTTGACATCATGGGATAATATTAAAACAAATTTAAAGAAGTTTTTTGAAAATAATTTTTTGATAGAATATAGATTTCTATCGAAAGGGAAAATAATGTCTGAGTTTCATAAAAATATTTTCATAATTATCTTAATTAAAAAAGAGTAGAAAATGGTACCAATACATTGATTTGTAATTTATAACAATATAATAATAGAATTAAGGATTGTTTATGAGATACGTATCATAATAATTCATCAATAAAATCATAATCCTGACAAATCATGATAACTGATGAGATTATAGTAATAAACAATTACCACTTTGGTAATGTAGAATCATGATGTTGTGGAAGGAATGACATTGAATAAATAAAAAATATATCATTAAAATAATGAGATTATGATATAAAATTTCAATGGTCATTATATACACCCCATGTAAGTATATAGAAGCAAAACATGGAAAGTGTCTCATAGAAGGGGATTTGAGACCAAGTTACTTTACCTATTTTGTAACATTTGAACAATAATACCCATGAACGTGAGATCATAAAATGGTTATGTAAATATGAATAAAATTTAGTGTATGAATCATGTGATATATTAATTATAATTATATTCACCTCAAAAATTACTAAGTGCTGAACATTGCATGTATCTCACATATATAGAAATTCAGATGATAAAACCATTGCTTTATATCTACCTTTCTTCCCACACATTCAAACCTCCATTATAATAATTAAAATTTTATTATAAATATACCAAAAAATAATACTATTACATATCATACATTATATTATTTTATAATTACATCATATTACCATTTTATTAACAATTTAATGTTAATATTACTTTTTGGGCAATTTTTTCTTTGTTTTTTAACATGTTTTCACATATTATTATAATGCCCATGCCATAAAAATTATTAATCTTGAGATATAACAGTAGTTTTAATTTAAATAACAACCAATATCTTTTCAGGATTATAGATTTAGATATTTAGGTCTCAAATTATACATATCAATATTATTATTACAAAGTAGATGCATCTACTCACTATCCATTTAAAAAAACATTTAAATTATACATGGTTTCAATTGACCCTTAATCATAAAAAATTTAGATCCTTTGAAATATTATTCAAAACATGTGATGAGAATATTAAACTCTTTAAAGGATACACTGAGGAAAATTATTTGCATTGAGAAATCCTGTGAACCATGAATACATTATAATAATATAATACATTT
Organism: Viscum album; assembly: GCA_963277665.1. Lineage (NCBI taxonomy): Eukaryota > Viridiplantae > Streptophyta > Magnoliopsida > Santalales > Viscaceae > Viscum > Viscum album. Next base: position 1,642,351,314 of record OY728122.1, on the reverse strand, counting down.
CTCCTCTATGATGTAGTAAATACTCATCACTAAATATAAGATCAATTAATTCCCTTTTTAACAAAAATATTACCATAAAACCCATATAAAGATCACAAAACATATAATTGGTAAATTGGGACATGATCATACTTAAATAGAATAACTATATGGTTGAATTTCACACCAGACATTCTTAAAAATGGAATAGTCATATGTCAGACTTCCACACCCAATAAATTTGAGGTTATTACATACCCACCCATCCATGGTTTATGACTGAACCGACCATATTTTATTTATCATGTAACTTCTCGTCTTTGGTTTATCATGTAACCACTCGTCAAATGACCATGAACCATTATATAATAAAAACATATAAAGATTACAATTATCATTATTCCACTCTAAACATTTCTTTTTCAATAAAAAGAAATAATTTTAGGATATAAAAATAGTATATCAATTTTCAAAACCTTTTTCAATACCAAAACACACCAAAAGGGAATAAGGGGTTTCTTTTCACATTAAACACATTAATTATTATAGTGGAAGGCAAATATCAAATAACGATTGATGCAGTGGAAGAGTTGTTGTCGTTACATCATTTAAAAACATTCCTTTTTGACATTTTGTAAAATGCTTCATAGAAAAAATATTCCCTTTAAATGAAACTAAAATTCAAAGGGTTTAATTATACACAGAATAAAAGAAGGTGGTGTATAACATCGATATATATCTCAATGAAAGGATATTACGTTGAAGTCCCTTCCAAATATTGTATAATTAGATTAAGGATAAATAAATCACATAAATATGTGTGAAAAAAATAAATAAACCCAATATAAGTGGATATTATTTGTAATGCCATTTGATATCACACAGACATATTCATTGAAAAAAACTAATGGCCATGATATTTAACTCAATAAATGGAAATTGAGTTATGATTTACCCTAGGTGGAGCCCGACTTATCTCCTACATTATTTATTTTCTTAAATAATAGACATAGGATAACTTATAACATGTTTAAAACATTTTCCATTTTTATTATTCATTTTATATCACATATTACCATGTTAAAAAAATTACATAACTATTTATGTTCATATCAATTTTTTTGTCGATATTTGGTACTTGTGTAAAAAAATGAACTTGTTTTGATATAAATTGTATAGGTTGTCAAAATTCCATAATCATAAGAATACGATTCATGATTTAAATACAATATATATCAAGTTTATATATATTTATATAATTTCTTATATTTTGACATAATAATTAAAATACACTGTTCATGAAGTTGGTAGCTCAGACGTACACATGAACACTAATTTCATTTCATTTTCATATTAAAAGAATAATAATTAAATTATATAAATTTATATAATAATAAAAAAATATTTTATTAATGTCATATATGTCTCATAGGTTTATTAAACTCATATTTTATACATTCCATTTATATAGGGACTATACATATCACATTGAGGGGGCTATGTTCTACACTTTCTCAGACAAATTTATCGTAATTACACAACGTGGATGGAAAAAGGTATGTTAAAAATAAATATTATTGAAGAATCAAACAAATATAATAATTATATATATCATATTTAATTATACTATATATTATAATGTCCACAATGAGAGATGGTATGTAAAAATTGAAGAATCACTATTTCATGAGGTATGAGTTCGTTGTACACAGAAAAAGTTTATTCATTACCCATTAAATTAATGTGTGTGTAATTTTAGATAAAAAAATTATGTCCTAGTATATTAATGATATCAGTGTTGTTATGTAATCAGAGAATAATAAATTTTTAGGGACTGAAGAAAGGAAAAGAAACTAAAAGGAATGAGAGAAGGTGTAACCTCTTAATTGGGTAACTTCATTTGGTTTATACCAAAAGACATTATTGGGAGGTTTTCTAGACCTAATAATGGATTATAGGGTGATATTAGAGATTTTAATTTGAGGTTTTTTCATGTACTAGCTAATCAAAAGGGTTCTTTTAGTGTGAGTATTAGAGAAAATAGGGTACTTTTTTATAGAAGTGAGAAGGGGCACACTTGGAAACTTCTCAATAATTAAATTAATATAAATTAATTTTCTTAATTAAAAAGGATAAAAAATGAGATATGTATAATATAAAATGAGGATATGTCAAAATAATCTCATACAATATTTTTTATACATATATATTTTTTATTAATGCCTTATATTTTCGGTCTACCCTTAATTTTTCTCTTTTAAATTTATTTTTGGTAATAATCATAAAATTATTAAGAGCCAATTAATTTTAAATATATAAGATAAATTTCCAATAATTGTAAATTTATTAATTTTTTATACCATATCAAATACACGTTTTGATTGTAAATATTTCTTAGTTTTTTAAATAATTTAATAAATTACTATTTCTAGAAAAAATCAATTATATCAATTTTTAAACTGTTTATTTTATTAAAAATAATTAAAATCCAAAGTGAGAGATAAATTTGATAAAAATAATTTAATAGTTTTATAAAATTTCATATTAACTTAAAAAAATATTTAATAACATAAATTATGTCATATATATGTTTTTAATATTTATATTATCTTTTATTTGATTCCTTTATTAATAAAGGGATCACTACCTCATCACTGGGTTATAATTAAATTTAATCACTTATTGTCTAAAAATTATAATGAAAATACCATTTTGTAGGAAATATATTTATATTTATAATTTCTATTTATATTATAATATATCCCATAGATAAAATCTTATTTAAATTTTCTAATTAGAAGATATATGTTTATAACATATTTTCTTTTACTTTAAATTAAAAGATATAATGTTCATAATCAATCCCATGTTATGTATAAAGGCAAAATGTTCGACCAAAAGGTATAATGGGTTGACCATATCTCATAAAATATGATTAGTATAGGTTTGTAGTATTGTTTTATATTATTATAATATTATTTTTTCCTTTATGCACCAAATTTACCCTTTAGACACAATATATTAAAATAATTGCTAATGATACTATTAATAATGTCCCAAAACGAAATGGAAATCTTTAGAAAATTTGGGCCTTATGATTTAAAACATGGAAAATAATTTTTCCAAACTCAAAAAAAATATTTTTTAGTAATTAATCATAAATTATTTCCATTTGTTAAAATGAGAAAACAGGTTTTTATAAATTAAAACAATAAAAGTATTGACGTGCATTTAGATATAATTTCAGTGTAAAATTATATCTAATGACCACAATTAGATTAAATAAAAAAAAATAATTAATCTAATTATATTTTAAAACAATTAAAATAGTTTATAAAACAATACAAATAACTTAGATGAAAAATACATTTTGATTTAAAATGAAGTATTTTTTGTTATTCATTAAAATATGAATTTTATCATAAAATTATAAAAATTTAAACCAAAGTAAATTTAGATTTCTATATTCCAAATATGATGTTTAATTTTTAAAATAAATAATTTAAAAGTGCGAAAATAAATATTTAAGAAGGGTTCCCAATCAAAAGGCTGTAAAAATCCATTTTTTAAAAAATACATATTTTATGCATTAATTGATTCTATTAAAAAATTATATCTAGAAAATATATAAAAAGAATATTAAATATTACATTGAATATATTGAATATAAGTTAATAAAATCTATCAAGAGTGATTTTATTATTTTTTAAACACACTTCATTATATTTAAATAATAGTCCAGAAAAACATTTCCTTTTAATTTAAAAGGGTTGTATTTTCATTTATTAATAATTGTTTTCCAAAGAATTAATTTTATACATATATAGACAATATTTTTAAAAATAAATTAATATTGGTCATTCCCTCCATTCCAATAGTTATGTTATAAAGTTAAAATTTTAATAATAATATTTAGTTGTTTGTTTATGCTTGATGTGGCATATCATGTATGCTATTAAACATAGTGTTTTTTTAAAACCGTAGTAGGTTTCATAATCCACCCCTTTATTAAATTTCATCATCTCCATTAGAATTTTTGGTTGGTAGCATGGGTATTGATTATAAAAATACCTTTATTTTAATCCCAAATCAGAAAAAGGTTTAATTAAACTACCACATTGAAAAAAATAAAGACAATTACAAAGGTCAGCCAAGATAATAGATACAAGGATTACAAATTTGAAAACATGTATATGGAAGAAAAAATATGTGTCATGTTTTAATGGACATTGATTTAAAACGTTATCATTATAATGTTTTCATTTAGATAAACATGAACTTGTGATGGTTTAACCGGTCATTATTTTCACAGTTTAAGAATAAAATTGAAAACACCTTTTTAAAGGTCCATTTCATATAGTTGAGGAATTTATTTCTGAGGATTTCAAAGAAAACAATGAGACTTACTTACATTTCATGAGGAGTTTCATCCTTTAAATAATTTCTTCCAAAAACTCATCATTTCTATAAATTATGATTATTCAAGGAGCATTAGTCACACATGAAGCAATAGAATCAACTTTGAGAGGATAACATAATCCACAAATCTATAACAATATATTCAACCTATCATGAAATTTTAACCATAATTAAATTATTATGATGAAAACAACAATTCCTCCAAATGAATGAACCATTGTTTGAAGAAAAAATAATTTAAATCTCTAAAATTCAAATTTAATTTCCAAAGTTCAAAACAGAAAATTTGATAAATAATTTCCCCAAATATTCCTCAAAATAATCCAAACGTTGATTGAAAACAATAATTCAGAAGGATTTCATCACATAGTCTAATAATACAAATCATTAAATTAATACCAAAATATCATCAACCACTCTTAATGTCTTATATTAAAAATAATTAACCTAATCAAATATTCTCCATTATAGGTTAATCATTTACATACATAAACTAATTCACATGACTGTACAATTGAAATAATAGTTTCTTGAAAACGATAATTCAACCATTACTCTGTTAAAATCATATAGTGTCATATTTAACATTATCATATAATGTTCCCTAAATAGTGAAGGTCTTCCAAAATAACATTTATCACATATTACCCAAATTATTCTCCAATACTAAGGATTTACATTTGATAAAACATAAATTACGAAAATAAACTTATTATTATTCCATGAACTCATTTAACTGAACACAAAAATTCTTACTGACCATGGACTTCATTTAGGGTAGTGGTAGGCAATTCACCCTTATCGCCCTTCGACTGAGTATTCGATTCCCATGGCCTTGCTGGGTGCAACAGGTTTTCATGCAACCTTTGAGTAGTCCATTTTATAAAAAATATATAAATATTATAATATTCAAAAAGTATTATAAAGAAAACAAAAATCATTATAACATGTTTTAATCTCAATGGTTATTTCATACCTTATTTTTTGCATCCCAAAAACTAAGGATCCATAATTTCTTAATAGGTTAATGTCTCAAAAATACTACTAGTTACCTTAATATTTATTAAAATAAAGACTAAAATATATTTCTATGACACTGAAAATATTATCAACCTTTAAATTATAATCCCATGAAGATATACATGACACTTAAAAAACAATCCCAATATCCAATGTTGTATAAACCATCCACTGATACCAACTATAAGGCCCCAACCATAAAAATTACATAATATGGAAATAAGAAAATACTTTGAACTTAAATAACATTGAGTATCTTTTATTTTTTAGAGATTTAAAAAATTATGCTATATATTATAAATATAAACTTGGTTATTACAAAGTATACACTTCAACTCACTATCCATTTTTTCATGATTCAAAAACATTTAAAAAAACATGGTTTCATTTCACACATAAATATAATATCTTTTCTATGATCCCATCATTGACTATATTATCCTTTAAATCATTTGAATAAATTTTCAAATCCGCGGATGAGAATATAAATATTAGTAAGGGATATATAAATAAAGAAAACAGTAAGCCTCGGGAAAACATGTAATCCATTAATACATTATCATCATGTATTATTGTCTCCTATATGAAGTAGTAAATACTCTTCACAAAAATAAGATCATTTCATACCATTTTGAAACAAAATATTATAATAAAACCCATAGAAATCACATATACCATATAAAGGGTAATTTCGGACATAATCAAACTTAAATGGAATAACAATACAGTCTACTTCCACACATATCATTTTTAAAAATATAATATCCATACGACCGACTTCCACAACCAATAAATTTGAGGTTATAACATAACCACCTATACCTGGTTCACAATGAAACCACTTGTCTTTGGTTTATCATGTAACCACCCATATTTGCATTATCACATAACCAGCTTTCAAATTTATAAGTACCATTTATAATCATAAAATGTTAAGATTTAAATTATCCACATTTCACTCTTAATATATCATTTGAAATCATAGGAAATAATTTTAGGATACTGAAATTGTAAATATACTTTCAAAACCATTTTCAATACCAAAACACCCAAAAATGTAATACGGGATTTATATTCTAATCAGAAACATTATGTCTTATAGAGGAAGCCAAGTATCAATTAATGGTTACAGTAGTAGAGGAGTCTTCATCACCGCATATGTTAAAGACGTTCCATTTTGTCATTTTGTAGAACAAATTATAGAAAAAATAATACATTTTAATGAAATTGAAATTAAAAGGGGATTATTATACACTATATTAAATAAGGTGGTGTATAACATCAAAATATACCTCAATGAAAGGAGATTTTGATGAAGTCCCTTATAAAATGTTTATCATTAGATTATGGAAAAATCAAGGACATAATTATGTTGGGAAAAAATAAACAAATTTATTATTAGGGGATGTTTTGTATAAATAAATCATAGGAAAGTCACATATATTATTGGAATAATAGAATAACTGAGATGGATATTTAACTCAATGAATGGATATTGAGTTATGATTTCATTTACCCTAAATTTGACTTACCTCGTACATTAATTATTTTACTAAATAATAAACATAGGTTAATTTATACATTCTTTCAAATCATTTTCATTTTCATTTTTCCTTTTATATATTTTATTACCCTGTTATAAAAATTACATAATTATTTATGTTGAAATCAGAAATTTTGTCGATATTTTGTACTTGAGTTAGAAATGATCGTGTTTTAATGTAAATTTTCCATGTTGTCGAAAGTCCATAATCTCTGAAATAGTATTCATAATTTAAATATAATATATTTTAAGTATATATGAATTTAGAATAATCCATAATATTGGTACATAATAAAATAAATTCATTGTCAATAGAGATAGTAGGTCATATATATGCATGAACACTACATTCAATTGTTTTTCATATTGAAATAATAATAAATAAATGATTTAAATGTATATTATAATAACATTATTATATTAATTTAACTTATCTCTCATTTGTTTTAATAAATCCATCCTTAATATATTCTATTTATAGAGGGAAAAATTTATATCGATTTGAGGGGGCGGTAGTCCACCCATCCTCAAACAAATATCATAATTACCCAACATGGAAATCATAAAGGCATGTTATAAATTATTATTATAGAAGCATAAATAAAATATAAATATAATAAATATCACATGTAAATGTAGTGTCCATTATAATGGTCACCATGATAGGTGGTTGGGTAAAATTTCACAATCAACATTTCGTGAGGTAGTTTTTCACTGTACACATAAACAATATACATGAAATAAAATCACCCTATTATATTCAGGCTACTAGTGTTTTTATGTAATCTGAGAACAAGAAGTGTTTAGGGAGAAGATATATGAAAATAATCTAAAAAGCATGAGATAAGGCATAACCTATTAATTAGATAACTTCATATGGTTTATACCGAAAAATTTCCATGGTAGGATTCTAGGATGGGTGTAGAGACTCTAGGATATGTATTGGGTTGGTCTTTTATGATCCAAAGTGTTCTTCAAGTGTGAGTATTATAGGATATAGTGTAACTTATTATAAAATATGGAAGGGGTACCCTTGGAAAATATAAAGTATCTAAATTAATATAAGTTAATTTTTAAAATTAAAAGGAACAAAATTGGGATATTTTGAAGATAAGATGAATATAGGTCTAAATACAATCATAAAATAATTTTTAGACATGTAATGATTTAATTTTAAATCATACCTTTTCGGTATTCCCATAATTAATCTCTTTTAATTTAAGTTGTGGCAACACCATATTAATTATTTCTAGCATATTTGTTATATTTATATTAGTTATGTTTCCCACAGTTTGACAAATAATGAACATTTATAACTTATCATACACACTTTGGAATTTTAATCGATTTTTACTATTTTTATATAGTATAATAATTTATTATTTCTATAAAACATCAATTATGTGAATTATTTCACTATTAATTTTATTTAATTTAAATAAAATCCAAACTGAGAAATAAATTTCAACCAAATAATTTAAAAGTCTTATTACATGTAATATTAACCTATCAAAATCGTTTACGAAATAAGTTAGTTATAATATTAATTATATCAAGATTTATTATCTAAATTATTTAGTTCCTTAATAAATAATGAAATTCCTACATCATAACTATTTTTTAATAAAATTTATTTTTACAACGTATTAAAATTAAAAATAAAATACCATGATATATGAAATAGTTTTATCAATATAATAAATATTTATAGTTGAGGATATAACTTATATAATCCTGTATTAATTTTTTACTTCAAAATATATATTTTATAACATATTTTTCCTTACATTAAATTAAATTATATATGTGTCATAATAACACCTAAGTAGCATGAAAAGGAAAAATGCTCATCACAAAGGTTGTATTCCTTGGATATATCACTTAAAATTGGATTATAACATGTGTTAGGGTAGTTTTATGTTACTATAATATTATTTTAATATCCATTTACCTGATTTACCTTTTATTCATGGTAAATAAAAATATTTACTAATATACAATTTATAATGTCCAAAAATAAAAGTGACTAATTTGAAAATTTTGGTAGTTAAGATAAAAATATTGAATTAATTTTTCCAAACTCAAACCACATAAGTTTAATTAATTAAATAAATATTATTTTTCTTTGTCAAAATGAGAAAACGATTTTATAAAAAGTGAAAACCACTAAAAGATTGACCTACATTTATATCAAATTTCAATTTGAAATTACATAAAATGAAAAAACATTGTATTAAATTATAAAAATATAATATAATTATACTTAAAAATAAATTAAATATATAATTTATCAATATAAATAACTAATAAAAAACCAGTTTTGATTTAAAATGCAGTATATTTCACTTTTCATTAAAATATGAATTTTATCAGAAAAATACCAAAAATTCAACCAAAGTAAATTTTTATGTGTCCATTATAAATATAAATTATATTATTTTCAATATACCATTTTAAAATGACAAAATACGATTTAAAAATGGTTCACCATTAAAAGGAGGTAAAAATGCATTTTTTGAGAAATACATCTTTTATACATAAAATTGATTTTGTTCTTATATCTTTTCTAGAAAAAATATTATACAAATATTTATTATAAAATTGAATATATTAAATATATATTAATCAAGTACATCTATATTTAATTTATTATTTTATAAAAACACATATTTTTATTTAAATTGTTGTTTAGAAAAACATTTCCTTTTAATTTAAAAGGGTTTTATTTTCATTTATAAATAATTGTTGACAGATAAATTAATTATATACATGTGTTAAAAATATTTTTATAAATATATTAATAATTTTTCTTCCCTCCATTCAATGAGCTTGGTTATAATGGTAACATGTAAATTATAATATTTTTTTTCTCTTTAAGCTCGAGGTAGCGTATCATGTATTCTATTGAAAATAGTTTTACATTCATAAAACTCAGGATGTTACAATTATTCATGACCATATTAAATTTATCATGATTTAATTATTTACTGTTGTTTAAACAAGATTTATATATAATATATATTATGTATATAAATATTCATAATAATCAATAAAGGATAGGAATATGAAATTGAATACACCATTGATGGAGACAGAAGGTTATACATACACATGAACAATGTTTGGGTTTTATTATCACAATGAAATCATGAAATTAAATGAAATATATGTATATATATAATTATTATATTTTAATTATTATTATATATATATATATTATTCATTTAGGTAGATATATTATAAAAAAAACAGATAAGTTTATTTTTAATATTGAGTATATTTTTAATATTGAATATATTATATTAGCATGTAATAATAATATTTTAGAAGGTTAAGAATAAAAATAAAACAAAATAGCTAGTTGAATGATTTTTCCACTTCTTTGTGTAACTCCTCTTGGTTTTCACCAAAGAGAATCCTTTGATGGTTTTCATAAAAAATTAATGATTATAAAATTACTCGAAGGATTTGTTTTGGATATTTTCCCATTTTTTTAGTCCACGTGGCATAAGATATCTGAATAAGTGAAGGGTGATTTACATATTATATTAGAGGAGTGGAATTCTTATTAATATAAAAAGGTTAACCCTATTGAGAATTTTACATTACATAATGGGAACTCAATAATTTTACATAATAGATAAAATATGACATTTGGTTAATATTTTTCTATCCAATTTCATTTGTATATGTTTCGAGGTATCTTGGATGTTAATATTAAAGTTTCACCCATAGGTAATCCATTTTTAACAGTAATTGATCAAATTAATTAGGAGTACGTTAACAATTTTTCTTGAAAAAAAAAACCGTTGAGATTATAAAAAATGATAGATTTAACATATTAATAATATTGAAATAATTTTTAAAAATAAAAAAATTGAATTGGAAAAAAATAATTTTACATTATCCCAACAAAAATGTCATGATAGGGTTTTGAGAAAAAATGATCAAAATTATGGCATGATATTTTATCAAATTTCAATGTTAAATTGGTTAAAATGACCTAAATTTGTTTAATATATGTAATATTTATCAAATTAAACTATACAACAAAATTAAAATACAATTTAACTATATAAAAATTTATTAATGAAATCATTTTTGAATTAAAATTAAGAAAATTTCACTATTTATCAAAATATGAAACTTCTCTAAAAGTTTCCAAAATTTTAACCAATGTAAATTTATGTGTCCCTTTTTAAAAAATTAATATTATTTTTCCTAGAAAATTTTTTAATGTCCCACAAATTATTTTTAAAAAGGATACTTAATTGAAATATGTTAAAATTATCTTTTAGAAAAATATATCTTCTTATTTATTAAAATTGAACTTTTTTGTCTTATGTCTATCAGAACTATTAGATGAGTTATAAAAAATTAATATTATATATAATATATTAACTTTATTAAACAAATTCATCAATTTTTGATTGTTTCACTTATTGAGGTAAAATGGTGATTGTACACAAAATGAATAGTTTTCATAGAAAAGGAATTTCATCATTCTCAAATAGTTCTTACTTTTATTTCTAACTAATTAACGACCAAATAATTCATTTTATATATACATGTAAACCATAGATTTATATATTATTCTATACCATTTATATCTTACATTTTATGAACTACATTATAATTGAAACAATAATTTAATAAAAGTTTATTAACTATTGGTAAAACTCATTCTTTTGTGTAAACATTGTGTTGAAGGGACTCAAAGTTTTATGTAACAGATGTCGTGAAACGTTTTTCATATAGAATATGCTACAATTTTTTTGTGTGATGTGAAGTACCAACTTAATCATTCCTTAAAAGGATATAATAATTTAATGATTTCATATAACACAAGATTAATTCAGTGTTGTTTGAAATGCCCAATATCGAAAAGATTATATTAATTAAAAAAATTTAAAAATATATCATAGTGTTTAAGAATGAATTATTGCCGAGAGGTATGATATATATTTTTTTAAAGGAATTTATTTTGATAGGTAACCTTAATTCTCAAGTATAATTCTAGGTCAATTTTTCTTTCACTATTGATAGTTTCTTTTGGAGGCTTCAAACAACTCATGTAAGGAGTTTCATACATGACTAGAGGATTAAGATTCATCCTAGGGTATTAGAGGAGCAACATTAGTGTTTGGGTGTAGGTTTAATCTAAGTATATTGTAGTTCCACAATTAATTAAATTACCTCCCCCAACTATAAAATTGATGTTTTTATAAGGGGGAAATAATTACCCAAATTTTTTTACATAGGGGGCGATTCTTCCCAGATTTGTTTCTAATACACGATCGACCTCCTCCAAACCATATTGTACCCCTCCACTCCCTTTATTTGGGGATTTTTTATGAATTTTTTTTATTTTAGGTGCACATTAAACTAAAATATCCTCCATGGATATCCTCATAACAAAATTTCTAATTCTGGTATCTCATGGATTTGTATTTGGTTCCAATTAAATAATATCATGTGGGAATATGCTGAGAAAGATGTGGCTATCACTCATACTTGGAAGAGGAAATATTGATTTGTCCTCTTCATGTGACCACATTCTTTTTCCTTGAATAATTCTATTGTGATGATTTTTTATTCCTTTATTCTAAATTTAGAATAATTTTTTTACATTCTTATTGCCTTTTGATAGGTATTCTCCATGGAATAGTGTATGGATCTACAAGAGGAACTCCCAAGGGTAGTTTAATTATTTTTTTAAATGATGACCTAGATGGTTATATAAAATTATTAAAAGATTATTTTTAATTATTAAATTCATAATAAATTTTATAATTCACTAATAATGGATGTTGGGGTTGATTAAGAGCTCAACACACCATGATTATCTCATTTTTACATTGAAAAAGATGGATGGTCAGGGATATAATTTGATCCATGATATACATAAAAATAATTATACATTATTCTCATGATAATTACAATACAACTCAAAAACACTCTAATAACATGAGGACTAAATGGTTTTTTACCATAGATAGTATCTATATAAACATATTATTTTTAATACTTTTTATAATTTCCCCATAATAATGATACTCAAGGCCCATTTCAATATAACTCACATAAAACTAATCATATAAATAATTACGGTAATGAAAAAATATGAATGTGGTTATCTCAAATTCATATTATGTGAAAATAAATATCTTAATTAGAATTAAGAGAATATGAGGAAAAGATCAATGTAAAAATAAGAAACCATGAGGTGATGACTGACAATAAAAAATAATGGTGGACCTAAATAGGATCATAAAAATATTAATAAGGATACATAAAATATGAAAAATATCACATGAGAATATGAAATAAGGTGAATAATAATTAAAAAAGATTAATCAAGAACACGTAGTGTTTCTTAAAAATCTAATGCATCTTGAAACATTGTATAACATTATTGAAAACATGTAAAATTTTCATGCAATGATAAATGTGAAAATGTTGGATATATTAATAACCTGAAAATATGGAATACCCATAACAATATGATAACCAATTTTAAAAAAGACATGTTATTCTCACACCTATGTGAAATCATTGATATGGACAAAACATTAATCATCCCAATACAAATCAATCCCATTGAATTTTGAAAAAACCCATTTTGTACACACTTGACTTTATCATGAGATATTGTCTTCAAAATCATTTAAGGGAGAAATTGGGCCACATCCATCAAAATCCACACATTTGTATTCCAAATAAAATAAAACTACTTCATATCATAAATAACCAATAGAAAAATAATAGGTTTATAAAAAATATTAATATAATAGACTTATAAAAATATAATATTATGATCGGATTTAATAAGAGGATTCATTATATAATATCATATATATGGTGATCAAAACATTACGTTGTGGGATATATACTTTAGAAGAGAAAAAGAAGTGAAAAGATTGAAATTTTCACAAAACAATGAATAATTTATAAAAGAGATGCACAAATTACATTAAAAAATTCATTTAATAATATTGAGAGAATAATTTTTTGGTTTTTTATAAATATGTGAAAATATAATATTGTTCAATATAATCATGGTTTTATAAAGGGAAAATGAAAATACATTGAATTTTTTTAACTATAATAATAATAATTTTTAATGGAAGGAATTTATAACGAATAACAATTATAAAACATAATTTTTTACTGGATAATAAAACCTTTTATTTTTATGACATTGAAAAATATTTCAAGACTGCTAAATACCCTTATCGAAATCACATATTGGTTAAAATGATAAAGAAAAAATTTCATTAAAATGAAATATGATGAATAAAAGTGTTAATGTTTTAAAAAATAGAGTTAATTTTAAAATGAAAAATATTATATTTTTTGTGATGTAATGATATGGACTTAGAAGAAAATCCATTATAAATAATTTGAATTATTATTAACAAATAATGTATTATAAAAATAAAATATAATTATTGAGGTTTAATAAATTGGTCGGAAAAGTGATTCAGCCAGAAATTAATTTTCATTACATAAAAAAGTAATAGTATGATTTAATAGATCAATCGAGAATGATAATAAAAAATGACGATAATTCATAACCAAATAATATAGTTGAGTCACAGAAATCCCATTTTGGATATAGTAATTATCGAATAAAAAGTAATTATAAGAATGAAAATAAAATGGATCAGTATGTACTAAGTATTAAATAATGTCATATTATATAAAATATTTTTAGGAATTATATAAAACATATAAATAAAAAATATGTTCAAAATACTATAACATTTCTTAATAAAGAGATGTTCAAATGAAAATTCTTACAACCTTTTTATCTTTTAAATAAAGACCAAAAAATATAATGAATATTGATAAAATTGGAAATCAAGAAATATAATATAATCATGAATCACAATAAAATTTTTGTAGTATATATATGTTCAAAAAGGAAACATGGTGTATAAAATGAATATGTCTTAGTGTGTTAAGATTTTAGACAAATAAACCAATACCTTGTTTCACTAATATGTCAGATACCCTATAACATCATTTAATGATAATAAATATATTAATATAATATTTTAGATCCAAATTCATACTTTAAAAATTTATAATTTTTATTTAAATTCATAATGAATATGTATAATAATTTTTTTTCCTATTTTCCCACATCGAGTGTTAATAGTATTGATAGTATGTAGTATTTTTTTAGGAGAAGTATCAGATTTTGTTCTTATTTTATATATTGTAATTCAATATTAAATATTTTCACCATAATATGGTAATTAATTTTCTTGATAATGTTTATTTTTTCCTTTCATTATTACGTTTATCTTCATCATAGTAGATGAAATCAGCACTGAATATTTTAGAGTGATTTTCAACCTACGAATGGTTTAGCCATATTTAATGTTCCAAATAATTATATTTACATTAAAAGAAATAATAATAATATTTACATACAAAAATACTACATATTATAAAAAATTATATTTTTATAATATAATGTTTTATAATTTCAAAGAGTGATTCATGTATCTTGTGACACCAAGCAAAATGTAAAAAACCCTTATGTCGATTGGTGTACATAGTTAAAAAGGTATTTATTTTGATATAATTTCATTCTAAATCAAAATAAAATATTTTATGTTGATTTTATTAATATGGTGAAAAATATTTGAACATTTAATTGATAACCATTGAAAGATTAATAGAAAAATGAAAAAATAATTTCTTGTGGAGTTGGTAGTATCCCCTTCAGGTAATTAGTGTATCTATTACTCACTGTAAAGGAGGTGAGAATGTGGATATTGGATGGTAATTTTCTAATTAAAAAATTGTATAAAAAATATTTCTTCACAATAAAAATAATTGTAACTATCCATTAGAGAAGGTGATGAAAACTGAAATGTGTCACTTTGTGGAAGCTGCAATATGTTCCCAGAAACAAATAAAGTTTCTTTTTTTCATAATATAAGTAATTGAATAAATAATGATTCTTTAATTATTTTATTAATATCTAATTACACTAATTATTATAGTTTTATTAGTATAATATTTTTATGTTTGGTTTATAAAGTATATAATAAGAATTAAACTTTACAAAATATGTGATACCTTTGTTGACCACGTGATCCTCCTCTTGATGAATTAATTAGATTTGAGGGAAACATGATAAATTATTGTCACTATAAATAATGGTGATTTGTATGGTCTTCATAGAGAGGATATATTAGTAGTTGTTCTTACAGAAATATCAAAATAGGAACAGATTATTTAAAGGGTCGAATTCATCCCCCTTATATATGTGAGGATTTGGAACCTTTTCATGTAACTAAATGGTGCGTACATGGTTAATTTGGAAGGGAATTAAAGTTATATGTCTTAGATGAGGTATTAATAGTTATTCATTTGTGTAAAACATTAAAACTTAAAATTTTAATTATATAATTTTTATTGGTCCTGTTAGTTATTGAAAATTTGATCCAACCTATATTAGTTATTTAAAAACACATTAGTCTTATGTAAATAATAACCATTTCAATTATTTTATTACTTAAAATACAAGTAGGCCCCAATTATAAAATATAAAAATGATATACCATAATTTTGGATCCAATTTTAAAAGTTCAATTTATAAATATGAGAAAACTATCTTATAAATCAAATCATATAATTTTATGAAATTATTTTATTTTTAGAATATTTTTAATAATTATTTAGTATTAATCTTATATAAAAATTATTAACCATTAAAGGAGTGTTATTTTATAATTAAATATATTTGATCATAATATATCATATTTAATTTAAATTTGATTCATTTAATATTTAAAATAACAAATATTTGGAAAAAAAATTATTTGCTGGAAAATATTCATTTTAAAGGTGTATATAATATTTAACCAAGGTTAGTAAACCATTTGAAAAAAAATAAATAAGTTCAGTAGATAATATAAAAACAATGATTTTAAATTCACAATATATTTTATTCAATTCAATTGAAAAATATTATTATAAAAATGTATAATATTTTTAATACATGTTTTTTTAAAATATTTCCCGTGATTTAATATATAAAATATTTTATTTTTATTCAAACATCATATTTGAAAATATAAAATATTTTATAGAATACAAATGTTCGGTATAAAAATTTTGTTCTATGTTTTAGGCTATTTTTATATCAATATAATGTAACAAATCCCATGATTTTTTAAAAAATGATCCTTTTCACTAATCCACAAAATAATAAATTATTTTATTATATATTAATATTAAAAAATATTTTAATATGACTCAGATAAATCAAAATATTATGTAAATTTTTTCATACTCACCTTTTATAATTCATAAATTTAACTTCAAAATAATATAATTAAATATCATGATATTCTATATATATGTAATCATTTTTTGGAATATCAAATATTATTTAAAATTATTTTCTATTAATCAATACATTAAAATAAGAAAAATAACCATTTATGAAAAAAATAGGTCAAAAATATATTTTAATAATTTTATAGTTGTCCTCATTGAATTTTCTATTTTCAGTTAATTCATTTTAGGTTTTAGTTATTTATATATATATATATATATATATATATTCATTTATATATATTTCATAATTCAGTTATAACTGTTTATACATGTGTATTCTATGACTAAGTTAAGATGAAAAATATTTATTTTGTTTTAGGTGTTTCATAGTGTTAAAGGTATAGGAAAAAAATTATTCATGTATAAATACATATGTTATTACATTATTACAATATTTAATAAATTAAATCCTAAAATTTTAATTATTATTTACATGTACCGGCTGATAAAGGTGGTGAAAGGTTTCCTATGACATAAAATGTTTTTCTAAATATCATATTGAATACTGTAATATTATGTACAAATCTTATTGAAATGCGTCTCACTAATTGGTGTTATGGCCCATGTAAGTGATTTAGTTTTCATATCTTACAATTCATCTTTATCCATCAACAAATAGAATTTAAATACAGATTTATAATGGTGTTTTATTTTTTCCTGAAATAATTTCAATGTAAAAGTGAACATAGTAATTATATTTTGAAAATAAAATCATTTTTATTAGTTATTTTCTTAACTGAGAAAATTATTCTTTAGATAATGTTAATGTCTAAATATATATTAATCAAACAACTAAATTATTTACAATAAAATTAAATGAGTAAAGACGGTGATATGATGTTATTTGAATGATTTCTAGATATAATAGGGATTCTAACACTAGAATACATCAACTAATTTAGGGTGTATGTAACGTGAAAAATCAATTACCACTACCCTCTTTAGATATTGTCAATACATATTTTCATTCATTCTCTTAGGGTCGAGATTGTGGTTTATTAAAACCATCACAAATAATAAATGGAATAGGTAAATAAATTAGACAATCATTGAGTTCATTATACATTAGAAATTGATTAGAATTATATGCACTAGGATGAGTTCTATAAAAATTTTATTGAAAAATAGACTATTCATTTTACCTATAAGTATTGATGCTCAATTAAATCCATTTCCAAAATTAACAAATCTCTCAGACCCATTTAGGAAATTTTGATGATGATTCTTCAATAATGTTTGACATATATGTTGTTAAATAAAAATTGATTTATTATATTCATCTCATGAATTCTAATGAGCATATATCCCTCTCTTCTTGTTATTAATGTTGATCTCAACTATGGATATATTGGTAATCATGTTTCTTGATATTTGGTTTTTCATAATCACTAAAATTTTCATTTTATCTCATATTACAATGGGTTTATTGGTGAGTTAATTGTAGCATTATAATTCCCAATAATATTAAATGAGTTCCTCTATGTAAGATTAATTAGTAAAATTAAATATGTTTAACATGAGTGGAAATCATTTACATTATTGGGGAATTATGATAATCATAAAAGGAATTCAACTATATAAGGTAATTCCCTTTTACTTTATCCAATTGGAAAATAGTTCCTTTAGATCAACTAATTACAATATTAGTTTTTCCTTTGTCTCTGAAAAGTGGGTTATATTATTTTTTTCATCTTAATCCCACAAATTGACTAAGAAAAAAAAATTTCATTGTTTTTCATAAATGGAATGTAATTTACCAATGAAAATAAATTGGTAGTTCCAAACTAGTTATCCATTATTAGGCCCACTCGTCAGGCATCATTATGATGATTATGTCAATTATCAACCATCCAATTTTTGGAGGATTAAAATATGTTTCAAATGTTTCATAGTCATATCTACTAATATTATCCACAAATTTATATATTTAAAGGTAATCACAACTACCCAAGTCATTATATTATTTTAGGATATCATTTTATAAAAAACACCACATTGTGTTTTCATAAAGTACCTATAACCTAATCCAAAAAATAATAAAAAACATTTAAAGCAATAATTTAACACAACTCCAATACCAACTAAGGTGACCTATTATAAAAATTACATAAATAAATAATAAAAATCATGATCTAAATAATACATATAAAAAAATTCATATCCAAAAGAACAAAAAGTTTTAATGTATTGGAGATTGTCTATAAAAATACTTTATTTTTCAATAGTGGTGAACATTTCACTATCAAAATTCCAAAATATACCATTTTATTAATTAATCCAATTAAATAATAATGATCATAAAAAATTAAAAAGTAACATAATAACTGGGAAACCTCAAATTCACCACTAGGGAAAATATATTTCATAATGTATTAGATCATAATAATGATGAGAATATGAAAGAAGTAGAAATATCTAAATAATATAATATGATACCTTGAATGATAATAAATTTACATGGTTCCGACATAGAAGAATAAAAAAATATCAATTTGGGAATAAAAAATAAAAAATAAAAAAATAACTCTTGAACAAGGTATAAGGTGCAAGATAATAGGAAATTCATAATAATGAAAACTATTCATTTCATCGAAATAAAATCCATCTTGGAACATGTAAAACATAATAATAAAACCATGAAAATTTTACATATGTTAATTATCAAGAAATTGTTCCATAAAAATATTATCTTGAAAATGTAAAACTACCATAATCCTTGCAATACCATGTGATCTAACCCATTATTCATACACATATAAGAAAAAAAAACTCCATATTTATATGCTAGAAATGTGAGAAACTCCTTCATGCCAACACCTATATGAGAAAACATATTATTTTCACTCATGTAAATATCCCAAGATATAAAATTGTAAAAAATTATTGAAGATAGATATAGAATAATACCCAAATTTAAAAATATTTATGTTTACCAATTATAATAAACAAACCTCATATTATAAATAAACCATATAAAAAATAGGTTTATTAATCATTCAAATAACATTATGTTATTAAATAATAACGTTACAAATAATTTTTTTTAAATGTATTCATAACATAACATCATATATACTCAGATGAAAAGATCACTTCATGGGATAATGACCTCATAGAATAAATTTAAGTGAAAATACAATTTTTTCATGTAATTCATTTAATATTTTTTAAAAAAATTTATGTGTAAATTTATTTAAAATCCAATTATTTAGAGTGTATGAGGATTAATAATTTAAAACATTATTATATAGTGGACCTGAAATTGATCCTTGTAATGAACCAAGGATTGAAAAATGGTAATTAAAAATAAATTTAGAACATTTAAAGTTTAGAATAAATTTTAATACAAGAAAAATTAATTAAATATTTATTTTTTAAATAGAAAATATGGACTGGAGGATAAAACCATTTATTTTAAATGGATATAAATATCATAAAATAACATGAAATGATAATGTCAAAAACATATAGTGTTATAAAAAATAAATTATATAACTACATAATGTGAGATAACAAGAATAATATTATCACAGGAGAAAAAATATTTTGGGTTTCTAGTATTTAATTATGAACATTGGTGATATGTAAACATATGGATATGGATAGAAAATTCTCTAAATTTAATGGGAATTATTATTACCAAAAATTAATTTTTATGAAAGATTATAATCATTAAAGAAGTATAATATTTTATTGAAACATTATTTACCTATAATATAAGTTCAAATACTTCCTAATATTGTTATGGGTAAGTATATATCAATTGTTAATGTTAATAGACAAAGATGAGTAATTATGACTGATGGAAGCTAATTGAATCATATAAAATCGCTTCTAACTTTAATAATAATTAAATCAAAGGTTAATGGAAGAATAAAAATATTATGTACTATAAATAAAATGGAAAAAATCAATGAGTATTCCAAATAACAATATTGGTCTCTATATACAACCTATAAATAAAAAATTTCTTAAAAACATTTAACAATTCTTTAATAAATATATATTGGGACAAAAACCATTAAAAACATTGAATATTTTGAATTATAAACCAAATATATAATGATAATGAAGAAAAGAATTGAATGTATTATATTTAAATTAAATATGGAAGGAAAATTATAATTTGGTAGTATTTACACTATAAAAAATAAATCATAATGTAAAATATAAATATTTATTAAGGAACTCAAATTTAAAACAAGGAAACCCTTACTATATTTTTTATTATTATTCAGATGTGATATAACCACATATTTTATAAAAATAACTATAAAAATATAATATTTTAGAACCATATTATTACCTATTTTCTTAAAATTTTCATTAATATTCCCAATGTAAAGGTATATTAGTTAGTTTTTTCCTATTTCCCCAAACTCGGTGTTTGCATTTTTGATTGTTTGTAGTAGTTTCATAGAAGAAATTATGGTGTTTATTATTATTCCAAATAACACATTTAAATTTCTATTGTTGTTACTATAACCTAGGGAATATAATTATTTATAATTCTTCAGTTTCCAATCCTAATTAATTTCATATTTATCCAATAAGATAAAATCAACAACCTAACGTTTTCAGTGATTTTCAACCTAAAAAGAACATTTCTATAAACAAATAACTAAATATTTATATATGAATTATAGAATGAAAAAGATAATTATTAAATTATTTATTTCATGTTATTCTAAAAAAAATATTTTCATATTCATATGAGATATAACATTATAGAATTTTTTAAGTATGTGCTCAAACTGAACCAAACATGAAACTCTTTTTCTCGAGTAGATAGTATGGATAAAGAGTTGATTATTTTCGAAAAATATAACTATAACAGATGAATGTAGATATTTTTTTATAATGATGAATAATAATTTATGATTTATGTTAATTTAATGGAAAACATGATAAAAATAAAAAACGATTCTTTGTCAGCACTATTGTCCGCACAACACCGAAATAGCATTTTTGTTACTCATTGAAAGAGTGGGTTTTAAATAGATATTAATTGATCACATACGAATAATTTTTACATAATATAAATCCTATTTATTTCTCGGTAACATCATTAATACCATCCATGAAATGAGGTGATGGAGAACTGAAATCATTACTTCGTCAGGGTGGTAATTTTCACCAACACAGAAAAATTGATTCTTATTTCTCATAGTAAATGTAATAGAATAAATATTGGTATAAATATTATTATAATAACATATGAACCAGATAATTATTCAGATTTTATTATTATATTATAGTTATAGTTGATTTATATTGAAAATATGTAGAATTAAATGTCATTATAGATGTGATACCAAGGTCAAGACAATAAGCATGCTCTTGATTAAGGCCTTATATTTGATGGAAATAGTATATTTTGAGCTGACCGGGGGAACTATGTCATGTAAAGATTATAATGAAAAATATATTTGGTTGGGGATTTAGTTTAATTTATAAATATTAGTGTTGTATTGTATGGGTGTAAATGATCCAACTTTTATAAGTGATGAAAAGAGGTATTTTCATGTTAGGCGAGGCAAGGTTTGTGAGACCTGTATATATGAAATATGAAACTAAATTTGTTCTTCTGGGAGTTTTATATAACGATTATTTAGAAAATTACATGACACCATATATAAGTCAATTAAAAACTAATTAATCTCAATTAAATATTAATCATGTCATTAGTTTATTCTTATTAATATAATTATAGAAGTGTTATAAAAAATTCATTGAGAAAATTTGTATATCTAGTAATTCATAACATATTTTAAAATCTAAATAGGATTATAATTTTATGAAAATCAAAACATATAATATATTGAAAACCCAGTTTTCCATAGAAAATGATGTTTTAGTTATTAAAAGATATTTGTTATATATAAATCTAAGTTCTCATTAAATGAGTGTTAATTAAATTATAATTATTTATAAACATCATATTAATAATTTATATAAAATTTATTAATTTTTTATTCATATACCCTATATTTATAAAAGTGATATTCTTTGAAAAATATTAATTTTAGCAGTGTAACTAATATTATCCCAATCCAAAATAATCTTCTTGCATAAAAATAAATTTATCTATATTACATAATTTCTACCAAATATTTTATACAAATTATCCATTTCAATTTATATAATTGATTAAAACTAATTATAAAATATATTTTTATAATTTATTGAAATTTTTTATATAATATTATTTAATTTTAGAAAAATTAACTATATGTTGCAATTCATAGGTGATATATTAAAATATATTATTTATATAAAATCCAATAATTTCTCAAGGAAATATTTTCCAATGACTTTGGTTATACTTATATCCAGGTTAATTTACAAAAATATACATTTTTTTAAAAAAAAATTTTACTCACCACCTAAAAAAAATTAAAAAAAATTCAATAAAATAATATATTAAGATACTATGACCATGAAAAATTGGAAAATAATGGTAATTGTTTTTATAATCACATTATAGAATTTATGAATTTTAATTTAAAATAATGTCATGAAATATAGTAAAACAATCATGAGGAATAAATTTTTTATTGTAAAAACAATTCTTTTATAATTTTTGATATTGATAAAATTATCAAAATGAACTAAAACAAATAAATTCAAAAAAAAAATTCAAAAACTAATACGATATTTTATATTTGTATACTTTTACTAATTGTGTTTTTAAGGTGATTATTTTGTTCTTATATATATTTATATTCATTTGTATGTGTTTCATTATTCTATTATCATAGGTAGTGTAATCATTTTAATTAGATGTCAACCATAAAAAGGTCAATGATTTTTTGGTTTTTGTTGTTATGGGTATAGAAATCAAAAAAAAAATATATTTATGGGAAACACATTGGATGTGTCTACATGGGCTATTATAGCTACTACTATCCTTGGAAAATTAATGGGAATGCTCAATTGAGATAGGATGTCTAACATACGTCCTCTAAAATTTATTTTCTTATTTATATATCATTTGGATATTGGGGAAAACCATAAGGGAGATCTATATAGTAAATTTAATTAGATGAAAAAATAAAATAAAATATCTACTTTAGATAATAGAGTTCCATGGGTCAGGAACAACCCTTGAGTATTAGCTTGACACATCATCCAATGATGACTGAGGTTGATATTTTTGAGAAGTCGGTTGTCATATAGACCTCTTAATAGTTGTTGATTAACTAATATGTACTTTTTAACCCATAGATTTTTTTGAGACACCACCATGATATATGTTATAGAGGAAATGGTAACAGAGACTATTCAAGAATTATTAGACCTCCTAACATGCTATAGATCTATTTTTTCACATTGGGATGAGTGTAAAATGACGAATCATCATCCAATTGGGGTATCCAGGAATTGGCAGGTAGACTGCTAATTGTTAGATACCATGTTGTGTGAGTATACATACCCTGAGTGACATTATTGATTTACATGAATCACATTCCTTATCATTAATTATAATATTATTATGGGACACCATGAAACCATTGGGGTTGTGTCACCTAGTTGACAATGTTAAGGGATGCAATATATATATTTGGAATAGATGTTGACCTGAGGCTATTAATAAGACTAAAGACTCATTACATGGATACTCTATGGTACAAAGACCAAGATAACCTTTTGGGATCCCCATTAAAATACCAACCATGAGAGGGTGTGTGTGAGATAGTATTATGTGTCACTAGGGAACCTATATTGGACTACTGATCCCCCATGGCTATAAACTGTGATGTTGGGAATTTGTATTCATCTATAAAATTTATTTCTTTTTCAATGTTAGATATGTGGAATTTTCCCTTAATACAACTATGACATTCATGGTTATCAAGTATATAGATCTCCTATAAATGGAAAACTAGAAATATGAGCTATATTCCTGATTAGATATTCCATTGAGTTCTATCACAGTGTATGAGATGACATGGATTTTGGAAATAGATATGATTTTTTAAACCCTTGTATTTTGAGTTAAGTATATGGTGGGGGAATTAATGGAAATATATCTTGAGTTATATAATATAGTTTTCCATGATTCTTAATATCATATTATACATTTTGTGGAACCATATTTTTGGACTATAGATGTTTAGATTACCGTGTGATTGGTGATCAGAGTCATAATGATTTTTTGTAAAGGAGTTTCCATGGATTTACATATTTTTTTATTTTATTTACATGGATTTAGAACCTAAATTATTTTATAACCAATGAATGATTCCCTAGAGTCTTGAAGATCTGTTGGGTTAGCCCTGGAGTTGGGTCCCATAAGTTACTTTGGAATCACTATCATCAAGACATTCTTAGAGTCACATTGAAACATTCCAAAAAAGGTTTAGTCGATTGGGGTCATATAAATAAGCATCTAAATTTGATTTATATATTTATTTATCATGGTTATTTATATATTCGATGAGTGTCACATGCTCATATCCAAACATTGCATTTTAGTATGAGAGCACATCAATTCTTCCCTATTATGTTATGTACTCACACCCAACTGTACTCTCAACTACAATCGTAGAACTTAGTAAATGCTAAAATTGTTTCAATTATAGGTTGGGATTATAATTTTGGTTAATCGAGTGGGTTGCCTCAAAAGTTTACATATAGTTGGATAAGTTATTGCTCTAGGATACCATAGAGACTTAATTTTTTTATTTTATTTTTTTAATGTATGTTTGGATGATCCATTGGTCATCCATCATTGTATATTTGCACTGGTCTATATATAATATTATTATTGATTTTGATATTTATTTTATCGTATATAATCAATTATTTGTGTACTTGGGATGTTTGTTTATATTATTTGATATAGTTCCCTATAATAAAAGGTGCAATATTTTCCCCATAGTTACACTATATAACAATGTTGCTTGTCTGTATCATATAGTGTACGGGAAGGCATTCCTGAGGCCTAGAATATATCTTCTTGTACAGAAACCATATAGAGGTATGGTGTAGTGACACATTACAACCACTCTAATTGATACAATTTTTTCATTAGATTGGGTAATCACATATATATTTCCCTAATAACAAAACATATTTAGTCACTCATAATCTCTTTTAATGTGTATGTGATTACCCTGAGCATACATACATATAATTTCAATACATCTTATATGTCTCAAGTATACTCATCAGGTACTTCATGATGATATATTTAATAAATAATATTTCCTTTTTAGGATGATTTCACTTATGTGTATAGATTCCATCATCACATCTAAACTATTGTATTTAGATTTGGATGTAACTCTATGAAAACAAACCAATGTCTAATTAAAAAGGTACATGGGTATTTTATTCTATGCATTTACTAATAATGAGGGTTTTCATTTATTTATCTCATCCTATTCTCTAAAAAAATAAATAATTAAATATTACCTAAACTCGCCTATAGGTTTATCTGTATTGTTGAAATTAAGATCATACATAACATATCGAAAATTGATAAAATATGAAACTATTAAATTATACAAAATGGATAGCATACAATCCTCAAATATCATATTACCTCTATTATGATACTATGTATAGAATGAAACCTCATCATAATTACCTAATTTATTTAATATATTTCATTAAAAACATTCTCATACACTTTCAGGACTAGTTTTCTATGAAATTATGAAAAATAATTAACATAAAATGACCATGTATGTTTCACCTACTAATCATTTTTCTATTTATATAAATAATTAGTCAACCCGTAATACATTTTCAACTATTGTAATAAATTTTCCAAAAAGATAATATTCTAAATATATAATTCATATAAATAATATCAATAACATAGTGAAATAGAAATATAAGAATGGGTGAGTTCGAAGACACAATATGAGTAACTATAATATATATATGTCAAATATTATGTTTTAGAATAGTACCATATTATGTGTATAATCATGGTTCGTTGATATGACATAATTGAATAAAAAACTGAAAGTCATAAATCAGAAATCAAGATTCATGGATTATTGATTAGAACATCATAGTATAAGAATAAACATATTATATAAATTTTTTACTATAGTTATTTTTCATTTAATATTTTTATCATGACCATATATAAATAGGGAACAAGAATGAACATAGGGAAACATTAGCTTTATTAACCACACACATGTACCCACAACTGTGAGTAAATTTAATTCCACGAATTAATGAATATCTCATGATGTTTATGCAATTTACCAATTCATTAGAGGGTGATATATAACTCTCCCAGCAGAATCCATATATATGAGTGTCATTTCAAACCAACCAATCATTATGTAAGAAAGTTCCCATAGAAAATTAAATATGTTTCATATACTTTTCAAATGGATTCTCTTGAGTAAATAATTACTTCAATAGTAATATCATGATAACATCTTGGATAATAAATTAGTTTCTAATGATTTTACATAATAATCAAGGTAAATATAATTTTATTAATATAATGAAGTAATTGTAATTTAAAAAATATATAAATATTTATATATTATAGTTTAGTCATTAATATTCCCCATCAATTAATATTTATTTATCTAAGTGAACAACCTTTAAATAGGTATATCTTATATAGGGAATTCATAGAGGATATGATTTTGATGGAAAATCTATTTATTAATATTATTTAATTTTGAAATATGGAATTTATGTTGAATAATTCCATGGATAGAAAAGAATATTTCATAAAATAAGTCCATAGAAGAAGACATTGATGAAAAATAATTTTTAGTATCGATATCAAAATTTGTTTTTAAACAATAAATAACCATAAAAAATAGAAAGATTTAACTTAAATTTAAATATATAATAAATCATGATAATAATTAATTCAGGTATAATTCCTAAAAATATATTTCTAATTTTTCATTATATGTTTTAAAATGGTATAAAGTGTTATGACAGAAGAATATTTTGGAAATATTTTTTCACACATTTCAAAAATGAACTATGAATTAAGAATTAAAAAAATTGAATATATCAATTTAAATCAAAATAAAAAATATTATAATATTAAATTAATAAATTATTATGAATTTTTATGCTTATATGTAAAATCATCTAATTAATATGCACATTAAAGAGAATGATATCTGATCATAAAACAAATTTGTGATTGTTTTCCATTTTGAATGGTACACTATGAGATAAGCGGATAATGAAATAGGGATAAGAAATGTAAAAACCAGGATGATAAAATAAGAATATGTTTATGGTGTTTTTATATTTTATAGTGTATAAAATTCCATGTTTTTTTTTCAAAATCAATCACGATTTTATGATGAGATTTACTATAAAACCCCAACAATTTGAGTAAAATTATTTTTATGTACTCTTTATATATATATTTTTAATCTGAATATAAAAAATTATTATCTAATTATAATCATGATAGAACATATTTAATGGTATATTATACAGTATATAAATGTAATTTGGTGTATAAAATAAATCATGCCTCATAAAATGAAATTTCAGATAAACCATTATCACAGAACATGAATCTCAAGGATCCCAAAATCAATATAAGGAGATTGTAAAATTTATATTCAATCAATATAAATGTGTTATATTAGTAATTAAATAAATAAATATTTCTATCGATAATATACATAATGGAAATATTGTTATGTATTGTCAATCATGAATCATGGATAATAAAATTGAAATAATGGAACTCTTATTTTAATTCTTAGAATCTATGAATGTTCCTTAATCTAATATATATTCCAAATAAATATCCAAATCACTTATTTCATAAAATATTCAACAAATACATACACCTCTAAAATTAATTAATATTGAAAAACTAAAAATATATGTTTTTATTTATAACTCAGTTCTATCTTCTACTATTATTTATTTTGATGGTTTTTTGTACAAGTTTCATACAGGTTTTTTGATTCATGATAACCAATATATTTTATATACTATATTTAATTATTTATTACATAAATATAATCATAATACAATAACAACAAAATTTGGACTACTGTCTTTTGTTAATTTGACATATATCACCATAAAATGAAACATATATAAAACGATGTTATAAAAAACTCCACAATATGACATTAAATTCTATTGATCTCATAATAATCCATGAGATATCCTTGGGAATTATTTAATATATGAGAATGGAAAAATTACTAGTGAAATAATAATCAATTGAAAATGATAATTAAAATCCATACATGTGAATCCAAAGTCAAGAAAAGATGAGATAGAATAGTGATAAAAATATTCAATTATATTGAATCATGAAATAATATGATAACATGAATGAATTATATGAAAGTAGAAACAATATAAACCATTTAACGATATGAATATTAAAGGATAACCAGAAAGGCATGTTAACATAGGGATATTTGGATAATTATACAATCCAACAAACATAGAATCTAAAAAGATAAAAACATTACTCGATGAATTGTATGGTTATATAATTTTGGGACTAAATTTCCCATTCATATTATGTACATGATTTTGTATTCCACATAAAATATAAAACATGTGAACTTCTTTTATCACATTTAATTCCATGATTATGGAGTTTGGGTAACAAAAAAGAAAGTACCCAATCCATTAAGGTTTGGTAAGACTAAGTAAATACATATTAGTGGGCATGAGAATGATTATTCAATGAAAAATATCAGTATGTAAAATAAATGGATAATTTTAATAGAATAATAGGTGTTCACATTAGTTAATAAAAGAGACTAATGAGACTGTATGGTATTCAATAATTACTTGGGAATACCATTGATAATAATTTGATATGTAAAAACAAATTAAAAGGAGAATAATAGGAAATGAAAAAGGATTTATAAAATAATTTAATAGACAAAAAGAACTATAAGAGAATTATTTATTTGATATGGTACTACTAAAAGACAGAGAGGAGATTCCAACAATATTGGGAAAATTTAGGAAGAATTTAATGATGGTTGGGGAGATGAACCTCATGATAAATGTGCTCATAGTAAGGAGGAATGGTGTTTTCAAGGTTATTTATTTTAAAATTTAATGTAATTTTTTTTAATATATAAATAAGGGCATCGAATATATTTCAAACAATAAAAAAATAAAAAAAATTCTTATGTTTTTATCCCTTGCATTATTCATAA
Source organism: Viscum album (assembly GCA_963277665.1). Taxonomy (NCBI): domain Eukaryota; kingdom Viridiplantae; phylum Streptophyta; class Magnoliopsida; order Santalales; family Viscaceae; genus Viscum; species Viscum album. The sequence continues at coordinate 1,642,320,834 of OY728122.1, read as the reverse complement.
TAGGTGTGGTTTTTAATATTTTACTATACAGAGAACAAAAATCACAAAAAATTATACCAATCGTGATATAAAATCGAGTCATGTTTATAATATATTGTTTCTTAAACCATAAAAAACAATATAGTTTTAAAGGATACATTTTATGTTTGATAAATGTAATCAAATAAAAAATTAAGTATTTTAAGGTTGAAATATATTTTTTTTCATTTTTATTTATATTAATATATTAGTTACATCAATATTGGGCTTTTAAGATTTCATAATTTATTTTGTATATTTAAACCAAATTTATTTTTTACCCAAAAATTAAATTACCTCAAATAATTATGTAAAATTTACAATTTGACAATTTCAACATAATATGTTCACAAAATAGCAGTTATTTTACCAATGATTATTTCTATATTTTAGAATTTATTCATTAAAATAAAAATACGTATCTACTAGAATATAATTATTTTTATGAAACTAATAAGTTCATGACCCTTATAAAATTACATTGATATTAATTATATTATATTATAATTTATTTTAAAATAAATATAAATTACTATGACTATTTTATAAAAATTTTATATCTTTTAAAATTGCTGAGGTCATGAAAAAATTACTTAAATTTAATATATATATATATATATATCTAATTCAAAAAAATAAAATATCGTTTTGTTCATATCAAAATAATGTTTTTATAAAACTAATAATATAATCATGTAAATGAAAAATAATAATTAATATGGATAAATTCATTCATTATTTCCTGAAAATGAAAATACTAAAATTCGTACTAAAAGGTTATATATACATGACCCTTATTTAACAAGAATAATCCCTTGTGGTATGTTGTGTGATTGTGTTTCTTTTATGGGGTGGTTTAATAAACAAGGGAAGTGATGTGATCCCTATGAAAATTAGATTCTCCTATAAATGGATTCTATCTTGTTTTAGTTATTGAATCTTTTCTTTGTCATTGTTTGGTGTATATCCTAATGGAGTTGTATCCCTTGGAAGAAATGATAAATGGGAATCATAAGGTAGAATCCTACAAATCGAGGCCATAAATTATTCCATCCATGTTAATTAGATCATATCACAGTCCTTCATGTGTATTTGTCATAACTGCCACCTTATAATGACTATATTATCATTGGAAATGATGATTAAATGTATTTTATGTATGAAATGAAATATTATATAATGATATAAAATTAAATATAGTGCATGTAGTTCTATGAATATATTACACAATAAGGAACCACATCTTGATTATGAACCAATGACGGGTACGGTATGAAATTTCTTAATTTAGATACATGGAACACATCATGAACATTATATTGGTTAGGTTGGAATGATAGTATATGGGAAACATCTATGAATAGATTATGGACTTCAAACCGTCTGATGTATCTAGGAAAATGCTTTCAATTCTTCCCAAACCTCATGAATTTTTTAAATTGTTATACAAGAATGATTTTTTCCTACCTAAAACTTGAGATATCATAAATTATTTTTAGTAGAGGTTTCTAATAGATCTGTATGCATTTCATATAACATTTAATGGTTTGAACATCATATTTTATCTCATAGATAGGATCCTATCTCATCATCGTTTTCTCTCAAAATTATTCACACAATGTTGGACTAAGATATGCCATCCATTTAAGATACTTAACAATATCTATTTGAATGATTGAATGGATATTGTTATATAAAAATTTCACTAGGGAGATATGTTGATCCATTCATTCTTACAAATCCATCGAATAAGATATCATAACATCCTCTATATTTTTAATGCCTCTCTCATTCTTTCCATCCATATGGGGGTGGTAAGACGTAATGGAACTCAACATTATACCCAAAATTTACTGAAGTCCTTCTTTGAATCATTACGTATACCTTTCATATCACTAAAATTTCATAAGGTTTGTTACTCCATGTATTCATACCACTTCTCTTATGCATATCTTTTAAATTTGGAAAAGATGGAAATCAACCATTACAGTTATGAATTGAAATGAGTTTTTAAGGGGGTTATCTACCACCCATTTATCTTAATTTTCAGTAGAAATATTGGGGAGTACTATCATGAAATACATTGATATTTTTTCTGATTTCAAAATTTTTATGAGAAAATGTTTCATTAAGGCATTTGATATCATTCATTAAGAATTTCCATGTTTACATACAATGAATTGGGTGTCAAATTCTACAATATCTCATTTTATACTATCCCACTTTAAGGTCTCCATAATATTTACATACATGTTATTACATTTTAGATGAATAGAGAAGGATAGATATTTTTAAACATCTAGATGTACCTTTGTTGGCTCTTGTTTTTATGGGACGCATATCGAGGTTCCAAATAATTGAATCCATCTTTTTTAATGTTTAATTGTCGAATATAAGAAATATTTTTCTATATCTATATATTAAATTATTAATACCCCTTTATCATTCTAGTATTATACGTATGATCTATTATTTTATCCTGTTAAGATTATATAACTTTTATAATTCCCATTTCTATTCATTTCATTCAAAAGAAAACTCAATCCATTTCAATAATCATCATGTTTTTATATGTTGGTTCCATTACACTATTAGAGTTGTCCACATTGTTTAACTTCCTAGGATGGTAATAGATGAAATATTTATATTCCTTATTCATATCTATCCTCCTTCATTGGCGAATATTCAGTTAATTTTATGTGAATATAAACAAGTGTATTTTATGATTTGTTATATTTAAATAATATCATGATAGTGATAATGTCACCAAATTATCGTTTAGAAGATCACTATAGAAAATCCCATATAATTATTTGGGTAAATATTCCCATGGATCATTAATTGGATGAAGGAATATGTTATCTTCTATCATTTTTCTTGTAAAAAATAAACACAATACATTATTTGATTTATCACTATAGATTAGAAATCATCCCCGCTAGTTTTTAATGTGATAATTAGTGTAATTATTATTATTTCATGACCCGTCCCCCAGGGCCCGTGTCGTGACTACCCCAAGCCCACCTTCCATAGGACTCGGGCTGACGACTAGAACAAAAGGCATAAATCCCTAAAATGTGAAGGAATTGCTTTTATAACTGTAAACAAACACTTCAGAGTACACAACTAGAGGCAAAACACTAAGTAAAACTCTATACAGAAGAATTACAAGAAAGTAAAAGGGGTCATAAATACAAGCCGAACATGAAAGTTGAAGTACAACTAAAAAGAAAGTACAACTGCAGAAAAGTAAAGCATATAATAGGTCATCCTCTGGGGTTCCTACCTGAAGGATAGGAACAGATGGACTCCTCAGCACTCCCGTCCATCCGTCTCCTTCGTGTACTGTCACACCGAGGGGTCCACCTCTAGGTACCGTCCAATCCTACTACTCTCTGCCTCAGTAAGCGCTGTCTGTCATCTGTAACCAACACAACGAGGTGAGGGCATAGACCCTGTAGGGGTGAGTATAACAATACTCATTAGGGACCCCCAAACCCTCATGGTCTCACAAAATCCAACAAGGATAAACCACAATGTATAAAATCAACGAATAACCATTTACTTAGAAATATTCCCATACATATACATAAGTTATTTAGTAACCCATCTCAATAATTAAGAAAATATAAAAGTCATTGACTAAGCTCAAACCGAGATTTTTATTATTGAAACTACGGTTGGTGGCATACTCCTTTATCGAGTACATTGGGCCTTCCACGTCACATAGAGGTTCTTACCACAAACTTTTGACGGCTGAGGTACTCTTACTGTCTAGTACCGTGGGTCTGCTGTGCTCACACAAAGGTGCTTCCCACCACGGGTTTTCCACGCTCACAGAGAGGATCTCCCCCTCGTAGCAGGCAGAGGTACTCCTCCTGTCGAGTACCGTGGATCTGACGTGGTCACACAGAGGCGCTCCCCACCGTGGGTGTACCGTGCTCACACAGAGGCGCTCCCCACTGGGCTATTCGAGTCACTCAGAGTGAAATCAGTCAAGAAGTCATCAGGTCTCAGCATGCTAATGGGTCTCAGTACTCTGTCAGTATGCATCTGGAAAGATCCTCTCCACGAGCTACTATTCAATACTGCAACTATCATGAAATGCCATTAGGAAGTATGTCAACGGTCTGCCATGTCATGGGGGTGTCAACCCAACATACGGCGCGTCAATCAGATACACGGTCTGTTAGTTATTAGTCGTTTAGTCCTAGGGGCCCGGTTGGATTCGTTTACGATCCAACTAGACCATAACTCAAATATACCCCATCTCCTGTGGGGTATTCATAAAGGGATGGATTCACTTGAAAAATAATGGTGTCAGTGACGGTTCATCAAATGGACATCTGATGCCAAAGATAATTCCCAAGATGTTAAAAGGAGGTCATTAGTGGGCCCAGGTTCGGTCCAACCCCATCGGACCGACTCAGCCTAACCCAGTCTGGGCACACCTGGTCTGGGTCGACCCTGTCACCCTGAAAAGATTTCCCTGGTCCCTTGGTCCCGGCCCAAAGGACTGCGAGGGCGGTTCAGCTGGAGGTCGCCAAGTAGGTGACTGAACTAGAAGGTCGGGGTCGGTTTGGCTTGTGTCGCGAGGGTCGCGGCTTGGGAGACTCGGCCCGGGAGGTCAGGCCGGTCGGGAGGCTAGCAGGTAGGCCGCGTGGAGCTCGGACAGGATGCAGGTAGAGTGCGCTGGTCGTGGGTAGGCCGGTTGGCCGCGGGCGCACCGACCTGGGCGTGGCAGGGGCCGTGCAGGCCGCGGGGGAGCCGGAAGTGCATCTGGAAATCTGCGGGGGCCCTAGAAGGGAGCCGAGTAGTGTGCGGGTGTGCCGGGTAGGGTGAGGGGGTGCCGGGCAGGGCACGCCAACGGCCGGGGAAGTCACGGGTGCGCCTGCAAGGGGCCTGGAAGGGCACTGGGTTCACAGGCTGGCGGGCCGCGCACCGGGAAGGGCACCGAGAGGCCACAGGCAGGCGGTCCGCATGCTAGGTAGGGCGCCGAGAGGCCACGGGTAGGTAGGCCGCGTGCCGGGTAGGGTGCTGGGAGGCCGCGGGTAGGCGGTCCAGGGGCCAGCGGTGTTCATCCAGAAGCTTCGGTGCACCGCTAGGGTAGTGTGATTCCTGGAGGTCGTGGGTGGCACGACCTTCTTCGTTGCCACCTTTGTCTTCGCTGCCTCATCACCTTGTCGTAGAACACCACATGAAAAGAGAAAACGGCAGAGGATTTAGGGCCATGTTAGGTTAGCCCGCACCCTCTGCATTTAAGGAGGGATAATATTTCTCATCATGAGAAGAATATGATCATTAATACATCCGTAAAAATCCCATTTTATCCTTTGAAGAAGTTAAGAAAAATGAACTACATCAACAAGCAATAAACCCCTACCTCTTGTTCATCGTTCGTTTGCAGAGTCGCGGAAGGAACACAATGAATATTGTCATTCGTTGCGTCCACCGCAAGTCCACAATTCCAAGATTCCTTGTTTCATTGACGATGTTGGGGAGGGTAGGAGTCGAGGAAGGAAGTCGAAGAAGAAATCATCGACGGTGTTATTCGTGTTCTTCGTTTGAAGAACGGTTCTTCATTGGTATATTTTCTCCCTTCTCCCAAATTCTACCAAAAGAGATTGCCAACCCAACTAATAATAATAGATTGTATAATATTTTAATGTTGTCACGTAATTCAAAAAGTAGAATTAAATTATGTCGGCTCCCTTTAATTAAACCACGGGGGTTTGGCATAATTAATTAAAAGGGGAAGGTGGAAAAAAATTAATGGAAAAGGAGTTCAAGGGACACCCCCTTCCTTAATGAGGTGAGATGGGAGATTTTCCACCCTCCCATTAATTGGGGTGTTTTAGTCTCGTGTGGCCCCCACGTCGTAACCTCTAGAGGGAGGTTAAATTCAGGTGGGTCCCACCACAATAATCTCTCATGGGAGGTTAAGGTGTGGTGGTCCCACCTTCAACACCCAAGTGGAAGTTTTAACCAACAATCACACACATGGGTACTTAAAATAAAATAATGTGTCGTACACTTTATTTTATTATTTTTTATAAAAATCCAAAAACTAACTTTTATTCTCAATCATCTTCTGTCGAGGTGAGAGTCTTCCAAAACGAATACCAGCACTAAGAGTTCAAAGGTGCACTCAGATTTCTGTTCTGAACACGGGTTCAAAAATTATAAAATCACTCTTGTACATTTACTGAACATACCCAGACAAAACTTCAGAAATTGATTCTGGTCACACCGGGCCTCAGAATTAAGCGCCGTAAATTTTCGTGGACTCGTAAAAATCCCATGTATTTAAGAAAAAAAATTCCATGGAATTTCTGGGTCATTACTGTTACATACCAAGTAAGTAATGAATAATAGATATTTTTATCTATGTCTATTAATGATTAAGATAGTGTTTTAGAGGCTTAAAATGAAAATAAATCCAATCTTAAGCATGGAATACACTAATATTCTTAAAAGATTGTTTTACTTCCTTATGATGGAAAACCCTTTTTAAATCTATCTTTTGACAATTTTATAAACTATGTTTGTAAAAATAAACTTATTCTTTATTATTGGGACATCAAAATTTACTTTCTGTGAATTTTTGGTATTTTTCTGACAATGTTCACTTTTTTAATGAATAGTGAAAAATACTGCATTTTACATCAAAACTAATTTTTAATCTAATTTATTTATATGATTATATTATCTTTTGAATTGGTTTTGAAGTGAAATTAGAATATATTTTTACCATTTAATCCAATGGTGGTCATTGGAATCAATTTCACTTTTAAATTGGACTTAAATTGGTGTCAATCTTTTGATACTTATTATTTCATAAAAACACGCTATTTGCTCTGACAGCGGGAATTAATTATTAAATTAATTAATGTGACTTATATGTTTTGAATTTTGTAAAATAGACTTCATTTTTGAATTCAGAATATCAAATATTGCTTAGGGTGAATTTTTGGTAATTTTCTGAAAAACATCAATTTTTTATGAATAGTGAAACCACTAAGTGGTACTTATAAAAACTGATTTTTCCGTTTAAATGAAATTTTTCCATCATTGTGTTTTGAATTTAAAAAATCCGACATACATGGTTGTCATTAAGAAGTAAAATGTGGTTCAATGGGATTAAAATAATTTTTTGGTGAATAGTAACTTATTAAGTTTTTAATCGCGATTAGTGGTAGATATGGTAGTTTAAGGTATAAATAATGCTTTAATAATATCAAATGACCTAGAAACATGTCCCAACCTTATTGGTTGTGTCATGGACGACCAAGACAAGCCATGGGTCAACTTGGGGACCCCATGGAGACAGTTTTGTTGGGAAATGGCATAAATAACTTTTTATTAAATGTTAAAGTAAAAATGACACAAACAAGAGATGTTTTACTAAAACAATTTTTACATGGGGTTATACAAGTCAGAGTTTTGATTATAAATATTCATTGGAAGGATAAAAGGATTTCCTAAATCATAGTATTTTTTTTTATAATTTTTAGACTTTAAATATATTAAATTATTTATGACATCATGATGATGCAGCGATGACCTCATTATTTAACGATTTAAATAAAATGGAAAGATAATGAAACATCTAAAACCTACACATGGACAAAACCAATTGGATGAGTGGATTTCTAAGCCTTATCACCTTATCCTTGAATTATAGCAATGTGGGACCTTTTGAATCAGAAACTCTTTTTAAAATAAAGTAACTTATCTTTACCTTCCAAAAGTGCCCCTCCTATCCTCTTATAAAAGGGCCCCACCTCTACCTCATTTCACACACTCCTCAAGCCTTTGGCTCGGCCAACCCTAGCCCATTTACTCTCTCCACATTCCTCTCCTCATCCTAGAGGATTCCATTTATGCAGAATCCTTTCAAAGGAAGCCTTTAGGCTCAAATCAAAAGGAGTTACACTTTTAAAGGTAATTCATTCTCTCATGTTCATTTGTTTTATTTTGCTTCTCAAACCCCCTAAACTCTTTTTATTTACTTCTTTTGTAACAAAACCAGTATCTTCAATATACTAGGATGTTTTTATAACATTTATTTGAGCTACACTCTTACAAAACTACATCAAATGGTTAAAGAACATACGGTTTCCGTGGATGGCGAAATTCTGCCTCTCGAAACGATGATTGTTCAATACTCATTTAACACCTTCAAAGGTGGCCATTATGATGTCACTATTTTTATATATGATATATAACATGTTTATGTTTTCCTTAAGCTTCTATTTTTTTCATTTTGGGCATACCTTTATGGTTTCCATTATGGGTAAACACGATATCTTCATTTTAGGAAGTGTGGACTACCGCCCCCTGAAAGTGATTTGATTCGTTAATACCATATGTGGGATGTGTAAAGGATAAAGTTAATGATATTATATATGTTATTATACTGGAATTATAATATACTCTTATATCATTATGATTCCATTCCAGAAAATACGAAATAGAAATGGAAGTAGCGTTCATGCGTACGTACGGCTTACCGTCTCCACGAACGGTGCATTTCATTTCTTAGCCCTAAATGTGATGTAATATTATAAATACATGTATTTGATGAATATATATGATATATATGTTATCCAAATCATTAATATTATTCTGGATATAACAAACCTTTGACCAAATTAACAACATGTAAGTATAAGAAGTCTATTTTTGACTTAAGAACCAAATACCGACAAAATAAACATTATTAACTTAAATGATTACATGATGTTCATAACATGGTATAAAAGGAATAATGAACTCGAAAAAGGTTCATAAGCAAGTAGGGATTAACTCAAGTTTATTATTCAGGAGATTAAAGGACGGTCGGGTGTAGTCGGATACGAGGTATGGGACTTCATCTCAATCTCCTTTCATTGAGGAATATTTTATTTTATACACAACTTTCTTTTATACGGTGTATAAACCCCTTTGACTTTTACATTTATTCAAAAGGAATCTTTTTTATACGAAGCGTTTACTAAATGGAAAAAGGGAATGTTTTTGTCGTACGTGTGAGCGACAACGACTTCTCCGCCGTCGTGACCGTTATTTGAGTTTCGGCTTCCTCTACAAGCCATACCTTCTTTTTAAAAGAAAAATAAATACCATGTTTTACTTTTATTTTATTTTGGTATTGAAAATGGTTTTCAAAATGTTTTTTTGTGTTGTATTGATATCTTGTGATTGAAATGTAGAAATTTTATGTTTCCTTTATGCATGTTTTATGTGATACGATTATGTTATGGTTCTTGGGAATTATTATGAAGACGGGTGGTTCCGTGATAAACTAAGGGCGGGTGAGCCCGATATAGCTCTCCAATGAATTGGGTAACGTGAAGGAGTGAAACGTTAAGTTTTCTCCGAAGAGATTTAAGGGAATATACTGTGATGGGTATTCCAAACGTAACCAAGAGGGTTACTCCCTACGTAAGAATGTTATGAATGCCTCAAGTTACCTTTATGACTTATGATTTCTATGATTTATTCATGATTTGATGAGGTATGTTAAAGTGATTATGTTTTATGGGTAAAGTATGATCTCATCCTTATGTATATATGTACCCATGTTTCCTTTCCATATTTTTATATCCCTTACTGAGCTTTTTATGCTCATCCCAAGTTTTTTTGAAAGGTTTTTCACAGGTCAAGGGAAAGGTACATGATATGGTGATAGTGTCAAGGAAGTTTCAAGAATGAATCCATGTTTTATTTTAAATATGTTTCTATTTATGGGAATGAAGAATACTATCTTTATGTAACCACTTTGTTTATATGTGGAATGTAATGAAAGTTTTATGATCTAATTCTCTAAAACTCGAAACCTGAAAAGATCCTCAATGTGTAATCCTGTAATAACTCAAGATTAAGCAAGGTTTAAGGCTGGGGCCTTATAGTTGGTATCAAAGGTCAGTTTAGATAACTTTAGGAGTTAGAATTATATTGAATGATTATCCAAAAATATTTTTTTATGGTCAAATTGAAGTGATATAGAATTTGAAGATTACCATGTTGCTTCATCTAAGACATGTTTTTTCAGAATGGTTTTCCGTAGAGGAAACAGGGAAGAAGTGCTAGGAAGGAATATAGAAGGAAATAACCTTCCGAATCAGCATCCAGAAATGGTCGGAATTGGAACTGAACAGTTTGTTGTAGTAATGGTGCAGTTTACTCAAGCGATAAATGGTGGTGGTATCCATGCACGAGATCAGCCAGATCAACCGCAGAGGAACATGTCAGTGGTGGAACATTTCATGAGGCAACATCCACCATCATTCAGAGGATCATCTGACCCAGTGCTAGCTGAAGGGTGGATTAAAGAACTGGAGAATATTTTTGATGTCATGGGGTGTTCAGACAATCAATAGGATAGTCTTGCTATTTACCGTTTGGAGGGCGAAGCAGATCAGTGGTGGTCTATGGTTAAAAATATCAGGGACGCCGATGAGATTGATTCTCTTGACTGGGATGAATTCAAAGGTATGTTTCTTGAGAAGTATTTTCCTAATGCTGTTCGACTTAGGATGAAAAAACAATTCTTGGAATTGAGGCAAGAGGAAGACTCAGTGGCTGCCTATGAAGAAAGGTTCACTCAATTGGCAAGGTATGCTCCAAATTTTATGTGAGACCTTGATAGTAAAATCAATCGTTTTTACTCAGGATTAAATCCAAAATATCGAAGGGCATTAGAATCTCGTGAGTTTAAAAGATATGAAAAGCTTGTTCAATGTGCTGATAAGGTGGAAATGGAGTTTGCCGATGACCAAGTGTTCTATAACAACCAGCAGAAGAAGAGACCGAGGTGGCAGGAGAAAGGTAAGAATTCTTCAAAAAAGTCTGATGGTAAGAGAACTAAGTTTCCAGTTTGTGATAAATGTGGAAAAAGGCATGCTGGGGAATGTCTTCTGAATTCTGGAAAGTGCTACCGATGTGGTAAGATGGGACATAAGGCTCGTGATTGCACTGAAAAGGATCAAGGTGAAGGTAAGACCAAATTCGATTTACAGTTAGTGAAATGTTATAAGTGCAATAAGATGGGTCACTATGCAAACGAGTGTCCGACAAAGAGCTTGAGTGATGGGAAGTAGTTAGACTACAAGCAGAAAGGGGTGGTGAAATCCTTTGCAACTACTTCAGCAGATGTCGGGCCATCAAATGAAGTTGTATCAGTTACTTTGTTCATTTTTTCAGATTATGCCAGTGTGTTGTTTGATTCGGGGCCTACACATTCTTTCATCTCGGAAACCTTTTCTAGTAAAATGGGAATACCATCTCAAGAAATGACTCCTGAACTTTTGGTAAAAACACCTGGGGGAAATGTTGAGGGAAAAAGAATTTATAAGAATCTTCATATCCTTATCTGTGGAAAGAATCTACTTGAAAACCTTATTGTTCTACCTCTAGTAGAGTTTAATGTTATCCTGGGTATGGATTGGCTCTCTATTTACAATGCTAAGATTGACTGTAGAGCTAAAGAAGTTTCTTTTCAGAAAGACATTCAGTTTTTTTACAAGAATGAACCCTTACTTTTGATAACATATCAAGAGGCCGAGAAACTTGTAAAAGATGGAAATGAATGTTACCTTGCACACGTCGTTGAAAATAAAGGAACTGTTCAGATTAATGATGTGCCAGTGGTAAATGAGTATCCTGATGTTTTTCCTGACGAGTTGCCTGGAATAATACCAGATCGGGAAGTTGAGTTTACTATTGACTTAGTTCCTGATGCTAAGCCAATTTCAAAACCCCCTTATCGAATGGCACAAATTGAACTTTTAGAGTTGAAGGAGCAATTGCAAGATTTATTAGAAAGATGATTTGTTAAAAAAAAAGATGGTTCTATGAGACTTTTCATTGATTATAGAGCCTTGAATTACATCACTGTTAAGAAAAAAATATCCTTTGCCTCATATCGATGATTTGTTTGATCAGCTCCAGGGAGCTCGGTTTTTTTCAAAGATTGACCTGAGATCGGGGTACCATCAGCTGAAGGTAAAGGAGGCATATATTCCGAAGACCGCGTTCCGTACGAGATATGGCCATTATGAATTTGTAGTAATGCCTTTTGGGCTAACCAATGCACCTGCTATATTCATGGACTTAATGAATAGAATTTTCCATGAGTCCATGGATAAGTTTGTGGTGGTTTTCATTGATGATATTTCGGTGTTTTCTAAAAGTAAAGAGGAGCATGAAAGACATTTAAGGGTTATCTTACAAACCTTAAAAGAAAAGAAACTGTATGGGAAATTCATCAAGTGTGAGTTTTGGTTGCAACAAATTTCATTCCTTGGTCAAATTGTTTCTAAAGATGGAATAGCTGTTGATCCTGCAAAAACAAAAGTTGTGGAAGAATGGCCAAGACCCACAAATGTAACCGAGATTCGTAGATTCCTTGGTTTGGCGGGCTATTACCGAAGGTTTGTTAGAATTTTTTCACGGTTATCTAGTCCAATGACTATGCTAACTCGGAAGGGTGTTAAGTTTATCTGGACAAAAGAATGTGATGATTGTTTCCAGGAATTCAAAAGAAGATTGGTGAATGCTCCAGTTTTGGCACTACCATCCAGGAATGGTGAGTTTGTTATATACAATGATGCTTCATTGAAAGGACTTGTTTGCGTCCTAATGCAGAATGATCAGGTAATTGCTTATGCTTCATGACAGTTGAAAACTCATGAGGTAAATTACCCTACACATGATTTGGAATTAGCTGATGTTGTTTTTGATTTAAAAATTTGGAGGCATCATTTGTATGGAGTAAAGTGTGAAATATATACTGATCACAAAAGTTTAAAGTATATATTCACTCAGAAAGAGTTAAAAATGAGACAGAAGAGATGGCATGAATTAATCAAGGATTATGATTGTACAATTCATTACCATCCGGGAAAAGAAAATAAAGTGGATGATGCTTTGAGTCGAAAAAGTAATGCTTCATTAACAATGTTGCGTTTGGAACGTGATCCTTTGGTTAAGGATTTGATGAACTTTGGCATAGAAGTTGTTGGTGCAGGAAGTCCTTCTGTTTTGTTTCAGGTAACAATGAGATCTTCTCTATCAGATAGAATCAAGCAAGCACAGAAGCAAGACATTGAGTTGCAGAAAACGGTAGAGATGGTTCAGAAAGGTAAGTTTCCTGAATTCAACATTGATAATGATTGTGTTTTGAGATTTGGGAAGAGATTGTGTGTGCCTTTTGATTCACAGTTGAAGAGAGAGTTTTTATGTAAAGCTCATAGTTCTCCATTTTCAGTTCATCCGGGCAGTACTAAGATGTATAAAGATTTGCGGGAGTATTACTGGTGGGATGGAATGAAAAGAGATATTGCTGATTTTACTGTGAAGTGTTTGACTTGTCAGCAGGTTAAAGCAGAGCGGTAGTTTCTGAAAGGGATGCTTCAGCCTTTACCAGTGCCAGAGTGGAAATGGGAAAACATATCCATGGACTTTGTTGTGGGATTACTGAGGACATCTCGAGGTAATAATGAAATCTGGGTTATTGTTGATCGCTTGACTAAATCTGCTCATTTCCTTGCTATACGAGATACTTTTTCCCTAGATAAACTTTACCGTTTGTATCTTAAAGAGATAGTCAGGTTACATGGAGTTCCCCTCACCATTGTATCTGATCGTGATCCCAGGTTCACATCTAACTTTTGGAAAGGCCTTCAGAAGTCGTTGGGTACTGAATTAAATTTTAGTACAGCTTTTCATCCTCAATCAGATGGGCAGTCAGAATGAAAAATTCAGACCTTGGAGGATATGCTACGAGCTTGTTCTATGGATTATCAGGGAAGTTGGGACCAACATCTTTCTTTGGTTGAATTTTCATATAATAACAGTTTTCATTCCAGTATACAGATGGCACCATTTCAGGCATTATATGGGAAGTGGTGTCGAACTCCAGATTTCTGGGATGAAGTGGGTGAAATGAAGTTGATGGGACCAGAATTGGTAGAAGAGATGGCAGAAAAAGTTTAGCTGATTCAGAAGCACATGAGAACAGCTCAGAGCAGGCAGAAGAGTTATGCGGATAACCGGAGGAAGGATCTCTCTTTTGAGGTAGGTGATCATGTTTTTCTCAAGGTTTCTCCTTGGAAAAGTGTGATGAGATTTGGTAAGAAAGGAAATCTAAGTCCAAGGTTCACTGGACCATACGAAATTCTGGAGAGAGTTGGATCAGTTGCATACCGAGTGGCTTTACCTCCGAGTTTTTCTCAGGTACACAATGTTTTTCACGTTTCGATGTTGAGAAAGTATATGCCAGATCCATCTCATGTTTTGAGTCCAGAGGTAGTTCAGATGGAAGAGAACCTATCTTATGAGGAACAACCGGTCCAGATTCTTGACCACAGGGAGCAAGTGTTACGGAATAAGGTGATTCACCAGGTAAAGGTTTTGTGGAAAAACCACATGATTGAAGAGGCAACATGGGAATCTGAAAATGCAATGAGGGATAAGTACCCCAATTTATTTGATAAGTAAATAAATTGCGGGGACACAATTTTCTAAAGGGGGGAAGGATGTAACATCCCAAATAAGTAATGAATAATAGATATTTTTATCTATGTCTATTAATGATTAAGATAGTGTTTTAGAGGCTTAAAATGAAAATAAATCCAATCTTAAGCATGGAATACACTAATATTCTTAAATGATTGTTTTACTGCCTTATGATGGAAAACCCTTTTTAAATCTATCTTTTGACAATTTTATAAACTATGTTTGTAAAAATAAACTTATTCTTTATGATTGGGACATCAAAATTTACTTTGTGTGAATTTTTGGTATTTTTCTGACAATGTTCACTTTTTTAATGAATAGTGAAAAATACTGCATTTTACATCAAAACTGCTTTTCAATCTAATTTATTTATATGATTATATTATCTTTTGAAATGGTTTTGAAGTGAAATTAGAATATATTTTTACCAGTTAATCCAATGGTGGTCATTGGAATCAATTTCACTTTGAAATTGGACTTAAATTGGTGTCAATCTTTTGATACTTATTGTTTCATAAAAACACGCTATTTGCTCTGACAGCGGGAATTAATTATTAAATTAATTAATTTGACTTATATGTTTTGAATTTTTTAAAATAGACTTCATTTTTGAATTCGTAATATCAAATATATCTTAGGGTGAATTTTTGGTAATTTTCTGAAAAACTTCAATTTTTGATGAATAGTGAAACCACTAAGTGGTACTTATAAAAATTGATTTTTCCGTTTAAATGAAATTTTGCCATCATTGTGTTTTTAATTTCAAAAATCCTACATACATGGTTGTCATTAAGAAGTAAAATTTGGTTCAATGGGATTAAAATAATTTTTTGGTGAATAGTAACTTATTAAGTTTTTAATCGCGATTAGTGGTAATTAGGGTAGTTTAAGGTATAAATAATGCCTTAATAATATGAAATGACCTAGACACATGTCCCAACCTTATGGGTTGTGTCATGGCCAACCAAGACAAGCCATGGGTCATCTTGGGGACCCCATGGAGACACGTTGGTTGGGAAATGACATAAATAACTTTTTATTAAATGTTAAAGTAAAAATGACACAAACAAGAGATGTTTTACTAAAACAATTTTTACATGGGGTTATACAAGTCAGAGTTTTGATTATAAATATTAATTGGAAATATAAAAGGATTTCATACATCATAGTATTTTTTTGTAATTTTTAGACTTTAAATAAATTAAATTATTTATGACATCATGATGATGTAGCGATGACCTCATTATTTAACGATTTAAATAAAATGGAAAGATAATGAAAAATCTAAAACCTACACATGGCCAAAACCAATTTTATGAGTGGATTTAGAAGCCTTATCACCTTAGCCTCAAATTATAGCAATGTGGGACCTTTTGAATCCGAAACTCTTTTTAAAATAAAGTAACTTATCTTTACTTTCCAAAAGTTCCCCTCCTCTCCTCTTATAAAAGGCCCCCACCTCTACCACATTTCACACACTCCTCAAGCCTTTGGCTCATCCAAACCCTGCCCATTTACTCTCTCCACATCCCTCTCCTCATCCTAGAGGATTCCCTTTGGGCAGAATCCTTTCAAAGGAAGCCTTTAGGCTCAAATCAAAAGGAGTTACACTTTTAAAGGTAATTCATTCTCTCATGTTCATTGGTTTTATTTTGCTTATCCAACCCCCTAAAATCTTTTTGTTTACTTATTTTGTAACAAAACAAGTATCTTAAATATACTAGGATGTTGTTATAATATTTATTTGAGCTACACTCTCACACAACTACATCAAATGGTTAAAGAACATACGGTTTCCGTGGATGGCGAAATTCTGCCTCCGGAAACGATGATTGTTCAATACTCATTTAACACCTTCAAAGGTGGCCATTATGATGTAAATATTTTTATATATGATATATAAAATGTTTATGTTTTCCTTAAGCTTCTGTTTTTTTTCATTTTGGGCATACCTTTATGGTTTCCATTATGGGTAAACACGATATCTTCATTTTAGGAATTGCGAACTACCACCCCCTAAAAGTGATTTGATTCGTTAATACCATATGTGGGATGTGTAAAGGATAAAGTTAATGATATTATATATGTTATTATACTGGAATTATAATATACTCTTATATCATTATGATTCCATTCTAGAAAATACGAAATAGAAATGGAAATAGCGTTCATGCGTGCGTACGGCTTACCGTCTCCATGAACGATGCATTTCATTTCTTACCTCTAAATGTGATGTAATATTATAAATACATGTATATGATGAATATATATGATATATATGTTATCCAAATCATTAATATCATTCTGGATATAACGAACCTTTGACCAAATTAACAACATGTAAGTATAGGAAGTCTATTTTTGACTTAAGAACCAAATACCGACAAAATGAACATTGTTAACTTAAATGATTACATGATGTTCATAACATGGTATAAAAGGAATAATGAACATGAAAAAGGTTCATAATAAAGTAGGGATTAACTCATTTTTATTATTCAGGAGATTAAAGGACGGTCGGGTCAAGTCGGATACGAGGTATGGGACTTCGTCTCAATCTCCTTTCATTGAGGCATATTTTATTTTATACACAACTTTCTTTTATACGGTGTATAAACCCCTTTTACTTTTACGTTTATTCAAAAGGAATATTTTTTATACGAAGCGTTTACTAAATAACAAAAGGGAATGTTTTTGTCGTACGTATGCGGCGACAACGACTTCTCCGCCATCGTGATCGTTATTTGAGTTTCGGCTTCCTCTACAAGCCATAACTTCTTTTTAAAAGAAAAATAAATACCATGTTTTACTTTTCTTTTATTTTGGTATTGAAAATGGTTTTCACAATGTTTGTTTGTTGTATTGATATCTTGTGATTGAAATGTGGAAATGTTATGTTTCCTTTATGCATGTTTTATGTGATACGATTATGTTATGGTTCTTGGGAAATATTATGAAGACGGGTGGTTCCATGATAAACTAAGGGCGGGTGAGCCCGATATAGCTCTCCAATGCATTGGGTAATGCAAAGGAGTGAAACTTTATGTTTTCTCCGAAGAGATTTAGGGAATATACTGTGATGGGTATTCCAAACGTAACCAAGAGGGTTACTCCCTACGTAAGAATGTTCTGAATGCCTCAAGTTACCTTTATGTCTTATGATTTCTATGATTTATTCATGATTTGATGAGGTATGTTAAAGTGATTATGTTTTATGGGTAAAGTATGATCTCATCCTTATGTATATATGTACCCATGTTTCCTTTCCATATTTTTATATCCCTTACTGAGCTTTTTTTGCTCATCCCAAGTTTTTTTGAAATGTTTTTCACAGGTCAAGGGAAAGGTACATGATATGGTGATAGTGTCAAGGAAGTGTCAAGAATGAATCCATGTTTTATTTTAAATATTTTTCCATTGATGGGAATGAAGAATACTATCTTTATGTATCCACTTTTTTTATATGTGGAATTTAATGCAAGTTTTATGATCTAATTCTCTAAAACTCTAAACCTGAAAAAACCTCAATGTGTAATCTTGTAATAACTCAAGATTAAGTAAGTTTTAAGGCTGGGGACTTATAATTACAGTCTCCCCACCTTAGGTCTTCATGTCCCATAAGGTACAACTCAATCTATGGGAACAAATGGGGGTACAGAGAATGCGTCTGAGCCTCCCACTCTAATTTTCTCTCCTTGAGGTTACCGTGCTGCCAGCGTACGTGCACCAGTAATATCGATCGTCTATATAGGACCCGCTCCTATCAATCCTCAATCTCCACTTAAACCTTCATAAAAATATCCCCATCGTCGAAGTCCATCTCTCTATGGTCGAGGATGTGCGAAGGGACATGCATATATCTCCTCATCTTATATATGTGGAAGACATCATGCACCTGGTACTACTGAGGTGGAAGAGCTAAGTGGTAGGCCACCATGGATACACTGATGAGGACCTCGAAAGGTCCAATGAATATTAGAGATAACATTCCACCTCAACCAAATCTCCATAGACATCATCGATGTGAGACCCATAGAATGACGTGGTTGCCATCCTCAAACTTTATAGGTCTTTGTATCCTGTCAGCATTTGACTTATGCCTGCTCTGTGCAGTCTTCATCCGCTCATGGATGATCTGGACCTTCTCCTTAGTAGCTCGTACCATCTCTGGTCCCACTAGTGCTGAGCCCCAGGGTCAGTCCAACACAAGGGTGATCTTCAAGGTCGCCCGCACAAGGCCTCCAAAGGTTCCATCACTATGGTAGAGTGATAGCTGTTGTTGTGAGAAAACTCCACCAACGAAAAGTGGTCCTCCCAGCTGAGACTAAAGTCTAGGACCTATGAACATAGCGTGTCCTTGACAGTCTGAATGGTCTGCTCAGTCTGACCATCTGTCTAAGGATGGAAGGTGGTGTTCAAGCAAAGTTGTGTCCCTAAAGCCTCCTACAACCCCTTCCATAGCCAGGAAGTGAATAGTGCCTCATGGTCCAAGACAATAGAGTAAGGTACTCCATGTAGTCGCACAATATCCTTCACATAGAGGCTTACCATGCTCTCAACTGAACCCTACTCCTTGATCGGTAGGAAGTGGGACGACTTGGTGAGTCAGTTGACGATCACCCAAATCGAGTCATTACCCCTGGATGTACGTAGAATACCCATCAAAATGACCATGTATATCCCATCCCACATCCACTCTTGGACCTCTAAAGGCTGAGCCAAGCCTGCAAGTACCTGGTGCTCTGCCTTCATTTGCTGACAAGTAAGGCACCACGAGACAAACTCGGCTACTACCTTCTTCATACCTAGCCACCAGTGCCAACATCGAAGGTCCTATTACATCTTTGCCACTCCTGGATGTACTAATATAGGGGATGTTTGGGACTCCCTCAACAATTCCTCATGAAGTGTCACTAGTTCTTTGGTACGTCCTCTGAAACGGATGATGTGCTCCCCACCTTCAAAAAATCCATCGGGCTCCTACACTGTGGATATCTGTGCACATCATGTCTTGTAGTCATCATCCCCATGATGTGCCTTTCTGACTCACTGAAGAAGTGGGGGAGTGATCGTCAGAGATTGTAGGAATGCTTCTCCATCTCTATCCATAAAGGATATCTGTAAAGCAGCCAGCTGGTCTGTCGCCTCTCCTAGCAGCTATATACCAGCTCTCATTCTGAGCGCATCTGCAACAACATTCCCCTTCCTAGGATTATAGAATATCATGAATTCATTGTTATATAGGAACTCAAGACATCTCCTCTATCTCAGGTTCATGTCCTTTTGAGAGATGATATACCTGATACTCTTATGATCAGAGTATACGATAAAATGCTTGCCCATCAAATAGTGTCACCATATATTCAAAACGAATACCACTATTGATAACTCCATGTCATGGGTAGAATAGTTCTCCTCATGCTTTCTCAACTGCTAGGAACCATATGGGATCATTTCTTGCTCCTGCATCATGACACACACAATTCGGTTCCCTATTGCGTCGTAGTAAACTACATACACTACACCCTCTTATGGAATCCTCAAGATAAGGGCACTAGTCATCCACGGTCTCAACTTCTAAAAGATCTGTTTTCATCTCTCCGACCACACAAAGGATTGCCCCTTCATTGTCAAGGTTGATAGTGGTGCTGCAACTCTAGAGAAGTTTGGAACGAACCTTCGATAGTATCCAGAAAAACCCAGGAAACATTGTATCTCTGTCACACTCCAGGGTGGATCCCAAGCAAGTACCGCCTCAATCATCACTGGATCCACTACAACTCCAGCCTCCAAGATGACATGTCCCAATAAGTGAACCTCTCGAATCCAAAACCGGCACTTCGAGATCTTACCATAATGTTGGTTCTCTCAATGTGTGTCCAGTACTACCATCAAATGGTATTCATGCTCCTCCTTAGTAGTCGTGCATATCATAATGTCTTCAATGAAGACTACGACAATCTGATCGAGGTATGGTTGGAAGATCATGTTCATGAGTCCCATAAACACTACTGAAGCATTGGATACGCTGAAATGCATAACCAGGAACTCGTAGTGGCCATAACGACACCAAAAGGCTGTCTTTGGCACATCCCCATCTTGAACTCTAAGCTGGTGATAGCCTGATATGTGGTCTAGTTTCAAGAACCAATGTACCCCCTTCAGCTGATCAAAGAGGTCATCAATCCCCAGGAGTGGGTACTTGTTCTTCATGGTCACTTGGTTCAGTCGACGGATGTCAACACAAGGCCTCAAGCTCCCATCTTCCTTTTTGACGAACAACATTAGGGCTGGCCAGGGAGAAACACTAGGCCGGATGAATCCATTCCCCTTCAATTTCTCCAGCTGTACCCATATCTCATGAAGCTCATCGGGACCCATCTGATATGCAGGAGTCGATATTGGTGTCTTCTTAGAGTACATGTCAATGTAGAAGTCCACCTCTCTACGAGGAGGTAGTCCTGGAACATCGTCAGGGAAAACAATCGCGTACTAGTCCACCACTACAGGATAGCTCAGACTCTCCACATCAACTGCTAAGAGGGTATGGTTGGACAATTTATTAGTGATCGGATGTAACCTCCTCCGAGTTAGTCCTTCCTATGCTACAATGGTTCCCTTCTCATCGGTAAAGGTAAAACTGGTCCCATCTTTGCGGACACACCGTACTTTTCACCTAATACTGTCAATCTGAGCATGGACTGTAGATAACCAGTCTATACCCAAGATTATGTCATAGGGCCTCGACACTGCTACTAGGAGATCCCAGCAGAAAGTATCACCTCATAGAGTAATATTGCACTGCTGGAACCCGTGCATAATTATCAAATCATCTCTTGTAGGAGTCTCTATATGCAAAGATCGTGCCAATGGCTCCGTCGAAATATCCGAGCTCTGAATGAGGGCAGTGGAAATGAAAGTGTGACTGGCACATGTGTCTATAAGAACTGCAACTATGGTGGAGTAGACATAGACCATACCTCAAATCATCTCTGGATCACCATGATCGTAGACCTTAGCTTCCTGATATTGAGCTCTCCCCTATCCACCTGCTCCGTGTGGTCGGGGTGGGCCTCCTTCTGTTGGTGGTGGTAACACCTCATAACGTTTTCCACTGCTAGATTCACGTCTAGCTCCTCTTCCACATTCTCCTCCCCCCTGTGGAGTGCCTCATTCGATCCTATGCCTCTGCTAGGTAGGTCCCCCAACTATCTGGTAATCATCTGCATGGCGGGTCGGACAGTGATGAGCCATGTGACCCTGCCTGCCACATGAGTAACACTGCCTGCTACTGGCATGTGTGTCTCTGTTACGTGTGCCCCACACAAACGATCTTGATTCATGCAGTCGGCCACCTATAGGTCTGGTCCTCTCATACCTCTGCGACATCTGTCTCTTTCTAGTTGCAGAAGACTCTAATGCATGTCGGCAAGTTTTGGGTCTCGCTGCTGGTGACTACTCTGTAATGAAACACTCCCCAAGATGGCTCTCTCTATAACCCTCGTCTACGTTGGGGTGCTATGTGAGATCATTGGAGCTCTAATCTCACACCTAATCCCCTCCTCAATGGTCTAGGCCCTGACGAATGGGTTTTGCACCAAATCTGTCGAGTAGCGCAGGAGGTCAGTGAACCTCATTGAGTACTGTACCACTGTCATGCTAACCTATTATCGATGTTGTAATTCATGTATCTTTATTATGCGGAGAGTGTCTTGGACAAACTCCACCCGAAACAGGCACTCGAAGTCTGCCCGGAGAAGCATCGCCTCATTATGCACCTGGAGCTTCAAGCTCTAACATCTGCCTATGGATTCTTGAAAGAGACTGGCGGCAAGGATCCCAATGAAGACAGCTAGTGTCCCTACTAGCCTGAAGACTCTCACCATAACCTCCAACAAATCCTCAGCCGGATGTGGGTCCATATCTCCCCTGAACCAGGGTGGCCTCGGGCCCTAGAACTCATGCAACGCGGTCAAGTGTCGTGCATTGTCTGCTGCTAGGGCTAGTGGCATCAGTGGCCCGACGGGAAGTAGTACCACTAGAGCCTCTACTTATAAAGGGCCCTACACTGAGGCCTCATCCCACGGTGGGATATCAGTGAGTATAACAGTCGGGGCCCTAATAGGTCATCCGCGGGGAGGCATCCATGATGAAACAGATACGACATTGTCAAAAGATTATATAGGGTGAGCTGACCTGGTTGGTATGACTTAAAGAAAACATTTGGAAATGCACACACAATCAGTTTTTTCATGAACTGAGTCAGAAAGCAGAATTTAGGGTCCTGGTGTATTGATACGTCGACTGCCCGCACAAAAACTAGACTCCCTGAACTGAAAACCAGACTTATTACTATTAATGCTATTTCTTCATAGAAAAGAAAGACCAGAGTTCTACGTTTTGCGGTAAAACTGACTCCTTTGATACCAATTTGTCATGACCCATCCCCCGGGGCCCGTATCATGACAACCTCATGCCTTCCTTCCATAGACATGGGGCTGGCGACTAGAACCAAAGGCATAAATCCATAAACTGGGTAGGAATTTCCATTAGAACTATAAAAAAACCATCAGAGTACAAAACTGGATGCTAAATACTAAGTAAAACTATATACAAAAGAAGTGATGGGGAATAAAATGGGCTGAAAATACATTCCAAACAAGGAAGTAAAAGTACAACTAAAATGAATGTAAACCTGAAGAAAATTAAATCATCAACTGGGTCGTCCATTGGGGTGGCTACCTGAAGGGTAGGTACAGATGGCCTCCTGAGCACTCCCATCCGTCTGTCTCCTCCGTGTACCGTTACACTGAGTGGTCCACCTCCGGGTATCGTCCAGTCCTGCTAATCTCTACCTCTGTTAGCGATATCCATCATCTACAACCAACACAACGAGGAGTGGGTATAGACTGTGTAGGGGTGAGTATAATGATACTTAGTAGGGACCCTGATACCCTCAAGGATTAACAAAATCCAACAAGGAAAAACAACAAAGTATGAAATCGACGGATAACCATTTACATAGGTATCAGCCCATACATATACTTACGGTATCTTGAAACCCATATCAATCATTAGGAAAACACAAAAGACATTGAATCAGCTCAAACCAGGATTTTTATTATCAAATACACGACTGGTGGTGTAATTCTCCTCTATCGAGTACAGTGGTCCTACCACATCACACAGAGGCACTTCCCACTAACCATGGACTGATGAGGTACTCCTCTTATTGAGTATCGTGGGTATGTTGCACTCACACAGAGGCTCTCCCCACCATGAGTCTACCGTGCTCACACAGAGGCGCTCCCCCCCCTCGTAGCCTACAGAGGTACACCTACTGTCGTGTACCGTGGGTCTGCCATGCTCACATAGAGGCTCTCCCCACCATGGGTCTACTGTGCTCACACAGAGGAGATCTCCACTAGGCTATTCGAGTCACTCCGAGTCGAATTGGTTAAGCAGTCTTTAGGTCTCATCAAGCTACTAGGTCTCCGTACTCTGTCCACTCGCCTCTATAAGGACCCACTCCATGAGCTACTGGTAAATACTCCAACTATCATGAAGGTCCACAAGGATGTATCTCAAAGGTTTTCAACATCATGATAGTTTCAACGGAATAGATGATGCATCAATCAGATGCCCGATCTATTAGTTATTAGACTTTTAGTCCTAGGGGCCTAGTTGGATTCGTGTATGATACAACCTGACCGTAACTCAAATATACCCCAACTCTAGTGGGGTATTCTCCAAGGGAGGGCTACACTCCAAGAATACTGGCGCCACTGACGGTTCGTGAAACGGACATCTAGTGCCAAAGATATGGCCCAATAAGGTAAAATGGGGTCAGTATTTGGCCCAGGTTCGGTCCGACCCGGTTGGACCGACTAGGCCCATCCCTATCTGGGCCTACTCGGTCTGGTTCGACCTGGTAAGCCCGCTATGTTTCGACTATTCTGCTGGGCCCGGCACAACAGACTGCAAGGGAGGTTCGGCAGGGAGGTCGCCACATAGGTGACTCGACCCAATGGTCGTGGCTGGTTTGGCTAGCGCCGCGAGGGGTGCTGCTCGGGTGACTCGTCCTGGGAGGTCGAGTCGATCGAAAGGCCAGGCAACATACCGCGGGCAGAGTGCGCAGGGCATGGGCATGTCATATGGACATCGGGCAGGCTGCGGGTGGGCCGGGTCGGCTGTGGCAGGTGTTGGGCAGGCCGAGGGGGCACTGGGCAGGGCACGACAGTGGCTGGGTAGGCTGCAGGAGCTCTAGAGGGGCGCCGGGCAGGGGGCGGGGGCCATGGACAGGCGGGCCATGTGCTGTGAAGGGTGCCGAGAGGACACAGGAAGGCGGGCCGCGCGCCGAGCAGGGCATCGAGAGGATGTGGGACGGAAGGCCACGTCCCGAGCATGGCGTAGGGAGGTCGTGGGCCGGCGGGCTGTGCACCGGGTGGCCGTAGGCAGGCGGACTGCGCGCCGAGGAGGGTGCTAGGAGTCCGCGGGTAGTCGGGCCAGGCACCTCTTGGGCCGGCGGGGTTCGGCTGGAAGCTTCTGTGCACCATGGGGGCGGCACGATTCGCGGAGGCCGTGAGTAGAGTGTCCTTCTTCATTCCCTCCTTTGTCGTCATCACCTCATCTCCATGCTATAGAACGACACGTGAAAAGAGAAAACGGTGGAGGATGTCGGGCCATGTTAGGTTGGCCCACACCTTCAGCATTTAGGGAGGTATCATTTGGATCATCATGAGAAGGAGATGATCATTAATACAACCGCAAAATTCCCAATTAATCCTCTTAATAGAGTAAGAAAAAGGCACAACATCAACAAGCAAGAAACCCCTACATCTTGTATGTCGTTCGTTGGAGGAGTCACAGAAGGAAGATGATGAAGACCGTCGTTCGTCGCGTCCACCACACGTCCCCAATTTTGGGCTGCGTTGGTTGATTGACGACGTTGTGGAGGGTATTATTTGAGGAAGGAAGTCAAAGGAGAAATCGTTGCCGGCGTTCTTCGCGTTCTTCGTTGGAAGAACGGATCTTCATTGGGAGCTTTTCTCCCTTATCCCAAATTTCACAAAAAGAGATTGCCAAACCAACTAATAACAATAGATTGTCTATTATTTTAATTTTGGCATGTAATTCAATAATGTGAATTAAATTACGTAGGATCCCCTTAATTAAACCATGGGTGTTGGCATAATTAATTAAAAAGAGAAGGTAGCACCAATTAATGGTATAGGAGGTCAAGGGACTCCCCCATCATTAATGAGGGGAGTTGGGAGATTTTCCACCCTCCCATTAACTGGGGGGGTTTTAGTTTTGTGTGGTCCCCACGTCGTAACCTCTCATGGGAGGTTAAATTCGGCTGGGCCCCATGATCATAATATCTCATGGGAAGTTAGGGTGTGGCGGTCCCACCTCCAACTCCCATTTGGAGGTTTTAACCAACTATCACACACATTGCAGCTTAAAATAAAATAAATTGTTGAACACTTTATTTTATTATTTTTTTATAAAATCCAAAAACTAACATTTATTCTCCATCATCTATCGTTGAGGTGAATTTCTTCTTATGAGAATACTGGCGCTGCGAGTTCAATGGTGCCCTCAGATTTCAGTTTCGAGCACCGGTTCAAAAATTATAAAATCCTACACGTACCTTTAATGAATGTACCCTAACAAAACTTCAGAAATTGAATCTGGGCCCACTGGGACATGGAATAAAGTGCCATAAATTTTCACTGGCTCAGTAAAATCCCATGTATTTAAGAAACAAAATTCCAAGGAATTTCTGGGTTTTATTTATACCCTAATTTATCTATTTAATTACCTGCAAAAATTCATTGTTATATGAAAACCTCATTATATGGTTTTACAGACTTAGGTAATGTAGAAAATTATATCATTCTTAGAATTAAATAATTTTACCTAGATAATATAAGAGAAATATTGATCTATATCATCAATATTGGTCTAGTTTATCCTTAAATTACCCCTTTCATTGATGGATACACAATTATATATTTTATAGTTATAATATTCCAATAAAATATTTCAGAATCCATGAATAACCCTCCTAAAAAGTACCTCAAATACATTTCATTTAACAATGTCTTCATTAAAACATTAAAATGATCCTCATATTCCTCCTTTCATTTTATTTAAAAAATAAATTACATATATATATAGAGTGTACCAAATTTATTTTAGTAATCCCTAAAGACTATATGAAGTTTGTTCAGGATTCTTGAAAGTGATTGTGTGTGTCCATGTGGAATCACTATGAACACATAGTTCTCTTACCTTTTACGTATATAATTGTAAGGTATATTCACCTTCATCACATGTACTTGATAATATAATGACTGGTGAACAAAATTTGAAAAATATTTGGCGTCACATAGCTAATAGTGAAAGTAAAAAAACTATGGAGTGGAATAAATATTATTATTATGATCTCAATGAGCTCATGATAAACTATATAGCATTGAATTGTCCCATCCTTCTTATTGATGAAAAATACTAGCACACCCCATAGAGAAGCACATTGGAAAACAAACTTATCCAGATTCTACTATAGTTTCTTATTATGATATTCAAGTTCTATAATGGTCATTATATACAAAGAATCAGATATTTTCAATTATTTGGATATAATATTGAGTTAAATATGAACCTACTAAATTGAAGGGATACATATATATTCTTTAGGTAATACATCATTATATTCTCCAACAATGGGAATGTAATTAATTAAGATCCTTCCCATAGTCTAAATAATTTAATCAAGACAATATTTATGATTGGGAAATAATATCGATGCATGAGATTATGAC
Organism: Viscum album; assembly: GCA_963277665.1. Classification (NCBI taxonomy): domain Eukaryota; kingdom Viridiplantae; phylum Streptophyta; class Magnoliopsida; order Santalales; family Viscaceae; genus Viscum; species Viscum album. Next base: position 1,642,293,466 of record OY728122.1, on the reverse strand, counting down.
TCCAAATGATATGTATCCTCAAATTAAAAATGGTATAGAAATGGAGAGGAACTATCTATACAAATGGTGATTTTAATATTCATGAAATTTATACAGCTTTTATATAAGGAATGTAAATTCTTATATAGAATATAATTGAACTCAACTAATGGGATTCTCAAAAAATTGGTGAAATTCGTCAGAATTTTTTTATAGGGGAGATGTTATATATATGTTAACAGATAGCTACCCTAATTTTCAATATCACTAATAACTCAACAACCATGTATTCAGTTGGTTTCGAAATCATTATATTAATCCTCTATAAAAGGGATTAATAAGTAGAACTGTAGTAATTTTTTTCATATAATTTTCATGATCGAATTATTTTATGGTGTATCATATTTGTATTTAGTTACAAATTTTTTACTTTATCCAAAATATACTAATGTACAAAAATATATAAATTATATGAATGGAAAAAAAATAATCATTTAAGGGAAAACCGATAAATGAAATTTATTTAGTAACCTAAAAATTTCTATGTCACTATCCTTCCTCAGGGCTCGTTCCATGACTACCCCAATCCCGCCATCCATAGGCCAGGGGCTGGCGACTAGCACCAATGCGTAAATCCCAATAAAAAGGGAATGAATTGCCTTTATAATATTAAACAAAAACAACAGAGTATGAAATAGAATTAAGAACTAAGTAATACTGAAATACAAAAGTAAGTGCAGAAAAGAATGGGGCCGGAAATACAAGCACAATAGTAAGTACAATACAACTAAAAAAACTAGTACAATAGATGTAAAGTAAAGCAACAACCACTGAGTCATCCTCTGGATATTCCACCTAAAGGGTGGGTACAGATGGTCTCCTCAGCACCTCGGGTCCATCTTTGTGCTCCGTGTACGTCTCACCAAGTGGTCCAGCTCTGGGAACCGTCTAGCTCCTCAAGTCTCTACCTCGATCAGTGTTATCCTTCCTCTGCATCTAACACAACGTAGTGCGGGAAAAGCCCGTGCAGGGGTGAGTATACGATACTCAGTAGGGACCCCGAGACCCCCGAAGGTCTCCGAGAATCCACGAAGGATAAACCACAGAAGAGAGATATAATCAAAAAGTGTGAAACAACCCTACTTAGGTATATGACCATACATATACCTAAGTTATGAATCTCAGTTCGACTCCGAAATCTCGAACCCAAGCACAACTCAGTCCACATTGGAAAGAAGTCAATCACATCGATGATAATGATTGAATGACATGAATCTGCTCACACTGGTATAAAACTCATGAAGAGGGGTCGAGATTATTAGATGTAGCCTCTGGATCATCTCCTCTGCCGAACCCACGTAGGATCTTAGTACAGAAGTCGTCGTTACCGAACCCACGGAGGATCCTAGTACAGTAATCATCGTTGCGGAACCCACAAAAGATCCATAAATAGTTGTCCTCACTGCCGAACCCACGGAGGATCCAAGTACAGCAGTCATCACTGTCAAACCCATAGAGGATCCAAGTACAGTAGTCTTCGTCATCGAACCCATGGAGGATCCCTGTACGGTAGTCGTCACAGTCGTTTCTTGCTCTAGGGTTCCCATACACAACATGATCGATTTCAGGAGGGTCCGTTCCTCGAGAAAATGGTTCGATACATCAAATATCAAGAAGTACAGAGTTGATTTATCCAAAAGTTCCGTCTCAAAAAAAGGAACCCAAAGCGATAGACGACACGTCAATTGGACGCCCGGTCTGAGAGATATTGGCCTTTTCGTTCCAGGGGCATGGTTGGAATTATGCTGGTTCCAAACCCGGCCATTTTACAATGTTGTCTAAAATTGACATAGAGTATCACAAAGAACCTCTTCGTCGCGAGGGTCCCAGTGTCGTAGAGGGCGCGTCGATTAGACGCGCGGTCTTAAATTTATTCTCGTTTAAGTGAATCGTGCCCGATTCATCAAGCCCAGTGGGTTGGCGGGTCAGCCCATCCTGATTTGGAGGGTCCAACCCAACCAAAAGGGGGGGGGGGTGGGGTCTGGCCCGGTGGGACATTTCCCAGCCCGATGTGGCGCGGCCCAGGGTGGTGGGGCCCGGCTGGCCGAGCGATGCGCGGGGGGGGGGCATCTTTCTCAAAACGGTAGTGCCACCGTCCTATCCAGCCGACCAAAGCCGGACGGCCTTCCATCTCGGAGCGGTCCAGCCATGCATTCCATTGTCCTCCCATGTGACACTTGCCGATGCGGAAACCTCTTCAACCCAGCCGGCTGACGAACTGGCGGGTTCACTTCCGAAGCGTCCCATGGAGCGTGGGTTGTGGTTCTTTGCAGTGCGGCATATTAGAGGCACCACCGTCCTCCAGCCCTACCGGATTTGGCCATCCAGTTCTTCTTCGGACGAGCGGCCCACGAATGTGGGCTTCAGTTTCTCTCCACGCGGCCGGCATACAGCCACGGCTTCCTCCTGTCGCCGCCACCCCTTCGGTCACCGCCTCCATCGAAATAAAATGAAGATCAATAGAGGGTCATCGGGTCGTGTTCGCTCAGCCCATTCCCTCCGCGTTAGGTGGTAACATATGTCCAAAGATAAAACATGGTTTGAAAAAAGAACAAAGAAAAATATTATTCAATTAAAATTGAAGCAAACCCAATACCTCGTAGTTGACGTCACACTTCGTCGAGCCACGGAAGATGAGCGTCGTGTTAGTCGGGCGTCATGGAAGAATGGTGTTGTCCCGTCAACGTTGGAGGAAGAGTCGTTGTTGTAGGGGAATCTCCTCACGAGAAGTTTCTTCTCCCTTTACACAAAGGATGAATAAGGTAGGAGAAGTCATGGAGCATTCTTCACCGAGAGAGTATAACATACTTTGTGGAAGAATGAAGCTCTCCTCTAATTCTCCAAAGGATTCCTCCACCAAAATATTTTCCATGGCAAATATTATATTAGGCCTCTCAATTTTAATAATATTCCCATGCAATTCAAATTGATTCAAATGAGAGGAGCCAATTAATTAATTATTATAATAATTGGATGGGGTGGCATAATAAATGGGTGGGAGGTGGAGAGGCTCCACCATAATGAGGGTAGGTGTTAAATAATTAAGGGAGAAGGTGGAGAGTTATAAGAATTAATAAGGGGTTCATGGGAGTTTAAAGGGATGTTGAGGGGTTAGGCTCCATTGGTCCCCACCTCACATTATCCTCTAATGGGAGGTTATGTGGGTCGGGGCCCCACCTCTAACTTCCCCTTGTATGAAATAACCACCAAAAATAAATTAAATTATGTACAATAATTTTATTTAATTTATTATAAATTTCCAAAAATTAACATCTCCTCCCGAGCAAATGCAACTGCGGTAAAGTTCCCCTTAAGCGAAAACCGGTGCAGAAATTTCATCGGTTCCATCAAATTTCAATTCCGAGACCCAGTTTAAAAGAAAGAAAACCCCGCACGTACATTTACTGATCATAACCTATCATAACTTCAGAAAATGATTACCGGCACACCGGGCCTAAGAATCAGGTGCCGTCAGAAATGGCAGACTCCTAAAATTCCAAAGTATATACGAAAAAAATTTTGTTGAAATTTTTGGGAATTAAAATTACCCCCAAATCAGGGCTTTACGTCCCCGTAAAGCTACAACACACACTAGGGAAATAAATGGGGGTACTGAGCACACATCTAAGCCTCCTGCTCCCATGTTCTCTCCTGGAGGTTCCCATACTGCCAGCGAATGCACACTAGAGGAATCGACCGTCCACGTAGGACCCGCTCCAGTTGATCCTCAATCTCCACTAGAACCTCCATGAATGTCTCCCCATCATCGATGTCTAGGTCCCTGTGATCGATGATGTGTGACTGGTCGTGCACGTATCTCATCAGATGAGAAATATAGAAGACGTCGTTCACCCGGTGTGACTGAGGTGGAAGGGCCAGGCGGTAAGCCGCCTCGCCTACATGGCTGAGGACCAGGAATGTCCCGATGAGGTGTGGAGATAACTTGACACCTCGGCCAAATATCCGAAGACCTCGTGGAGGTGAGACCCATAAGAATATGTGGTCATCATCCTCGAACTCCAGTGGTCTGCGTATTTTATCAGTATAGGACTTATGTCTACTCTGTTCAATATTCATCTGCTCCTGGATGATCTGCACCTTCTCTGTCATAGCATGAACCATCTCTGGTCCTACAAGTGATAACTCTCTAGGTCTGTCTAGCACAGAGGTGATCTACAAGGTCGGTCGTACAGTGCCTCGTAAGGGGCCATCCTGATGGGGGAGTGGTAACTGTTGTTGTATTAAAACTCCACCAAGGGTAGGTGATCCTCCCAGTTCTGACCAAAGTCAAGGACACATGCATGGAGCATTTACTCAAGGGTCAGAATAGTCCTCTTTGTATGGTCGTCCATCTGAGTATGGAATGTGGAAATCAGACGTAGTTGCGTCCCAAAAGCCTCCTATAGCCCATTCCATAGCCGGGAAGTGAATCGAGCATCTCGATTGGAGACGATAGTGAATGGTCCACCATGAAGCTGTATGACCTCCTAAATGTAGAGGCATCTGAAGCTCTCTACGGAGCCCTGCTCTCGGATCGGTAGGAAGTGGGCCAACATGTTGATTCAGTCTACGATCACCCAGATAAAGTTGTGTCCCCTATATATACATGGAACTCTCGTCACGAAATCCATGGATATCCCATCCCACATTCACTCTGGGACCTTTAAGGTCTGTACCAAGCCGGCTGTTACCTGGTGCTCCGCCTTCACTTGCTGACAAGTGAGGCATCGTGAAACGAACACTGCTACTTCCTTCTTCATACCCAGCCACCAGTGCTGTCGTCTGAGGTACTGATACATATTTCCACTCCTAGAAGTACTGTTAGAGGGGAAGTTTGGAAATCCCTCAGCACCTCCTCCTGTAGTGCAACTGGTACCATGGTACATATTCTGAAGAGGATGCCGTGCTCCACAACTTCATAAAATCTATCAGGGGCCTGCCCTGAAGATATCTGAGTACGTTGCATCTCACAGTAAACATTCCCATGTTGCGCCTCTATGACTCGCTGAAGGGGTGGAGGAGTGACTGTGAGAGACTATAGAAAGGATGCTCCATCTCTATCCACAAAGGTTATCTGCAATGCGGATAGCTACTCCATCGACTCTCCTAGAAGCTGAATGCCCGATCTTCTGTTGAGAGAATCAGCTACATTGTTCCCCATACCAGGAGTATAGACTATCTCATATTCATATTCCTGGAGGAAGTCGAGCGATCATTGCTATATCAGGTTCAGGTCCTTCTGTGAGAAGATGTACCTGAGACTCTGGTGGTCAGAATAGACTATAAAGCGCTCACCCATCAGATTGTGCCGCTAAAAATATTTTAGGCGAAGACCACTGCTGCTAACTCCCGGTCATGGGTAGTGTAGTTTTTCTCATGATATATTAGTTGACGAGAACCATAAAAGATCAATGCTCGCTCCGACATCAGGACACACCCAAGTCTGGTCCCTGATGCGTCGCAGTACACTATGTACCCAACTCCATCCTCCGGTAGCCTCAAGATGGGCGCACTGGTCTACCGCTGCCTTAGATCCTAAAAGCTCTGCTGAAATCTATCAAACCACACGAAGGGATTCCCCTTCTTCATCAAGGCTGAAAGCAGTACTGCAACCTTGGATAATTCTGGCACAAATCTCGGATAGTACTCAGCCCGACCCAGGAAACTCCGCACCTCCATCATACTCCTGGGTGGCACCCAAGAATGTACTGTCACGATTTTCCCTGGATCCACTACAACTCCAGCCTCAGAGATGACGTTTCCCACAAAGTGAACCTCTCGAATCCAGAACTGGCACTTCGAGAGCTTACCATAAAGCTGATGCTCTCAGAGTGTATCCAGTACAACCCGCAAGTGGTAGGCATGCTCCTCCTCAGTAGTTGACTAAATTAGTATTTCATCGATAATGACTATGACAAAAGTATTGAGGTAAGGCTGGAAGATTCTGTTCATGAGACTCATGAACACCACTGGACCGTTTGTTACACCGAAGGGCATTACCAAGAACTTTTAGTGGCCATACCGAAACCTGAAGTCCGTCTTTGGTACATCCTCATCTAGAACTCTAGGCTGGTGATAGCCAGACCTGAGGGATATCTTTGAGAACCAACGTGATCCCTTGTGCTGATAAAAAAGGTAGTCAATCCTCGGGAGTGGGTACATGTTCTTCACGATCACCTGATTCAGGCGATGGTAGTCGACACATATTCGCAAGCTCCCATCTTCCTTCTTGGCGAACAATATCGGAGAGGCTTAGGGTGAAACACTGGGTCGGACGAATCCCTTTCCCTATAAGTCCTCCAGCTATACCTGCAGCTCACGAAGCTTGGCAGGAGCCATCTGATATGCTGGAGTAGATATCGGTGTTGTCCCAGGGTATAGGTCAATGTAGAAGTTTACCTCTCTTCGAGGAGGTAGTCCTCGAACTTTGTCAGGAAAAATGTCCTCATACTGATCCACCACAATAGGAAAACTCGGACTTCGCACATCAACATCTTCGAGGATGATTCTAGCCAACTGATTTGTGATCGTCTGCCCTCTCCTCTGTATAAGTCCTTCATGTGCTGCAAAGGCTACCTTCTCGCCGGTGAAGGTGAACCTGGTCCCATCCGTGCAGACACAATGCACATTGTGCCTAATACAGTCGATCTGAACATGAACTATAGATAACCAGTCCATACCCAAAATGACATCATAAGGACTTAACGCCACTACCAAAAGATTTCATCCAATGATCTTGCCTCATCGAGTAAGCTCAGTCTTCTGGCACCAGTTCGTAATCATCGAGTCTGCTCCTGTAGGAGTCTCTAGCCGTAAGGATCGAGCCAACGGCTCCGTCAGTATATCCAAGCTCCGAAAAAGGGCAGCAGAAACAAAAAAAATGAATCTCACCTAGGTCTATATGTACTGCATAAAGGGTGGAGTAGACACATATATTACCTCGAATCATCTCAGGTGCACCATGATCGTATTCCTCGACTGCCTGGAGCTGAGCCCACCTCTGAACGCCAGCTCCCTGTGGTCGGGGTGGACCTATTGGTGGTGGTGGTGGTAGAGCCTCGAAATGTCGTCCACCACCCGCTGCTCGGACAACTCCTCTTCCTCATCCACCTGCTCCTGAAGAACCACCATGGTCGAACCTCTGCCTCTACCTGGGAGGTCCATATACTATCTGGTGCTCATCTGCAAGGCGGGTCAGGCAGTCTCAAGCCATGTGACCTTCCCCGCCACATACATAGCACTGCCTGTACCTCGTATGACTGTCTCTATTTCATGTGCCCCGCACATCTGAACCAGTGTCCTGAGGTCTCCCACACGATGTCCTGGTCCGCTTGGACCTCTGTGTCAATAGTCTACTGTCAGCTGTAGAATACTCCGCTACGTGTCATCCTGCGGTGGGTCTCGCCGCTGGTGACTGCTCAGCGAGAAATCTCTCCACTAGAAGGTCTCGCTCCAGCACCCCCGCCTGCGTCGAGATGCTGAGGGGAATCGTCAAAGCCCCGATCTCGTTCCTCAGTCCCTGCTCCAATGTCTAGGCCCTGATGAATGGGTCCCACACCATATCCGTGGAGTAGTGTGAGAGGTCAGTGAACCTTGCTGAGTACTGAGCTACTATAATTTTTCCCTGCTACAGATGATGTAACTCCTGAATCTGCACCGCATGGAGGGTGGTTGGAACAAACTCTAAGCAGAAGAGACTCTCGAAGACCTTCCAAAGTAAAAATGCCTTGTAATGAACCTGGAGAATTAGACTCCACCAACTACCTACTTCCGCATGATGAAGAATCACAGTAAGGATCACTATAAGGTCAGATGGTATCCCTACTAATCTGAAAACATTGACGACAACCTCCAGCCAATCCTCAACTGCCTAGGGGTCCATCTCTCAGTAGAACCTTAGTGGCCTCCGTCGCTAGAACTCGTGCAATACACTCAGGTGGCGTGCACTCTCTACTGCTGGGGCTGGTGGTATTAGTGGCCCAACAGGTAGTGGTAATGCTGCTTCCTCCACTATGATGGGGCCCTGCACCGAGGCCTCATCACTCGATGGGATACCATCTCGTACGTAACTCGTAACCCTTACTGGCTATCTTAGTGGGGCTATCCGTAAAAGAAACAGGTGTTCCATGGTCAAATAGTATACTTGTTGAGCTGACACCATGTAATCACAAAGAAAACTTTTTGAAACACACAAGAAATCAGTGTTTTCGGGTACTGAGTCAGAAAGCAGATGTCAGAGTCCTAGTGTATGTATACGTCGGCCATCACACCAACATCATTTTCCCTAAACAGATAACCACACCCAATAAACATAAAACTATTGCAGTTAAACATTCAGAGTCAAAGTTCTGCGGTAGAACTGAGAACCTCTAATACCAATTTTTCACAACTCATCCTCGGGGCCCGTGCCGTGACTACCCAAAGCCCGCCTTCCATAGGCCAGGGGCTGGTGACTAGCACCAATGTGTAAATCCCGATAAGAAGGGAAGGTGTTTCCTTTATAATTGTAAAAAAACACAACAGAGTACACAACAAAATTAAGCACTATGTATTACTGTAATCAAAAAGTTATTGCTGAAAAGAAAGGGGCTGGAAATACAAGCCCAATAGTCAGTACAATACAACTGAATAAACTAGTACAACAATAGTAAAGTAAAGCAGCAACCACTGAGCTGTCATCTGGGTATTCCACCTGAAGGGTGGGTACAAATGATCGCATCGGCACCTCGGGTCCATCTGTCTACTCCGTGTACATCTCACCAAGTGGTCCACCTCAGGGCACCATCCTGCTCCTCAAGTCACCACCTTGATCAATGATGTCTGTCGTCTGCATCCAACACAACGTAGTGGGGGAAAATCCCACGCAGGGGTGAGTATACGATACTCAGTAGGGATCCCGAGACCCCCAATGGTCTCCCAAAATCCACGAAGGATAAACCACAGAAGAGAGACACAATCACAAAGTATCAAACAAACCTACTTAGGTATATTCCCAAACAAATACCTAAGTTATCAATCTCAGTTCGGCTCCAAAATCTCGATCCCAAGCACAACTCAGTCTACACAGGAAAGAAGTCAATCACATCGATGATAATAATTGAAAGTCAAGAATCACCTCACATAGGTATTCAACTCAAAAAGAGGGGTGTATATGATTAGATGCAACCTCCAAATCATCTCCTCTACTGGAACCATGTACGATCCTTGTACCGAAGTCGTCGCTGCCGAACCCACGGAGGATCCAAGTACAGTAATCATCGTTACTGAACCCATGGAGGATCCATGTATAGTTGTACTCACTGCCAAACCCTTGGAGGATCCAAGTAAAGTAGTCATCGCTGCTGAACCCACAGAGGTCCCAAGTATAGTAGTCAACATCATCGAACCCACGGGGGATCCCAGTACGGTATTCTTCGCAGTCGCAACCAGCTCTAGGGTTCCCGCACACAGCACATTCGATTCCGGGAGAGTCCGATCCTCGAGCCAAGGGGTCAATACATCAACTATCACGGCGTCTAGATATGATGTATCCTGAATTTCTGTCTCGTCCAAAGGAACCCAACATGACAGACGACGTGTCAATCAGACGCCCTGTTTGAGAGATATTGGCTTTTCAGTTTCAGGGGCCCGATTGGAATTACGCTCATTCCAAACCCGAGAATTTACCAAAGTTGTAAAAAACCCAATTATATTATCTCAAATGGACCTCTTCATCGTGAGGGTCCTAGTGCCGTAGACGGCGCATCGATCAGACGCACGGTTTTAATGTTATTCTTGTATAAGTGAATCGGGCCCGGCCCGGCCCGCAGAAGGCCATGGTACGGCCCGGCTAGCTACGCGATGCAGGGGGGCACTTTACCAAACCGGCAGTGCCGAGTGGTTCTTCCCTCCTATCCAGCCGGCCTATGCCAGCAGGTCGTCCCGCCGTGAGCGGCCCGACCTTGCAGACTGTTGTCCTCTCGTGCGACACCTATTGGTGCCCCGACCTCTTCAACCCGGCTGGCTGACAAGCCAGCCGGTTCGCTGCCGAAGTGTCCCGTGGAGTGCGGGTCGCGGTTCTCCACAGCGCGGCGCCTTAGAGGCGCCACAGTACTCTAGCCCATCTGACTTTAGTCAGCCAGTTCTTCTTCGGCCGAGCAGCCCATGAATGCGGGCCTCGATTCATCTCCACGCGGTCGGCATACGACCGCCGCTTCCTCCGGTCTTCATCACCTCTTCTGACACCACCTCCACCGAAAAAAAACAAGGGTTAACGGAGGGTCATCAGGCCGTGTTTTTTCGGCCCTCTCCCTCCACGTTAGGTGGTATTATATGTCCGATTATAAAACGAGGTTTCAACGAAGAATGAAGAACAATTTTATTAAATTAATAATGAAGCAAACCCCCAACCTCATAGTTGACTTCGCACGTTGTCGGTCCACGGAAGATGATCGTCGCAGTAGTTGGGCGTCGCGGAAGAACATTGTCGTCTCGTCAATGTTGGTGGAAGAGTCGTTGTCGTAGGCGGCGCTTCTCACGAGCGGTGTCTTCTCCTTTGACACGGAGGAAGAAAGAGGTAAGAGAAGTCATAGAGCGTTCTTTGCCGAGAGACTATGACATTATTCATGGAAGAATGATGCTCTCCTCTAATTCTCCAAAGCTTTCCCCACCAAAATATTTTCGAAGGAAAATATTATATTAGGCCTGTCAATTTTAAAAAAATTTCCATGCAATTCAAATTGATTCAAATGAGAGGTTCCAATTAATTAATGAAGTTATTAATTGGATGTGGTGGCATAGTCAATGGGTGGGAGGTGGAGAGGCTCCACCATAATGAGGGTAGGTGTTAAATAATTAAGGGAGGAGGTGGAGAGTTATAGGAATTAATAAGGGGTTTCATGGGAGATTAAGGGGAAGTTGAGGGGTTAGGCTCGTGTGGGCCCCACCCCATATTATCCTCTAATGGGAGGTTATGTGGATGTGGGCCCCACCTCTAACTTCCCCTTGTAGAAAATAACCGCCAAAAATAAATAAAATTGTGTACAACAATTTTATTTGATTTATTATAAATCCCCAAAAATTAACTTGTCCTCTCGAGCAAACGCAACTGTGGTAAAGGACCCCTTAAGCAGAAACCGGTGTTGTGAGTTCATCGGTGCCCTCCGATTTCAATTCTGAGCACTAGTTATAATGATATAAAAACCTGCACCTACGTTTACTGAACGTACCCGAACAAAACTTCAGATAATAATTCCAGGAACACCGGGCCTCAGAATCAGGTGCCGTCATAAACCACATATTCATAAAATTCCAAAGTATTTATGAAGAAATATTCTTTGAAATTTCCAGGTCATTACATTCTAGGTTACTATATAAGTTATCCGTGAAATTTTTCAATACATCTAAATTCATCAAAATATTTTTCCAATATTAATGGATCTTAATGAGCATATAAATTATCTAATTAATATATAGAATGATTTTTAAATTATTTTTGAAGTAACATGTGTTTTTATTCACTTTGTGGTGATCATGTTGATAACCAATTGATCTTTTTTGGGGTTATTAACCCTTTTTAAAATGGGTTTAGTGACACATCTACTTCTAGTATAGAGATCCGAATTTTTTCCCAAGAAAAAACTCACTCCATACAAAACCAATGTTTAGTGATATCTTTTTATTTTTAGTCTTACCCATATGGTTTTTACTAGTTTTGTGTAATATTAACCCCATAAATGAAAATTCCCTACCCTAATGCCAACTACGATAACCTATATTTTATTTACACATTATTTCATGATTTGTTAGATATTGAAAAACATAATAAAGTCCCAGATTATTGATGGTTCATGTTTCTTAGTGTAATTAGACACATATCACAATAAAAAATAATAATAAAATGTTAATATTATTTAAAACTACATTAAATGTAATTAAAAAATTTTATCATCTAACACTACAAGAGATTACCTTTGGATGTAGATCAAAAAAAAATTTGATATTAATCCCATTATTGGAATAATTAAATGCGTAGAATAATTTAATGAAATACATATGAGTAATTAAGCATAAAATAATGAAATAAAAAGTCTAATTTCATTATCATGAATATTGAAGAAATACATAATATTATAATTCTGATAAATCATAGGAATTTGGAAACAACAAAAAACAAGAAATCATATACATAGGTCTATAAAAGCATACAATGATTCATAATAATGTGTGCTTAGGATATCCTATAATGAACCATACAAGGTATCTCAAGAGATAAATACATTACCAAATGAATTGGAGGTAAATAATATTCGGGTCCCACCTTTCAAATTAATTTTTCATACATTCATTTTTATGATAGATAATAAAACATAAAAAATAATTTCATCACATTTAATACCATAATTAAGAGGTGGTGCTTGTATAATTTAAAGTAAAAAATAAATGAATTAATGATAAAAATAGTTCAATTTTTTTTAATGAATTTGGGGATGGGTTTTCCAAACACAAATATTATGCATCGAAAATCCTGGGAAAATTTCACCTATATAACAACAGTATTAAATAGATAATTGAGGTTATTAATGTGAGAGATAGGCAGTCAGTAATTACTTTTGGATAATGAAGATAGTAATGGGATTTATATAATCACATTATAAAATTGCCTATTAAAATTTTTGATACAAAAAAAATTCTTGAATAAGATGAAGTGGACTATAATCTCTTTCCATAACAGGGTTCTACTTATTCCTTGGGAGGAGCATATTGTGAGTTTTGTAACTCCTTGGGAATGACGTTTAGGGGGATATTTAATATAAATGAGTTATTAATATGTTTTAGTGTATATTATTTGCATGTTAGATATTTATATATTTATATATATATAATGTGTGTGGAATTATTTATTAATTTCATAAACATTGTTCTGGACTCTAACTATTGGAATAATCAATAACAAAAAATTTAAGGTGAATTTTTCATATATGTTCTACCAATGAGAGGTTTATTTTTATATTTTATTTGGATATCAATGGTAGTCATTATAATAATAAAATTAATTTTTTTTAAATGAGTGATTTAAGGATTGAATTATTTTCTAATCACTAAAATATAATACATGTTTTGGTGGAATCATTATAATTATTTAAATTAATAAAATTTATTTGTAAGAAAATTTTTTGTATGGACATATGTTATTATTCATGGATGAATTTTATAGTATTTATTAAAAAAATTGATTTTATTTTTCATAATAAGTACCATATAATTATATAGAATTTCATTTCTATCCAAAAATTATTATGCTTAAAAAAATTAATTAATGTTATATATTGGATAATTTTGACATAATAGTTTACATTGTAATATTAATTTTATGAAAATAACATTCTAAATATGATAATTAAATCTTCTAAATTAATAACATTATTTTCTATGAAATATTACATTTTTAAATAATAATAAAATTACAACCCTTATAAAAATTAAATTTTATTTCATTAAGGTAAATTATAATTTATTTTTATATACATATTAATTAGTAAGACTAGGTGTGGATAAAATATTTGAGTCTAGGGTTTCCCATGGGGAATTTACTTTCCTCGAGACATGGATTATGATATTCTATATATAGGAGATTCTCCTTTATCTTCTCAATATTGGGTAACCATATTGACACTATATGACTATGAAGGCATAATGAATGATGGGGAAAGAAGATAGAGGTATTTTTCAACTATGATGAATTTCACTCTAGAATGAATAATATGAAAATGTATGGGTTTTCATGTTGAATATAATGATGATGCTATTATTATTAAGTAAAAATATTTCGAATTTTGAATTCATTATTAAACTATAATATGGGTTGGTTCTAAGACATTGATGATAGCTGACCTTTCAGCCTGATTCACTTATTTTTGGGTTTTTTTTGAATTCAGATGCATTCTAAATAGAAATGGGTTTTTCATATCCTATTTCTAACTCGTAATCTCATGTGCTAAGAATGGGGGTTTGAATCAATTTCTCTGAAGCCATTATTGGTTACCATATACAATGGGACTTTGGTTTCCACCATTTATTTTTAAATAATAGTATATTTTAGTTATGGAATTGAATTTTGGGTCTAAATTGCATTTTATGCCACATCGTATCTTGTTTTATATTACATAAACTGTAGAAATTCCTACCAAAATGGATAGAACTAAATATATGGATTGTTATGGATATTTTGCAATAATTTTATTAGGAATAGATCTCAATTATGTTTTCATTGATCATTTTTTTTCACATCAATAGATGATATCAATTTTTTGATTAAATACGCGAAATTTACTCCATTTTGTATGGTTTTTTAGTCTATTTGAAACTTCCAAAAACACTATTATTGGAATTAAATATGAAAATTTATTCTTCAATGGTTCATAACAAGAAGCTACACACAAATATTCCAAAAAATATAAAGCATAGAAGCACCATCAACATCCATTTTGAATATATTTAAAATAATCGGTCTACAAGCTATTAAATTTTTTCTGAAGATAATGGGGTCAAGATGGATAATAGTGTAGTTGGTTTTGTTTCATTACATTATAAGGATATCTAGAAGTGAGTCAATGTGTAACATTTTATGGAAATTCCCCAATGGAAGGATGATGTGATGGAGGAAAATGTTGATATTCCCTCTTAATATATGTTCTTGAGATATTCCAACTCGTGATAGGAGGAGAAGAAATTATTAGATTCGGTCCCTCACCAGGGAGGTGTGACTAAATACATAATATCTTCATAATCTCATGGGTTTCTAGTAAAACATAGATAACTAATTTAATACACTGATATGGTCACTTTTGGAAGTACTAATATAGGTACCTAGGATAATGAAGAACATAATATGTAGTGGAGTTTAAAAAAATATTTAATTAGAAAGTTCCCAATAATGAAGAATCACCAAAGAAAATATCGTATTTAAATGTTGTTGAAAATGATAGGTGGTTTACAATGATGGCGTTTTATCAGCACCATTGTAGAAGAAATGGCCATTGGATGAAAAGTCTCATTTAAATCCCACTATGAGAACAAGATAAATCTCAAGTAGGAGAAAGGGTCAAGGTAATTTCTTCATTCCATTAGAGGATAAATCATTATGGTATTATAATGATTACAATCCTCATGGATTTTTATACCGAGTTTCTTCTCACATTTCATGTCCGTTTAAGTGGGATGATTATCTTTTAAGACACCATTCCTTTCCAACTACATTTTTCAATTTATATAGTAAATGAAGAGTATTTTCCTAATCTTTTATAAAAAATATTTGTATGAAAATATCATTTCAATATAATATGTTTCAAAATTATTAAATTTGTCATAATGATTATTTTAATTGAAACTTTTTATATTTATTAAAATTACAATATGTTTTATTAAATTTCCATTCAAAATCTATTTTTTATAAAACATTATATGAATTTATATATATATATATATGATTATATATATTATAAATTAAAATCAATGAATAGAAAAATATTTTAATAAAAGAAAATATAATTTCATTCTACTAGTGCATAGATACATAACACATTATTACACTAATGAACTCCATATGGTTATTGTGTGAGATGGTACATTCTTTTGGTAGTACGACAAACATGGTTTGTGTTTTTATCACTATGATATTGAACATATTATATAAATGTTTCTTTTTTATGTTTAAATTATTGAATCCCTACATTGCATAGGTTAAGGGGGAGGCAGATGGTTGTTATCCTTATCATATTATATAATAAATGGGCTTCATATGGTTTGATCTTAATTGAAATTTCTATCACTTCTTCCATTTGTTTCAATAAGATTTACCATGACCCATAATATACACTTACCATAATTGTCATTTTAGAGTGGATATATTATCTATATTTATGATTATTAATAGTCATTTATATCTAATATACTATAAATTATTATGAAACAACATAAAAAATGGATAATCTATTTTCAATAAATAATTCACTTGATAATGAATTTATTCAATACAAATTGAATTCCATTACTTAAATATTAATTTCTTTCATGATATATTTAATAAATCCAATTTCAATGATTATGATATCATTTATGTTATTTGAATAAATTTTTTCTATTTATCAACAAATATTTTGAATATTTTCATATGATTTTATATTATAATTCATGATGATGATGAAAATTACAATCTTTTTTTTTTGTAAATTTGAAACAAAAAAGAGGTATTATAATAATAAGTGCAATAATAATATATATTTTCTAAAATAATTAACTAAATTGTATTACGTTAGAGAACTTATATTCGTAATAGTGTATGTGTTTTTATATTCAACCATGATATAAATTTATGGAAATGTTAATATTGGTTTTTAGGGTGACCCAAATATGGACATGTTATAATCCATGTATGGGAATGGATTGAGTATTGCTTTTTAAAAAAAATATCACTATTAAAAAATAATAATGATATTATTTGGAGGTAATTAAGGTGATAAATTATATTTTAAGAGAGTGGTATAAGGTATAAAAATATAGGAAAAAAATTCATCATCTTCGTCGAGGTGGTAGTCTAAATGTATGCATGGGTGACACGTTTATTTTGCAGAAAATGTGTTAATGTTTTGGAATGGATCATAATTTTTTAATCTAAATAATGTTACTGTTACTATATTAGTTTTATTAATATTATGGTAAATCCACTTATTTGTTGTTCTGAATAAAAACCATAGATTTCATTCATGGGTGTAGTATTCCACACATAATCTTGATGACGTCCTAATATTTTATTTTTTGGAGGAATAAAAAAAATTAAATTCCTCTAGTATAGTATATTTTAAGAATATTAATATCAATTTTTTATTTCAATTTAAAGGATTCATCACATTTTACGGGGTGGAAGAGGAATCTAATGAAGAGAAGATGGTTGAGAATATTATGCGTCCCTTTGGATGTTCTCTCAAATGTAACAATTTGAGGATTCAAAGCTTTATTTTTTATGAAACAAAAAGTAATAAATTACATGGTGAGAGAGATGAATAGGTACAAAAAAATGGTTTTGGGGGTTATAATTAATTTTTATTTTTGTAATTATGGGGTGGGGATCAACTATTATTTTTAGTGATAAGAACATACTATTTAGTAAATATAAGGGTTTATAATAAATATAGCACATCTGCCACATAAATATTGTATCCAAATGAAAAAATTATTATTTATGGATGATTTAAGGTCAATTATATTTTTTTAATTCATTTAAAATGTGTTTTAAAATTTCTATTTCATTTAATTGTTTAATTTTTTACAACTACTATTCTAGGTTTTTACTGTCGAAAGTAATTTTGTTGACAATAATTTTATTTTAATATCAAAATTTAAAAAAAAACCTAATTACATAATTTGTTTATTATAACTAAAAATATTAATCCACTTTATCATTGTATTTTTTCCTTTCACAATAAAATGTAAATTTATTATTACTATATTCAATGCCTGAAGACACGTAAGCATGTTTATTTTTTAACATACAATTGTTATCACAATTAATGATTACTAATAATGGTGATTTATATGATAATTATATACTTTAAATTTTATAATAGTGTTCTATATTTCATTAATAGAATTACAAAACAATATTTTATCTCTTAATATATAATTAAATATAATTTATTAAATATTAATTTTATTTGGAAAATGCTAAAGTATTTTCTAAATGAAAAAAATGGGTTTTCTAAATTAAATAATTTATTTGTAAAATGTATATGTATTTATAATAAAATAAAAAATTTATCAATTAAATATTTTAATATAAATTTATTTCTTTTTCATATATGTTTTAATTTAGAAAATTCATTGTTTTGATAAATAATAATTTTTTATTTTTCAACTAAGAAAAAATTTTAAGAAAAAAACTCAATTTTTTGCCGATGATTATATTTTCATTAAAAATTCATAAATGAAATTAATTTTATGAAATTATTATTCTATAGTGATTAAATTTTTTTAAAAAATAAAATAACAGTACAATTTAAAATATCATAGTATTACAAGGAGGCCCAGAATTCATCTCAATAATAAGTACTATATAATATAGGATTATGAACAAGAATGTGGTCAAAAAATATATGTTTGGAAACCTGATTGATAAGTCCTACTGATATAGGATTTAATGGGGACTCAGTCAGAGTATACACATATGAAAGAAGTTCATTCCCACAAACCCTATTGATTAGAGAATGGAGCCAGGGTAGACAGGTTATATGGCTATAAATAGATCATTGTTATGAATATAAATAAAATTATTATAATGGGAATATAAAATTTTTATAACCCTAAGGGTTTTAACAATCTATTTTTAAAATTTATGATAATTATTTTTTCAATGGAATTTATGACAGAGTCGGTGAAAACATGGTTAGTTTCCAAGAAATTTTTTATCATGTGGATAAAAAGGATACCTAATTTTTTTGGTTCGAGGTTAATGGAAATAAATATAGGGATGCCCCATAATTATAATAAGTGTTCATACAAGTCCTCAAAATGGGATCCAATTTTTTTTACCCTATTTGAAGAATAAATAAATTATCTTTTCCTGATCACTATGGAAATATGAAAGAAATATCCTACATACAAATATGTTGGATTAAGGTAAATGGATCTATATCTTTATACATTAGGATTATGTTATAATGGATCATCATATGAGTACATAGACACGAATGATAAACGTTTATTAATTGTTGTATATATTTTCTTTTAAAATATTATGCCTCATTATAAATTTCGTTCTAAGAATGTAATTAATTTTCCATAGTAATGACAAAGAAATATTGGTCATTCCTCATATTAATGGTCTATGTGGACATTTAAATATAATGTTTAATCCTTTAATGTATCCTCTCCCTAGTGGAAATGGATGTTCTCAGATCCCCTTTGGTGAATAAATAATAAGTATGGAACAAAATAAGTTCCATTCAAAATATTTATATAATTTATAGAAAATCGTATTCAAAATTTTTTCAAATATTTTATCCCATTTGTAACACAACCACCCATATTGGTATCATTTTCCCTTATAATTAAATAAAATAGGATAACTATTTGTTTCTGTAGTTATTTTGGTAAATGGAGTTTTAATCAACACTTTATTACTTAAAAAAATTTTAAATCATTACCCCTTTGGTCCTATATATAGACAAATATCTTTACATGGGGTCCTAGTCTAGGTGATAATGTCTCATGTGTTATCTCTTTACAGTAATCGATTAGGTTGAGGTTATTAGGGTGAACACATATAACAATGAATAGTAGAAAAAATATTCTTGAGTTTTTAGGGGAACTATAAACTCTCTTCCCAAACCCTAGTCATTCTAGATATATATAATTTCATGTCGAAATGGAGTTACAAAATATTATTACACACCCCCTCAGAATTGAAATCATTAATTATATTTTTTTAATGTCATAGTAATTTTTTCTCAAAAACATGACTAATCAATCTATGGACCCATAAGAGGTCATTGTATATGGGATATCAAACATGTGTATGTGTGTCTCCCTTATATAAAAATATATGGAATAATGAAAATATTTTCCTTCCATTTTGACAAAAAAATATTGATTCTCTTCTTCTTTTGGTATTTCCAATATTACATTCCTCTAAATGTATGATTTCTTCCCATTAATAACTTAGTTTCACACTATAAACAAGTAAACTTCTTGCACATTTGAAAAATAAAATTTTACATAGGGCTAAGTGAATCCAATTTATGTGATCATGGTTGGGGAAATAGACTTGGGTAATGTGGTTTATTCTATTATACTTGTGAAAAAACAGTATCTGGTAAAATATTAAGCCATTGAATTTTATGGGCTGAATCTTTGTCAATACATTTCCAATTTACTAATATAAAGATATCATTATCATTCATTATTTTACAAAATAAATTGATCAACCATCCTTGTATTTCATGAATTTTATTGTCATGTATTAATGTTGATTTTAATTTAAGACATAGAGGATGGATAACTTAATAATTGTAAGTCATTAATATTATCCATATGGAAAATAAAGTGGAAATTTCACTTAAAGTACTAACCATAAAACAACCTTCTACACTATGGTCATGTGTAACTAACTTACATGGATGTTATCGAACTCATTGTTAATCAAATGTTTTCATGGATTTATTCATGAAACGACATTGAACATACAAACAATATTATCAAGTGGGACTAAATTGATGTGGAAGAGGACATAACCAATATTAGAATGAACCAAATAGAGAATTGTACTAAAAATTGATCTTACTTATTAGATCAATCAAAAATTTACTAATCATCAATTTTACACCAATTAATGAAAAATAAGTAGAATGGACGAATAAATGATTAGGACATAGGCCCTCATGGATTTCAGAAAATAAAATAATCATGTCCTACTAGAACAATAAGTCAAGTTGTATGTTCAATGATTATCTAAATGACTGAGAAATTTATTAGGAAATATAGATAAATCAAATCATTATTTACTGGGCAACAAAATATATTCATATTTAGTTTAGTAATTGCATTTGAAAACATAATTTGACTTACCTGGTCCATAGGAATTTCTAGATCAGTATATGGTACAACTAAAAATCATAGGGATATCAATCATTGTATAATTTTATTACATGTTTTCCCCACATATCTATATAAGTGTTTGTCTAATGAACAATTACATTGGTCCTGTAACTACAAAAGGAGTTTGAAAAATCCATGTGAAGGAAACCATTCTTCAAGGTAATGATGGATTTGATGTCATAATGTATATATTTATGGTCTTACATGGTTGTAGAAAATTATGAAAAAATCCAACTTGAAGTACCATAGTGGATAATATGGGATGTCATGTTGCATAATAGACTATGCTAGATAGGGGAAAATATAAGACTTGGATTAATGAGGTCAACCACTATATCCCACCCATAACCTGACTGGATTGGTTTTTAAAAATGTGTCTCAGTAGATACATGAATATGGAACTTGGTCCTCACTTTAGGTTCAACCCTAATACATTCAATACGATTTTTTTTTGCAAAGGGAACCATGTATGATTTGATATAAATGTGTTATTGATAGTACACTGGTGTCTGCTACTCCCCGATAAAGGTAGGGAAATTTTTATGTATCTATCTTATTCCATTTTACTAGGCGAGAATAATGGATCATTTAAATATATATGAACTAATTAATGGTGTAAAAATATCAGATCCTAGTTAAATATCCATTTTCATGACATCTTTAGCATCATCCCAGTATCCCTAACTGGTTGATATTTTATGAGGTTACTGAACACAGTTTTTTAGTTCATGTTAATTCCTTATGTGGAACCTCAAAACATTATAAAACATGATGGAAGTGTAATATATTATTTTCATTCATATTAAATAACCTTTTTTGATAATATCAATGAATATAGCATTGATTAAGAAAGAATATGAGAGGTTTATGCACCATTACATTTTTTCATGAAATTGATTACATATAAGATTTCTTTGTGACACCATTGATGGATGTTATAGATGAATAACACCAAGTGTTCTTGATGAAACTCTATGTGATGATTATCCTAGAGGATATAATAATTATAATAAAATTTCCCACAATTTTTTTAATAGTTATAGTACCCCCATATTCTCATTCATGAATATTAGTTCATCTAATTAGGATACTAACAACTAATGTGCCCTTTTTTGAGTAGCATTGAATTGGGAATGACTTAAATAGTACACTAGGATGCTCCAAATTAATGGGGTTATATGGTAAGTATTTGGATTATCATGGAAATTGTAATTAGTGGAATCTAACCAATACCCTTAGAAAAAGCATAATAAAAATAAAAATAAAAATTTAATTATGTTGAAAATAATATATTACAAACTGTATAAAAACATATTGTTCTAGGATGGTACTAATAAAAAATGATCTCATTTAATCCTTAGGGAAAAGGAAGTGTTTGGATGAACACCACCTAGGGATGATTTTTTGTGAGGATATCATGATTTAATAAGGTCGTATTTACACCATACACCCCCCCAATTAGACATCTATATGGAGTAATACACAGTGGAATATTCACTCTCCATAATAACTACATGAAGTCTCTTCAGAAACATGCCATGAAAAATCACATATGAATGGGGGAGAGATATAATTGAGAATGAGATATTTTATTCCTAGACACTAATTAGAGAGTTAACATAACTTTGTAGTTATGTGATATGATATAATGAGGTATCTCTGAAGGGGTAATGAAATAGTCAATAAGCAATTATTTGGATCCCCTACTTCATTATGAATGTATATGATTGATAAATTTGATGATAAAATAAAATAATTTTTATTTTTCTCTAATTAATATCCCTATATATATATTTTTATATGTAATATCATAGAATTCCATGTAATTTTTCTAAATTATTTTTGATTATATAGAGACAAGATGCTAAGGCGACATATGATTACGAGGGCCAGTGAGCCTGAAATAAACGTTTGAACTTCTTTTGTAAACTAATTGAAATAGCATGCTTAAATGGTTTGGGAAAATACTAAATGGGTGGATTGATTAAAAATTTGGGAATTTTTAATTATAGAGTGAAGACATTACCAAGGAACTAGACTAACCACAACCGTCACAGGACGACGGAAAAAGTAATTTTTCTGACATTTTAATAAACTGAATAAAATAATCATAAAAAATTTATTTTATTCAAAATTGTTTCCCTGCAACGTCGTAATGGGTAGAATAATTCATTCTATATACTATTCCTTGTCGTGATGTCATAATTAAAAGTATATGAAAAAGTGTTTGATTATTAAAAAACATCAACATCTGCGACTTAGAAAAACTGGAACTCTACAACGGGTTTCCACGTTTAATAGAATAACAAGAATTGTAGATCATATATGGATTTGTAAAATCACTCTAAATCACTAGTGGATCTCTGTTGATGAATTATGAATGATGTAAAATGATCACCAACCACTTTGAGCACTCTCACCATCTTCAAGAGATCTCCCCCTCAATGATGGATTGATTAATTTCATAGAGGGATCACCTTCAGTAAAGAATCCTTCCTCTGATCAAACTAGTTCTCTAATTACGTAGATTATACTATTTGAATTTATTACCCATTCATTATTTCTAAAAAAATGATTATTGATCAACCCAACAAAAGGACGATCAGTGGATTTTTTTGGCGTGATGTGTTTGATTTTTGTATTATCAGGGGAAAAATATATCCCTGTTGAATCGATGTTTTGATTTAAACTTTATTTTATCCACCCTTTGAATTTATACATGGAAGGATCAAGCTCGACACGAACAAGACCTGATCCATCCACCTTGGGTGTTCATATGAGCCTCTACCTCTATCGTTGTTTGATCAAATGTCGTATGTCTCTACAAAAAATCAATGATCAAAAAATTTCAATATATCTAAACTGTAGAAGACAAATACTACAGAAGGAGGATGTGGCGACATCGGGTTGCCCGCTTGAATTGCTGGTGGTGTAGGCGGCATGCCGAAGCGTGCATTGGTGGTGTGTTGTAGAAGAGGAGGCTTCAAAAATTTGGTTATGGTAGTGTAGGTGAATAACACCAGTAGGGTGCCACATCAAGCAGATGATGTAGTGGACATTGGGCCATAACGGTGCTATGAGCGGTGCATTGGCGGTGCACCGTAGTGGTGGAAGACCCTGTTGAGACCACTGCAAGGTGGAGACAAGTGTTACTGGTAACGTACGACGGTTTGGCTTTGGGGGATGCAGAACTGAGCCTCATCTCATGGTCGGAGGACCACGGTCCAATGATACAACCAAAGGAGGGACTCGCGATGAACCACATGGCTATCATGTGGTAAACTTATCATGCTAACCAGTGGTAGACACAGAAACTGGCACCGTTGTCGGGAATGTCGAGCCTGACCACTCACAGTTAGCTAGGCTACCCTGTGGGCTGGACCCGTAGCCCAATCGATCGGGGCTTGGTCGGGTCAGACCAGGGTCTGGTCGGGTCAGACAAAGGTCAAGTCAGTGGGCCCCCTGGTGGATCGGGTTGGGTCATCCCACCCGTGATGGAACGGACCCGGACCTCACCAACCCATTCTCCTCAAAATGAGCATATATTTCAAACCATATTCCAAACTGATGAGCCATTTTTGGTTTGGGACTCTTGAGACAAGGTAGTCTATTTTGTATAAACTAAGAGGTATTTTATGGATGTTTAGATTTGACTTATGGATTGAGGAATATAAAATATAAGAATCAAGTGCATTATGAGTGGGAATCCATTGGATGCCTATATCGAGAAAACTATGATGTCCAGGTCAAATTTATCTATATATCCTTAGAGATAAGCTAGAGTATGTGATCCAGCTTCCCCTGGTGACAAGCAGTTCAATGTGATCCTGTTGGCCCAAGAGATGAGAGTGCGTATGTGATCTAGCTGGCCCATGTGTAGAGTTTGTATAAGTGATCTAGCGGCCCCAAGAGCTAATCAGGGATCCGTGCTTCAGTAGTAAAATATTTTGGGGACTACAACTATTATTCGTGCATTCATTCTGTTATAGTATACCTGTGTGAGCTTTCTATTTCATAATTTGTACTTTTAGATTGCGGGTATTCATTATGGTTAGGGGTCCCAACTGATTACTGTGATACTCACCCCTACATGGGTTGCACCCACATGTGAAGTGTCTTGTGAAGATGATCGGTGATTTGACAAATACCATTGTTTCCCAGGACCGATCAGTGGTCGGTATGATCATACAAGAGTGGCGTACTCCTACAGCTTCTAGTAGTAACTCTATACATACACTTTTGGAAGGTTTTTTAGCAGACATGTTTTCATAGACCACTGTAATATCATGTTTTCTTCTTATCTTTATTTGTCTCGTATTATGGCCCCTTTAATTTCACCTTTTACTATTATAGACTATATGGCTGCCTTAATGTAATATTCATTTTTCAGTTTAGTATTGTGGGCTGGGGTCGAGAGTATGTGTGTGTACAGGTACCTGTGAAATGCCTCCCACATACAGGTTGATGCCTTTAGTTATAGTCTCCAACCCCTATCCTCTAGGTGGCGGGCATGGGGTAGTCGCAACATGGGCCCCGAGGGATGAGTCATGAAAAATTTGAATTAGGGGTGGTCAGTTCTACCTCAAAGTATGGGACTGTCTGTTTTTTATTTGTGGAAATGGTGTTTAATGTTTCGTGTTTAACCATCAGACTCAAGGAGTCTATTTTTTTGGAGCGGATACCAATGTATCCATACACCAAGACCCTAAATTATACTTTTCTACTCTGTACATGAAAATACTGGTTGCATGCATCATATAGGAATTGAAAGTGTTATATTGTACTTTTTAGACTGAGGTAGCTCACTAGGTATAATCATTTTACTCTGGTTTATCTGGATCTATTTTAGAATTCCTCCATGTGTTTAGCAAGACAAAATTATAATATGTTCCTATAGTGATGGTACACCAAGCGATGAGGCTTCTGTTCATGGACCGATGATGGAGATGGCCCCATCGGGTGGTACACCAGTGTTCCCACCACCCATTGAATGGAAGTTCCTACTATCGTTACATGTAGAGGACATGCATAGGCTCAGTGCCTTAGATGATTTCCAGAGGTAGAGACCTCCCAGGTTCATGGGTTAGACTGACCCCGAGGTGGATGGGGATAGACTAAAGGTAATTAAGCGATTCTTCTATTTGGTGAGGACACATCTCAACTAGATGATGATCTTAGCTGTAATACTTCATCTTGGCTCGATGGGGAGATGGTGGAGCATGAAGATATAGAAACACAATGTGGAGACTATTAGCAGGACATAATTTTAGTACCTATTTAGAGAGGAGTTCTTCCCATTGACGTTGCACTAAGTGCGTATAGATTTAATACTGCCCCTACAGCTGGGTGTCATGAATATTGTGGAATACACAGTGACTTTCAAAGAACATTCACTCTACACAACAGATATTGTTTGAGACCCAATATCATGGGCTCAGTTATATGATCATGGACTATTCTGAGAGATCAAAAAATCCATATTATTTCTTAGAATTTATACTCATGATGGGGTGTTCGAGAGATCCCTTCTTTTATAGATATTTTTGGACGATAAGGAGACAATAGTGGGAGCAACTAGAAGACACCAGGTCGTGGATTCTTCTATAGTGGGTATCAGGGAGATGTCATAGAGACCTAAAGGGTCATTCTATTTGGGGGATGACCTCAGGACACGAGGTCGATGGTATGAGGCCACCGGTGTAGTAGGAGATAGTAGAGGGACATAGTGTACTACTTGGGATGCGGCCAGTGACACATGGCTCATGACTTCCCAATTCACCATGAAGATGATTAGAGAATGGTCGAGGGACTACTGAGGAAATGATATAGGGTTGATTATTGTGGTCCGTATGGAGGAGGAAGTGGAAGGGGAGAGGGAAGTGTGGCAGGAAGTGGGTTGTGGATTGATGTGCTACCTTCACATCCCATAGGTGTTACACCATGGGCTTTAGGAGTGGGTGGAAATGGGAAATGCCATCATTCGGCGATGGAGGGATATGACTATGACAATATATATATTTTTAGAGGTATGATTTGTGTCTTCAACACCTTATCTGTTGTTATTTTAGACCAAATTTCCAGTCACTATTTAATTGACATGAACCTTCTTCAGAGCTCAAAGAATTTGGTGGAGCTGTTTTCTTAATCCCTATGATTAGAGACTTCTATGAGAGGGGATTCGAGGATTAAAAACTGGTTCCAGAAGATTTAGCTTACTATTGTAGGTGATATCCTCTGGTAGGATCACCTCAAAGTAGTTTCAAGGCCTTATGATGTCATCCTGGGTATATACTGGTTATCCATAGTCAATGCTCAGATAGATTGTCTTATACACAGAGTGCAGTGTGTCTGTAAGGATGCGACTTGGTTTTTCTTCATGGATTAGAATGGAACAATTTTTTGTAGGATAAACTTTTCCATAGTAGGGTGTAACCAATCACTCAATAGTTCAATAGCCTCAACCCCAGTGTGGTGGATGGGAGGAGTCCTCACAATTCAGTAGTGGTGGATGAGTACAAAGACATCTTCCCTGAGGATGTCTTGAGATTACCTCCTCATATTGAGGTAGATATCTACATTGATCAGTACCCCAGGAAGACCCCGATATCCACACCAACATATCACATGGATCATATAGAGCTTCATTATTAATGGGTACAACTAGAGGATTTCCGGAGAATGGATTTGTAGGACCCATCGTTTCCATGTAGACAACCCCACATTTTTTTCTAAGAAGACAGATAAGTGTTTGAGGATTTGGGTGGAGCACCTTAACCAGGTGACCAAGAAGAACAATTATCCCCTTCCATGGATTGATGACCTCTTAGATAAAATGAAGGGAGAAATATTGTTCTCAAAGTTAGACCCGATAACATTCTATCTCCAACATCGTGTACATGAGGAGTATGTACCGATGTAAACCTTAAGATGCCGGTATGACCATAATGAGTTATTTTTAATTCAATTTAGCATGTCCAATGCCCCAATAGTGCTCATGGGTCTCATGAATAAGATCATATATTCCTAACTCGACCATTTCATAGTGGTATTCATTGATAACATATTGGTGTACTCACCATATGAGGAGGAGCAATGTACACACAAACAAATAGTCCAGGGTACAATCATAGAAAACTATCTTGAGGGGATTCTCTCAAAGTGTTCGTTTTGGATTTGAGAGATCCACTTTATGGGACCCATTTTATAGAGAACAGAGTTGCAAAGGATCCAACAATGATTGAGGTAGTGGTTTCATGGGAGAAACCAATGATCATGACTGAAGTGTGGAGTTTCATTGTTTATACTGAAAACAACCAGAAGTTCATGCTTGAATTTTCCATGGTAGTAGTAGCAACCTTATAAACATTGACATGAAAGGGATGACCCTTATTGTGGATGGAGAGGTTCCAGCAGAGTATCCTGGATCTATGGAAGAGACTGAAGAGTGGCCCCATATTGAGACTACCAGATGATGGTGTTTATTATGTAGTTTTCTATGGGGAATTAGAAACTTTATCAGGTAGTGTCATAATCAAGGATAATTCATTTATCTCCAATGGTTCACAGAAATTGAGGCATCATGAGTATAACTATGAAACCCATTACCAGGGGTTAGAAGTAGAGGTATTAGATTTAAATATGTGTTGGCACAACTTGATGGGTAAGAGGTTTACCGTATATTCTGATCAAAAAAGTATTATTTATATCTTCTCGAAGAAGGACCTAAACATGAGGCATTGACGATGGATCGAGTTCATCTAGGACTAGGAAATCAAGATAGTCAATACTCCTAGGAATGGTAATGGGGTAACATACCCACTCAGCATATGATTAGGGTTGCAGTTGATGAGCGAGGTATTAGAGTAGTAATCCATGATGAGGATATCCTTTGTGTATGATGATGGAGAAACTAATCTTCAGTTGATGACTATCACTCTCCCACTTGTACAGTTATTTAGGGATACACAGCTTGTGGAAGTGGACTATGAGGCCCAAAATACTCAGTTATCCTCAAGGAAAGGGCTAGATGGATTTTTTATAGGTGGGGAGCATGTCATCAATTTTATTGGGTGAATTTTCGTTCCACTACAGTCATATGAGGAGGTTATGAGAGAGTTCCACACCTCCCCATTAGTGGTTCATCTAGGAGTGGAAAATATGTTCCATGATCTCTGACATCTGGAATGCTCACTGAGGATGAATAAGGCATCGAGATAGTTTGTTTAACAGTGCCTTTCTTATCAACAAGTGAAGGCAGAGCACCAGGCTCCAATAGGCTTTATCCATGCACTAGAGGTAGAGGATCAGAAATGGGATGGCATCTAATTGAACATTGTTTCATGATTAAAATGAACATATGGGGATCATGATAATATCTGGGTGATTATTGACCATCAAAAAATTTGTCCCACTTCCTAACCATCCGAGCGAGGGGATCTATAGAGGGTTTGGGAAGCCTCTAAATGAAGGAGATAGTTTTCCTACATGGGTTACCATCAATGATAGTCTCATATTGAGATAAAAAAATTACCTCTTGGTTGTGGAAGGGATTGTTGGAGGAGTTAGAGACTCAGCATTTCATGGGCACATATTCCCCCCCACAAACGAATGGTCAGACAGAGAGGACCATCTAGGTCAATATGACATGCTTAATGCTTGAATCACTAACATTAGGAATAGTTGGGAGGATCACCTACCACTGAATGCGTTAACTTAATATAACTCCTACCAATCCTCCATTGGTATGGTACAGTATGAAACTGTTTATGTGCAACCATGTAGATCAATATTATGCTGGACAGACCCATGTGAGTAAGGACTCATGGATCCAGAGTTGGTATGGTCTACCACTAATAATGTGATAGTCATCCCGAAGTTTATCTGGACTTTAAAAATAAGGCCTTAACTTATTTCCCAATATGTTACTAAATCCCTTGGAGTTTTCATATGGAGACCATGAGCTCCTTCAGGTCTCACCTTGATGGGGATAATAGAGATTTGGCCAGGGCGGCAAGTTCTCTCTAAGATTCATCCACCCATTTTAGATTCTGGGTATAGTTAGAGAGGGGGCATACTGCCTATCCCCCCACCAACAGCCCCCAATGCACCGGGTGCATGATGTCTTCCATGTTTCACAACTGACGTGGATTGGGCGTGATCCATCTCACATCATTGATTGGGGAAAGAGTGACATCGATGATGGGGAAACATTTGCTGAGTTTCAAATAGAGATTGAGGATCAACCTGAGTGCATAATTAGTGGAAGGTTGATTCCATTTGTGAGAATTATATGGATGTACAAGAATATCTAAGAGAGCCCTTGGGTGTGGGAAGCTCAAATATTTTCTCAGTACCCCCATTTTTATCCCCTTTTGGATTATGGGTACATTAATCCCTAATGGTATGGGTAATGTAATTCCCCGTATTTAAATGTATTTTTTTAAATTATATGGGATTATTTAGCATCCAAAACTCATACGACACTTGATTATGTCTCTTGGTGAGCCAAGAATAATTGATTGATTTTTTTTAGATAATTAAAATGGCGCCTCTGCGCAGTTTTAAATACATCTAAACAGATGAGGTGATTAAAAATCCAATGGAATATTTCTTCTAGAATGATGAAAATACCAATGAATGGTATTTACCTTGATAGGATAAGGTTGAGAGAAAAACTTAATTATCGTACATTTTAACAAATAAAATAAAATAAACATAAAAAGTTTATTTTATTTGAAATTATTTCATTATAAATAAGTGATGAGGTGACTGTTTCATTTCATAAAATAATCCACATACAGATGATAAAACACAATTTAAAAAAAATTGTTTCATAAATAAAGCATCGTAATAGCAGAAAAATAGTGTAACAGGAACAGTGCCATACTTGTCCTCATTTAATTAGATAACATGAATTGGTGATAAGATATGGATTTTTAAAATATCCCTGAATATATGGAGGTTCACCATTTACGAATGATGAATGGTGAACAATGATCTCCAAAAACATTGATCACTCAACCTCCTCTTCGAGAGATCTCACCCTCGAAGAACGATTGTAGTATTTCATGGATGTATCACCATCAGTGATGAATCCTTCCACATATTGAAATTATTCTCCATGTAGGTTTTTACACATTATGAATTTTTCCTATCACTTCTATGTAAAACAAATAGTACAGATCAAACCACCACCAGGTTGATCTACAGGTTGTCTATTCTTGTGGGATTGGATTGATTTTAGGATAATAATCTGGAAAATATAACCATGTTGAATCAGTGTTTGGATTTAAATCATGGTTTTTCATCACATAAATTTTTTACATGGATGGATCAAGGATGACACCAACTAGGCCCGATCCATCCACCTAGGGTGTTCACGTGAGCCTCTTCCTCCCCCTTTCATTGATCCTTTAATCCCTATCACCGCAACAACTCCATGATCACTACATGGAGGTGGATCTTAATGGAATAAGATAGATACTATGGTATGAGGACGTGGTGACATTGGGATGCCAACTCAATGGCCCAGTGGTGGGGGTGACATGTGGAAGTGGACACTTGAGGTACTATTTGATGAGCATTAGTGGAATTGGATGCATCCATCAGGATGCGGCTGTGTAGGACTAGATTGCCAAGTCTGGTAGAGGATGGCACGACCATCGAACCTTGGCGGTGCGGTGGCAGTTGCACTGGTGGCACACCGTGATGGTGGAGAACCCCATAACAATAGATGCATGGTAGGTACGAGGGCTGTTGGCATCTATGGGTGGTGAGGCTTTGGCGGACGCAGCACCGATTAGTGTCTTGTAGGTGGAGGGTCGAGGTCCAATGGGATTGTGAAAGGAGGTCCCCACTGTGAACCATGGGGTGGTCAAACAGAAACCTGAATGGAGGTCACGTGAAAACCCATAGGGTAGTCACATAGCAAGCTGTCAATCTGACCAGGGCTAGATGTGGCAACCGCCGCCATGTCCTAGCGAGCCGAGCTGGCCGACTAACAATGAGTTGTGTTTCCCTGCTAGACGGACCCATAGCCCCATTAGTCTGAGCCAAACATGAATCCTTGATAGTCTGGGCCGGACCCCGATCCCAATCAGTCCTGGTGAGACTAGCGGCCCAGTGAGTCTAGGCCAGACCTGGACCCAACCATCACCATTTAAAAAAAACTGGCATAACTTCCAAACCGTTTGTCTAAATGACGAACAGTTTGTGGCATTCAGAACCTCTAGATGAGTCAGTCTCTATGTTATACACTAAGTTGAATTTTTGGTATGTTTATATGAGAACAATGGATTTAGTTGAAGTATCTCCATGAATTAAATGCGCTATAAGTGGGAATCTTATAACAGACTATATCAAGAATACTATGATGAGTTGGTCTACGAGATCCAACTGGATGAAGAGACGAGTGGGTCTAAGTAATCCAGCTGGTCTGAGAGATGAGCGTGTCTAATTGATCTAGATCACCCATGATTTGAGAAGGTCTATGTTATCCTGTTGTCTCATGAGATGAGCGGGTCTACATAATCTAGATGGCCCATGTGAAGAGTGGGTCTATGTGATCTAGCGACCCAAAGAACTCATCCGGGATAAGTGCTTGAATTTTATAAATTGCAATGCATTACGAATGTTTGTATTTATTTCCATACATTAGATTATACATGTGTGAGAACTATTTTTCTTCTTGTTTACTCTTCCTTTGTGGTATTTCTTTGTTGACAAGGGTCCATAATGAGTATTTTTCTACTCACCCCTACATGGGCTACTCCAGCACATGTCGTGTCTTTTGTAGCTGATCCATGCTTCAACAGAGACCTAGGTGAAACGGGACCAAAACGTTCTCAATGATATCAGATAGGAGACGTGTACTAATTCAGTTTCCAATTGTCACTCTACACCTACCCATCAAGTAGGGTTTTTAGCAGAAATATTTTTAGGGACATGCGTACATTCTTGTTTTTTTCTTATCTTTTATGTGATATTATTCTAGATCCTTTACTATCATATTGTACTACAATAATATATGTGGTTATCTTAGTGGAATACTTTTTTTCCTTTTCATTATTGTGGGATTGGTTTGTGAATGTGTGTAAGTGTATAGGAACTGACCAAATGCCTCCCACTTGCTGGTATATTCTTGTGGCAGTAGTTTCCATCCCCTGTCATTTGAGTGGTGGGATTGGCGTAGTCATGGAACATGACCCAAGGGGAGGGTTATGACATTATATAATTGAAATATAATTGGAAATGAAAATATCAATATATAATTTTTCCATGTACTCAGAAGCGTAATCGTTATAAGGTTTTCCCTTGTTGGACGAATCAAATAAAAAATAATTATTTTGAAGGCTAAAAAATGTAATTTCTCCTATTATCCCATCCGTAATGTTGGTCCTCCCATTTTCAATGTTAGTCCCAATATCATTATTTATTAATTATGGAAAATGAAAAAGGTTTTCTCCATTTGTGTTATACTATATAGAGTTGTTATTTTCCAACTCCATCCTTGGATTATTTTTCATATATTTGAATAAACACCCATGTGAAATAATTTATCTTATTGAATATTGATCTCATTCATATAAAATGAATGATAAAAACGTTTATTATTTAAAAATTATGATCATTGGAAAAATAATAGAATCCAACCACTAGGAAAGGTATTGAAATTGTGAGGTGGAATGTTCTAGTAGTTATTGTACCAACAATTCATACCATAGTGGAGATAATTTAGAAATTAAAAACATTTCCAATAGTTTTTCTATACAATATATTCATACACACTTCCTTATTATAAGGATCACA
Source organism: Viscum album (assembly GCA_963277665.1). Lineage (NCBI taxonomy): Eukaryota > Viridiplantae > Streptophyta > Magnoliopsida > Santalales > Viscaceae > Viscum > Viscum album. The sequence goes on along the minus strand of OY728122.1, from coordinate 1,642,259,992 downwards.
AAAATTTAATAGGATTTTGGTGAAAATGAAGGATATTTTCCACAACATAGGTGTAACTAAAACTACAGGCGATCCTTGTAAATATGGACTGAAATAATGTACATTTCCACAACTTTTCCAAAAAAGTTAAATAATTAACTTTATATAAGCATACTCTTTGTGTTTAATTATTTATTGCCTATATATCAGTGGAAATATACCCACTGGACATTCATGAATTAGATAATGAGGGCCGCTCAAATAATACCCCAAATATTTATTATTAATTTAATATTAAATAGACATATTTATGAATAAATTTGTTTATAAGATATACAAATAAAATAATAAACCACGATATATTGAAATAAATTTATTAAATTTTATTGTTATTAAATTTCAATAAAATTTAAAACTATAAAATTGATCATTAATACCATTCTAAATATTTATAAATGAGAATTAATGAAATCAAGGAAATATGATGCATCCTTACGAGCCTCAACTGACCCAAGTTGGAAAATTTGGGGTGTAAAAATGTTGTCTCTAAACCAAGGCGAAAGTAAACAAACATTAGTTATAGAAAAATTAAAATAATATATTATATATGATTAGGCATGTGGAAATCATTATGATATCTATTCAGGTAGAATTGATCCTCATGACTACCATCAGATCATATCTTATTCTTATATATTACACATATAGTTTGAGGGATTAATTAGAAATAATTTTGTTGACATAAACATGTAATTATTGATGTAATGAATTAATTTTATATTATATTAATAATATAAAAATCTCAATTATAATTAAAAATGATTTTAATTATTAATATTAATGAAATGTTAAAGGTAAATTACACAAGATACATTAAAATAAGATAAAAAAACATTTACATAATATTTTCATTTGAATGTCGAATTTATTAAAAAACAAAAATTATCATATCTAATATATATTGATGATATGAATAATATATCAACACCCAATTAGTTAAAAATTGATAAGTTATAAGAAAAAAAAAGTTAATATCATGAAATCTATTTTTGGAATGAAAATCCTTTTTCATTATATATTATATTTCAATTCTAAATACAAATATATAATTTATCTGATTTGAATTTTAAAAAATGATCACAATTATTATAATTATCATGAAAATATTTTATAATGAATTTATTTGTTTTGACTAAAAATGATGAATTTTTAGTGGAATGGCGAAAAATTAAAAAAAATCAAACAATGCCACTTTTATAACATTATCATAATACATTAATGATTTGAATATTTAAGAAAATATTCTAAAATAATGAATTAATATATATAATTTAAAAAAGTTTAAATTTAAAATTTTATATTTTATGTTGAACATTTTGACAAAATAGTCATTCCTTCATTTAAAAAATATATAATTTGTTCAATTGAAATTTTTTTTATTTTCAAAATGTTGAATTTAGATTTGGATTGAATTGAATGTTAAAAAATTATTATATGGATTATTGTCGACCGCATAATTTCTTTGAAATAAACAAAAATGAAAATTCTATCATGAATTAAATTTTTTAAAAATACAAATAAACTTTTTTGAAAATAGTTTTTATGGGTTACATGAAATAGTTATAAATTTTAAATATTTCATTAATATGAATTATATTTAAAAAATGAATTTTATATTTGGAATCATTAATTGAATGTTTTTTGAAATTTCATATTATAATATGTATAATTAAATGTAAATAAATTTAGTAAATATTATTTACCTTCGTAAAAAACCAAAATGGTAAACGTTTTACCTATTAGAGTAAAACACAAAAATCAATGTCCAAAAAAATTGTTCAAATATAAATCTTAGGATATGTCTAAATTTATCCATTAAATAAATTACTATTCTCAATTATAAAATTATCTTAACCAGTGATTGATAAAATTATCATTTATAATATTACACAAATTCCACTCTCCTCTATTAGAAAGGTTTTCAGCACCACCCAACTTCTACTCACCCCCTAACCAATGAAAATACTACTAAACACATAAAAAACAACACAAAATTTATATCCACTTCATACAGTCTGTGGAATTCATAAAAGTCCTCCTCCAAGAATCATTAATAAAATTTTAGAAATAGATATTATTATTAGGAAAGTTATTAATGGAATTTCAAAGAAGTCATATATAGAAGAGATTAATGAAAATTCATTAATGCATTGAGTAAATGTAATATATTCATCATCTTAATTTTCTTCATTAAGATATGGAAAATATTCTATAATTCTTTTAGTGTGTAGTTTACATACTAACTTGTGATTTATTTTTAATATTGGATACATAAATTTAATCGATTTTTTAATATGTCATATTTTCTACATTACAATGGATTTTAATTTGTAAAATTACGATATAGAATTGGATTAATATATAATTTCCCCTTTTGATTCATGTTTTTTATTATGTACCTATTTTTGGTCTTACCATTCTTATTCTAGATATTTGATCTATTATATCTGGATTATTTGATATTTTATTATAATTAATGTCACACCTCATGTTTTTATTGCATGATATTTTGCATAAAATATTAGAAAAACCATAATGGATTTTGCATGCCTCAATATATATTCACATGTTATAAATATTAATTTTTAATAGTTGTTTTAAAATATGAAATTCCCCTATTTTGGATGATATTATATTTCATTTTATCTATTTTTTTTTGTAATTTCATTAAGGGTCTTCATTCTTGATATAATTTGGTGATGTTAAGAATAATTCCAATTCTAACCAACGAGTTCTCTGAATTCCATATACATAATCAGTAAAAAATAAAATGTTTTGATATTTGTTCTCTTAAATCCAAATAAATTTTATTTATAATGATTTTAAAAATTCACATTACCTATTTCCAAATGGAAAATTTATCCCTCTATTGATAATGTGGGTTTCAATTAAGGTATATTAAATATATTAAAATGTAATTCCATTTACCATTTATATTTTAATTATGAAAATCAACATTTCCAATGGAAATATATTATGTATTTTGGATCAATATATTATTTATATGTCATTTAATAATAATATATTTTCATGTTACATACTTGATATTTTATTTTTAATGTGAATAATAATTGTATATATTTAATAATATGTTATTATATGGTATCTATATGATCTCTGACATTTAACATTAAAATTTTAAAATATCACATTCTTGTAGTGTTTTATTTCATTATTCACAATATAAAATCATCTACAAGATAATATTTTTGTTGGATTTAACGATAGTATTAATCAATAATATCTATTATTATTATTTGTTTCCCATACCATTTGAAAATAATATGAAACATATTTTCATTTCCAAGGATCATTATGATATGAAAAATGATTAATATCAAATTGAAAACAAATATGTAGATATTGGAGGTTGGGGACCTATTTATCCATCCAATACATTGGTAACGGTTTTAGAACTCATTATTTAGTACCATGTAGGACATCATTAATAAGATCATAAAAATCAAGCGTGACACTCCTTATATATACTATGAAATTATACGGTGATACTTCATGGATATGGTCACAAACTATTGTGTGGCCCTTAATGGTTATTCTCAATAAATCATGATCTTATATGGCTATATTTTATATAATGTTATTTATTTCTATGATTATGTGGAATGAATATTTTTCTATTATATGCCAATTATTTTTCTCCAAGAATCATTTTTTTTATAATATTATTCGTCACTTTTCTCAACATGGTATATATTCCATCATTTAATATTAGATATCAATTAGTAATGAAAATGGGGGAACAATAATTTATAAATCATATTTATACAAAAAATATTTCCTAACCTTGATCATGTGTCCCCATATTCTTATAATAAAAAAAATCTAATATCATGATAAATAGTTTTTCACTTATTGAGAATTTAAAGTCACCCCTTTCATAGGATTTAATTAAAGTAGTTATGATTATCAGTATAACTTAAGAGAATTGTATAAGTGAATCAATTATGGATCAATTATAGTGATATGATCACATTATTTTTAGAATAAGTGTTAGGTACAGTAGGATAGATACCGTAAGAAGGGGAGAGGGGAATCTAGGTATGAAAAATTACAATAATTTACCCTTTTGATATTGTTTTGTGGTTAGAAAAAATTCTCTTCTATCCATCCTTTCCATTGCAGAGTATGAATGAACCTTAAATAACAGACATGAAACAACAATTTTACTTGTTTCACCCTCACTAGGATACATCCACGAAGCAAACACTGACATTGTGCTGATGTACCAAATCCACTATAGCACACTTCTGTTTACATGTTTGAAGTCGACTCACAATACCTCCAGGTTTACAACCATTCACAATTTGACAACTCACTGCTTTATGAGATGAAGTGATCTCACTAGTTATTTAGAGGATCCACACACATTTTTTTGAACTACAGGTCTCTTCATTATCCCTAATGAATACATACAAAATTATAGATATATCCTCTCTTGATGTCCAAATTTCATCACTGATGAATACCCCTATTCAACTGATCACTGGGAAATAATCATTGGAAATACATTTGCAAATAACCCTAATTAATAAAGCTCCCAATTTTGCACATCTCAAATAAGTGTTGTCGAAGACCCTGCCTCTTTATGAAACACACACCTTTACAAAGCTCACTGCATCATAGAGTGCACTATTTCACAGATCTAAAGCCTTCCAAAAGCTCAAGACATTGCAAAGCATAGGCTGCCTCAGACCTCAAGCCATTGCCAATAGACTTCTTTCATTAAGCTCGCTGAGCCAACATAGAAAACACCACTTTGACATAGCTTTATTAGTCACTGCAATGATCATTTTTTCGTGAAGCACACTGACTCCACGAATCTCCATTGCGATTTGGGAGAAAAATGTTTTCCTTGGAACACTCTCCACTTCTACTACGAGTGTTGCGGCTTATTAATAGGTGATCTCACTGACCCTCAACCCTTATGTGTATAGTTAGAACCATGTCATCTCAAATCATGGAGCACTGAACATTCCACCGAAATTCACTATATCTTGAAGCACCATAGAAATTTTTGGATCTCAGATATCATCGTTACCACAGAGACTTCCATCAATTCATTTGCATTGCTGTCTCAAATTCACCATGGAATCCAACATTGTCAACAAACAAAACAAACCCAAAAATGATGAAATGTTACCTTGAGGGATTTTTCCCAACAATATGTTTGTATGTTGCTACTCCTAAATTACATAAATGTATAATTTAGTTGGATTTTTCAAATTATTTATGATATTTAATACTTATATTATTGAAAAAATATAAAATAATGCAATGTTTTATTTTAGTCATTTTTAATGTATATGTTATAACCACCAAAACATGGATTTCTTATCTAGGACATCTTAGTTACTATCATATCATGATGTATATATTATTGATTATTAGATAATTTATTATCATCAATTAAGATGATATAAAATTAATGAAAACCCAAAAATTGAGATTAAATATAGGGCATCATCATGATGTTTTGGAAATTTTTTTAAAAATTGATTTCCATGAAATTAAATCCCTATCATGGTATTTGTATATGGATGATGTTGTGGATGGGATCGAGATTTCGGTAATCATGGGGAAATTTTTTTGTTGAGTGTCAACCTTATCTTTAATCAGTGCAATATGAGTGGGTCTAATTTATCACACATATCTTGATGTTGTTCTAGGATATGATTTGGATAACCACATTATCCTTACCAACCATTATGAAGTATTAATTATTTTATATATTTAGATTATGTATTATGAGTGACCCCATTTTAATGAAACCATAATTGAAATGGGAGTGAAATAATATTAACTAAAAGGTGATGTGACAATTTCAAAGATTAAAAAATTTGTGGTTGATTTTTTAATTTTATTAATTATGAAAATTCATTTTTAATTTTAATTATCCATCATAAATAATAATCCATTATTTTTTGTAATGGATTGAAATAGGGAAACCATGATAATTTAGGATGTTATTTGAAATTCATAGATTATCACACTGAACAGTCAAATGAGGTAACAAATGGGGTGAGAAATATTTTAGTCATGAAAAAACTGATATCATTATTTTTTATAAAAAATGTTGAACATTGTTGAACATTTAAAAACTCAAAAAATATAAGGATGTAATCTCAGTGACGATCTACAGACAACAACCATTCTACAGACAACATCCATTAAGGAAAGAAGATTTATGTTTATCTGTTTAAATGATGGGGTATGTTTTACTATGGGTCATTTTATAATATAACATGAAGAAAATTTATGTCAGTGATAGTAGTATGTAAAGAACTAAATTATTGAAAAAAATAAAGACTACATTTGGAAAAAGGATATGATATAGCATTCACTAGGATGTAACACTAAAAATTAAATGTCTAAAATTGGTGTAACATGGCTATTATCATAGTCAGTTCCCTAATCCAATGGTTAACATTGATAATATGAATCACAAAAATCATTGATAAATCAAAAAATTGAAATCATATGCATCCAGAATAACTAAATTCGTTTCAATAAATTACTTGTACTGAGGAACATTGATCAGGAAACATTGGCCTATATGTTATGAATGTATATATTTTAAAACTAATAATTTCTACCAAGTAGGATTTCAATTAACTCACCATCACTAAATCATTTAATAGATGTCAAATTATTAACAAAAAGCCTTCATCTTATATTTTTTCCCGTGTTTATGTTCTTATATTTTAAATTTTAGAGTCATATTATATATTTTTTAGATAAATTTAATATGTTATTGAAATATATTTGAGCCTTATAAATAGAGATAATATGATATGTTAAAATAAGCAATTCAAATTTCATATAAACTTCTGATAGTGTGTTATTACATGGGTAATGAAATAACATAATTATTAGGAAATCGAATATTTTGTCTCCTGATACAGAATAATGATAGATCATAGCATAAATGGTTAGAAAAAACTAAATATAATATATAAGAATATTATGAGGATGAATGTAATTCAAATAAAATGATACCTCTATTTTTTTTTACTCACTTAAATATTTTTTAAACCTATAACTATTTCCATTAGTATGTTATAATTAAAAATCAAGAGGATGAAATTAATTTATGAAAAGAGAATTTAACATTCAGAAATAGTAGATATAATTTTACATTCAATGAATAATATATTTAAATACATAATAAAAAAGGAATAATAAACTAAAAATATTTCCATGGAACATTTAAAAACAATTGCTAAATTTTACTATTATAATATAGTCATTAAATTAATTTGTAGGAATTATATTAGACACACTATAAAATAAATATAGAAAGTATAATTTATTTCATTATTCTATACAAGTCTTCTATATGAGGCTCGTATATTAGATATTTGAAAATAGGTGGTTTCCATAAGGTTTACTCTAAACCACGGCCAATCTACACAACACAAATTATGGCCCGAACGATATAATATTTGGGAAAGGATTATGGTTTTGAAAAAAAATCAATATCTATATTGGTAGAACCTCCAACACAACATCCACTGGTTCATATCATATTATTTGATATTATGTGTACTACGTGATGGAATATGTAAGTGGAAATTAAGAAGATATAAAATTGTAATTATCAATTTAAAAAATTATTCACATACGACATGAATTTTATAAATTTAATAACAATTAATAAATTAGTTTTGTTTTTTAAACCTATTTTAATGGTAAAACCTAATTAATAAATATAAATAATAAATTTTGTGAAAATTGGAATTTTTAAACATTTAGTTGTTTATATCAATTTTAAAAAAAAAATAAATATATCATGGATAAAATATATTTTTAAAATATATAATATATATACATCAATATAATTATTAATAGATTAAAACTTTAAATAAGAATACTTTATACCAAAAAATTAATTTCCCTCTTATAAGTAGCATTCCATTTTATGTTATATTTAAATTCAAAATATTAATTCCTAAATTTATGAATTTTAAAATAAATAATATAATACTGTTTGGTTATTTATAATTTTGGTCCCATCATATGGTGATTTTAAGTTAATTTTCTTAAAATGTTAATTTGTCCCTGAATGGTGAAAAATGAATATTTTTAAAATAATGCCACTTTAATAACTTTAACATAATACATGAATTATTTAAATTTTTATATTTCTATTTAATATTTCATATATATATATATATTTACCTATGTCATTTAATAATTAATGTTCAATTTATAAAACCCATTTATAATTGTTTTGAAATGTAAATAATAACATTTTTAAAAACATGTTTTTCTATGTGCTAGTTATTTATGTTTTCTTTGTGTGTAAATCAAAATTTGATTTTTTTGAAATTTATATAAAATTAAAATGGATTTTAAAAATTATAATAATTTATTTGAATAAAATAAAAATGATAATTTTATCACAAAAAAATTATTTTGTTATAAAAGTATAACTTTTTTAGAAAATGGTTTTAATGAGTAATATTAAATAATATTGAAATTAATTTTTATCACCCGTAAAAATTGTAATTGAAAAAATTGATTTAATATTTTGAATTATTAGGTAAAATTTTTTCAAGATCAATTTTATTTTACGTTTTAAATGTATATTACCAAGTAAAAAATATTTGTCATAGTAATAAAAAATGAGAAAATTAAAAATTATTAATGTCAAATACAAAAAAAATGTTTAAATATTATATGTAAATGATGAGTTATGTTTTCATCATCATAAAAAATAACCACAATATTATTGTCAATTGTTAGACTAGTTTGACCATTAAATAATGAAAGTAACATTCATATAATTAATATATTTATACTCTCCCATTTAAATATGTTGATAACAATCACTCATATCCTTTTTTCCAAAACCACATTAATTTTTAAAAAATATACACAATTGACTCCCGAAAAATCCATGAAAATCTCTTGACCTTCTAGTTTGCTTAAAATTTAAACTCTAAAAGTCATAAATAAATTTTCAAATTATATATTCCTTGGAGTAATGATATTTAAGAACATTCATGGATGACTATAATAAATAATATTAATTTTCATTTATTTATGTTGATAGTTATAAATAAATGTTCAAATTATAATGGATGTATATTGTTCATCATGAATCCCCTTATTTTCAAAAATCATAATGATTAGTGTTTTAGTTTTGTTTTATAAGAATTTTTTTCTCAATTCGATGATTAATTTATAATCCATTTCCCAATAAATTTTTAGTAAATTTCATAGATGTATTTCATTCTGAAAACATTGTGGGTTACTAAGGGTAATCCTTATTACTTATAAATGTGAACTTTTTTCTTCCATAACCATTTTCACCCATCCCATAAATACTCACCAATTTTAAATTTTTATATATAAATTATTTTTTTATTTTTTTTATTTTAAAATTACTCATTAAGACTTTTAAAAAGGTTGATTTATCATTTTATATATAGTATTTATTTTAACAATAATTTCTTCAAAATAGTAAGAAAGAATCCCCTTTCACAATTGTTTTTTTACCATTCATTCCACATTTTCATTGGAAAATAATTATTTATTTGAAGGGTATATTATTTTTATTTAATTTTTATTAACACATTAATTTTATTTCCTATTATTATCCTGGATAAGATTTTTGAATGTGATTCATAATTTTTCCTCTTTCATGAAATTTTTTAAAAATGTTCTATAAATGAAGTCATTCATTTTTTCTCAATTAAATGGTCCTAAATCATAAAATTTATGTTTTGAAATAAAATATACAAATTCATGTGTTAAATATAAAATTTTGGTTTATTTAACATTTCTATCAATTAATATAATTAATAATTTTTATTTATGAAATACAGTTATAAATGGAAATAAACCCATTTTCATTGAATGGTTAGTTTAGGATATGATAAATTATTTATTTCAAATGGAATAAATTTATTTCTGGAAATATATGTATAGGGTACTATATTTTTTTAAAATGGTTTTTATGGTTTTCAATATCATATTATAAAGTAGTAGGGGCCTTCTTGGATATGTTAGAAAGTTAACGAATTGTCATTTTTGGAAATGATCACAAGTAATTGGTTAAAACATAGAAAATATTCTCAAAATCAAATTACATTGGATTCATGGATATTCACATATTATAGTGACTCCCATTGATTAAGATAATTTTATATGTATTTTTTAATATGTGGTAAGGTCCTTTTAAAAATATGGTTCTTGTTATGCTAAACATATCATGTTTATTTTCTCATGAATCCACACACTCTTCCTTGTAATATGTATTTTCAATTGTTTATCAACTGTTAATATATCCTAACATAGTTATAAATTTAATATTTCATGGTATATTATAATAATATATTCTCCCTTAATCATGTTCTTCAATAATCATGTGATATAAAACATTGAGTAAATATTGAAGATACATTTCATAACTGATAATTTAATATAAAAACATTTTTCTGTTTCCATTCCCCATGCCATGAAGATGGTAATAACATATATGTATTATAGAATATAGTATATTATGGATCTATAATAGAGAAATTTTCATATATGTTAGAATAAAATTCTAATTGGTTGACTGACTATTGATAAATTATACCTGTTTAGTACTAGGAAATTGAGTGTAATTCCATGGAACCTCACCACTATCAATATTCCCACACTGTCATATACAACCCTAATATTGATATATATCTATATTCTGATGTGTTCAATGCCTGAGTGGTAACTAGGCCACTATTGATACTGAGAACAACTTTTTTACTCCAAAAAAATTGATTATGAAATCAATTATTTACCTTGATGCCATAAATTTATTGACAAATATCTAAGTAGATTCTTTTTTATCTTCAGATATGGTGATGAATCAAATCCTGGAGACTAACTCACCAAGGGAGTTGGGTGAGTATTTATATTTACCTCTATTAAACCTCCAATTATATTACCATCATGTTCTTCTCATGTCACACGGTGTAACACCAATGTAAGATTAGTCTGTAACCTGTAGAGATTTTTTTCCTGAATCGATATTTTAAGAACAAAAAAATTTGGTCAGTCTTTGGAATGATAGAAAATAAAGTGATTGATATTTCCATATCCTTGAGAAAATTTTTCTCTGAATATAACACAGAATCCCTGAGATACTATGAACCTAACTATGAACCATTGAATTTAAATTTTATTTCCCATATATATTCTTTATATATTATATGTATTCTTATCTCTAATATAAAAAATATTATATGGGCGAAAAATACAATGGTATAAATGCGACATCATGTTTTGATTAAGTGATATAAATTACAATTAGGATATACACTAATATTTGTTTTTCATTTATCCAATATAGGGCATGAAAGAAAGGACCAATAGTTCTTCTTTAATGTGTAATCAAATACAGGCTCAAACCTTCATCGAGAAAAGTAACATAAATTAACATAAAATCATGTTGGAATATAAATATTGAAAAAGCATAGTTGATGGATGGACTACACACCTAATCCAACTCCAATAGTAGTTTTATAATGATAAGATAAAATTAGAGGGATTATAAAATCACCTTCATGATTGTCATATTGAGGAGAAAAAATAAATTATTGAGGTTATGAAGGTTTATCATGAATTTTTATCAAATTTAATATGGATTAATTACCTTCATCATAGAATTGATGAGTCCCTAAAATCAATTAATTACCCTGATCCTCTAATGTGGTAATTTTTTAATGAAATATATTTTTTAAGGGATACTCCTATATGTGTATACCCACCTTCTATATTTTGAAAAAAATAATGAAATTAAAATCTAATTTTCATAGTTGTTCCATTATAATCACTGATTCATGATAACATGTGAAACAATTAATGTGTAATGGCAATATAACATAATACCATATAAAAATTAAATCGGAATTTATCGATTATATCATGGAATTAATACTTATTTTATAAAGGAAATGATTTCTTCAAGTAACTATCTCATGAATAGATGTAGTCATAGAACAAATTAATGTAACACTATAGATTGTTAATTTTATTTTGAAAACATTTTCCCCTTTGAGTGGTCTATTTTTAGGTACAGGAATAAGTAATATCATTATAAAACTATATTTAGAGCATTAAGATCTTTTATGATTTCTTATTGGGAATGGCTCATAAGAAAGCATATGTGGAGACACGATCACTATATCCTTCGATATAGACCATATAAATGTGATATTATTAATTCTTATGTGCGGATGATGAACATGGATAAAAATATACACCATAACCATAACCCACTAGTTTTTATATTTTTATGCGATGAAATTTTAATAAATTTTAATAGGATAGATAATGTTTGATTTTGTAAAGGCGATTTTAATGTTCAAGAGGTCCCATGGAACACGACGTTTCACCATAATTAGTTCCACATTCATATCTTTCAATGGGTTTTTTTTAATTTATTTATATTGTAAAGTCTTATGCATATTTTCATATGTATTTTAAGGTCTTATAAGATAGATTAATACTTATGATGAATAATTTTGGTTATCATTGAGAACATATTTCCTCGGTTTATAATTATATTTTTTGGAAGAAAAAAATTAAAAGTCCATATATCATGTGTTGATAGAAAATTTAAAGGAAAGAGTGCCCCTTGCTAATATAGGGCATCCAAGAGAATTGTAAAATTTGGCTTACTAACTAGTTTCATGGATAAGGGATTGATATTATATACAGTGAAATAAATTTCACCAAAAGGGGATATGATATTTTTAGATAGAGGAAAAACTTATTTCAACTAAGATAACATTACTAGTAGCATAAAGTATGACATGGTGAGGTGCCCACATTTTAGGTTCATAGTACTTAACGAATAATATGTTGTTTTATATTTTCATGTAAAAAGAAATAGATAATGTCCACAAATTCAATGAAAATACATTTCTCATAAAAAGAGTAAAATATTTGGATTTATACCATTGAGGGTATTAAAATCCACATGAATAATTAAATTTTGATTTGTTGTAATCATAAATCAAAAAATATACATAATGGTGTGACCAAAAGTGATAGGTATGAACAATATTTCCATTATAAATATTTTAATAATGAGATTAATGAGAAATATTTATTGTTGTATGGTAGTTAGAGGATATTTTCAATTGGATTACAATTCTACTGGTTCACCGAGAAGATTTCAGAAACAAAAATGATCATTCCCAAGGATAATTTTCCATGGTAGACTTATACACTCAGTAATCACATACATAAAATATTATTTAGTATTCAAACCCTTGTGATCTATAGTTGGCTTGTGTATGGGAATAAACTAATGAAGACTTCGAAAACATTGAATATTACACTTCTATATAAGGAACATTAATCTAGGGAAAATTGTAATAATTTGAAAATTCTCTAACCGTTTACATGACTTGAGGACATTTGAATTTTAATATGGTAAATGGTTGGACCTAAATATTTTATATATTTTTTTATTTGGTATATATTTTTTTGTAAGTCATATATGAAATCTCCCTTTGAAAGGAGAATTTATTTTTTTTATACCAAACCGTTGCGAGAGTTTATACATGAAATTATTTTCTAACTAATTTATCTGAGCTTTTAGATTATGGTTCATTAAATTAAAATATTTTTGGGTAGATTTAAAACTCACAAATATTTCACCATGATTTTTTAGGATTTATATATATTAAAATCTGACCAAAAAGTATAGATTACTAAACAATGAGTGATCTAAAACATATAACATGAATATGGTGTCTAATTTTTTTTTTGTAGTTTAGAATGTGTATGAAAATAAATTATGATGGTTTTTATATCACTAATATTGAAATGAGAAATATTATATATATTTTTAATGCCGTGATCGACCTTTAGAAGAATATACCAAAGATAATACTGACTCCATCAGGGTAGATGACATAGTTTATATTCATGGTTCATAGAATAAAATGTTATAGATTTTTAATTCCATGTATCATTGAAAAATGAGGGAAGATAGTCTAGATCGTAATGCAGAGCTATAATGGATGTCATTGAAATCACTGCATAAGTGTTGAATCTTTCTACATTGGGAATAAATTTATGGGTAATGTGTAGGGACTAGAAATGGATAATGTATAAGGGAATGGATTATTTAATAGAAGGTAACTAGGGATGTATTTTTTTATGATGTGTGTGAGATCGAACCAATGTTAATGATATCCTATTACATCTAATATAGAGTCCCTCTATATAGATCATGAAGATTATATTCATATGTCTTGGATAACAAGTAGATAGATATAGATTTTGTATTAATGGAATTTTATGACATAATGTGAAAGATGTACCCACTGACATGAATGAAAAACTATAGGTGAGAGAGTAACACTCAAAAATTATCAAATATGATCATAATATTCAATAGTGTGTTTGACATGCCACACAAAGTATATAATAGAATATAAAATCTAGAGAAATTATTATATATTTTATATCTTATTTAAAATCATTAAATTATATAATATAAAATAAAATGAACAATGATTTTCTCTTTCATTACATGAAATAATGAGTTTCCCCAAAATCATATGTTACACGTGTGCCAGAGTTTTAATGAACAACTATATATTATTAATATTATTATTTGATATGATAATTTTAACTCAATTCTTTGAATGAAGGGTAATTATAATATTTAAATAATAATAAAAAATAAATATTTTTTCCTTTTTATTGGTTATAAATTGTATATAAATAATAAAAATATTCATTTATATGAAAATTAAGTGTTTTCTGGAAAAAAACATTTTTTTTCAAAAATGCAGTTCAATCGTGCTTGGTGCACATAATTTAGAGGAAAATTTACAAAAAATTGAAAATCTATTTGTAAATTTGGAACAATTTTATTAAAGTTGGAATATCTAAAATATAATAGGTTGATTTTTTGGGATGTTTTGGAGAAGATTATTTTTTTATGAATCGTAAAATATACTAGATTTTAATTGAAAACATCAATTTTTTATAAATAATTTATAATGTTAAAAAAAATTTGAATTGATTATAAAGTCACAATAGTCAAATTATATAATAATTAATCCAATTCAGGTCATCATAATAATTTAAATATTTAATTTGGATATGAATACAATCTAATATTTTATAAATTTTATTTTTTAAATGCATATTTCTCATCCCATTTTCTGGAATAATTTAAAATTTAAAATTTTAAACAAATGTGAATTGAATTTAGAAAAATATAATGAATATTTTGAATAAAAATATTTTATATTTTATAATGATTACAACCTAATGATTTACCATATTGATTAGTGAAAATAGTATAATTAATTACAATGATTAAGGGGAAAATGAGTTTACTTAGTTAGTAAACACAAAATTTAATGTGTTAAAATTACATAAAACATTTCGATGACCCATTTTATGGAAATATTCTGACTTTATACAATATATTTTAGATAATGGATATTATTGATTCCTTTTTAAATAATTAAATTTTAATGGAGTTCACTATTTAAAAAAAATACAAATGTGCCACTCACCCCACTAATTAAAGGCCATCTATTCTCCATGGCACTTCATAGTATCTAACAACACTGGATCATCTATTAAATGAACAAATAACTCTGAAAATATACTATAATCATCCTAGAATCCAAATTTTTTGGAATAAACCATCCTAGTATGGTTTTAGTGAAAACTAAAGATTAATTCCCCAAAAAGAGGTAACACTCTCAAACAACTATATTTAATTTACACCATTCTCCTCTATAAAATTTTAATGATCCATGGTGTTAAAAAAATATATTCCATAATTTTTTTTTATTATCATAAGGTTAATACCATCAACCTCAGACACTTCCATTAATTGGGTTACAAAATCATCATTCTACTATATAGCATACTACAGCCTCTCAAACTATTTTCATTCATTTTTCAAATACCACCCCTAAAGGATGGTAATAATAAAATAAATATTATTTATATATTATATGTATATGATCATTATTAAATTATTATTCTAATAAAAATTTTATATCATAGATATCGTTATGCCTATTATTTTGTGGTAATACGATAATGTTGATCATGTCTACGGTGAACTACCTCCTCCTAAAGTGATTTTATTCATTCACACTTTACATTGAATGTATTAAGGTTGGGATTAATAAAAATATTTCATATATATATAAAATAATTGGACATTAATTTAAATATAAAAATATATAAATTTCTTTCTTTTTTTTAATATGTCATCAAAATGGAAACAACATTCATGCATAAGTGGGGGATACCGTCTCTATAAACGGTTTATTCCATTTTCTATCACTAAATATTATGAACTACTATAAAAAAATATACCTAATCTATATGATATTTATCTAATTATTATTCTTCTTTATAATATAGAATTATATAACTTATGAATTAACCGTGTTTTTTATAACAAAACACACATGAGAAAATATGGTAATTAACACCCCAAACAATTAAAATAATGAATGATAGTTAACAAACAAGAAATAATATATTATATAAGGATAATATATGATTTAATAAATATTAATATGGTTATATTATATGTTTGTGACATATTTATAACTAATATAATTGATGATAAATAACTATTAACCAAAAGGAATCATATGGAAAAGTATTACATCTCAGCTTCATTTAATTAATGTATATTGATATTCTATTCATCTATTTACATTTCTATTTTGTATATAATACAATATTTACACATAATATCATGAATAATGAATTGATCAAGGTATTTTAGGATTCAATTTTAATTATTTTATGTAATGGGATTGAAATTATTCTTACTAAGTGTTAATGAAATTTCGAAACAATATTTCTTCTTATTTGGTTCTATCAATTCCTATTTTTCATTGATATTATATGATTTGTGTATAATTTATTTTGACTATCTAATTTTTTATTTACACTTGTTTATATTGATGTGATTTTTATTCACATAATTAATTCATATGAATAATTATTACTTCAATGTAAGGATCATTTTATATGATTATATCACAATATCATTTTAATCCATATTGTTTATTAATGACATTATATTAAAGTAAATATATTAAAAATTATTAGTAAACCAATTTGTTATTTAATTCCATTAGTATAATATTATTCATTTTATAATACTAATTTTCCAATATTTTGTACTTAAAAATAATGATAAAATGTTTTAATAATTTTTTTCAAGATTACTCTATTAACTAATATATTTTTTTTCAAAAAATAAAATATAGTCAATTTTTTTTAAAAAAATGGTTACATTATAATTTTAAAAGCGATTTATTAAAATTAAAATTTACACATTTTTTTAAAAAAAATCCAATTAATCTTCTTATGACATTATAAATAATGCACTTTTACAACCTTTTCACCATGTAAATAGAATATTCATTATGGAATTTACCAAACTACCTACAGACATGACCATAATTTCATCAAAGATATCATTGATAATTTATGAAGTTATTAAAAAAAATTAAAAGTAATTTAAATGAAAAGGCATATTTAATGTGTTTTAAAAAATGAAAAGGATTTTTTTTGCCATAATGTTTGTAAATATCATTTTATTATAATTATATTCATCATTGATAAAAACCATTTGTTCTTACAACAATGGGTATGTGATATTTTGATACCATCGAAATTCATTATATGGATAATTATTGATAATTCAGTATATGTAAATTATTTAAAATGACATCATTTATTTATTTTTATATTAAAAAAGTTTCCCATGAAATGTTTGGTTTCTTATGTCCCATAAAAATTAAATTTCCACAAAATATTCATATCATTTTCCAGGGATATATTTATTTCTAATACCAAATATCATTTATAAACATAGTTTTGTACATTGAATGTTATTTTTATCTTTTTATAAATATTGATAAATATTTAATCCTTATTCAATATGTATATTTGATGATAATAAATATTGTTTATGAACTGTATCAATTATTAGATATATGATGAATGATTTCGACCTAAAAACATGGTTTGGGTCTCATTAATGGTAGACAGTGGATGCATCGGTGAACTCATGGTATGAGTCAACTCGTTAACCATAGAGAAATAGGAATATTCCCATCCGGTTTAAACTATCTTGAGATTATATCTAGACTATAAACATATCATGTTATTGTGAAGCATGACATCCATAAATTAAGAATTGACATCATTCAAAATTCATTTATTTTAACGCAAGATATTTTTTATGATATAATCTATAGATTAATTTCATTCTTGGTTTATTAAATTATAATGCATGTGTTTTATTTTATTTACCATTAAAGGTTTATTATACCATATCAAGTTATTTAAATTTAATTTTTACTCAGATATTTACAATTACATTCTTATTAAGATTTTAAAATTTATTAATTGAAACATGTGTTCAGTTAATTACCATTAATAATTGATTATGATCATTTATTCAATGGTTCCTCCACTATACAAAACCCTTATTGGGCATTTGATATAAACCATTTATTGATTTTATTCCCCAGGGTAACATGAACATTCCTATGACTGAATGAAGGGATATTCGATATCGAATAAATTTCATACCACGAAAGGGAAAAAATTGATTTAATTTTTATATTTAAATGTAATATGTGAATGTTAAAAGTATCCAGTTTACCAATACTAAAAAACAATTTTGTAATTTGGAATGTTATTACTTATATCTTATGCCAATATAATTGTAAATGTCACTGGGTCTAGGAAGCTGGATTTAGTGTCACTATTGTTTATATCATAGAATGTTTAATTGAAATAATGTGAAATGGAAGTAGGAAAACATATATTAAGGAAGATAAAACTGTGATATACTTTGAGGATAATTATATGGAAACATCGTATTATTTTGGTATGGTATAGAGAATATTGTTTTCCTGAGAAATACAATATTGCCTTGATACTATAAGTGGATGTGGTTTTGGAATAAAGGTTCCTATGTGTAATAACTCTGAAAAAGGAACATTAGTCTAGAAAAAAGTGTTACATGGTAATAAATAATTATCCTTAATATACTCGTTGTTTGACACTCATGGGTGACATGCATAGGATAATTCACCCATTCTAAAAAAACATTATAAATTATTTAAATTGATGTAAAAAATGAATGACCTAAGTTATACCCTAGATAGTGTGAGGACCTATGATGATATAAAATAGTTGAAGTATTTGAATTCAACAATAAAATTGTGGTTTTGGTTTGGAAAATTGTATTTGTATCATAATTAAGAAACATTTTAGAATTTTGATAAAATTTTAAAGAATATATTAATTATTTTGCATTAAAGTTATGGACACCATCAATGTTAATGATTTAATTTTTGATCAAATGATTAATGTTTGTTTTTTAGGTTTTATTGTAACATCCCAAGTAATTAGTGAATACTATATACTCTTATCTATGTCTTTTTATGAATTAGATAGTGTTTTAGATGCTTAAAATGAGAATAAATCCAATCCTAAGCATGAAATATACTAATATTTTTAAAAGATTTTTTTAATGCCTTTTGATGCAAAACCATTTTTAAAATAAAACTTTTGACAATTTTATAAGCTCTATTTTTTAAAATAAACATATTCTATAGGATTGTGACATTGAAATTTACTTTGGATAAATTTTGGTATTTTTCTGACAATGTTCATTTTTTAATGAATACAGAAAAATACTGCATTTTACATCAAAAATGATTTTTCATCTAATTTAATTATATGGTTATATTATCTTTTTAATTTTTTTTAAAGTTTAATTAGCATATATTTTTACCATTTAATCGAATAGTGGTCATTAGAATTAATTTCACTTTTGAATTGGGCATAAACTAATGCCAAACTTTTCATAGATATTGTTTCAAAAAAACCCGTTATTTGTTTTGAAAACGGAAATTATTTTGAAATTAATTATTGCAATTTCTGTGTTTTGAATTTGGTAAAATGGATTCCATATTTTTAATTATAAGGCTCATATTATTTAATTAATACTCTTTTGTTTTCAGACTCCGTGAATAGTAACGACGGTAATTATCGTTAATTATCTTGATTAATTAGTAATCGGGTAGTTAAGGATAATAAAATAATATCATAATAATAAAAAATGACACCAACATGTGTCCTACTACAATTGGTTGTGTCATGGCCGACCATGGGATTCCTCTTGCCAAACTTGGGGACCCAATGGAATCACTTTGGTGTGATAATGACTTTTTATATTTTTATTTTCAAAGAAAGTAAATATAACAAAGAATGTATTACCTGAGTAAAACATTTTCAGTTTTTTCTACATAAATGATCTCTTAGATTATTAATAGTCATTGGAAGGATAAAAATATTTCATATATCATATTATTTTTTTATAATTTTTAGAAATTAAATATATTAAATTTTTTATGACATCATGATGATGCAACGATTACCTCATTAATGAACGATTTAAATAAAATGAAAATATAATGTAAAATCTAAGACATAAAATTATCAAAAACCTATTGGATGCGTTTATTTCGAACTCTAATCACCTTATCCTCAAAATACATCATTGTGGGACATTTAAAATCTGAAACTCATTTGGAAATAAAGTAACATTTTATAATATTCAAAGAGTTCCCCTACTCTCCTCTTATAAAAGGACCACACCTCTACCTCCTTATACACACCTCTAAAGCATTTGGCTCGGCCATGCTCTGCTCATTTTGTCTCTCCACATCCCTCTCCTCATCCTATAAGCCTTACCTTAGGTAGGAAGCTCTTAAAGAAACCCTTTTTGTTCAAACCAAAGGGAGTTACACAATTCAAATGAGATTAAAGAACGATCGAGTCAAGCCGGATACGAGGTAGTAGAATTCATCTCAATCTCCTTTCATTGAGGCATATTTATTTATACACAATATTCTTTTATACGGTGTATAAACCTCTTTTACTTTTATGTTTATTCAAAAGGAATCTTTTTTCATATGAAGCGTTTTACTAAACGACAAAAGGAATGTTTTTTTGTCGTACATATGTCGCGACAACGACTTCTCAGCTGCTGTGACCATTATTTGAGTTTCAGATTCCTCTACAATCCATCACTTTTTTTAAATGAAAAATAAATACCATGTTTTACTTTTTTTTGTATTGAAAATGGGTTTGATAATGTTTTTAATATATCAATTTGTTGTATTGATATTTTTAATTAAAATGTGGAAATGTTATGTTTCCTTTAAGAATGTTTTATGTGATATGATTATGTTATGGTTCTTGGGAATTGTTATGAAGATGGGTGGTTCCATGATAAACTAAGGGCGGGTGAGCCCGATATAGCTCTCCAATGCATTGGGTAACGCGAAGGAGTTAAACGTTAAAGTTTCTCCGAAGATATTTAGGGAATATACTGTGATGGGTATTCCAAACGTAACCATGAGAGTTACTCCCTATGTAAGAATTTTATGAATTCCTCAAGTTACCTTTATGTATTAGGATTTCAACGAGTTATTCATAAATCATATAATTTCATGAGGTATGTTATTGTATTTATGTTTTATGAGTAAAGTAATATTTCATTGATTCTTACGTATACATGTACCAATGTTTCCTTTCCGTATTTTTATATCCCTTACTGAGCTTTTTATGCTCATCCCACGTTTTTGAAATGATTTTCAAAGGTCAAGGGAAAGTTACATGTTGTGATGATAGTGTCATGGAAGTTTCATGAAAGAATTCATGTGTTTTTTAAATATGTTTATGTTGATGGGAAAAAATTAATATTATCTTTAATGTAACCAATTTGGTTAAATGTGGAATGTAATGCATGTTTTATGATCTAATTATCTAAAACTATAAACCTGAAAATATCCTTAACATGTATTCTTGAAATAACACAAGATTAAGTAATATTTAAGGCTGGGGCCTTATAGTTGGTATTTGAGGTCAGTTTTGATAACTTTAGGAGTTAGAATTATATTAAATGTTTAACCCAAAAAAATTCTATGGTCAAATTGAAAATGATATAGCATTTAAAGATTACCATGTTGCTTCATCTAAGATATGTTTGTTTAGAATGGTTTTCCACATAGGAAACATGTAAGCAGTGCTAGGAAAGCATAAAGAAGGAAATGACTTTCCAAATCAGCAACCTGATGTGTTCGGAAATGGAACTGAATAGTTTGTTGCAGTAATGACAAAATTGACTCAAGCGATAAATGGGGGTGGTATCCATGCACGAGATCAGCCAGATCAATCGTAGAGGAACATGTCAGTGGTAGAACATTTCATGAGGCAACATCCCCCATCATTCAGAGGATCATTTGACCCTATGCTAGCTGAAGGGTGGATTAAAGCACTGGATAAGATTTTCGATGTCATGGGGTGTTCAGAAAATCAAAAGGTTAGTCTTGCTATTTTCTTTTTGGAGGGTGAAGCAGATCAGTGGTGGTCGATGGTTAAAAATATCAGGGACGCTGATGAGATTGATGTTCTCGACTGGGATGAATTCAAAGGTTTGTTTCTTGAGAAAAATTTTCCTAGGGTTGTTCGACTTAGGATGGAAAAAAATTCTTGGAATTGAGGCAAGAAGACGACTCCGTTGCTGCTTATAAAGAATGGTTCACTCGATTGACAAGGTATGCTCCAAAGTTTATCCAAGACCTTGAGAGTAAAATCAATCGTTTTCAGTCAGGATTAAATCCAAAATATTGAAGGGCTTTTACTTGTTGCGAGTTAAAAAGTTATTAAAAGCTTGTTCGATGTGCTGAGAAGGTGGAGATGGAGTTTTCTGATGATCAAGTGTTCTCTAACAACCAACAGAAGAAGAGATTGATGTGGCAGGAGAAAGGGAAGAATTCTTCAAAAAGGTCTGATGGTAAGAAAACTAAGTTTCCAGTTTGTGATAAATGTGGAAAAAGGCATGCTGGAGAATGTCTTCTGAATTCTAAAAAGTGCTACTGATGTGGTAAGATGGGGAATAAGCCTCGTGACTACACTAAAAATGATCAGGTTGATGGTAAGACCAAATTTGATTTACAGTTATTGAAATGTTTCAAGAGTAATGAGATGGTTCATTATGAAAACGAGTGTCTGACAAAGAGCTCGAGTGATGGTAAGCAGTCTGACTACAATAAAAAAGGAGTTGTGAAATCCTTTGCAACTACTTTAGTAGATGCTGAGCCATCAAATGAAGTGGTATTAGGTACTTTGTTTGTTTTTTCAGATTATGCCAGTGTGTTGTTTTATTCGGGGTCTACACATTAATTCATCTCTGAAAACTTTTCTAGTAAAATGGGAATACCCTCTCAAGAAATGCCTCCTGAACTTGTGGTAAACCCACCTGGGGGAAATGTTGAGGTAAAAATAATTTATTAGAATCTTCTTATCCTTATCTGTGGAAAGAATCTACTTGAAAACCTAATTGTTTTACCTCTAGTAATGTTTGATGTTATCATGGGTATGGATTGGCTCTCTATTTACCAAGATAAGATTTACTGTAGAGTTAAAGAAGTTTCTTTTCAGAATGACTTTCAGTTTGTGTACAATAATGAACCCTTACTGTTGATAACATATCAAGAGGCTGAGAAAATTGTAAAAGATGGAAATGAATGTTACCTTGCACATATTGTCTAAAACAAGGGAACTGTTCAGATTAATGATGTGCCAATGGTAAATGAGTATCCTGGTGTTTTTCCTAATGAGTATCCTGGAATAATACAAGTTCAGGAAGTTGAGTTTACTGTTGACTTAGTTCCTGATGCTAATACAATTTCCAAACCCTCTTATCGAATGGCTCAAATTGAACTTTTAGAGTTGAAGGAGAAATTGCAATATTTATTAGAGAAAAGTTTCATTCTACCTAGCACATCACCATGGGGTGCTCTTGTTTTATTTTTAAAAAAGAAAGATGGTTCAATGAGACTTTTCATTGATTATAGAGCCTTGAATAACATCACTGTTAAGAACAAATATCATTTTCCTCATATCGATGATTTTTTTATCAGCTCTAAGGAGTTTATTATTTTTCAAAGATTAACGTGAGATCAGGGTACCATCAGTTGAAGGTAAAGGAAGCAGATATTTGGAAGACTTCATTTCGTACAAGATATGTCCATTATGAATTTGTAGTTATGACTTTTGGGATAACCAATGGACTTGCTGTATTCATGGACCTTATGAATAGAATTTTCCATGAGTTTTTGGATAAGATTGTGGTTGTTTTCATTGATGATATTTTGGTGTTTTCTAAAAGTAAATAGAGAGCATGAAAGTCATTTAAGGGTTATTTTGCAAACCATAAAAAATGAAATTGTATGGAAAATTCAGAAAGTGTGAGTTTTGATTGAAACAAATTTTATTCCCTGGTCACATTGTTTCTAAAGATGGGAAAACTGTTGATCCTGCAAAAACAAAGGTTGTTGAAGAATGGACAAGACCCACAAATGTAACTGAGATTCGTAGCGTCCTTGGTTTGGTAGGCTATTACTGATGGTTTGTTAGAAATTTTTCCTGGTTATCTAGTCCAATGACTAAGCTAACTCGGAAGCGTGTTAAGTTTATCTGGACAAATGAATGTGATGATTATTTTCAAGAACTGAAAAGAGGATTGGTGAATGGTCCAGTTTTGGCACTACCTCCAGGAATGGGGAGTTTGTTATATATAGTGATTCATCATTGAAAGGAGTTGGTTGTGTCCTAATGCAGAATGATAAGGTAATTGCATATGCTTCATGTCAGTTGAAAAATCATGAGGTAAATTACCCTACACATGATTTGGAATTAGCTGCTGTAGTTTTCACTTTAAAAATTTGGAGGCATCATTTGTATGGTGTAATGTCTTAAACATATACTGATCACAAAAGTTTAAAGTATATATTCACTCAGAAAGAATTGAACATGAGACAAAGGATATGGCTAGAATTAATCAAGGATTATGATTGTACAATTCATTACAATCTGGGAAAATTGAATAAAGTGGTTGATGCTTTGAGTCGAAAACGTAATGCTTCATTAACAATGTTGTGTTTAGAATGTGATCCTTTAGTTAAGGATTTGATGAACTTTGTCGTAGAAGTGGTTGGTGCAGGATGTACTTCTGTTTTGTTTCAGGTATCATCGAAATCTTCTCTATCAGACAGAATTAAGCAAGCACAGATGCAAGACAGTGAGTTGCTGAAAAAGGTAGAGCTGGTTCAGGAGGATAAGTTTCCTGAATTCAACATTGATAATGATTGTGTTTTGATATTTGGGAAGAGATTGTGTGTGCCTTGTGATTCACAGTTGAATAGAGAGTTGTTATGTGAAGCTCATAGTTCTCCGTTTTTAGTTCATCCAGGCAGTACTAAGATGTATAATGATCTTCTGGAGTATTGCTGGTGGGATGGAATGAAAAGGGATATTGCTGATTTTACTATGATGTGTTTGACTTGTCAACTGGTTAAAGCAGAGCAGCAGTTACCGAAATTGATGCTTCATCCGTTACCAGTGCCAGAGTGGAAATGGGAGAATATATCTATGGACATTGTTATGGGATTACCGAATACACCTCGAGGTAATAACGTAATCTAGGTTATTGTTGATTGCTTGACAAAATCTACTAATTTCCATGCTATACGAGATAATTTTTCCCTTGATCAACGTTCCCATTTGTATCTTAAAGAGATATTCAAGTTACATGGAGTTCCTCTCTCCATTTTATCTGATCGTGATCCCAGGTTCACTTCTAACTTTTTGAATTGCCTTCAGAAGTCGTTGGGTACTGAATTAAATTCAAGTACATCTTTTCATCCTCAATGAGATGGGCAGTCAGATTGAACAATTCATACTATGGAGGATATGCAACGTGCTTGTTCGATGGATTATCATGGAAGTTGGGACCAACATCTTTCTTTGGTTGATTTTTCTTATAATAACAGATTTCATTCTAGTAAACAAATGACACCATTTGAGGCATTATATGGGAATCGGTGTCGAACCACAGCTTTTTGGGATGATGTGGGTGAAAGGATGTTGATGGGACCAGAATTGGTAGAATATTTGGCAAAAAAAGTTCAGCTAATACAGAAACACATGAGAACAGCTCAGAGTAGGCAGAAGATTTATGCGGATAATAGGATGAAGGATCTCTCTTTTGAGGTAGGTGATCATGTTTTTCTCAAAGTATCACCATGGAAAAGTGTGACGCGATTTGGTAAGAAAGGAAAGTTGAGTCAAAGGTTCATCGGACCATATGAAATTATATAGAGAGTTGGATCGGTTGCATACCGAGTGGATTTACCTTCTAGTTCATCTCAGGTACACAATGTTTTTCATGTTTCAATGTTAAGGAAGTACATGTCAGATCCATCTCGTGTTTTGAGTCCAGAGGTAGTTCAGCTGGAAGAGAATCTATCTTATAAGGAACAACCGATCAAGATTCTTGACCACATGGAGAATGTGTTGCAGAATAAGGTGGTTCATCAAGTAAAGGTTTTGTGGAAGAACCACATGAGTGAAGAGGCAACATGAGAATATGAAAATGCAATTAGCTATAAATTCCCCCACTTATTCGATAAGTAAATAAATTGAATGGATGCAATTTTCTAAAGGGGGGAAGTATGTAACATCCTAAGTAAGTAATTAATAATAGATATTCTTATCTATTTCTATTTATGAATTAGATAGTTTTTTATATGCTTAAAATGAGAATAAATCCAATCTTAAGCATAGAATATACAAGATTGTTTTACTGCCTTTTGATGGAATTTTTTTTTAAAATCAAACTTTTGAAACTTTTATAACCTCTATTTGTCAAAATAAACTTATTCTTTAGGATTGGGACATTGAAATTTACATTGGATAAATTTTGGTATTTTTCTGACAATGTTCATTTTTTAATGAATAATGATAAATAATGCATTCTACATCAAAAATGGGTTTTCATATAATTTAATTATATGGTTAGGTTATCTTTTTAATTGGTTTTAAAATGTAATTAGAATATATTTTTACCATTTAATAAAATATTGGTAATTATAATTATTTTCAATTTGGAATTGGCCATAAACTAATGCCAAACTTTTCATAGAAATTGTTTCAAAAAACCTGCTATTTGTTTTGACAATGAGAATTATTTTTAAATTAATTATTTCAATTTCTGTGTTTGGAATTTGGTAAAATGGATTCCACATTTGGAATCATAAGGTCAAAATTATTTAATTAATACTCTTTTGTTTTTGGACTTTTTGAATAGTAACGACGGTAATTATCGTTAATTATCTTGATTAATTAGTAATCGGGTAGTTAAGGATAATAAAATAATATCATAATAATACACAATTACACCAACTTGTGTCCTAATACTACTGGTTGTGTCATGGCCGACCATGGGATGCCCTGTTCCAAACTTGGGGACCCCATGGAATCACTTTGGTGTGATGATTAATTTTTATCTTTTTATATATAAATAACGTAAATATAACAAAGAATGTATCACCTGAGTAAAACATTTTTAATTTTGTCTAAATAAATGATATCTTGGACAATAAATAGTCATGGGAAAGATAAAATTATTTCCTACATCATAGTAATTTTTTATAATTTTTAGACATTAAATAAATTAAATTATTTATGACATCATGATGATGACACGGTTACCTCATTAATGAACGATTTAAATAAAATGAAAAGATAATGTAAATTATAAGACCTAATCTTGTAAAAAACCTATTGTATGTGTGGATTTCGAACTCTTATCACCTTCTAATTGAAATACATCAATGTGGGAACTTCAAAATTCGAAACTCATTTGAAAATAAAGTAACATTTTATACCTTCCCAAGAGTGCCCATCCTCTCCTCTTATAAAAGGCCCCCACCTCTACCTCCTTACCCACACATCTAACGCCTTTGTCTCAGCCATGCTTGGAGGATTTTGTCTCTCCACATCCCTCCCCTCATCGTAGAAGCCTTACCATAGGTAGGATGATCTTCAAGAAACCCTTTTGGTTCAAACCAAAGGGAGTTACCCAATTCAAAGGAGATTAAAAAACGATCGAGTCAAGTCGGATACGAGGTAAGGGACTTCGTCTCAATCTCCTTTCATTGAGGAATATTTTGTTTTATACGCAACTTTATTTTATATTGTGAATAAAACTCTTTGAATTTTACGTTTATTCAAAAGGAATCTTCGTTTATACGAAGCATTTTACTAAAAAACAAAAGAAATGTTTTTTTGTCATACGTATGCGGCGACAACGACTGCTCAGCCACCGTGACCATTATTTGAGTTTCGTCTTCATCTACAAGACATAAATTTTTTTAAATAAAATATAAATACAATGTTTTAATTTTCTTTTTTTGGTATTGAAAATGGGTTTGATAATGTTTTTAATATATCAATGTGTTCTATTTATATCTTGTGATTGAAATGTGGAAATGTTATATTTTCTGTATGCATGTTTTATGTGATACGATTATGTTATGGTTCTTGGGAATTGTTATGAAGACGAGTGGCTCCGTGATAAACGAATAGTGGTTGTGCCCAATATTGATCTCTAATGCACTGGGTAATGGGAAAGGGTTAAACATTAAGGTTTCTCCTAAGAGATTTAGGAAATATACAGTGATGGGTATTCCAAACGTAACCATGAGGGTTACTCCCTACGTAACAATGTTATGAATGTCTCAAGTTACCTTTACGTCTTATGATTACTATGAGTTATTCTTAAATCATATGATTTCATGAGTCATGTTAAAGTGCATATGTTTTATGGCTAAAGTATGATTTCATTTATTCTTATGTATACATGTATTAATGTTTCCTTTCCGTATTTTTATATCCCTTACTGAGCTTTTTATGCTCATCCTATGTTTTTGGAATGTTTTTCATAGGTTAAGGAAAAGGTAAATGATGTGATGATAGTGTCAAGGAAGTGTCATGAATGAATCCATGTTTTGTTTTAAATTTTTTTTCCGTTGATGGGAAAAAATGAATACTATCTTTTATGTAACCACTTTGTCTAAATGTGGAATGTAATGCAAGTTTTATGATTTAATTCTCTAAAACACTAAACCTGAAAAGATCCTCAATGTGTATTCTTGAAATAACACAAGATTAAGTAATGTTTAAGGCTGGGGCCTTATATTCATGGTAATAAAGTTTAACAAGATTATAGTCATTATTGATAAATTTATGTCAAAAATATGTTTTGGAGGATATTTTATTCAATGAATAATTCCTTTAAAATTATTGGAAATATGTTTAATGGCATTGAAAACTTATTGGTTTGATATTATATTTAATTATATTTTAATAATGGTTAAATATTATTAATCTATATTTTAAAAAATTATGTTTTATTGAAAACTACAGTAATATAGTTATTTGTGGATTTAATTTATTTCATGGATATCATTCATATAATTGGGAAAAATATAAGAACAATAAAGATCATAAAAAGAAAATCATGTATGCTGGGTGAGAATCCATTATTTCCATAAAGTCCATGGTAGATTATATCATTACAAAAATATGATACGTGTTTATCACCAACAAATGTCCTATGAAAAGACCTTTTTCATATTTCATTTTTTTTACTTAAACTGTTTGGTAAATAAATTTTAAGGATTAAACTATATTATAAATTTTTATTTTTTATAATCATATTTTTAACAGTATTTTTTTTATAGAAAACTAATTTAGACATATGAAAAAATGTTTCACTCATTATGGATCTTATGACCCATTAAAAGAGTATATTAGAGTTTCATTCAAAAATATATACATTTTTGGATACACATTTCATGGAGTAAGAGATGAACTGGGATTTGACCGAAGCACAACTGAATTATGAAATTATTTTTATGGAAGAGAAATACTTCAGGTATGTATAAATAATTATATTATTAACAATAAAAAAATTACTCTACTTTAAAAAATTGATATTGAATTTTTTCTCCAAATACTATCATTTATGTCGAACTAATGGTCTTTTAATTCATCCTAGATTTATGGATTGAGACACTAAAATTTGAATTGATCAATCAATTTCATGTAATCAATGACCTCAATCACTCTTAATAAATATTTACACATTACCTCAATTTCCATATCATTGCCTTCTAATAATGTTATACTAATTATAATCCATGATATGTTTTCTTTCATATGACATTTTTTCTTCTTGTTATCTCTTATTAAAGGGATATTTTAGTTACAATTTTTATGATGTGGGTTTTTAAACATTGTTATATAAATATATAAAACATTTGATTAGCGATATCATTCTTAAATTAGGAGGACAAAATTTATTTAATGTGGGCGAATTTAACACCACTAGAATTATAAAATATTAATATCATATTTAATTACATATATAAAACCGAACACCCTGTGAAAAAATGAATATAACAACCTGAAACATTTTGATAAATCTGATTTTAAAAATAAATTCAATACAAAAAACACAGAGTTCGAATTTTTTACATATAATAATGATTTTCCCGAAAATCTAGTGTTACATGTGAGGTTGAGTTTTACTAAACAAAAATATATTATTAATATTAACATTATCTCCTAATTTTTTGAATGGTGGTTAATAATAGGATTGAGTAACAAATAAAATATAAATTTTAGACATGTTTATTTTTTTATTGATTATAAATAAAAATAATAATTTAAAATTAGAAATAAATGTTTCAAAACAAAATAATATTTTATCTATAAGACCGACCAATCATATTCTGTTCACATAATTTATTATTAAATTATAACTATTTGAAATTTTTTATTTTAAAATTTAAAATTCATTTTATAAATAATAATAACAAATTTATCTTTATGAGTCTATTCATTAATTTTTTGAGAAGTTTTATTTTTTTATAAATAGTTAATAATACTGGATTATAATTGGGAACTGCCTTTTTATCTAAAAAATTGATAATGTGAAATTATAATTTAAATTGGTTTTAAAGTTGAAATTGGAAAATTATACATGTGTTAATAATATTTTTTATATTTAAATCATATTAATATTGATTTTATATACAAAATCATTATAATGTTTTTAATATTTTATCCTTAAAACGTTGTCTTACACCCATCTATAGGATTAATTTTAAAGTTAATTTTTCCACATCATTGAATTGAATTTGGAATAATTTTTTCAATAATGGAAATAAACGTAATTTATAATTTTTAATGAGATCTTTTTTTTAACAAAATGATTAAGGAAAACAATTAAGTTTAATCACAATGATTAATGAGAGAAAAAGTTTACATAGAGGTTAAGCATATAACAAATTGGGTCAAAATAGACAAAAACATGTCCAAATACAACTTTATTTAAAATTCTCGACCCTATAAGTTCTTCGATCATTAATTTAAAATTTTATGGTCCTCG
Organism: Viscum album; assembly: GCA_963277665.1. NCBI lineage: Eukaryota > Viridiplantae > Streptophyta > Magnoliopsida > Santalales > Viscaceae > Viscum > Viscum album. Next base: position 1,642,228,548 of record OY728122.1, on the reverse strand, counting down.
GAACCAGACAATTACATGGGCGTGACTCAATATTTCGCAAAAAATATCAAGTGTGATAGTCACCCCCTTATAAAAGGTCACCCCCTCTCTTCTCTACTTCACACAATACAAATTCACCAAAAATCATACCTTAACACCAAAGGAATCAATGAATTATTTTTTCATAAATCATACCATGGAATCGATTATTACAGACCAAAGGAAGGTAGCTGAAGATGAGTTATCATTCTCCAAAAATCATCTTTATTTTACTTCTTTCTCCACCTCGTTAAATATTTATTTTGAAATGATGGTATAATAACAATAGTATATGACATATTAAATTTTAATTTTATTACATTTGTTTGATATTAATACTCACAATCATCCATAAAATGGGTTACGAAATCATAGTTTGTGTGTACGATGCACAACCGCCTTGCGAACCGATGTCGTTTTTTTATTACCACCTCTCAAGATTGGGAATACTAAAAGAAATAGTGATTATATAATATATATATTATATTAATAATATTATTATGATTACTTTATTTTTATATCATACCAACCATCAAACATTCCATTTTTAGGTAATATGATAACATCGCTCAAGTTTACGGTAGACTACCACCTCCCAAAATGTAGTGATTCATTAATGCTTTACATGGATTGTATTAATGATGGCTTTAGGAAAAAAATTATATACATATATATGTAATAAATATAAACATGGAATGAAAATATACAAATATAGAATAGAATTTTTACACTTATAATAAAGTAAGAAAATGGAAGCATCATTCATGCGTATGTACGACCTACCGTCTCTGTGAACTGTGTATTCCATTACCTATCACTAAATATTTTGGAATACTATAACTATATATATATAATATGAAATTTATATCATCTCTATTAATCTAGATATGATAGAAATATATAATTCATGCAAGAACATGATTTTTCATAACAAATTACGCCAGGAAAAACGTGTTAATTAAAACAAAAAAATTTATAAATGACAAATGATTATTTACGAATGGGAAATCATATATTATAAAAGGATAATATATGATAAAATAAATGTTAATATGGTTTGGGAATAAGATATTATCATATGAAAAAACACTACCTTCGTGGTTAAAGAATGTTCATCCAAAAGGAAACATAAGGTAATGGATTTAATCACAATTTCATTTAATTGAGGCATATTATAATGTTATGGACCAAATTACATTTATATACATTATATAATTACCATATGAAATGTAATATCCTTAATAAGTCATTAATCATGTAATTTTTAGATTATATATCATATATTTCTTCAATTTATTTTTAACTTAAAGTCACCGAGTGATAAATAAATTTAATAATTCAATTTTATCTCATTGGGTAATATCACTTAATATTGGTTATTGATATTATATATTGCATACATAATAAATTTTATATATCTATTATTTTATTTAAAAATATTTAATAGGGATTTATAGTGGATATCCACAAATTATTTATTTATTAAATATCACATAAAATTTATCATAATTTTTAGTAATTATTTCGCACTATCATTATAATAGATATTTTTTACTAATTAATGTCCATTAAAGTGTATTATAAGATCATTGTTTAATAAACACTTTAATTTTATAATATTATTGTTGGAAATGATATTTTTCATTCCATAGTAAATTTTTTTCCACTCATTGGTTCTTCATATTAATAATATAATGTTTTAATAAAATATGAATAGATCACACCCTTCTACCAGAAATCATTTTTCTTAAAAAACATGTCTTTGAAAAAACAATTCTTTTATACTTTTAAAAATTATTTAATTGATTACATTTTCCCCATCATATCTTTTTTCTAGAATTTTTTCATAATAATATTCTTGGCATATTCTGAAAAATGATCTTCTGTAACATTTTTACCATGTGAAGCCATATTTTTATGGAATGTTCATAATTACCCATAGACATGAACATAATTTTTTAGAATATTTCTTTGAAATTTTATGATTTTATATTCAAATAGTTTTTTTTAAAATTTATCTTCCAAAATAAGGGTTATTAAAAAACATTTCATAATGTTGTTATATTATCCCCGAAAATTTTATTAATGATATTTTTATTTTCATTATATTTAAAATTAAAAAAACCATTTATTATTAATTCAATGGGTATAAATTATATTGAGACAATCTTTGTTTTATTTATATATGGTTTATTATAATTATGACTATGTAATTCATTGAATTCAACTTCCTTAAATCATTCTTGTAGTCAATAAGTTTCCCTTGAAATGTTCACTTTCCTTTAATCATTAAACAATAAATCTACCAAAAATAACCTTTCCATTTTAGTATATAATTTAATTTCGTAAATTGTATAACTTTACTATATATTTAATTGAATGTTAAATTTTTCTAGAGAAATATCGAGAAGTCATTATTCCTAATTGAAAATGAATTTTTCATGATAGGGCACATTATTTATGAATGAAATCGAATATTATATATATATGGAATGCTTTAGACCTACATATATCAGTGATGACCGGTTAGAGATATCCACTTGATGCATCATTAGTCCCATGGGATGATGTAGTTAGATAGCATTAGATAAATATTTTTTAGACATAAGATTTAAATATAATTGATAATATATTATTGTGGTAAAGGTATCATGTTACTGTGAAGCATAATATACAATAACTATTCATTTCCTTTATTAAATTATTATGTTATTCTTACCCATGATATTTTCTCTACGATATTATCGATGGATTAATTAAATTATCAGTTTTTTGATTTAAATGTAATACATTATCAGTTATTTGAATCTCCATATTTATTTTTCATTATATAGTTAATTAAATAGAATGTACATATAGTTATTTACCTTTTCATTCTGTTTGTGCTACTCTATTTATTAAAATTTTATCTGAGTTTAGTTATTTAAATTTCTAAATTTATTATACGCATAAATTTAATATTTATTATCCTATACTAAACCCTTAATAAAATGTTTTCCTCTATGTTAATTTATTTTCATTCCCCATAGTGCCATGAGAATTACTATGATTAATACACCATCAAATAATTGGTAAAAAAATTTATTCTTGATGAAGGAATTTATTTAAAATTTGGTTATTCAAATTTAATTTTTGAATCATGTATTTATCTATTTTAACAATACTAATAAACTATTTAGTACATTGGTATATGATTCATTTTTTATTATTCCATATTAATATATAAGGCCTTGGCACTAAACTACTAGGGTTGGGGTCACTATTATGATATTTCAATTTAACTTCATATAATAATGTCAATTTGATAGTTGGTGTATCATGGTAACAAAATATTGAATGGGGAGTATAATTTTTTTAAATCTTGAACTGGTGTTTTTTAATCAAGGACTCTAGATAAGAAAATTATTACAAGGATACTTGCTTATCAATTTTTGAATAACAAATTAAACAATAAAATTTAAAGTGGTGGGATGAAGTTAATAAACCTTATCCATATGATCTAGATACATCATGTTATATGGGATAAAGTTTGGAGTAATGTTTGTTATTGTAAAAAAAATCAGTCCGTTAATAAACAATTAACACAAAAGTTTAATCCATTAATGATTATTTGATACTCAAATACAAACAGTATAGTACGTGAAAAATGAAATGAAACATCCAAGAGATATTCCAAGTGTACCATTCAAGAAGTAACACTGAATTAATAATTGAGGGATGGTAAAATACTGTAGATGTACATTAACAAACAGAATTCTCCAAAAATAGGTATTTTAGATGTCACTATTTATCTATTATTAGTAGGAATCTAGAAATCCATAGTTCATATTATAGATAACACTTGTTTAAATAGTGAATAAATATATGGAATGTTGGTTTTGAGTATTTTGTAATGAAATGAAAATATTAGGAATGTAATGGATATATTTTGGGAATCCAAAAAAATAATAAGGAATATGAATATAGGTGTACAAGAAATTTTTTATTTATAGGATATCATGGAAATTTAATCTAGTAATAGACCCTATATTTTTTCCTCTGTGGTATACAACTTAATATAACATAGTTGAAGTGGGTAAGATATAAAAATAATCACTTGGATGTTCAATTACATTAATGATGAACCAAATATCATGTAATTTATTATAATATAAAAATAATGATGAAATTATTCAGTTTATGGTCATACGATGACTATTGTTACAATAAAATTTTTCATATAATGTTATTGAAGTAAAGACACCAATATATGTCATACAAATCAATATGATGGGTAATATCTTAAAAAATTAACATTTGATTAGCGAAATTGGTATTGGTAGAAATATTAGAATAGTTTTTCTCTCACATAAAGATATCAGGCTATAATGGGTATTCCTGACTAATCATTTTCAATGCCATGAATAGAGGTTTATATGTTTGGTAGTTTAAGGTTGTATCACTCATACATTGCCTAAGTATTTTAACATCCTCTATCATGGAAAATTTTCAAATTGTGTCACGTTACCCTGATAAGTTCTATTATATATTGAAAACCCATGAATAAAGAACTCCAATATATTGATGTGTGTTATGTAGTGGAATTATGTATGGTATGGATTTTCATATGTGTTTAGGAAAAAATATCCATGTGTCACAATGATCCCTAAAACATCATGAATCGACCCCCGCACAAAATTTTAGTAGTGGGGAAATATTTTTTTATGGGATATGGAATGTATACCACTATGAACACCTATAGAGATATAGTACCCATGCATCTTAATTATTCCATATAATTTAGGTTTTCATTTAAGGGGTCATAAAATGGAAAATATATCATGATGTTAAATATCATGTGATAAAGAATGATGTTTTATGAAATTTATATTCATGATATTGGGACATTTAAATCACCCTGTATATAGGAAATGAATTGAATGGGTATGATACACATAAGTACAACCAAACAATATGATTAATTCAATGGACACTTTACATTATTCTTTGATCAAGGGTTGTGATTATTATGAAAAAAATGCATCCCATAATAGATATAAAAAATATTTGGGGTATAGAGGTTTATAAAAACAATCTTCAAAAATAATATTAATGGTATTACAGGATGGACCAGTCATGGTGGTGATCCAAAATCTAAAAAAATAGTGTATTTTTTTTATAAATTTTCAATTATTATTAGGGGAATAAATCCATTTTTTCCTACATATTCCATGGTATGGTAATCGAGAAACAAGTAGTTCATAAAATAAAATAAATTTTTTCTGTTGTTTTATAATATAACGTAACAAAACTCAGCATGAATTATGAAACCATACATTGAGATGTGATGATGAATTGGTGAGTTTATGACTATCCCTTTGATTAGAAATCTATATTTATGTTTGAAGTGCATGGTATTTGAGGAATGAAACCATTAATTATGATCCAATTATTATTTTATTGAATATGGATAGGTAACCCAGAATAGTTGTTGTTGGAAAAACTATGTGCAATGTGGGTGGAATAATTTAAATGGAAATTGAATTTGGGTCTAGTAAAAGATACTACATATTCAAATTAATGAAAATAATGACACATGTAGTTATCAACATAAAAATATTTCATACCCTATATCAATGTATAACATGAGATAAACCAACATGTAGGGATATTGTATATTTTAGATAGGATCATATACTATTAAATCATGTTAATGGTTTTTGGATAGTGTTTCTCAATTTCAATACATATCCAATTTCAGCGGAATTAAGACACAAATAATTATTAAGATATAATAGATCATTTAATCACATTTTTATCCAATAAATGAATTTTTAACATATTAATAGATAATTCATAAACATATATGAATTTAATGTTAATAAAAAAATATTCTTACATTAATTGAAATTTTTTATGTTGGCTATGGAATACCTTGTGTTATGGTATTTCAAATCATATGACTATGATTATGTTAAATAATGAATAAATGTTTACTTTCCATCATTATAATCAAAACCCCATAAATGATATCCATTCTCATGTGAGATATACTAGGTTTCAAATATAAGGGTAAATTTAATGACTTCATAATTTCACTAGAGAACATGATATGAATATTTCAAATTTTCATATTAAAATCTTACTACATATGTCAAGGAATAATGAATTATGTAGATTATGATTTGAAAAATAATATTTCATACCATAATTTGAAATTTTTATTAAATACGATAAAAAATCATTATATTTCAACATTATATAACCAGAATAAATATTGGATGTGATTTTTAGATTCATTATATAAGGACAATGAAAATGTGTTATACAATTTTATGGTGTAAATGCTTACCATATAGTTTAAGGAATAAAATAATTAACCATGACCATATATTATTGAATTGTATAGGTATTATCAATTTATTTCAATTTAAAGTAATGATGAATGGTCCTCATTGTAATAATAATAAATGAATTTTTGGGTCTAATGACATACACCCTATCCATTATGATCAAGTAATATGATCATTATATAAAGACCATATATATACTATAATGTCCATCAAATTTGTATCGACTATTGTATTATTCATAAATTAAATCCATAGAGTTTTATGAGATATTACCTCCTCTCTATAGAGGAATAAAAGAAGAACATGTATCTTATTTGTTGTCTGTACCACTATTTCTAATGGATTTCTAGTTTTAAATTTTGGAAAAACAATTTCTTATATAGTCATCATACGTCATCCAATTTTTTATTTTATTATGAAAATTTTGATAAATTAATTTATGTAGATATGTAATATAAAATATGAATTTTTAAATAGTTAGGAATAACTCTATCACTTATATAATAATATATGCGGTCACATTCACGGAATTATTGGTTATTGGGGTATAATAACACAGAGAATATCTAATTTTTTATAGTATGTTTTTTTACCATTTTTAAAGAGTATATTAAAAAAATTCATACTAAATGCATTTATATAACAATTAAATGTTACGTAACAGTGGTATGAATGATTTGGTTAATTATTATATCTTTGATAAAATCTTATTAGTTTTTAGGAATTTTTTTGTCATTGTTTTTCAATATTATGGGAGAGAAAATATGTAGGGAAGTGATATTATTTATTGTGAAACATATGAAATATTTTTTATATATTTTATTAGAGGATATTACCTTAGACCATTTAGAGAAAAATAAATTAGTATAATTGGTATACTGGATTATCTTCCATGTAGTTGTGGGATATGGAACAATGAAATTTTTAAACAAAAAGATTTATGGATAATATTAATTTTTATTGTCAAAATTATTTGGATATTAATAAATTAAATTGAAATTTATCAATATTTCATGGAAATTAATTTTTAAATATATATAATCATTATATATTGAGGGAAAGATAGATTAAAGCCTCTTTATTTGATGGGTGTGTTTATCTACTAACTCGAAAAAAATTTAACCATCCCAATGATTATATTCTATAATTTTAAGATTTCTTCAACTTTAATAATTTTGAGTAAGAATCCATTAAGAATCACCAATAGAGGTCATTTTAAGAATTTGGGATATATTAAAAATGTATTTTTTTAGTCACTATTATATTTCATCATTTATTCCAAGACCAATTCGGAGGACAATATTCTAGAGTTATTCTATTATTGTGGACTTCTATAAATATTTTCATTATATTAGTGAGTGTGTAAGTAAAGGTTAATAGGTATTACTATTGATTATTTTTATTTGATACTTTTTTTCCATAAATCTTGAAACCACCATACATTGAGAAGTGATTATGACTATCTCATATTGACATGGGTATCAAAATTTTGTGGATAGATCATACAACGAATTGGGAAAGGTGTTCAACGATCAATGGATATGTGATAACACTGGTTTAGAGGATAATTAATCAATGATCCGTCCTACATAATTTATTCATGTGATTAATTATTCCATAGTTTTATTATGTTCACCATATATTTTTTAGTCACTAAATTT